>CM068484.1:5757235-6975235 GCA_034769265.1 Remorina albescens | reverse complement strand
AGTCTGTGATAATTTCTGTGTAAAGAGCTCACAGCTCCAGCTTTGATGAACAGCGCTAATATTCTTTTAGCCTGTATTTAGTTTGCTGGAAGTTTATCAGCAGTAGGTGCTTTTATAATTATGCATATCCCTGCTTGGAATAATTGTTGTCTGTGAAGAAACATGACTTCTTTTGTTTGCAGTGATGGAAACTGTTAATGTTAACATTAACTGAAAATGTTAACATTTACAGCTGCCAATGTTGATATTGTTGTTGCACCTTGTGCTATTGAAGCCCAGTTATAAGGAGACATTGCCATAACTGCTGGGGCAACCATATGTGCACTATCTCATCTGACTACAGTGCCATTTACTGACTACTGTCATCTGACCACTGTGCAACATTTGACAGCAGTAAACCATCAGTACATCCTTTGCTTCTGAGAAGAAACAACTGTGCAGAAGTCCTAAGACAACGCCTTGATTCAACCAGCTAATTCATCAGTGGACCTACAATTAAAGGCCCAATCTCAACAATTTCAAGTTCTGGTGTGGGTCAGTGTTGCAATTCCAACTGGACTGTGAGAGCAAGAGCTGTGACCTGTGGAGCCATGCTGAGAGGCCTGTTTCAGAGGAAACCTAAACATGAGAGACTGGAGGAAGAACCTGAAGTCAGGTTTAAAGGCTCACTGGTGTCAGAGAGAGACCTGGGATACTCATATGTCCGACCTGGAGGTAAGACTGTCCATACACCTGATATAAAGTGCACCACCACCTTATTAATTGGAGAGCAAGTTCTAGCCACATCCTGCATGTCCTGCTGCATGAGGGCGGCATTGCATACAACATTAGGATATGATCCAAATCAGTGTTAAATCTAAGGACTGATAACGCTACAAATGAAGGCAAATTATGGTTATTTATATTATTTATTTCAATTAATTAACTTATTATTTTCAGATTATTTTCTAACTTCTAAAGTGTAGAAATTGCTTGATTTAATCATTTTAAATGAACCACATATAAACTATTACATTGAGGATACAAAATCATCAGAAGCAAAAAACAAACAAACAAACAAACAAGCAAACAAAAAACAAACTTAAAGCTAATTCAAGATTTTTTCTGGAATGAATCTCAAAGGGGAAAAAACTCCATGAGCAGACATTGGAGCAACCAGAATTCTACAACAGATTGTAGGTGTTTACAGAAAGCAATGTAAAAAGCCTCCTATGGGTTCCTGTATAATGGGATAGTTGCCAGAAAAGTAATGACTTGCTGAAGCTAGATTTCCCCCTCTCTGAATTTTGCCCTGTTCTGCGGTATATCTCCACGGTTTATTTTTAGCCTCGGGTGTCACTTTGTGCCAACTGCCATTCCAGGAAGTTATGGCAGTACTGAGAGCTACTTGTTTGTGTAATGATAAGATTCCACGACCCCTCCACCCAGAGGTCACAACACAGTGGGACTGGCAGCATTATCAACAGCCTGCGGCCTAAAAAGTATTACACATCAGACGTTGGCCCATAGAAAAAACATCTTTTTGGGCTGCATTCCTGTGCATGAAGTTGTCTCTAAAATCATCTGGTCAAAGCACTTAACGAATGCCGACTGCTGTTGTACTTGGGAGGCTTGAAACCCAACACATAGCTGCATGCTAGAAAAATTTATTTTGGGTCCAATAATGTCATTATATCAGGCCAGCTATGCAAATTAAAAAAATTGCTTGATTTACCATACTGCATATCTCCTTTTTGGGTGTTTTATCTACCTTAAAATCTGAGTAATCAGTTGGAGCCACTCATTATATTTGCTATGTTCCCACCAACACTTTAATTTATACAAGTTATTTCCTTTTTATCAGAGGAAATAGTCATCAGCTGAGCTTTGATTACTGCGTTTAAACGTTTTTACACAGCTTTCCTCCTCAGGACTAGAAAATTAGCTATTAACTTGCAATTTATTTCCTATTACTGGATTTCTGATCACATAAAGAGGCCAGTGCTATCACAGATTATCATTAATGTGTCCTGAATGTATTTGAACATGGTGTAGAAGGCGTAGAGAGGTCACTGAGAAAAGTTTGACAGCTTCAAATAAGACTGAAGGAATCCATTGGTATCTAAACATTGCATTCCACCTGCCTCTTACTGAGCCTGAAGAAGCGTGTCAGATGAGTGGGAAGTGAGGAAGTCTGTGTGTGTCAGCAACTTCTGAGTGAGTGTATGTGTATGTGTGTTTAGATTATCAGTGACTGTTGCGGGTGTATCTAATCTCTGCTGTCTGGCTTTTTTAGTGCTGTCAGGCCCCTGTCCCACAGGCACACAGCAACATGTTTGTGTGTATGTGTAAGCCAGATGTAAGTCTGAGAAGGAGTCAGGCAGATAGAATTCATCTGGATACCTCTGCTCCTTATATGGAACTACCAGGCCCCACTCAACAGGACTACATGTTGACCATTTTTATCAATTTTAATCATACCTGTGGATATAAAAGATCTGTAATTTTTAATGTGACATGATAACATTACATTATATCAAATTTACTTATCCTCATTTTTTTTACTGTTTCTAGATACTGACTGATAGTTGGCATATGGTAAGATGGCTGGCCAGCAAAGCTGTAAGTTAAGATAACTCTAGCACTGATAATCATGATTCATAGAGGTGAACGTTGCACTAAAAGAAATGATGCACCGACACCTTTAGTGTAGTTTCTATGAAACTACACTAAAGGTGTCAGTGCATCAACAGCAATCAACAGGTGTTGAGGGCAAATTGTGTCACAGAAAATTTTGAAAGCATTAATAATTAACAGTGAGGTGTATGAAGTGTGTCTGTGTTTCTCTGTTTGTCCTTACATCGTGCATTGCGGTAGAGCAGGAAAGGGTCTTGAAGTTGGAAATCCAGGTCTTTGGTGATTGGTTCAGTTAAGTTCTCCATATTGAGTCTGTTCATTATGGTGAATCCATGCCTGGGAGAAGCCAACCTGAAAAACACAGAGGAAAAAATATAGTCACACATGTGAATGATTCATGTAAAAATTACTTAGTGACAAATTGGAAATAGGAATGACTTGAACCATCATAATGCTCAATATACAGCTAAGCTCAAATCAGGATACTAGCTATGCTAAATAATAAAATTACTTATTCTGAGTTTTAATTAAGACCTTCTACTCATTTTCTAAAATTAAATTCATTTTGGAACGAAAAATATCAAATGGTCATATTGAAATTATCACATCACAGGCCAATTTAGAAAAGGGTGAAATGATTTTGATAACACAAATATCCATGCGACAATAGTCAGCATGGTGCCAAAGTAAGCACTAAAAATGTCTTTCAACAACTTAAGTTGTCAGTACAAACTTTTGCAGGACAAAAATCTTTTCTAGATAACTGTCCTGAGTAAATTTGGAGATCGAAAAAAGAAAATGCTACAATGTCCTGACCTGGTGTAGATAAAAAGGGTTCCTTCCACCTCGGTCTTCTCCTGAAAAACGCACAGAGAGTCCGCGTCATTGATCAGGTAAGACATGGCTGACAATGTCAGACTGGTCACAGAGTTTCACACGACAAACAGAGTGAAACTAATCTGGCAATATGACAAGTGTGTGTAATAGCAGTCATACAAGAGTGTACGTGTTTATGGGCAGTTTAAATAAAACCAGAATTACGCATGTCCACACTCTTTAACCCGTTACATTCTCCTTACAAAGGCAGTTACAACAGTTTACATTTGGCTGCAACTTAAACGGGATGACGAAGCTAAGCTACATTAGCATTTTATCAATAAGCACAGTTCAGGCTTACCCACTCATTTGCCCTGTTGTTGTAAGTATACAGAGCAACCTGGCTAGCCACGTCCACGATGTTGTTAATGTATGGATCTTGTCGCTGGAGAGCAGCCAGACTTATGTCCAGTCCTTTGGCGGTAAAACAGCTGCTGCTACCTGCTGAAGTCGCTGTCATTGTTCCCTATTGAGAGTTAGCTCGCTGCCTAGCTTCAACGGCTAACGAGCCACAGGGAGATGAGATAAAAACAAAATGAGAAACAAAGGCAAGGTCAGTTGAACTGGAAGCCTCTTCTGGAGTTTAAGAATCGTAAATAAAAAAAAAAAGATGAGTTATCGACCTCTAACTGCCATGTCCCAGTTACTTAGCGGCCATGTTTAGTTAGAGATTGTAAACAATCAGGCATCAGTAGTTGAACGCAGAAGGTTTGAGGATCTCAGTTTTACCAATCAATTTGAAAAATCGATGAGCAGAAGCAAAGTCTTGGTGTCAGATGCGATGATTTTCAGTATTATTTTATTTATTCGAATTATTATAATGCATCGGAGGCACACACGTAAAACTAGGTATGTGTCTATATTGAAATGAAAAAGTAATTAAATTAAATCATTGCAAACTATTTAATGGAATTTATTTTTAGCTCTGCTTATTGTTGGCATTTACGCTGTACTGCTGTCTATCATTGATATATATGTATATAAACAGAAAGCGCACTTTGTGTGTGTGAAACTACATTTTGCTTTACATTGTGGGGTCGTTGAGTATTATAAGGAAATCGCACTATCATGTTTGTTTTAATTTAATTTTATTATATTTTTAAATTAATGTCACTGTCTCTTCTATCGTTACAAGTAAGTAGCTGATGTTACTAATACATCTCTGTAAATATCTGCCTTCTTTGCAACAAATTGGGAGACTGATGTCTCACAATTCACAGTTACATTTCCCTTCAAATGCACTAGGGGGCATTAAAGGAAGGATAATGGATAAACCAGAGCGATGGCTCTTCTCCCCTTTTCTCCAGGAGCTGAAGTTATGCTGAAAGCCAACAAGAATGAGTGTGTGTGAGTGTCCTCCAAAAAATCTTGTATAAATTGGAAGGGAAATCCTAGAAAAAGGGCAGATTTCCTATCTGGTACATATTTCCAAATACAAATTTTTATTTGCATTGAGTGACTGCAGGTTGTTTTCCTGCTATTTGTAATTGAGTGACAAAGAAGCAGACACACAAGCAAAGGTAGCATTTGCCACATATTTATTGCCCTGTTCATGGGCCAAGTTAAAGTAATTTTGAATAGTGGTGGAGTTCTCAAGGCGACATTTCTTGCATTTTCCTAAACAACCAGTGGTGCAAAGTGACACTGTTTATGCTTTATGCTGAAACCTATTCCTCTTGCACATTTACTACATTACACACATGCTATAAGTTTTCATTTTTGATATAACATTCCAATCCTCCTTTCCTCTGCAGTGTAAGGCCTTGGTTGTTTCAGTAATTAGATGCATACCGTCAAAAGTTTACGATGTATAACAGCTGATCTTGCATGCATTAACAACCATGACAGAGTGCCCTTGAGAGAAACAATGAACATCCAGCTACTCTGTTTAAGCAGCACTGGAGAAAAACATCTGTTTTGAATGCTTGAGAGTGAAAGTGCCACTGCTGTCCACAACCTCCTCTTTTGAATATGAATGAAGCACTTTCAGGTCAGGTTATGGTACGTTTGCCTCTCCATTAACATGAAAATAGCTGTTTTGTGATTCAGAATAGCTCTATTTGTGTCTCTGCAAATATGTTTATTACTTTGTCAGTGCAGTGATGTCGGTTATCTGTATGTTTCAACATACATGTGTCTATTTGTATAGGTATCTGTTGGTCAAGGGGTTTGTGTTTGTCAATGCTAGAACTAATGTGTTATCCATCAATGGTTCAATACTGTCAATAACCATTCAGTCTGTGAAGGAGGCTCTGGGGGAGGAAGGACAAGGGACAGCTTGTTGAAACTCAACAAGACGAAGGCAGGTAGATTTTTTGGCGACATAGTTTGAGTTTCCAAGGTGGAAAAAAATGTCCACTTGTGCACATTTTTTAGAAAATGTTTTGTAGGTTGAAATAATTTATACTGATTAAAATATTTTTAGCTTTATTTTTAGTAAATATCTTCAAGGAAAATTATAATTGTCCCTCACTAAACCATAAAATCAGCTATAGGGAGGCTGCTGGAACTTTGGGTACGGAGAAATTGTGAATTGGAGATAGAGAGATGGCCTGCTGAGAGGTTTCAATCTGGGTCCATCATTAGCTTTGGGTCCAGGTGATAGAGATGACTATATCCTTTATCATTCAAGGGGTGTTTACCTGAAATACCTTTCTAAATTACAGTACTACCATACACCTGGCTGCAATTTTAGCTACATTTTTTTCAGCTTTTTACAGATTGTAACACATTAAGCTCACCTTCTAAAAGCCAAAGTCGCCACTGATCTTCAGAATGTATAAGATCTAAACAAATTTTACACAGTAGTTCTGGGATGGGGTGGATTTACAGTTGGACAGAGAGTTGGAGAACACGATTAATTCTTTTCAACAGGTGGCACTGGTCAGTAAGTAACCCCCCTCCCTCCACACACAAACACACAAAAAAGTTTCATACTCATATATATAAATCAGATCTTAATTAAGGTGTAAAATCCAGTTATCTCACTGATAAACAGAATGAAGGAACTTCTCTTACGAGATTTCCCTTGGACTGACCAGCAGATTGTTGGTTTCCCACATCTTGAGTGTTTGTCTGTTGAGAGATTCCCAGAGACCAACTGTGCTTTGGAGTCACACACACTCACACACATACAAAGGGGTCGGGAACTATAAATATAGAACAGGCATAAATAGAATTGATATTCCATGTGCAGACTGGATTACAGAGTACATTTGTGTATTGTGTGCCTGTGTGTTTGTGTGTCCCCTGGGCACAAGTGTCTGTTCCCACGACCTGCCCTCCATCCGTTCTTCCTTCCGTATATCTTTCCCATTCACTGGCCAGTGTAATCAAACAGAGGCTGATTTAGGAAGGGGAGAATCAAACCACTATTATGGCATTCACTGACCATCTGCCTCTCTGCCAACACAGAGTGGACTAAGTGAAGACTACACAGCTAAGTTATCTTCTTGTAATATCTTCCATGTAATACATTAAGATTAAACTAGCATTTCCCAACAGTTTTGGCCACTGGAGCATTTCAGATCAATGTTCAGTTGTGTCCCCTTGTCATGTTTCTGATGTCTGAAGAGTTATTACTAAATCCATCAAGTAGGGACTTCCCCAAATGGCTTCATATAAATAGCTTTTTTGGCTCAATGTGGTCAAACTATCCAACATTTTACAAAAAAGTGAACATTAGAGAAAAGTAAACCCCAGAAGACCCACAGTTTTCTTTTTCTTAACCTAATTTATTATCTCACGGACCCCCAGATTTATCTTGTGACCCACTGTAGGGAGCCTGTAGATTAGTCATGATATTAAAATACACTGTGTACAATAGTTCAAATGCCACTTATGCACATCTAGTAAAAATTATATAATGAATTAAATGATAATACATCAGTCAAAGACACTGTTTTTCAGCAGAACAAGTACTTTCTGCTGCTTTCTCCGAAATTCGGTGGGTTCAACAAAGACTCTGTGAATGTTCCCATTCATTCTCCAGTGCAGGCATTCAACAATCCTTCATTTCCCTCCAAATACCAGTATATTCATAGAAAATAAGAATCACAAAACACCATATACTGTTCAGAAGAAGAAAATGCGTCTGTCAAATGTCATCAAAAGAATAATTTATTAGCTGTCTCCCTGTCTTTACTATGTCTGCAGTGACACATGTAGACAAAAACCTCTAGTCTGTTACAGGATGGTGGGTGGTGCATTTGCGCTATTGCATTGAAAAACAAATGAATACGGGCTGGGTTAGTCATCAGAGTCACCTCCTGATTATAGCCTGCAGTGGGATTGACACGCGGCCTGCACATTGTGAAGTTTGTATTCAGTGTCAAAGACAATTATATGGGGTGACCAGTTCCACAATAAAACTTTGTTAATGCTGCTGTGTACCTTCAGTACACCCTGATGTATTATTGAGCCTAGTAATTCTGTTATTAGAAGCATTTCATTTGTTTAAGTCATTAGTATATTGAAATAAACCTTTGATATGAAATGTTGGGACCAAAGTTGTTTTATGGGTATATCCATAAAAGACGGGAGCTGCTTTTCAAAAACAGAGTTGATACACTAATGGAAAAAAAATCTTTCTTTCTTTGTTATCATTTATATCAAGCTGCCTGTGCTTTTAAGAAAACAGCTCAATTTAGGTAGTGACATGTTATTTGTGCAAGCAGGTCTATACAAAGGAGCGGGAGAGCCAAGCTGACTCAATGTCATCAAAGCCTGGTCCAGAGCTATTTAGTTAAGAGTTGATGTTGCTGACTTTGTTTGACATTTTACTCCTAAATTAGCTTCATTTCATTGTTGTGTTACCTAAGAAAATGGGCCCATTTCTCCAGAAAATTACTTTGGGGGCCAGAACAAATTTGTTGTTGGCCATGGAGAACAATGTGGAAACATACACTGTCCTCGGGGCAAAAGGGAGAAAAACATAATTGAATTCTGAATATCATTGCTTTTTTCCTCTAGATAAAAAGGTTCATGATTCAGTCTTTGATTAGTGACATTCCTGAGTGGGACTACCTCGTGATATTTGAGTCTGTATTTGCAAAGCATGTACAGAAAAAAAAAAATCTGCTTCCTTGTGGTTTCTCTCTGTTTAGGGAAGCCATGAAAAAGATCAGAGATTGAGTCATAAAAGAGTTGAAAAACCAGATATTTAGTGTGTGTGTCAACACAGCTTTGGCCAAGTAAAAGAATGAGGCTGAAGTAGTCCAGATGTCTAGGAACTACAGACAAGAAGTAGGTACAACTGTTGGTGCAAAAATCAGAGCGGCTGTGAGGCTTTCTCTCGTCATGGATCCAGATCCCCCTTCTACCTCCCTTCCTCACTTCCCCAGCTCTCTATCTTCTCTTCTTCTGTATCATGTGCATGGCTTTTGGCCACCCTTTGGTCTTCTGTGATCACATACACACTTCATCAACATCAACATCATCTTTGTCTTCATCACCACCAGCAACCCCCATCATCATCATCTGGATTCCAGCCGTACTTCTTCACTGTTGCCTATACAGTCTCCCTCCCTCCTCGTTTATTCTCTCTGGCAAACACACACACACACACATCTGGAAACAGTCAAAGCGTCTACATGAACGGGGAGGGGGGCTACCTCTCTCTCTCTCTCTCTCTCTCACAGTATCACTGCAGAGCTGAGCTGCAGGGGCAGCAGAGGCAGAGAAGACAGAGCTCTAACTCCCGATCAGTGAGACACAGGCAGACAGACAGACAGGCAACAAGGCAGGCAGACAGACAGGCACACAGACTGACTGATAGACACACCGTCGGACCATCATGGACTGGACCAGGACAGAGAAACCCGTCTGCGGATGAGACAGGACGGCCTGGCTTCTGTTTTTTGGGGGGACTCTGCTATAGATAGCCTACGTGGAATAACCGGCAGCCTATTGGGAGATTTAACCCCGTGCTACCCGTGATGGAATATATACACTCTTCTCATTTTCTAAATTTTCTCCTCTTCTCTTCCTCCACCACCACCTCCACCTCCTCTTCTTCATCCTCTAACATTTTGACACGCTGCTGAAGATGCGCACGAATGCGTCTTTTGCGCACTTCCATTGCGACCGTCATTGACAGCGCCCGTGCTTTATAACCTTTTGAAACCTTTTTTTCTGTTTTCTTTTTTTATCACAACGACGCTGAGGGGGAGCACGAAAGTGAGAACGGGCGAGGTGTGAATTGAATTGAACGCGGTGCTGGTCTCATGTTTCTCGCCTAGGGCCCGGATGTACCGAGGGATGCACCGGTGCGTTTTCCCAACCGGTTCCGCCGAAAGCTCCCTCTTTTTTCTTGCCTTCACCTCCATCATGGGGATTAGGTAATATTCACTCCATCCGAAGAAACCCTCCCCATAAATAAAAAAACAAAAACAAAAAACGGAATACCCAAAAACTGTCCTTGCCAGACAGTTCTTTCTTCTTTCCCCCCCTTTTTAATTTATTTATTTTTGGGGGGGCTTTTTTGCCTCTTGTTATTTCTCCCCCTCCTTTCCAGCTCCCCCTCCCTCCCCTCTCTCTTCCATTCACCTATAGGGATAACGCCGGACTACATTTATGGTAAATGAAAGCAAAAACATGTACATCCCGGAGGACACCCTTGAGAACCATCAAGGTATGTGGTGTCTTTTTTTCTTATTATTGATAACTCGCAAACATCTTGTAAATGTGCATGAGAGAGGCGGTCATTTGATTGTTCCTTCCTCTTATGTGCACTTCATGCAGCAAGTGAACTTATACCATGATCACTGAACAAGAAGGCTGCAGGGAGCCACCAGGGACAGATATGGATGAGGCCTTTTTTCTGGCTCGGTTTAGTCCACACTTGAGTGTTTGACAGGCCTGTCCACGGCATAATGGGTGGGCAGTGGTCATATTTAGCCAACAGGCAGTTGGAGACTGGGCGCATTATTGTTTAGGCACCAAATGAGAAAGAACTGTGCAAATTATTCTCGTCTCTCCAGGGGGAATAAACTAAACTGCATATCTCTGTTGCTGGCTGTTCAGGGACTGTAAAATGTAACACTAAAGCAGCACTCTATGGCTGTCGATTCTCACTTCTTCTATAATCAATACTCGAATTTGTCACGTTTGAATCCAAGTTGTTCATGTCCGCAGGACTCCTGGAGAGCAGCAGAGAGTAAGAAATGGCACAAGGATGACAGGTGGCAGTAGGAGGCCCTGCAGGACTGATTTGTCTGTTGAGAATTGGGTTGATGATGAGCTATTTTGGGGGGATGGCAGCGCAGCACAGTAGGCTGCTTTACAAGACACGACTGAAGTTCAACCCGATGGACTTTTTAAAAAAGAAAGAAAAAGGTGTGATAAAGCAGCGCATGAAAAAGAAAGAGTGAGTCAAAATTCAGGGCTGCGGTCTGTTTTACGGTTAGGAAAGGGTCTGTTTCCATTGCGCAGTATTACGCGTCGCTCCTTCCACCCACGTTGCAGAGATAAAAGCCCGGTGATGCGTTCGTCCACGGACAGGCGAACCTCGTAATTCAGCAAGGGGTTGTTTGTCCGATCATTATTATCATCCTGTCAACCTTCAACACCATCATCATCATCATTTTTGTCGCTTTCGTCCACCACTTCCATCATAACCACATACCTCTGCCTTGGCGACAGGTTCCATAGCAACAGGGGATGAGGAGAAGGGTGGCGGTGGATGCGTGTGTGTGTGTATATGTGTGCGTGCGTGTGTGTGTGTTTGTATGATGCAGTGAGGCACATTCACCAACAGTTTACAACTAATCATACATTGTATATTACCTGCAGAAGCTGCCATCATGGTAACCCAGCTGACATAGTTTACTGGCAGCTCAAACATCATCATGGAGGGCAAGAGTGTGTGTGTGTGTGTGTGTGTGTGTGTGTGTGTGTGTGTGTGTGTGTGCAGTCTGTGATAGAAACCACAGCTGAAATTGCAGCTGCTCTGATGTCATCTTAATCTATCATTATCATCAGAAAGCACAAATGTTTTGTCCAAGATCCCCAAAGAGGAAATAGGTATCCTCATCATAACAATTGGCATAATGATATAGTGTGTATCCACTTCTGTCTGCCATAGTGACAGCCAGGAAAAGTGCTTGACAACCCAAGGAGACCAAAGAAGTGCTGTAATACACCTTTTCAGAACAAAGTATCATTTTTTTTCAAGATGTGATTTTCTTATAGCACAGCCTGAGATGATCGGCACCGCTCTTAACTCCTGTTACTGGCCTCTTGTTTTTCAATGGCCAACTTAAAGTCTATTAAATGAGTTCAAATGTTACCACAGAGAGTATATCTATAACTACTCTGTGGTGTGTGACTGTTCAGGTCTGAGTGACACCAAACACCAAACATCTCCAGATCAGCAGAGGTCAATGAAATGACCTCATATGGTCAACTTTTTCTAGCTGATGGAGTCGTGTCTGAATCTGCTGCTTCAATTCTGTTTCATCATTGTAACTTGAGTTTGGCTTAAAAGAAATGATTGTAGGATTTTTAGCAAATGTATCTGGAACCTGGATTGTTCTTGGGTGGTGGCTTCAGCACCATGGACAGTTCATTTTTCATTGGTGTATTGACAGCTAGTTGACAGCTACTGAGTTAGTGGCCCTGAGGAATCACTGTTTGGATCATTGGTATGTTACGTTTCACAAGTTAAATGTGGAAATTAATACAATATCGCCAACTTTAAAAGTGTTCATGTTACTGATATATAAGGACATAGCAGCCATATAAAATTGGCCTATTATTCTTTTTCTAAAAATTCATTTATAAAGGGCAATGCTGAAGTGGCCAGCATGGAGGGATTTGTATTGTGGGGGCTACTTGATGAGTTTCCTGCAGGTGAAAAACTCTGGTGTTGTGTAGTTATTATACAGACCGCCCTATGACTTAAGGTTCAGTCTCACACACAATAGCCCAAAGTTTCCCAAGAGGATGAACCCCTACCAGTCTGTTACTGTGCTATATTTGATCCCAACCTCTCCTGTCACTGTCATGGGAGGCCAAAGTAAAGACGTGTTTTTCCTCTCGGGATTTAAGACTAAGTCCTGCACAGAAATAACAGAACAGATGATGGCTTATATTACCTTACAGTTCCTCATACTGAATGCCAGCTTGGTATTTAATACCAGTTATTGGTATTGGAGTTTCTCTTTGTTGTCAATAATTTTCCATCTCTTTTATCTCCTCTGTAATTCAGAGTTGATGTTCCACCTGATTGTGCTGAAAGCTTATGTTCACTGAATGAACCAATTATACTCCATCTACATAATCCATCCACATAATTAGATTTTTTTTAATAAGTGCACAGGCTTTCAAAAGCACATACAAGAACAGAAACACAACACAACAGAATGTCGTGATCTACTCTACATACATAATTGATGTGTCTTTGAGAAAAAACACACCTTTGTCATCTCGTGTCATTACATGTACAACAGAGATACTCACACACACATACACACACACACACACTCATTTGAGTAGCAGTTTTCAACAGTGTAATCAGTGAGTTGATTCCCCCTGTGGGCATTGTGCCAGAGGCATGATACCTCTGTTAGGGATATTAATTGGTTTCCAGTGGTTACCCCGGGGTGTTGGCCACCCGCCAAATCACCTCTCTATAATGACTTTACTTGATGTATTCAATGATTCTATTGATGTTACCTCAAAAAACATGTTGCAAAAAGCAACAATCTACTGATATGTTTACTTTACATACAGGAAACAGGTTGTTCCATTCATTACCTGGACATTAAGAGAGAATCCTCTGGATTAAATATTTTTCTTCAGTATCAAATCAACAGGAGGCATCAAAGCTGATGCCCTCATCAAATAAAAGCAATGGTTAATCAAGTATTTCATTCTAATGTGCATAATTAGACTCTACGGGGGCAGAGAAACTGTGAAGTGAGCTAAGCTATCTATCAGTATGTCTGACATAGATGGAAATCTGGGCAATTAAGCACCAATCTACCTTTACTCTATCCAGTTGTTGTTCAGCATTAGTTTGGAGTCGGTTTGTGGCAAGGTGAAGTGAATGGAAACTGGTTGGAATGGTATTTGTATGCAATTTGAAAGGTTTGGAAAAATGTGATTAACACAACAGACATTTCTGTCAGGGAATGTAGCCTCGGTCTGTGTATTTTACATTGCCAAGCTACCTTTTATGCATTGACACACATAAACACACTAATACTCTTTCTGATGTGTTGTGTTAGTTAAGTGGACCATTCATATAATGTGTTTTTAAAGTCTTCTTGCAACTAAAGTTTGCTTGGAAAAAAATAACCAGAAGACAAAATAACTCCATTTGAGTCCATGGCTTTTGTAGTAGGTTATTTTTACCATCAGTCAGTCATTTGAAGAGACACACTTCTTGATTTCATCGTTTTTAGGATGGATATAAACACACTCCTGGATGTTTTTATATCCAACAACAATCCAACACACACCTATTGGTGTGCTGCGGTCAAGCATGACCTATTTTGATCAGACATTATCCCCCTGTACTATCCCCCTCACTTGCCTAATAAAAGCCAGTCAATTGAAGTTGGGTTTTTTTTTTCGAACAAAAAATGGGAGTGTGTGTGGAGATGCATATCTGTTCCTTTCTGCCAGCATGTTTGTGTCTCATGTGAGTGCGTATGTTCAGTGGACGTTACTTACCATGGCTTATAGAAAATTAAATAACTCCCCATAGAGGCAGAAGAGTTTAAGTAATGAGGCAAAACCCCCAACTTTGCCACGTCTCAAATTCATTCCACCACAGTCACGGCCACTGGTCACTGAGCTGCTTTACCAGAAAACTTGAGGATTAATAGTTGTTCATCCAGGAGGTGAGCATGATGTAGTTGTTTAGTTTCACTTAAATTCCACTTGCTGAAAAAAATTTGTATCTAAATATATCAATCCCTACATTGCTGCCAAGGCCTTTATTGCAGGTTGCATTGCATCCCATCAGACAGAACAATGTGGGACATGTAACTTTGCATTTACACACAATCCACATTTTCTTACCTTATTGATTTATTTCACAGGCCACTATTTTTACTATTTGGGTGCCTTTAAACAGAAAAAAAATACTTTTATACTAGAGTTCAGAGGGTGGAATTAAAATATAACATTTGAAGAAATAGCCCATAGCTATTGCAGAGGTAGCCAAGATATCCCAAATCTTATGGGCCAAACTCCAAAACATGCTGGATCCTACAATACCCTTAATGCAACTCAACTGTAGTCTGGGTCGAGGAGGGGAACTGACTTGGTTGGTTGGTTCTCCCTGCCAGCAAAAAAACGCAATTTACCAAATTCTGTGCTTCGTGGTACAAATTAAGTTTGAGTTCAAACCACAACATCAATCTAGGTTGTTGCGAGATGAGTATCCAGACAGGAAATTTAAAAAAAAAGAAATAAAATTAAATTAAAAAGCCAAAAAGTTTTCCCTTTTAAAGGCTATAATGCTATCCAAATGTCGAGTTTAATGTCCCTTTGTGTTGAGGGGGTGATGGGAAAACATGCTGGGGACCAGACCATTGGTGCAACAGGTTTGACACACAAATATAGACTCAGAATACAGCAGCTCGGAGATATAGTATGTGTTTAAAGATGTATTAGTCACAGCAAGGTTAAAGCAGCCTCAGCAGAGGATGTAATGAGCGATTAAAGGCCAATCAGCATTAAAGAAGTTCGTATCAGCACTTCAGAATGTGTCATGGCTTTAACTTAAGGATGTGACTCAACAACATCTGCTCTGAACATAAAACACCATCTGAGAGGCAAAAAAGACACATGGAGTGAAGGAAATGGAGGAGGAGTTGGTCGAAGGAGGTATAAGAGGGGAAAAAGACAGACTGCATTCAAGGAGAACAGAGCAGTGATGGAAAGGAAGGATGGAGCAAAAAGACAGGCTGGTGAGGAAACAGAGGGATAGAAAGTCGCAAACGGAGACAGCCAACTGTAATAGGGAGGAATAAAGGGATGAAATGAACGAGGAGGCAAGAGAGCGACAGAGGCAGAAGGAGGCCCAGAGGGAAAGAAAGAGAAGTGAGGGAGCACAGGAGGAGGGAGGATTATCTGTGACTCTGTCTTGCTTAAGCCTCTCCTTGCATATTGGAAATCTATCCAGAGGCCGTCTTCTGCTCTTAGAGCTGCTGGGCCTCGGTCTTCATTTCTGGTGGGACAATATGGTAACACTTTGTGTGTTTTTGTGTGTATGTGAATGAGAGACACAAATAGAGAGGATGCAGTTGCCCATATGCATTGTGCCTGCTTGGATGCTTCAGTCAGTGTGTGTGTCTCATCTCTGCTCAGTTTGGACATGTGTTTAAGTGTCCTAACTCTCGAACACACACACAGACACACTACCTATTCTATTGATCTGGCTGAAGCCATCAGTGGAAATAATGACTCTAGACCTGTAGCACCCTCTCTTACACTCTCTCTTTCCTAGCTTCTCTACCTCAAACCCCTGCAATCGTGTTTTTGGCTGCCTCTGATTCTTCACCTTAAGTAACCCTTTCAATTATTGGATGCTGTTTGAGTATCACATTTATATTTAATTCCTCATTGCTTAAAAATGCAGTTGAGGTTGTAAGGTGTAAATACAACACAGTTTATCTTGAAAAAAACATATTAGGTTTTAAAAAAGTACAACTAGTCAGTTATTGGGTTAGTTATTGGTTGTCCAATGTTGTTGAAAGGAATCATTTAAAAAGAACTTGCATCCTTTGGATGTATATAAACTTCTTAAATATTTCATTCTTACATTTTACATAGACATTATGCATGACTCTTGTGACCTCCCTAAGGAGAGTTTCAAGTGAGTGTTAAGGCTTTTCAGTCAATACCCCCTGATTCTACTATTTGAAACCGCCCTTTCCATGCACTGAACAAAACCCACGAACATCTGTTTGCATGCATGTGTGTGTGTCTCCTAAGTTACAGGAGAAGCTGAAGGATGAAGAGAAATGAGAGTAGAAAGCAGTCTATATTATTCATGCTCAGCCATGCTTTTCCCCTCTATCTTGTCTACCCTCCCTTCCCTCCATTCTCTCTTCATCTCACTTCCTTCTTCCTCTGTAGGTAGTTTGCTTTGTTGTCTGTCTTCTGCCTCCTTTTTCCCCCTCTGTCTTTCCTCACCTCACCATATCTTAGCTCACCATTCAGCATTACTTCATTGGACAGTTTGTTGTACATTGAGGCAGCTCCCCTCCTCCATGAATGAATCAGCCCATCTGTGTGCATTTACTGTAACAATCTGTGTCATTTGCATTAGAGCTCACCACAGAAAAGGAAGATGCAAAACATGATTTCTTTCCTGAGCACAGAGTTCAACACTCAACAAAAACTGGATAACCTACAACTTCACATACCTACAAGACCTCTAAGGCTAATTTCCTAAAACCATTTTAAACAGCTGGTCTACACAGATTGCAGAGTTTAATCCTAAATTCAGTGGGCAAATAAGGATATATGTTATAATGAACAAATCTAGTTTATATATATGTGTGTGTGTGTATAACCACTTGATCTTTTTTCTTCATGTGAAATGCTTCAGCATGTGAGCTTTACCCTGATATGGTAACCATGGTTGTTTTTTGTGTTTAGGTCTTGTGAGGGTTTCTACCTAACTAGGTTACAGTCTCATTCTGGCTACATACAGACTGGGTATAAGTACTAATAGTTTTGTTTGAGGTCATGAGGCTGAGGCACAATTTGATTGCAGAGTGTAATTTTGCATTCGGCACCAGAAGCGCCTGATCATAACTAATCTTTAAATCTTATTTTCTCTTCTTCTTTAGTGACAAATTTTGGGAAATTTTATAAAGAAAAAACATAAAAAAAATAAATACAGAATATAAAAAATTTAAAACTAGAAACTAAAATAAAAAAACAGGGAAAGGCGCAAATAATATATGTTTAGTGTTGCTTTTCTAATATTCTGATAATTACCTTAACAAAATAAGTGCTGTCAGTCATAAATACTCTGTTATCTATTTAATACCAGTTCTTTTTTTACAGTTCAATAATGAATTGTGTACTACATCACAAACCATGATCTAGTAAGGTGGTCACCTTTGGGGTAGTGGTGAAAGTTTAACTGTGAGTCCACTCTGTGCCGGACATCACCTGATAGTTGATGTCACCTAAAAGGTGTCATTCATTCATCACTCAGATGTCCATCTACAAAGACACACTTAGACCGGCAGCGAGACTTTACAGAGGAGTTGGTGCTTTTGACCCCTTTAACCACGATTCACGAATACTGGTGATCAATTTTCAATCATTCTGTGGAGTTTCTGAGTCTTAAATGTATTTCCACATCCTCCCAGACATTTTACCATTGGCCTCCAGCTATTTTTGAACAATAGGCCATTCAGTTAGTGGGCTTCTGAAATTGTTAGAGAATTATATCTTCCATTTCAGCCTATGGAGAAATGGGCAGAAAAACCAGGCCAGAAATTGCTTATGAGAAATACCATAAATTGTTCCAGATTCTGCAAAAAAATTGTAGTATTTTAGTATATTACCCAATTGCCCAATAGGTGAGCTATTAGGCAACTGAAAATCTGATGCTATATTTTCTGTTTTTGTCCTAACCACTGCTTGCCAGATCCCACCCAACTTGACATATGTTACCCGTGGCCACACAGGCAGTTGGTGTTGATGGTTAAGACACACAGGAAGTCATATGTAGTTCAGGCTTTTGAACTGTGTGAGCTGCTAAAATAATTACACCACTGTCCTCATTACTAGTTGTAATCTTGTTCACTCACATCCAAACTGATCACATACAGTGCAATTTCACCAGCACTGGTCCATAGAGCATGGCCTCATTCTTCTGTGGACACACACTCAGCAGACATGAGACGAACCATCACAACACTATTTATATTTCATAATGCTAATTTCAGAGCATGAAGAGGTGGAGAGAAAGAGGGATGCGGAGGGAAGAATAAAATGGATTCAGAGCAAAAGACGAAAGGGAAGGAGCAAAGGTGCAGAGGAGGAAGAATGTTAGTCACCCTGTAGTTACTTTACAGGAACATTATCAACTTCAAGAGTGTGCATGTCCGTCTGTTCATGCACATGTGTGATTCTCTGTGAAACACGGAACTGTCTCTTTAAGGGGAAATGAGTCTAACAACTAAACATACTTACCTGTCGAGCAGCTAATTGAAAGTGGAAAATTAGAGTTAGTATCCTGTCGCTCCAAGTGGTTTTTTTTTTTTCTTTCGAAATGAAGTTCCATAAATGGCTCTACGTTATGAACAGCAGGATATAGTACAGTAGCATGAGTGGATATATTTTTAGCCTGGGTGGTCCAACAGAGAATGATAGAGTTTGTAAAGTTGAAAATATGCAGTAAGGTCTTTTATCCCCAATAAGCTGCTACAGATTGCACCCAATATGAGCATGGTGACACATTTCTTTAGCAGGTTGATATAGATTGTTCTGCTTCCTCTGTGGGTGAGAAAGTCACACTTGGCTGCCTGAAGAAATCATCCCATAAATGTGTCCTCGCTTATTAGTAAAGCGTCTTGTTAGTCAGGCCTCTGGTGGGTCTGTCATGGATGGATAGCTGGACTAAAGACAAGGTGGTCTGTTGCCCTAGGCCTATAAACTCACACACACACTCTGCTGTGAGCATCACCCTTCTGGGTGACAGCACCCAGGCAAGATAGATTAAACTGAGAGTGGAGTGATTCAGCTCTGTGTGTTAGTTTGTGTGTTTTTATGCCCTTAGGTGTGTGTGGCTGAGTGTTTTGGGTTTTGTGTGGGTTTTTTTTTTCAGAGAGGGCTCTTTTGTGTGTGTGTGTGTGTGTGTGTGTGTGTGTGTGTGTGTGTATGTGTGTATGTCTGTGTCTGTCTTCATTGCCAGTAGCTGTCGGATCACTTCTTGCTTCTAAGAATCACAGGTAACGAAAGCCTGTTGTGTAGCCTGAGGAAGCTTGCACTTTCTGTTGCTTTTCTTATAATGTGCCCGGACAGGACAAGGTGAAATAGCACTTCAGCATCAGAAAGAAGGACGTTTGCCATCTGTTTTAGAGCAAGCTTTGGAACAAGCAAGTATGTTTATCCACATTATATATTCTGACAACAGATTGGTCTCCCTCCCAGCAAAATCTTGACATGGACCTTAACGTAAAGGTCTGAGGAAGCTCTCAGTTATGGCTTAAAAACAAAATAGGGCACAAAACTAAGAGTGTAACGGTGAAATGAAGATGTGTGGTGGGACAAATACTGCACCCTTATTTTCAGCCACACTGCAGATAGGGAAGACTGCAACCTGCTGTAGCTGAATTAAACATAAATCGTGGGGTGCAGATTCATCCAATATGGACCCTTCAGGTGGTACTGTACTACTTTAGAAACACTGCAGGTACGTTGTGTCCTGTTCATAAATAGATGTTTCCATTTGTAAAAAAGCCTTTCTTTCCTGTAAAACATGGAGGAGGAGAGAATCGTACCCTCTGTGATGTGCTTGGTTGTTCACTGTTGCATATTTTCATTTATCTTGACAAGCCAATAAATGTACTCCACATTGGGTATGTAAGTCAATGCAATATGTTCCATCTTGTAGGGTTACTGTAGTGGTAAATGTTTGCATGGTCACAATGGGAGACTGATTAAAAACAAATTGTTCCAAATCAAAGCAGCAGAGGCAACAATATCCTGACTTACAAACTCAGTGACTCCAGTTTGTAGCCCAGACTTTTTTGTTAATCATTTAAATTCTCTAAGTGGATAACTGTGAAGACATCGAGTTTATTTTCTAAGACATCAGAAAGCTCCACAGCAGCTTCCAGAAGGAGCTTTTTCTGGAAGCTGTAAAGTGATCTTTTGATCAAACTAATTGACCAAGTGACCCTTTCAAGCCTCTGTTGCTGATGGCTTATGATTATCCATCACAGATGACATAAAGAAATGTCACAGGGGATGTGCCCTGTCATTAATTTGATTAAGATGCATTGGTTACCACTCTGACTAGTATCCATGGCAACAAGTGCCAGCCAAGTATGAAGCCTTAAAAACAAAAGCAGCAAGTTTAGTATCTATGAAGGAATTTACATTGGGGTGTCTGACCCCAGATGTTCCTTTCAGTCCTGTCCTGTTTTGTTATGTCTGCAGCTCCTTCCTGTCTGCCTGCTTTTCCATTACATTTCGTTCTACTTTTTTCATCAGTGGTTACCATAGTGACCAGGACTGGACTGAAACTAAGGTTAGAAGGCTGGTCCTCAGAAAATCTTGGAACATCCATCCATCCTTCCTTGTTCTTTTACAATCTGAGTGCCGCTGTTGTTTTGTTATGTTTTTTATTTTGTGGCTTCACCCCTTTTTCTTCTCATTTCTGTCTCCAACTCTCATCTTTGAAATGTGATATTTATGTTTGTTTCGTTCCTGTCTTCTTTCCTTCTATTTCTCTCCACCTCTCTTCTCTTAAAAAGACAAGGGTAAGGTTTTCCAAAATGAAATGACACAACTATATAGGCCATGTGAGTGTCCTTGACCGTCTATGTGTGTAAAATTGTGTGTGTGTGTGTGTGTGTGTGTGTGCGTGTCCTGCCATCCCATCTATCTAGGCCAGTCTTGATGTACGTGCTCCATGGACCACTTCCCCACAGACCGTACTTTATATGTGTGTGTGGTGAAAGAAAGAGAGTTAGTGTGTATATCTGTATAGAACAGTCCACTTCCCAAAAGACCAGACTCACTTTCACACTCTGGAGTCATAATGGCTAAAACAGGCTTGTTACAGGACTCCTCACACAGTGTGTGTGCGTGTGTGGTGTGCGTGGGGGTGGGGCGTTGGGGAAGTGGGGAGGGGGATCATTATTTCAGTATTTTTACAGTATTTCAAGTCACATGCACAAAAGAAAGGAAAAAAAAGTCTCTCTAAGTCATATGCACTCACACACAAAATGCAAATAATCTTCTCGTCAGCTTTTCTCCTTGCACAAAATTGATTCTGCATGTGTGCGTCTGTGGTTTATACCAAAGTCACCCAGTATGGAAATGAGAGTGAACACTCAATCCATTTAAAGATGGTGGGCGTGGCAGTAGTTCAAATGTAACTGGCCATTCCTCTTTCTCTCTCCCTCCCATTTCGTCTGTACCTCTCTTCTCTCGTCTTCTCCTCTTTTTCATCTCCTGCTCTCCACAGTTTACCCTGCCTCATCTCCGCTTCGCATCTGTGATTTGTATTCCAGATCAATATGTCTGAGAGAGAGAGAGAGAGAGAGAGAGAGAGAGAGAGAGAGAGAGAGAGAGAGAGAGAGATGATCGGTTTTTTGGGGATTGGCTTGGCGCCCGTAGTGATGTCGTCAGCACAGGAGGCACGCCATTGCCTGTCTGTTGTCATGTCAACCAAAAGTGATTCAACATGTTCATATAGACGGAGAGATAACAAGATAAAAGGGGGTATGGAGGGGGATTGAAAAGAGGAATAAGGAGAACGAGTATGAAGATATTCCCTTATGGGAGAACCCATTCTCACCTTAATGTTTACATGTTCACTCAACTCAGCCTGTTTGCTGTTGCATTAGACACTGTTTCCTCCACCGCTCCCAGCAGCAGTGGAGGGTGTGAATGTCAAAGTTGGTCCTGTGTGTGCAAGCGCCTGGGTTACAGTGTGATAAAGTTGATGATTAACGACATTACCTCAATGTGGCAGACGGGTTACCGTGGCGATAGCACATTAAACAAACACTATGTTCCAACCGGGACAGGGAGAGAGAGTGAAATGGAGGGGAGCAGGGGGTGGAAAGAGAAGGAAAGGGGGATGCAGGAGAAATATAGATGATATGAAGAGATGAAAAAGATGGAGAAGAGAGAGGAGGAGGAGGATTCACTGTGATGGCTGTGATGTCCTGATATCTTGTTCTCAAACAAAAGTGGAGGTCAGGATACAACACAGACCTTTAAAGGGTCACCCCAGTCAAATATAATGAATTGGTACCATGTCAGGAAAGAATGACATAATGGCTCTTCTATTTGTTACTGGACCTGTTTCATAGCCACTAATGCACAGAGTGATATAATATCCTTTGGTTTCTAAAAGCTGTTACCAACCCACATGATAATTTCCACCAACTTTTTCCATCCTCTCTCCTTATGAAAACCTTTTCTTAACCTTGCTTTCTATACCCCTTTTCTGTCCTTCGTCCCTTGGTCATTCCTCCTCTTTTGTTCTCCATCAGCTACCAATCTTCCAGTTTCCGTCTGCCTGTTCTTTCCTAATGAAGCAGACATCTGCTTGGGGCCATTTTCCTCTCTATCAATATTCTATGCCAATTACCTGGGTTGGGATATTAACACTGACACTGGGAACCATGTCACACTCCTCAGACCTCTTGTTACCCTGTATGCGCTCACACAAAACACCCACACACGTAAATGTAGAAATATTTACGCTGAAGTGTCTTTCATAAATACTTATTGTTGATAGTGATGCTGATAAGTAGTTCACACTAAATCTTCTGTAAGTTGTAGCTCTGTTAATAAATGATGCATCGGCAGAAAAGCTTAATGTTTCCATTAAGAGACTCTTTGGGGCTGGTTTAATGTTACCATGTTCTTTGAGGTATGAAAGGTTGAACATGACATTTAACGTCTTGTACAAACAGAAGTTGGGCCCTGAGGGTAAACCCCTGATAAAAGAATGGTAAAATATAGATTTTAACTAGCATAGTTTCTTTTCATTGCAGTCATTGTTTTTCCAGATTTTATTTTGTAAGAGTTGCTGTCAGTCACTTAACTCCTGTCGTTGCAAGTTGCAGCACTCCCTTGAGTTGTCTTTTATTAGTGTTGGTTGGAGAGTTGATTGTCAAATACACCCTCAGTAACAATGTATGCATTTCATCATAATCAACTTGTTCCTCCACCCAACAAAGGCCCAGGGTCCCAGCAGTGTAATAAATACAAATTTCACCACATTTAAGTTATGTTAATGTTAATTATTACCAGTGCTAACAGCTCAACATTACAGCAGGTTGCCAAGCGTTAATGATGCAGGAAGTTATGCCACAGCACAGTGGGGTTGATTAGAGAACAGATGTTGGAGGACTTGATAGAATGGTTCTTAAGGTGGTTTGGTAAGGTGGGTTGGGACCTGAAAGAGGAAAAAAAATCAATTATACAGATCTAAAATGTTACATGGTTGGAGTTATGGTCTTTGAAACATCCTCACATGAGATTTGAAAGTGAGTATGCCTAAATATGGTTAACTTTCACTGCAAGAGTCAGCCTCATTAAAAAAATCACATCATTTGTGATAACCTAAAAGTCATGTTGTGCTTTGCGGAAGTCTAGGCCATGAAAGGAAGTCCTGTTCACTGCTGGTCAGCAAGCATGTTCCCTACTTGCAGTAATATTTACAGCAGTGTACTCACACACGGCCATGCAGGGGAGAATTCAGTTTCAACAGATATTCATTTTGATCATAATCAGCTCACAATCAGTAACAACTTGAAAGGCCAAAAGGAGAAAATGTTTTTTTTTACCTATAATGTTGCAAAAGTTTCCTCTGAGGTAAAATCAGGGAGACACAGGTGCTGATGGACTCAACAAAGTTTTGTTAAACTTTTGGGTACCAACACATGAAGAGAGTGACTTTCTCAAACTGCTGGTCAAAACTAGTTGTTGTGACAAATGATCACAGGGTTTTGGTGTTTGACAACTCAGTAGGGCAACATCGGAGAGTCTCACAATGTGAGCCATCTGCTTGGTGACTGCACAATCTGATAGGCCTAACTGATAGAGAGCTTCCAACACACACACATGCAAGCACTCAGATAGGCATATACTTAAAAATATATAGTCATATAATCACTCCAGTAGAATGTCATCATTATAATCTCTCTGACCCTCCCTCTCTCTCTCTCTTTCACACACACACACATGCACAAATACCAGAGAGGAAACAACATCTGTGGCATCTGGCCAATCAAAGCTTTGATCTGAGGTCACATCACAGCCATTCTGGAGAAATGGGACGGTCATCTGCCCTCACCCATGTGCTGTTTGCTCTCTTTTTTAAAGAGAACAAAGTCTGTGTTCTATAGGAACAGCTCCATGCACATACACACAGTACTATACATACATTTTACATTTTACACACAGTTAGTTGGACTTTAACTTTTATTTACTTGCCGACACTCATAATGTCTTTGTGCTGCCCTGCTGCATGCATCTGTCCTTCTTCTGTACTGAAGTTTGTGTGCGTAGTATATGCAAAGTGTGTGCGACTGGACTTCTAAGTCAGGCATCTGGTGGCTATCAGAGTTAATCACCCAAGCTTCCTATAACAGCCCATGACACACAAACCTCACGTAAACACACTCAGCAACACACGCTCACATAAAGCATCTATTGGACAGCTCAATAGATATTGGACAGAAATACTGACAGCACAGCGGTGTCCTAACACACGATGAAAAATGGAGGGCAGCAAGAGACCATGGGGAAAAAGGAACAAATGAAGGATAAAAGAAGGGAGAAGATGAAGGTGGAAAGGAGGATAGGACGGTGGCTAGATGTGTGAAATGGATTATCACACATTTGGGCATTTCAGGAATAGAAGAATTTAAAAATGACACCACTGTACTGCTTAAATGGATGTGAATGGAAGGTGTGAAATGCCCTGACAGCTAAGGCAATGTTTATTTATTGGGCTGGAGGCAGGTGAATGAGCCAGAGGAGAAAAACATGAAAACAAACATTTCAGACTACCCACAAACTGAGTCAATGTTCTTCTTCTGATGAATCTATGTTAGATTAAGTGAAGACCTAACACACCATGTAATTGATGTACATTCTGATAATATTGAGGGTTCAAAGCCAGGGATAAATTGACCTGTAAGCAGAGGTCAGAGTCAAAGTCAGCCCTAGCAACAGTCATATTGTAATATCATAGACAATGTGATTTGGACAAAGACTTTCATGGTCAGGGTCAGGAGTAATTTGCAGAGCTGAGTCAAGGCAGGGCCATCCTGTTGGGGAGGACAGGTCAGGGCCTGGAAATGATAAATCCACTTATAAAGTAAGACAGACGGAGAGAGAGAGAGCATGAAACAGGCGGCTCTACGCTGTTCTTTTACAATGACACTTTGCAACCTTCTGTAGTTTCAGAGCCAGGCTATCCCATAGTAATCATCAGGAAAGATAGTGAGCTGATGGTGAACTGGTGAAAGGTCAAAGTCCTAAGCTTCCTTTTCTGACACCAATATTAAATTACTGATTTGTGAAATAGAAATATAACTTAGTCTGTGCTGTGAAAAGTTAAAGCTGTGTACTTCCATGCTGCAGAGGAGCTGTAAGCCTCAATATAGACAGCTGTCTGCCATCTAAACTGCTCGCTGTCAAATGGACAAGATCAGGACACCTGGTATACACTGTCTGTATCTATCCTTCCCTCTGACTCTGTCTGCTTCTCCATGACACACTCCTTTCATCTCTACCATCGAAAACTTCATCCTTTTTACTGTCATGCTCTCCATTTCCTCCTCTCGTATTGAGGTTTACAGGGGGAAGGTTCACATGCCACACATTTCCAGAGCTCCAGTGAGAGCTTTGTCATGCATTTTTTATTGTGTAGCTTGTTTAAACTGTGTCTACATGTGTCCACATCTGGGCATATTTGAGGTCAAAGCAGCCAAGTTTATGGTGCGCATGCAAAAACAGATTTGTTTTTCTTTGAACATTTCATCATGTGAAACCTGCACAGAGTTAAATAAGTCAAATATTTCATTGTGTAACATCTGAGCTTCATCATGAGGCACAGAGTGACAGGAAACTGTTTGTAATGAATGTCACGATTTTACAACCAATCACAGTATGACTTCAGAGTGAAGCCTTAATTGGCCAGAAGCTGTAAATGTTATACAATGTCTATGTGTCTATGTATATGGAGTTCATCTTGAACTGTCTTTGCAGCAGCCAAATAACTGACAGCGTAACATATGTGTGATCTTTGTTCCTGTCTCTTCAAACAAGTTTTAGCAGATATAATGTTGGTTTGCTCGGAAAACAATCCACTATCCATCATTTTCCCTTCAAATGTAAATGTTAGACGTGATAAATGCTTGACTGTCTCAATAGACATCTCTACCTTTTCTGACACTTCATCTGTAGCCAGAAGTACATTTATGTGTTGAACATAACTTAACAGGCATGCAGGTGAAAACTGGTCCCACCACACACAAACACACACGGACACATAAAGCTTTCCCTGGTCCTGCTCCTCCCTCCTGGGATCCGTGTAAGCAGCTGTGCAGGCATTTCAGTCATAGTAAATCAAAATACCTTCTAACTGACCTGTCAGGTTAAAAAAGGCCAAGGAAAAATAAAAATAAAAATAAAAGTCTGAGAAAGAAGAAACAATGTTTGGTTAAGTCAAAAGCGCTTACAACTAACACAAAACCGTTTTAATAATGCATCTTATATAGTAAGAAAATACAGCTTTGAGCGAAATAATGAATGAAAAGCATACATTTATTCCAGTTGCGTAAAATAGATCTATTTCATTATGATTCATTTTTAGTTCTTAGTCAGACCTTGTAATATTGTTTGGAGAATTTAAAGGACTCTATCAGAATAAAACCCTGATTACTCATCTGCACACATGAAAAATATTCATTTGTATATTGTACATGTGTGGACAGTGTTTTGAAAGGCCTATGTGCAAAGTGTGTTTATTTTTTTAATTCTCATTCATAACATGTTGGTCATGGTAGTAATCATTCTCTAATCACCACCTCCTTCATCGTGGTGACCATTAAATCAAAGGCCATAGCTGAAGCTGTTATGTGATTCTCTGCTCTGAGCGTGCTCACTTGCATGGGTCTGATTGGGTGGAGAGAGAAACACCATAGCAACAGCCAGCTGATGGATTAAAACCCTAATTGGGAAGAGAAAGTTGTGATTACACACACACACACACATATAGACACACTGTCACTTGATTAAAAAGAAGCAGAAGGCAGAAGACACTTACTTTCTCTTGCTGTGTTACAATGCAACCATTTGTGTTGCTCCACATACAGACACACACTCAGTGGCACTGTCACTCACACAACTACACTGCAGCAATCAAACATGGAGGTCTCTCCCTTGGCTACCAGCGTAGTATTAACGAGGGATGGATGCAGAGATTTCCCCATGCCCCTCCATCATCTGTGTTAATAAGCACTGTGTGGAGCCACTCCACATTCATTACTCCTTGATTAATCTATTAATTATGAGAAAATTCTGTTCGATTGTCACTGAGAAATAAGAGTTTGTATGTGTGTGTGTGTGTGTGTGTGTGTGTGTGTGAGTGGATGTGCATCTGTTTACTATCCATATGTGTACAAGGATGTCCTTTTTGTACACGTGATTCTGTGCCTTCACATATAGATTTATGTTATACATATATGAGCTTACTTGTGTTTGTATGTGTGCGTGTTTGTGCACACACTTACCAGCTGAATATGTTATTAAGCGAGAGTGGATGTAATTTGTGGTGGGCTAATTGAAAGTGGTCGTGCGGGCAGACCTAACCGTGCATTAAAAAAATCTCTACAGTTGGCCTGCTCGTTCCTCAAGGTGACATTCAGCTCTGCATAGTTTACCTGAAAAGACATGTGTTAGGGTGTGTATTCTCTGATTTCTCTTTTGTTCTTTGCAGTAAAGAGAAAAACCTTTAAAGCCTTCACTTCAAAGGGTTGTTTGTTGGAGCTTACTTGGAAAATGGTTCTGCTTTTTGTCGCTATGCTTCTGAGGAATTTGGAATCAAACATCAGGCAGAAATATTACCACAACTGGCGCATAAAGTCAAATTCTTGGATACGTGTCAGTTTTTTGGTGAACGTCATGTGTTTTCAGTCTTTGCTTTGTGATTTTATGCAAGTAATATTTGTTGAGTGAATGAGAAAATGTCCCCTTGAGGATATTAGTGTGTTATATTCCTCAGAGTGCTGGTCCCATTTGGACTTTTTATGCAATAAATGAAACATCAAAATGATCAATCTTCCCTTTGTGCTGCTTATCTGAGTATGAATAGCAGTAGCAGCAGGCAAAAGAAAGAGACACGCTGACATCCATCTCAATTGGCAAGTCCTCCAGCTCTTCCTGAGGCATCTCAAACCACGTCAGTGATGCAATACCTCCAGCAAATTCTGGGTCTGCCCAGGGGATGTCTGAATGCCACCAAAGAGGCACCCAGAAGGCATCAAGTATCTGAAAACCCTCACCTGGAAGGGTAGAAGATCAGTCACTCTGCTCCAAGCATTCTCTGGATGTCAAAGATCTTTGCCCTGTCCCCGGGGTTGAGCTCTGTCACTCTGAGGAGAAAACTAATTTAAGATGTTTGTATCCACTCTCAGTCACAACTAAAAACTTGTGACCAAGGACCGGGTTGGGATGTAGATCATATACCAGCAGTCAGCTGTTTTTCCTCTAGAGCCTTGACTGCAGTATTCTTGGATTCTCCTCCACTTGTGGCATGAACAGGAAGTGTAAAAATCCATTATTTTCTGGTAGAGCATCATGGCACACATCTATGGAGCATCTTTAAAACAAAGAACATCTCATTTGAATTTTAATATTCACAAGTCCATCAATCACTTTTTTTGTTTTGCTCTTTCCTTTTCTTTTCATGCCATCATTTCCTTTATTAACCGTCTCTCTTCCTTTTACCACTGGTGTCCTCACAATTCTTCCTCTCTGTCCTCTCTTCCATTTTGTTCCCTCTCTCTCTCTCTCTGGCGGTGGATTATTTTTGGGTAGCCTGGTTAATTTCAAGACGAAGTCAAGCTCAGTGCCAGGGAAAGTAGAGCGCATATAAAGAAGCCAAAAGACAAACAGAGACATCAAACAGCTTCTCGTCTTTTTTCAGCATCTCAGCAAGTCACTGCATCACATCTTTGTCTGCAGTGTGTATGTGTGTGTGTTTAGAAAGGTTTTTTTCCTAGCTAAAAAATGTGATTAAGTCTTCCTCTCCTCTCCTCTCTTTGACCATGACCTTTGACCAAAAAAAAGTCTGCATCACATAAGTTAATCAGCAGACTTGCAGCATGATGGTCAGGTCTATCCTGTCCACCCAAACAGCTCGGTCCTTATCAGCTAATGTGTCCATCAACCACTGTGTGACATGTTTAAGTGTCCTTAAACAAAACACTGACACCTTGCTTAATCACTGTAATTTACTTTAGACAGGAGCATCAATTAACGGCTTTAAATGAAGTCCAACGCTTCTATCACTTCACAAGAATTGATTTTTCCCTCAGCAGCACGAAACTTTGGGATGTAAGAAATGTGTGTGTGTGTGTGTGTTTAATAATTCAGCTGGCAGCGGGCCTGATAATGATGAATGTCACTGATCCAGTCAACAGTCAGCGCTGTCTTTGGAGTTAGAGAGCCAGGGTAGAGAAAGCAGATTACACTCTATTACACACAAAGAGGATGATGCCAGTTATTAATTTAATATCAGGGAATGGAAAGATGCTATGTACATGTCAAGTGCATGAGAACATGAAAGCTGTTTATGTGTATATGTCACATATGCTTGTGTGTCCACACATGTGTGTGTGTGTGTGTGTACCCTGCTGGTTAATGCTAGCTCTGCTTATGGCCATGGCTCAGGATGACTATACTACTCTGTGCTGCACTGACCAAGCTTATTACTGACTCTCTGAATATGTGTGTGTGTGTGTGTCTGTCTAAATGGCAGCCACAGGTTACACATTATACGGTCTCCGTATGAGGGCAGTTCATGAGCAGCTTAGGGTACAATATGCTGCAGGACACCCAAACACACACACACACACACTGGTGTTAATATCCTCTCAGGCAGGTCTGACTCATACAATCTCGTCTCTCTCTTTAACTTGGTGACTCACAGAGAGGTAGATTGCCTTCAGGTGCCAGCGTAAAATGAATAATTCACCCCGAGGACCCCTTGCCCCTCTCTCTCTTTGTCTTCATCTCTCTTTTTATGCCCTCTCTCTCTCTCACACACACACACCCAGACTGGATCTCTTTTTTTCTTCCTTCTTTCTCCTCCTCCTGTAATTAGTCTCTGTGTGTGAGGGAAGTGGCAGCATATGTTGCATTGAAATGATGGAGAGAGGCAGAGAAAGAGAGAGAGCTTTCCAAAAAGGAAGCATAAAGAGAAAATATCACAGAGTAGGATAAAATTTGGAGCAAAGGAGCAACATTAGAAAGCAAGCTGAAAGATAAAGCTAACAATTATATGAGTTCTACCATAAGAACTTGGAGTGGTTTTATTAAATAAGGGATGGCATGGTGTGTGTAAAGCAGGTAAAGCATGAAGGGGAGGTTATAAGTTTCTTCCTTGTGCTCTTGGATGAGGTCTGTCATCCAGCACAACCTGGTCACCAAGAGAAGCGAATAACAATTCAATATCCCTGTTTCTCAGTGCCAGGCTACAGGAGTGGCTAAAGTACAAAATATTAACTGTGCCAGCAAGTGATGTTTGGATGGTTGTCAAAAAAATACATTTACAGTCATACCTGGGCAGCAGAGCAGCTGGATGCATTTTGAATGCTTAAGTCACACTTTATTGTTGGGTCTTAAAAGACAAAATCCCACCCCTGCCCCTCACGGAGGATCTGTGGTCAGAGCCAGGCCAGGTTGGACAGGTATTAGCACAATGTCAAACAAAAAAGCATCCTGGTTCATTTCAATGAGATTACTTCACAGGCTGATTCCCCCTCTAACTTTAGCCCCAACATAATGCAGTGTCTCTGGTGTCTCACGGCATTCACTAGTTGAAGGTTATATTCTTGGCAGATATTTTAGAGCACAAAATCTACTGTTGTTACAATCATCAAGATGGAGGGCAATAAATAACTGTGCCATTGCACTGCATAGAGCTGGGAAAAACTCTTTTCTCTGGACTCCGTTTCATTGTCTGTAACAGCAAATGTAGGAGCTAAAGCTGTCGATTGCATGCATGATTTTAACCTTTTGATTTTGTGTTAGTGTTTGTCGAAGAGACATTTTCTAAAAGCCTTTATAACTCTAGTTCTACTTGTGACAGAAAGGAAGGAGAGGAAACAGAGAGAGTGTCGGGGGGGCAAATAGAGTTAGTCACCCCTGTCAAGGTAGGCACAGGAGATTGGATTGAGAATAAGTGGTGGTTTTGAGTTATGACCACATCTAGTTTTTTGGCATTTTTATTTCTCCATGAGAGGTTTGCAGATCACAGAGGCTCTTTCTCATTTTTCACATATTGCGTTCGCACATTTTGTGCTTGTTTTGTGGTGCGATTGGCAGATACACCATGCATACCTGGTGGTGGCAAGTCAACTGTATTAGCAGTCTTGTAACCTCCCTTCTCACTCCAAGCTGAATACCAATCAGAAGAATTGATCCTAAACAGCCATGACATCTTTGATTCCCTCTCACTGACCTCATTTCACATGCCAGTATTTTATACCTTCACACATCACAAGTATCCTCTTCCTGCGTTCCAACTGGTCTGCTTGTCTGTTCAGGATGGTTCGCTGGGCTTGTGATCCCATTTTTGCGTCCTTAATGCATCAGTAAAATGTCAAACATGAAAGCAAAGATGAGATAAAAATATCTGTTTGGATGACTTAGGCTGTTATTTCAGTCAGTTTGTATTTCACGTTAGCTTTGAAACGTCTTGAAAGGCCTTTGCAGTCATCTTCTTCTTCTTTATTCACTCAAGCCTCAACTCAATAAGAAAGCCTTTTTTCTTCTATTGCCTTGGGTCCCCACAGATGTGCACCTTACTGCAAATTTGGATGTGGTACAACGAAATGTAATGTGAAAAATACAGGTTAACAGCAGAAAGGTAGGAAGAAAATCAATGTTATCCATTATCATCATCCCTGCATCCAAATTTTCAGTTCCTTCTCATTCAGTGAGTGGAGTTCACCCATTTTGCTTCCTCCTTTAAAAGGTCACATCCTCACTGCTGTGACATGATTTGGTCAACAGGTACCACCCTCTCGTACCACCACACACACACACGCACACACACAGGCATACACAATCTCCCTCTCCTCACCCTTTTTTCCACCAGTGTCCAAAAATATCTGTAAAACCAATTAGCGGAATTAATTTCACTAATAGCAAGTTAATTATTTTGTGATGGATCGAAAAAGGGAGGAGGTGAGGGAGAATGAGAGGAGAGGAGGACAATGAAAAGAGCAGAGGAACCTGAGAGGAGTCGTCGGGGGAGAGCTAAACTTAGTCCCTCTTTTCAGTCTTTCTGTCTCTCTGTCATTCTTCCTCTTGTTCTTTGTCTAATCCGTCTGTTTGTCTCTGCTTCCACCTGGCTGTCTGTTGTTTTCGTCCTGTTCCCTCTATCACTCCTCTTTCAGTCCAATTTGGTGAATCACCATGTAAGGGACAACAACTTTTTGATAACCCACAACAGCAAAGCTATTTATGTATTGCTTTTGGTGCCACGTTAAGCTTAACCTTACACAATGTCTTTTTGTCACAGGACTAAGAATGGCACTGTCTAAATCTGTCAATTTGTGTATATTATTTGTATTATATTATCTGTACTGCACTGTTACTTGTATGGGGGGCACCTATGGCATTATGGGTCATAGTTTATACATCATTATTGATCCAAGCCGAAGATGCTGGGCTTTAGAGGTCAGAGGCCACAGCAGGTCATGTGGTGTCATATGTTGTTCATAATAATGGTGACCAGTGACCACATACACTGGTGGGTGTTGGATGGTAGATGAGAAGAGAGGAGGACCTTCAGAAGTCTTTGATCTTCCTGCTCTGTCCCCATCTGAACCCTCTTTAAAAACCTCACAGAACTCCCCAAACTTTTTTGGCCAAGAAGCTCTTGGATTAACTTGCCAATATGCAGCAACGAAGCCACAGGAGGGTCGACCTCTGCGTGTGCTGCATCCACTGCTTTACATCTCTGTCACTGATGCTGAGCTATCTCACCTCTTCCATTAAAACAAGTTTGAGTACTAAAGCCTCTGCACAAGACAAGATAGAGCAGATAAATGCTGCACACACAGGGGTCAAACACAACCAATACTCAAATTTGGTCTTTGAAAAGAGCAAAGAAGCATCTTGAATGGAAAAGCCATTGTGCCATAAAAAAGTCTAACGCTGTGATTCACTCTGGGCTCATGAATATACAGCAAGCTTTATACTTCTCTTCTTTTATTTAGCTTCCTTTGTGTTTTTGTGAATCATTACTATACATTGCCTTTCATTCAGTTCTTTTGAACAGATTTTACCTCATTAACTAAATCTTCTCTTTTTTTTCCTCTTCTTTTCTAACCAGTATCCACCTTCCTTTCCCTGATTTCCCCTTAGCCCCCTCCCCTTTTGTAGTCTGGGCAAACCTCCAGCTCAAAATGCCACATGGCTTCCCAGTATTCCAAATTATTCCAGCTGGAAGAGTCCAATTCCAGTGGAAAGGCAGATTTGTCATACCATTACTGCTGTATTGAAGGAATGCTTCTGGAAACACTTCAGCTTTTATGTCTTATCAGTTTTCCCCCCTTACTGAAACAGGACAATATCTTTACAAGAAGAAAAATACAAAGCAGAGTGAATCCACTTTAAACACATACATATGCCTTCATACAAAGTGAGGCGAGTGTGAGTCCGATGGCCCTTCAGTCTAAATGTTTACAGTGGGACCCTTTGGTTATGAAAGGAGGAATGCAGGAAAGAAAGAAGAAGTCTGCTCATGGCCAGCTATCTAATAGCTTTATGACTAAGAATTACTGGCAGTCATGAGGTACAATTGTTCTGTGTGTGTGTGTGCCACAGTTAAGCTTTGCGCATGAGTGGTAAATGAAAAGTCACTTGCTGTTTATTGAAACATCAAACTTCCGAACCACTTAGCCACACACACATAAACAGCTCATAGTGACACACTGTGGTTTTCTTCTTTTGTCCCAGAATGCCATGAAAGTGATGATACACACACACACACACACACACACACACACACTCACTCAAACACACACATACACACACCTTCAGGCAAGGCAGGGGGTATTTTGCTTTGGCTCTCAACTGCATGTGTTGAAAGTCCTGCAAAGAGACTCTTTTCATACCAAGAGGATCTGCTCACCCGCAGACTTGTAGTATGTGATTGCCCAAGCCTGCACACGCACCTTCCTGGAAACAAAGACCTACTGGACTCTGAGTGTGTGTGTGTGTGTGTGTGCCTGTGTATTTTGGTTAGTGTGCTGTCCTTTTACAAAAATAGTGAGTAATAGTTTACCGTTGCTGGTATCCTGCATTTTGTTAGGGGGTTTTTCTGTGCTGCTTTAAATTCTCTTGAATATTTTTTGTGTTTCTTGTTTTCTAAACATCACTTATGGTAACTGGTAACTACCGTAAGATGTGGACAAGGAAAGACCAAAAACATAAAGAGCAAATTTTTAGTCATTGTGATGCTATGTTTGTTTTGGTGTTGCTGACTTGAGTGAATGATGTTGCAGTGGTGTTTTTTTAGGTGCCATTACAGTACATTATTTTGCATGAAGAGGTTTGAGGAAAAAAACAGCTGAGTGTGTGTCCTATTAAAACTTGGATCCTCCTATTTGTGGGAATTATTCCTTTAAAGTGACACATCAGAAGTGTATGTATATGTGTGTGTTTGTGTGGGTGTGTGGTCTTAGAAATGCAGCATGTGCTTTAGGGCAAAATAACTGCCATTTAAAATGGGAATAAAAGAAAGCAGCATACATATGATCTCAGCCAAACACTTTAATTACACAGTGGGAGGGGTCTGTTGGAATTCATTGCTGTAACTATGAGACAAAAAAAAAAAGAAACAAAGCGAAATACTGAGAAGAAAAAAAGGAGAGAAAATCAGGAAAACAGGAAAGTTACAGACTTAACAAAAAAAAAAAAAATGATGCTACCAAGGTGCTTGAGGATGACTCACCCATAAGCTAGTGATGCTTTACGCACACATGCACACACATATACACACAGAATCATGATTACTGAGACACACACATACTACACACAAATATTTAGTCATATGCTTGAGCACACATACATAAACACACCATTGTATACACACCAGTGCACCAGTCATCCATTAGTCTTTTACTGATTCAGTGAGACATGCATGTTGGTTCAGCAGCTTGTTCCTAATGAGCCAAAATGGCCGCTGCCGCGCCGCAGATTTCCAGGCCAGAGCAGGGAAGGACCCCAGGGGCAGAGAAACTGGGCGAGAGGAAGGATCAGAAGGGCTGGATTTAAATGGAGCTCATTAGCTCATGGTAGCTGTTAAAGGTCCCTTCACGCTGAGGAGAAACGCACATACACACAGACACATTCACGCATGCATGCAAACACAGATGAATTTTGATATGAACATACAATGTGCACACACTTGTCATTTATTTTTTCCATGAGAAAAGATAGAGAGGTGTGCTGGTGCAGGACAGAAGAATGAAGAGGGAGTCAAAGCAAGTGGGAAACAGAGAAGTAGGGTTTGTGAGTTTTGGTTGGTTGGGACAACTGGCAAGGTAGCAAGCACTGCAGATGGCAGAGAGACTCGCATGTGTGCGTGCATGTGTGTGTGTGTGTGTGTGTGTGTGCGTGCATGTGTGTGTGCATGTGTGTGTGTGTGTGTGTGAGTGAGTGAGTGAGTGAGAGAGAGAGAGAGAGAGAGACAGAGAGAGATTTTTGCCAGTCGTACCCCCTTCCCAGCCTTCCCTGCTTGTCCACCCACTCAACATATGTCCTCCTCTCGTCTCTTTCCTTCCCTCCTCTCCTCATCCCTAATCCTTCCTATTATCATATTTTTTGTTGTGTCATTTCTGCCAGTTACCTGTGTGAATAGAATGTGGGCAATACGCATGCCTCTGTTGCAGAGAGTGCCCTTTGTGATCCATTTTAGTGCTTTCTGATGTATTTATATCCATAAACACACACACATACACACACTGTGCCTTTTTTCACTCTGCAGCCAAACTCTCATCAAAGGAGTGTTTGATTTCTTCTTCTGTTGCCCGGGCCCCACATGTCCCAGTACGGTGGGGGCATAAAGAGCAGGGAGGGTCTGAGGCATAAACCCGGCACCCACCAAGCCTCAGAACTATAAATCTGCAAAACAACAACAACAACAACAACAAAAACTATTAAAATGCTTTAAATTTGTCTGTCACATTTTGCTAATCTTTGTCGAGGAATTTCACATGAGATTTGTCATATGTCAGCTCCGCTTTGTCAGGATTGTAGACATGCACACTGAAATGGAGTTAATTCAGAATAAGAACACAGATGATCCTTGAAAAGCATTTTACTGCATTTTTACTGCATTTGTTCCATTTTGTTTATATTGAGTCCGTTTTGATTTTGATTACAGAAGATAATAGTACATAACATATGCTATTGTTGATTTAGCATTAGGAGCAGAGGAGAGAGATATCGCAAGTATCGATTGATTTAAATTCTATACAATCAGCAACAGTGTCCAGTGGGGGACATTGCAGTTGATCATAATTTTTATCGAGCCAGACTTCCCAAGTGGTCCTAATGAATCAAGAGCACTGCCTCAGTATTCCAAATGTATATGTGTATCAGCTTGAAAATATCAACCTGTGAGCTACCTGTTCTTCTAAAAAAACATAGTGCCATTTTTCATGGCTGTTTTTTGTTTTAATCTTAAACTATGCTCTGCAGTTGGACAACTTCAATTAAAAAGGTGCTCAGTTCCAACCTCTGCTCCCATGACCCCACATCTCCTGATGGGGGGATGTGCAGGGTGGGAAGGCCTGAGTCATAAACCTAACGCTCCCTCTGAGGCTGTGGTGAGGCCAGACTGTCGGGCTCAACTATGAGAGTACATTCATTAGCGTTTTATTGCTTTGTAGTCTCAATTAATTACAGGCGTACATACACCTTTTACGGTTCTAAACACAAAAAGTAGTTGGAGTATTGTACAGTACAGAGACTAAGCATTGTGTATTGTGTTTGCTTTGAAGTGCACAAAGACATTACCACACATGTGCTTCATTTGATGGCTCCCTGGTGTGTTGTACATGAGACCACAGCTCCTCTCCAGGTCCATATATCTGCTCCTCTGAGATTAGCTACTCACACACACACTAAAACATATAATGTATTTTTACCTCCTGTGAGGACACTTATTGACTCAACAATAAAATGGCTTCACCTCAGGTCCCCTCTATGCTGCTGATGAAGTTTTTATTGAAGGAATCTTCATAGCAGTTAACTATAGTTTCACCCACCGCTTCAGAAGCTTCAGGCATCTGTATTTGTGGTGGATCAGCTCATAATGACAACTGCCCCAAAAAGGATTTTATGATGTCTTTGTCTTAATGACCTCAGCAGCAATCAAAAATGATTAACCATTTTACAATACTTTTGATATGCAATAGCAATATTCTGTCTCTCTAACCTTTTTCTACTTCATTACTTTCGCAATCCTCTCTCTTTTTTCCACCTTGACTGATAATTTCAAGACTGCAGGAAGACTTTCTTATCCTGCCATTGATTGGATTATCTTTCAAACCAGTCCTGTTTTGAAACTCATGAAAAAAGCCTGGATACAAATAATTAAATTAGCCATGTTTGTCCTTGTCTTTCTGAGGTGCTCTTGCATTAAACGATAAAATATTTAAGAGGACAGAATCTATCAAAACAAACATAAGTGAAAAAGGAAACAGACTTTAATACAAGGTCCTTGCAGGTGCCCAAAAAAAGATATGTGGTCTGCAAAAGATTGTTAAGATTTAAATGACACTCAGCTTTTGGCAATGATGGAAAAGCACTGAGGAAGTTGAATCTTTGACACTGAGACAGATCACAGAAGCTGCACAATGTCAGTAACAGTACAAGATAGACAGTGTATGAGACAGAACAGGGAGCAGACTATCCAATAACTTTGTGTTCAGTACATTCAGTCACTCTGTGTATTCAGGAAGAACTGTTACTGCAGCACAGAGACAATGTGACAGCACTTGTACTTCGCAAAGTGTTCACATTGAGTAGTAGGGAAACATGAACACTGTTTCTGTCCTGAGACCAAAAGAGCCCCAATAATTAGGGCTTTCATAAAACTTTCTACATAACAAACATTAATTAGCATGTTTTCATGGGACAGCCCCAGAGCTAGCAGCTGATCATGTCGCCTAGTCTCAGTGCTGACTTGGGCTTTCAGATTCAGGCATGAGTAAGGGAATTTGGGTTGTTTCAACAGGAGCGTGAAACTTGCGAGGAGAATGCAATACAAGGAATTTTATTATTTTCAATTTTCTGGACATTCACATCAGAGTTGGCTGAAGTAAAGACTGGTCTCTCTGAATACTCTTAATGGCATGATCAGATGAGCATCTCATCATTAACATTAGTGGTGACTCTCGTTAGATGGTACTGGGTGAGTATTCACTGCTCAACTCTATATTACAGACCAAAGCGAGGGTTCAGGTCTTACCAGAAGCACAGGAGCTAAGGCAGCGATTTTACTTTGTAGTCAGTTTACTGATGCTTTTATTTCAGTGATGTTGAAAATTACTTTACTTTTGACGTTTAATGATTTTTATTTTTTGATTTAAATATGAAAGATTTAAGTCATCATGTTGGAGGTAGCTGATTGTTTGTTTTTTCAGTTTGCATGGTAAGAGTTGTAAGGCCGTGGGGATTTGTACGGAGCAGCTGTGCGTAGTGCAATTTTGCATACAAAGTCATTAAAAGGGCAAACACATAATCATTCTGCTTTAAGATTTTTCTTTTTCACAAGGTCTACTGTTTGACTTGGCAATTTTTTCAAAGTGACTATAATAGAAGGTTATGCTTGATGGCTTTATGGCCGTGTTAAAAATAATTATTAATGATGTTTTGTTAAGCAAGTGGTTGTGTTTTTCAGGCCCAGACTCAGTGGGGCCTGTTTAAGTTCAGGAGCTGACAGCTGGGTCTCTTACTGTTAAAGTGACTCTAACCTCCTAAATTTCTCAAACCAGCTTAGCACAGCCATAAATACATTGTTTGGATATGTTAGTTAAAATCCAAGAAGCTTCAGCTATAAAGAGAAAGTCAAAGAAAGCAGACTAATATAAATATGAAATATTAAAGTGTTGCCCTTAAGATAAAGACAAAATATTGTTGTTTCTTTCTTTTAGTTGCTATGGCTGAGTTAATAAATATCAAAGTTTCCCATAGGAGGCTGCTGAAATTTAGACATCCTGGATTTGTGTATCAGAATACAGTGACCTCTGAATTTCCTTTATTCACCAAATAAATATAAATCATTCAGTGAAATATTGTAAGATTTGAAAGCAAGAAATCTGCCTCAAAAACTTTGCCATCTGTCAACAGTTAAGGCAGCTAAATGTACCCAAAAGATCCAGAGTCAATATGGCTTTCACCTTAACAGTCTGACAAAACTATGCAGCTTATACATTCATATGTGCTTAATATGAAAGTGTTATGACTGTTCTGGAGAAGAGTGTGTTTCAGTTACAATTAGAGCCACTCTGTAGTGTGTCTGTAGTTTCTTTTTGTCATAGAGAGCAATGACATCAGAAGATCAGTAATATTGTATTGTCACTTTGCAAATACTATCTTTTTCTCAAATCAAATGAGATTGATAAAGGTGAAGAGTATTTGAATACAGCTGGGTTTTTATATCATGTGAGATCACCTGGGTCAAACCTTTTTCCTCTTATGGTCAAGGGAAAGTAGTTTCAATAATATTTACTATTTTTTCATTAATGCTCTGCTTCACATTAATACAGCTCCACGTACTTCCTCCTGGCAGAAGCCCAGTTTAACCGCAGTCTCCCACTGTTGGCTGCTGCTGGATGATCCAAGTGGAGAATATGAAGGTTACATTCCTTGCTCAAAGACGTTAGTGTTAGTCAATCACTTTCTCCTTCGAGATTTTACTTCTCTAGTGTAGCATTTTTAAAGCTGTGACCTTTACATCTCCACTCTACTCTCAGTGACCCAGCAGCAGCTGTCACAACCACAGAAGCAACATGCTTTGTTCACGACTGCAGTCATTTTGAAATAGTGAGGCTGGCGAGCTCCCACTGGCAAACTTGGTGAAAACTGTAAAGTTGCCAACAGAGCAGGTACAAAGAAGAAAGTAACCTTGAAAGTCAAATATTTCAACTCAGATTTTTGTCTGCTATTTTAAAATTTCACAGTGCATTTGGTTATTTCTTGGTTTCTTTTGACCTGAGCAGCTTTTTGACATTGATGGCTGAGTTTGAAAAAGTTTTAGACTTAATGGTTCCATTTTTACTTTGAAATACTGTGTTTAGATGACTGAAAGACGTAAGAAAACCAAGTGCGCAAATAGTGGCTCAGTTTGCAGTGTTTGCACTCAAAGTACATTTGCATCATGGTTTGAATTCTGGCTGGTGATATTTTTTAAATCTGGCTGTATAATTGATACAAATGCAACAAAGCAACAAATTAAATGTGGAAATACTTTCTGGTTGAAAGTCGCTTTTATATTATGATTTCTTTTGAGGGGCCAAAGGAGACAGAAAAGCCAGTGAACTGGACAATGTGTCGATGTGTTCTCCTGTGACAGTGATGTGGAAAACACCAAGAATGCTACCCGTGATGTTTGATGATGCATAATCTCCTCAGTACAGTAGTCCGTCTATCTGCACTGATTCATGCTTTATGCTTTTGGTACTATAAGCTCATACCTGGAGACATTGTGCATTAGGTATTCTGGACACTGGTTGATTCTGTGTCACACAGGTGATCACGTGTGGCTCAGTTGGATTTGCATCGTAATGACCTTGCCAAGGTTAGGAGTTCCATTCAGCTTGACCACAGGTACTGAAAACGTATGCAGTTATTTTGCTGCACTTTGGATAAAAGCATTGTCTAAATGGCGTATACTATACATTATAGGAGCCTATTGTGCCCTTTAATAACGTCAAGGGCAAATTCAGAGAAGGAGAGTAAGAAGGACAAGCAGACAAAGACAGGTGAGAACAAAATTACAGTATGGAGGAATGGTGATATGGGAGAAAGTAAATGTAAGAAATGATTTTGAAACAATGCAGCAATACTAGCAAATATTATATGTCAACAAACCTAAAAAGCGAACCCCTAGTGGCCAAAGAAATTTAGGGGCTTAGATGTTGTAAATTGTTTGTTCTCCATGACTCAGGGTGACCCCATAATGCAGAAAAAGCAGTGTACGGTGTTTCAGTGATAGAAAACTGGACAATGGGATTAGCCAAACATATACTATATTTTCAGTGCAAAGATGGGCAAGCCAAAAGATGTAAAGAATGTCGCACAGAGAGAGGCAGGTAGGGAGATACTTCGTAACTGGGTTACTCTGGCCTCACATCTCTCCACTGCAGATGAATATTAATAAGTGGTTATTAATATCTGCTGCCTGCGCTGTGCATGAGAATATGTGTGTATGTGAGGTCGACATGGAGGTGCAGCATGAGCAAGCCTTCCTCCTCCTCCTCTTCTTTCTCCTCCTTCTCCTCCTCTTCTCCATGACCTGTGTCTGTTTTTGCTCTTCGTTCCTCCTCCTCATGTACACTCTGACTTCCCTCTTTTTCATAAGTTGTCTTTTTTCCTCTGTTCTTTTCTATCTGCCTTTCTCATTCCTGCATTCTTCTATCTTGTCAGTCACAGCTCCCTACAGTATGTTTTAGGGAGGGATGTGGATGCAGTGGAGGCGGTTTTGTAATTGACTTCATTTTTGTCTATTTGTCAGCGGTTTGATACATTTCCTCAATTAGAATTATCTAAAGAAGTAAATGTATCAATCACTTTGGTGCAATAAAGTCAAATTGTCAAATTCTATTGCACAGTAACAGCAAAAGATTACACAGAGACTGTAGTACTAAGCTGCTTTTACTAAGAGTTGACGGTGAAATCAGTATTACTACAGATGCACCATTAAAGAGACCTCATCCTTCTTGTCATTGGTCATTACGTCAGTCAGCAGTCACATCCAGTTAATCACAGTCCTATGCCAATTTGCTACATCAAAACTTATGAAAAATCAACTCTTATCTAAAAATGTGCCTACATCTATTTGTACAACATGTACTCGCATGTTTAAATGACATATTATAGACTTCCCAACCACCCACCACTTGCAGTAGCAGTATTTGTTCCTTGGGCAAGAGCTTCTGAATATTAAAATGATACTTACAATTTTGATCATTTTCAGGAGACAAGGCTGGGGAAGCCAATTCACTAATGTTGCTGGTAAGAGTCAGTGGATTTCAACTAGCAAAATCAGGCCCAATTAATTATCATTTCTATTTTTCTTTGGTACAACTGCTTTCACTTAGCAAGAAAAATCATCAAGATGGAAATTCATTCTCCACCCTGTCATGAAAAAATAAGACCTTGTTGGATTTGGCTCAGACTATTCAACTAGCCAGCCAAGGGGCTGATTTAACTCAACCTCCAAAGTATTAAACAGCTTAAAACCATGCAGTGCTATCTTCAGCTCAAAGTTAGCCCTGTGAGGATTAACTGTAATATGTCATTGTTGTAGCAATTGTTATTTGAATTGATTAATTTAACTGTTAAAAAATGCCATTCAGAGGATTTTTTAATTGTGATTCAAACTGCAAAAATCCAGGAACAAATTACATAATGCACAAAAATCACAAGCACAAAAAAATTAACTTCAGAAAGAAATAAAAGTTCAGACATTTGAATCTCACCTATACCATTTGATTTTGAGTTGGGGCACATTTGCTGAGCTCCAATCAGAGTCTAAGAACCATGATTTACACATTGATGGTGGTGCCACATAGTAATAAACTGGAAAGTCCAGATGACAGTGAGCAATGTGCTGTTGGAGACCAAGCAGATGAGGATAATTCATACATAAGAATTCCCTTGGCATTTTAGTGTCATATCGATCTCATATGTGGGGGAGTGTGCACATACACATCCACGCACTTTCTTGTTTCCCCTGCTCTCCACTTTCCACTTCAGATGGTATGTTGGATTTTAATGAATAAATCCATAAGATAGATAAATAGTTTTTATTGCCAGGTCTCGTCGCAATGAAAAGTGCAATAACTGTGAGAAGGTTCCTTCCAAAAAAAAAAAAAAAAGGTTGGCATTTTATGTACTTGGAGCTATTTTCTTGTTAAAAATGACCCCATTTATAACAAAAAAAAGGTGAATGTACCCTACTAGGATGTCTTCTTGTTGAAAGGGCAAAATGGGTCAAACAAGCTCAATTGTAACTGGCAAAAGTGTGTTCACTGCTCTGTGCACCTCAAATAGATGAGAAGCACTTTATTTTCAATGTACAGTAAACAAGCAGGAATTTCCTGAGACAATAGGTCGCCCCTTTGTCCATTAGAAGTGAATACTCTGTCCTGAATGATAAATTATCAATATGTCTGGTTGTTTGTTTATGCAGAATCTTCGTGTTGATCATGCAGTTGCAGTATCATGTGTTTTTCTTGTAAATTGCTCTCATGTTGTGTTCATGCTGTGGGGGCTTTGTGTGTGAGTGAGCATGTGTGTGTGTACAGTCTGTAATAATCTATTTGGAAGGTCATAGATCAAGGGGACCAGGTGTGTGTGTGTGTGTGTATGAGTATGTGTATGCGTGTGTGTTGTTCAATGGAAGCAGGTGTATATATGCATGCGTACATGAGCTTGTATGTCTGTGCATCAAGGGGAGCAGGTGTGTCTGTGTGGTGATGTTCACTCAGCCATATAATGGGCACATATGGACAGAGCAAAAGCAAGGCAAAAGAGAAATGCACACAAACAAACACACACACACACACACACACACAGCATGTAGTTTATAAAATGTACGCATATTTTCTTTGAGAATGTACTATATGTGTGTGCATGTGTGTAAGAGAATGCGACTGAAAAGATGACACATAAATTGGATAAAAATAGTACGAAGCCTACAACTAGTATTTATGATGACAATGATTACGCATGTTAAACATGATGAAAAGTCAAACAAGCTCATACAAGTAGTGGCAATCATAACTTTATGGCAAAATACGAAATAAGAGTTCATCTCATCAGTTTTATTTTAAATGTTTCATTCTTGTGGAACAGTTTGCCAATGGACTATAGTCCTGCTTTTCAGTCATATGGGGTTGATAGCAAGAGAGAGAGAATAATTGTCAGCAGTTTGAAAGTGACAGAGAGGGAAGTGATGGGCGAAAGTGAGGAGCAGCGAAGCAAGAGAGATAGAGAATAATGGAGCGATGAGGGGGGTAAATTGATGTAGGGAAGGAGGAAGGGTGTGTGGCTGCAAATGAACTTGTCTGCTGCTGGAGAGCCAATGGAGGAAGTGACAGGTCTATAGATAAGGGAAAAACAGGGAGAAGAAGGAAGAGAGGTGGAATCAGGAGGAAGGAGGGAGACTGTTAATGGCTACAAGGGGTGAGGAGGAGATAGAAAGGAGGAGGGGAAGACAGATGGATGAGCGATTTGGCAATGATGATGATGATGATGAAGAGGAAGACGAGGCATAAATAAGATGCAGAACTAATGGAGAGGAGGAGATAAAAGAGGCACAGTAATATAAGGAGGTACTCTTTCAAAAGAAATTACAATTCAGTAGAAAAGGCAAATGAAAGGGTTATAACATCAGTCTCTGTATCAGTGTCTGTGCTTTCTGATCTAAACATGGTGGAAAAAACCATTGGTCAGGCTCAGTTTCCTCTATAAGGCTCTTGATATTGTTTTTCCTGCCGTAAGCTGTATTTGTGTGTGAGGCTACATGTGCGCCGCCCCATCAACCACCCACATTAATTTGTGTCTGATTAGGTGTCATCATCAGTGATAATTGCATCATCACTGTCCACACTTGTTGGGAAGAGCAGAGGCGAAAAAACACAAATATAAAGCAAAGGGCACCCAAGGAGAATACATGAGAGATTAATTAAGGTTCGAATGATGTGATTGGTTCCAATCTTTCGCCGTCATCTCCCTCAGCTCCTCATCTCCTGAAGGGAGACTTTAAATCTGGAGGATTTTTTTTTTTTTGCCTTTACAAATACAATTTGCTGCCATTATTTTTATCAGAACTGTCTTTCATTGGTAGGCAATACTATACAGATCAATTTGTCACCAAAAAACATTCCTCCACAAAGACACTGCATTTATTTTCTAAACTACACTCTGTGTGTGTGTTTGTGTGTGTGGCAAGTATATTTTAATGTCTAAGGGTGAAAATGGGCTGATCTAAGAGCAGTTTTAACTTCTGTGCTCTCTAGTATGACATGTTGTAATATCTTGTGTGAATGACTTTTGATCTACTGTGAAGCTGTCAAATAAAAATATATTCAAGAAAAGAAACATGGATCTAAACAATATTTTCAAATACCACAAAAATATAATACATAGGGGATACTATATGTATATATACTGGTGGCATGGAATTAAAACAAACTTTATAGAGGGAGGGCCATTTATTGAAGTGGTATAACAACAATAATGTACGATATTGTATTGTGCTATTAGACCCATATGTGTAATATAGTTCAAATAACAAGAATGAAGCGGAGCTACAACCCTTGAATGTAGCAGCCTACTTAACAGCCACAGATTGACTGAAATACCGTGGAAATCTTTATCTGTACTAAGACCATTGACTGTATTGACAGTAATACTAAGAGGGAATTAGTGTTAATATTTTTTGCTTGTAAAATTGATGGACAGATAAAATATTGGATTAAGCCCTGTCACTCATGGTTAGGCACCCTAGCCCTGAACTCATTCTTTCCTCTCTTTCTCTTTTTTCCTTTCCCTCCTAGATTTTAATCTCCTTCCAGCCTCCTACTCTTCTCCTAGTCTCTTTTTCTTTCTTCTTTCTCGATCTATCCCCTTTGCCCATCCTCTCAGCATCTCTTTCTCTCCTTCTATATCCTACTCCCTCCTGTGTCCTGTCTTCTTCATCCTATTTCCTTTTCTTCCTTTATCCTCTCATCCTTCTCTTCTCCTCCCTCTCCCCTTCAGTCAGAATCGTATTTCCATGGGCTACAGTTTCCCCCCAGTAGAGTAAAAAGCTGCTAATGGAATTACAGTCAGTCACTGCTGTACACATTCATCACACACTGGACCCCCCCGCCGCCCCCCAGCCCCCCGCACACACACACACCCACACCCACACACACAACATGACTATGCATATGCATGTGACAGGACAGACACACAGAGAGACATGCAGTCAGACAGACAGATTAGTGGGCTCAGTATTATTAAAGTTTTACTCTCCTCTAATCCTCACACATTCATTCTTGCAGTGCACAAACACACACTCTCAGTGGGCTAGACCCAGTGAGAGGGACAGGCAGTGTGAGATAAACTGATCACGCAGCAGTACAATATGCTGGAAGTGATTATGTGTATGTGTGTGTGTGTGTAAGTTAATGTTTGTGAGAGATAGTGAGAGAGAAAGAGGGAGATGATAATGTGCTAGAACAGTCAAGAAGCAGATATTAACTCACACTGGAGTCAACAGTTGAGAGAATGAGGATTTTACTGGATAGAGCAGCATCTGGGAGAGTACAGGATGCCCAGCAGTGTCTGTGCGTGTGTGTTTTTGCATATGTGTATTTTCATGTGTGTATGTATGAAAAATGTCAAATTTTCTGCTTTTAAATGTAACTGAATACCTGTAAAATCAGCTACAGTGTTTTGGGAATACCAAGCAAATGTCTTTCCAACCAAGTAATGAGAGGAAAGATATGACTGCAGTGGTTTTTTGCCCTAAAGCACAGCTGCACCTTTTATAAGACACTTCACTCCTGGTGAAGGTAGAGAACAATTCCTTGAATTAAATGCTAATTTCTCTGAATTATTTTCAGCCATACTGTATTGTGCTCTCTTATTCACTTAGTGCATTTGTTTTGTCCTCTGGGCTTTAGGGTTTTATTTGAGCTGCACAGGAAATATTTCAATTTATTGACATGGCACTTAAAAACAATTAAAAACAGAAAAAGAACAAATTAGGACCTTAGTGGTGAAATCATCCAAAACATAACAGTGATATATAATGGGCCATAGCTTAAAGCCATAACATATAATTAAAGTTGCAGAAAGTGATGAATGGGTCCTCACACACCTGCTCAACTCTCCCCACCCAAACACATGAGGAGTGTTTTGTTGTTGCAGGTGTGTGTTGTTTGTCTTTAGTGTCCACTGACACCCAGCAGTTATAAATCATGTCATACTGTATGATGTGGAGGAAACACTACACTAATTTCGTGTAAACCGGACACGACGTGAGGCTGATGTCCTGAGTGAGTGGATACTTAATGGTATATAAGTTAGACGCAGTTTAAGATGTTATAAGTAATTTTTTAAAAACTGTATGACAGGTACTGATTCCAAAAAGGTTTTCTTTCTTGTTGAATGTAAAAAAAAAACGGCTGTTTGGTTCTGGAAGTTAGCTTATGGCTAACTATGCAACGCTAGCTTTCGCGAATTAAAAAATAAATAACCTCGCCTCTTTGGAAAACTTAAATTTGCTCTCAGACACGATGTGAATGTTTTCATTGACGAGCAAGTTGTTGTTTAGCTTGTTGTCTTACTTTTTTTTTTGCTTTTGAAGCGGTAAGTGTGTGGCTAAGCTAGTGGCTAAGCTAGTTGCTAATAGCTGGGTGCTAAATACGAAGCTAGGTTAGCTCTTTTTTTGCCACTCCAAACCTGCTAGCTGTGAAATGTAGCTCGATAAATACATTAGAATACAAACATGTCTGTGCATGTACTGCATTCAGATGCAATGCACCTTTCTGAAACATTTTCATTATCTGTAACTTTAGCCTGCTTTAGTTGCTCCACTGATTAATAAATTTATTATTCAAATTGCCTGCTGTGGATGAATCGGAAATCAAAATTTCATAAAAGACATCTAAAATTGTACACAGTCTTATATTGTTTGAGTATTATATATTATAAAGAAAACAAAAAAGAAATGCTCCACATGGGTATGTGTAAAATTTTATACTACTACATAATATAATGGGAGCTAAAAGGCTAAAAAGGTCTTTCTTGCATGGTATATCAAGGAGGGTGGTAGGTGTAAATATTATTTATTTAATGGCTTAATTATGATAAATTATTCAGGCAAATAACAATTTTAATGTCTATTGTTTACTGATGTAGTTTTTCTTTTAAATGAGTCAATTTAAAAGAGGTGGTTACCAAACTTAATAACATTTGATACTGATACACAGCGTCTATTTTAATGGTCAGGTTTGCTGTGTAACACACCCATTGTGAGCCACTTTTCTTTCTCGAGTGTGTTTTCAACTCAGCTCAAATCACATCACTTTAGTTTACCATTATTTGTCTGTCACAGAATGGGCACCTTAAAATAACATTGTCATAGAGGATTATTGTATTTGTGTGTGCTGTGCAGGGTCTGATGTAATATTCTCCTAGCCCTTCTTGCTGTATGAGTGTTTAGGGAGAAAGTTAGAGCTCTGCAGTGAGAGGCATAGGATTTCAGCATATGTTATAACTGCATTGTAATTGTACTAAGCATACAGGATAATTCTCTTCCATCCTCTTCTCTCTATCCCTTGATCATCTCTTCCTCACCCTTTTTTCTTTTTCTCTCTCTTACAGTTTTTTTTTTTTTTTTTTTTTTTTTAAATCTCTGTTGTAATAGTAAAGGTTGGATTAACTTGACAGGACTTCTTAAAGTTCTGTGTTCTATTCCCTAAAGCCACTTTATGGGATTTGTTAACCTGACATAAGGAATTACCCCGATCAAATCTGATTTGATTTGTAATTCGCATGTTGACTGTCACTGCCAAGATGAAGGTTCCTGTTTCTAGTGTTTCCACTTGTGCTAAAAATGTATTGTTTCAGAGCACTGTAACATATACAATTAAGGTGTATAAATTTGTATACATTTTCTGAGTTTTTAGTCATATGCAATATATGTAAATGGGCACAGTTGAGTCTGTCTTCAAACACTCTGAAGCCAAATTGTCAGTTGAGTTGAAATGGTTTGATCTCATTAGTGACTTGAATTTCAGAAATACTAAGTAATGCCACTGACACGTTTTTAATTCCATGTCTTCTTGCACAATTGTGTTTTGTAAACTCTAACAATTGTCAACACAAAGTACCGCAAATATATGAGTTGTCTGAAATCAATGGTTGCTACGTCATTTCACGGAGTTTGTAATCTGGAGAAGGGATAGAGCATTTGTGGAATCCTTGTTCTGATGTCAGCAGGAAAGAGAGGCTGGGGGGATATTATAAGTGTCTTTAATCTGGCTAAGCATATAGGATGGATAATCCGCTCTCTTACTTTTTCTCAGTCTTATTTCTACAATTTGTCTGCATGACACAACTCTGTAATCTCACTAAGATTATTGTAATTCTGTCTCTCATTTCCATCCATCATTCTCAATGTCTTTTATCGCATTTCAAGTATTTGTGGTCTACAATTTTTTGTCGTGGTAAAAGAATGGAAATCAAACAGCATTTAACATGTTTTCTTAATGACTGATCACAACATGTAACATCTTTTTGTTAGCTTTGAAGAAACAGCCTATACAGTCTACAAAAAAAAACAGGAACTCTGGGAGAAAGGGAACAAATAGCTATATTCTTGTTATCTTGTTGTTATATTCTTATCTTGTTTAAAGATGAGATAAAAAAAAGAAGTCTGTGGTTTTTTTTAATTAATTAATTTATTCATTATATATTTTTTGTTTTTACTTTTAGCACAGAAAATGTTCTCTAGTAGGTGATGGTCTGATGAGTAGTGGTGTATGTGTTGACCCAGAGTGATTGGTCACAATATGATGAGGAACTAAAAAGCATACAGTTATGTTGTATTTGCTTGACAGATGGGAGTATATTAGTCACTGGTCTTTTCTACAGGGAGAGTCTTTAGTGTGTGAAAAATGTACAGGGCTCACTAATTGATGTGTCATCAATTCAAATGCTGTTGAAGCCCCAATGTCAAGCACTGTCAGACTGTAGAAAAACACACTGCAACAACTTTAAGGTCCTTTGTGTGATTTAAGAGCTAAGAGTCAACTTGTGTTGTTAACTTTTTTTACTCTTTCTCCTTCTTATCTCTCCACTCCAGGCTCCGACTATTCTCCCCCTCCTCCCCTACCTCGCCCCCCTCCAACTGGCCTGACAAATGAGCACAGTGGAGGTGGTAGCCATGGTGACCATGGCGGTGGAGGGGGTGGGGTCAACCACGGGGTGGGTGTGGTGGGCCTGGCTCCGGAGCACATCCCCACACCGGGGGCAGCCCTGAGCTGGCAGGCGGCCATCGATGCAGCACGGCAGGCAAAAATGATGGGAAATGCTGCAGCAGGTGGAGGGGCAGGGCTTGGGTCGGGAGGGGGCGGGCCCATCTCCACAGCCAGCTCCACGCAAAGGAAGAGACAACATTACAGCTCAAAGCCCAAGAAACAGACAACGACAACAGCCACAAGGCCGCCACGGGCCCTACTCTGTCTCACGCTCAAGAACCCCATCCGCAGGGCCTGCATCAGCATTGTAGAGTGGAAGTATCCTTTAAATAATCACGATTGGTGGGCTTGTAAACTGTTTCCAAGGGGGAATAACATGCAACGTGTTTCACTTTCAAGAGAGTATCATGAATCTATATACTTAAGCTCCTACTAGTCTTGGTCTGGTTTGAATTTCCAAGATAGGTGACATTCAAAAGGAAGTTTTAAAATAAAACTAACCTAGTGCAACTGAGCTTGATCAGTCAATCTTAAAAGTGCCAATCTAACAACATTTTTTCCATTTTCAGAGGTAGTACAGTATTTTTCCTCCAAAAGGTTTTGACTATAATCTGCAAATCTCCTGTCTATATGGTGGGTTAGGGTATGCATTATAAATTAATATAAATCTATATGAAGTGTGATGAAAACAGATATGTAGGAAGATAAAATCAGGCTATACGTAGGAGACACAGGATGTAAACAGGTTGAATGCACCATGCTTCCTATTTTGTGTAATAATCTTCTTTAGCCTTCTCTTTCATCCTTTTTTTTTTTTTAATCAGCCTTTTTCTCTCTCGTGTCTCACTCACTGTGTTCCTCTGTTCTCCGCTTACTTGTTTAAATCATTTCTCTCCTTCCTCTCTTTGTTCTTTTTTTTTTTGTGTTTTCTCATAGGACGATAAAACATATTGTATCATATTCATCACTTCTTTACACCTCTCCAGCATATCTCTCTCCCCCAGCTCTTCCTAACTACGTTCATCCTCTCTCCCCAAGGTCCATCCCTGCTTCGATCACTCCTTTGCTCCTTCCATCCTCCAGCTTAGTCTCTCCCACCCTTTATTATCATTCTCTCCTTCCCTCTGTCCTTCCAAATCCCTTTATTCCTGCTGTTCCTCCATCCTTCCTTCCTTCCTACCCTCCTCCCATCCTGGAGTTTCTTTTGTTTTTTTTTTTAAGCCGCCAAACATAATGACTTAGTTTTCCCTCAGGGTGAGATAGAGGGAGAAAAGGAGTGAGACAGAAATGGTCAGTGTAACAGTCAAAGTGATCTATAATAGGGGAGGGTCCACGTGAACTCAGCAAGAGCAAAGTCACACATTGTCCTGGGCGGGAGAGGAAGAGGAGAGGTAGGGGAAATGGGAAGGGCAGGGATGTGGGCAGGGCATGGATGTCGAAATGAGAAATGATGAAGCAGATTGGCAAAAGATGGTGGGAGGGAATGAGTGAGGGACCAAGGGGTGGATGGGAAAGGTAAACAAAAAAAATAACAGAGGCAGTAGGGCAAATAATGGAGGCAGAGAGGATATAAAGATCATGAAGAAGGAGAGGCAAGAAGCAGAAGAAAAATTGTGTGTTTGGGTTGCATTAGTGATTTATCAAATTATATAAAATTATATAAACTTAAGCACCATTTTTCAGCTCCACATCTAACAGTAATTTTAAAATTAAATGTATGTTAATCAGTTTTTATAAACCTAAAAGCTGACTTCTAATTGTGATATTATGTGATTGCCTAGCATTTTAACTGTTAACAAGATAGTCTTAAAAGATTTTTCTTGTGATTTCCACAATTTATTCTTACAACAATGATATTTTAAAGCAGTGGGAATAAATTCTCTAAGAAGCAAGGTTTTAAAACATATCCAGTAAATCATAGCCTAATCATTGGGGATGAACCTGTATATTTATCAAGAACCTGCATCTGCAATAATAGGTCTTATTCAGCTCATCATTTGTTTTAATTTTTTTTAGTTTAATGTCGAAATTGAGTCCATATCCTATCAACAATATACATACAACAATATACACTATACATCAAATTTCCCATGGGAACAGCCCTGGCTTTTAAGTGCGTAATCTGCCTTTCCACTGACAAAAGTGGACACGCACACAGAGAAAGCAGGGCTATGTCTGGTCACCTGCAGTAATTATCAATAACAAAAATATCAGTAGCCCACCTCAAACTACACCCACCAGCTATGTTAATGCAAAGTAGAAAATTAATGGAAAAAAAAAAATCCATGCAAAAACCTTCAGGGTCATTGGAACAATCTCATCCAGTGAGTGATGAGCATTATCCACAATTCCCAGCATCATTCATTAAAACAGCTCTGAGGGTTTGGATGGGCGAGAGAGTGATGAAGGAATGAGATGAGCATAAGGAAGAGGAGAGACATTAAAGGGAAAATGAGCGATAAGAAAAAGAGAAAAAAAGGTAAATAGGATGGAGTCTGAAGGAGCAGAACCTTTTTAAAAATTGTTCTCTACATTAGTTTAAAAAATCTCCATCAAACTGTCAACCAGTCTGTCTGCTTGCCTATCAAACAGTTATACTTTGAATGTCCTTCATAACTGCAGTGTGGGCCTATTTAAAGCAGCATGTTTAAACATAAGTCTGTGGGTGACTTTGTACACTGTGTGCATTTGTTCTCTGTGTGTGTGTGTGTGTGTGTGTGTGTGTGTGTGTGTGTGTGTGTGTGTGTGTGTGTGTGTGTGTGTGTGGGTGTGTGTATGTTTCGTTTTGTGTCTGAGTGTTGCTTGTATTCTACAGGCTCTGTATATATATATATATATGTGTGTGTGTGTGTGTGTGTGTGTGTCCTGTACTCTGTCAGTACCTCTGTCTCTAGAGATAGTAGATCCGAAATCTTCCTCTCCTCCTCCTCTGTTACCATGACAACAGCTACTGCTCTCAACAGGTCAATGGGGCCTGTCTGAGCTCACACATGCACATGAACTGCACACTTAAATTAAAGAACACATAAACAAAGATGATAAAGGACTCAAACACATGCATGTTTGTGTGCACAAACACACAGACAGAGCACTCTCACAAGCTCTGTAATTATAGCACTCAGGCATTAACCTGTACACTGGCAAGGTCAGCATAGACAAAGACAGAGCAGAGGTATGTCTAACTATCATGTCTTCTATATGAAATCACACTAAGTGGTAGTTTTAAGAGCTGTCATTGAGTGCATTTTCAGGAACACATGCACACATTGATTCCTGGCTAATACTGTACAGTGCATCAAGTGATAAGTGGAGTGACACTATTTGCGTGCATATTCAATTCAATCAGAAAAGAAGAGAAATATTCAGAGTATAACACAGCAGAGTGTTTGGGCTTGCTCACCCAGATGATATCGGTATATCCCAGGTTTCTTATTTAGCATTTGGCTTTGTCCAGTCAAGAGATTGTCTGTATTATTTTGAGCTGCATAGGCCTAATGCTGAATGCATGGAATCTCAGAAAACAGTACATGTGTGTGTGGTGATGTGACAATTTTTCTCAAATGTATTCAGTTAGCTTTGCCTAAAGTATATATCTGATTACAATCTGACTCAGACAGTTGTAACTGACTAAGTGCTTCATTCAGTAGCTGTGAAACCTGCTGAGCTAACTGTACTGGTTTTAATTTAAATTTTATTTCTTGCCATGATTTTATAGGTGTCGGTGTGCCCTCCTAATTATCTTCCTCATGAAAAATATTTCTTTGCTCTTGTGTTGTTCAATATGGATATTTTCTATTGTTATGCCGATTAATAGATGTTATTAATTGATTTGGTATACGGTTGGTCCATACTTGATGATATTTATTATCATGATGATGGAAGGAGACCTCAAGGGTTTCTTAAATCACGGGTCAGGAACCCAGAATGAGCCACAGGCCAGCATGTCTGGTGAGTTTTTTAATGAGGCCCCTGTACAAGGGTGATTGATTAACATTGATGCATTTTTTTCCAAGCTGAATGAGCTGAATGATCTTGTGGCCAATGATGTTTAAGGGTCAACCTTTAATCCAAACATAGACAAAGTATTGGCCCCACCATACAGTAAAAAGCAAAATAATTTTTTTTCTCCCTCTCTCTATCCCTCTTCCAGTAAAGTTTTTAATGGGGAGCAGGTAGTTTTCTGGCTGGGCCGCACATCAAGTTTGATAGTAGTACAAGATTTTTTAAAGATATTAGATTCACTTCTCATTTAAACTGAAACTTAGTGAAACTTGTCAAAGCGTTAAATGGTTCAGGAGCTTTTGGTACTTTTTTCAGAGTTTCTGTTTATAAGTGTAATGATGATGGACATTGAGGCTGCTGAGAAATTCAGTTTGTTGTCCTTTAGCTACTGTGAAAATATTCTTGACCTCCAGTTGGTAACCAGGGTCAAACTGATTGAAGCTAAAAAAGCAGCTATATATTCTTCATTACGCCCTAAGGTCCTTTTTTCTTACCTATGTGCAGACAGTTCATAGTAATGCATCACAAAAAAGCTAATATTTTTCCTTTTCTTCTGATATGAGTGTTTTTTGAAGGACTGCTTGGAACTCTTCTGCTGTACTTCTCATTTTTTGGCACTGCAGTTTTGACTGTAGACCACCAGTGGTGCTATAGTCTTGCTATATTCCCAAAGTTTAATAGTTTTAATTTATGCAGATCCAATATTCATTGCACATGTAACCCATCCAGAATTTTTGCAAAATGAGCATGATCCCTTATCGGCTTTCCACCTGCAAAGTTGCCACTTGTGTTGGACAAAGGAAAAGTCAGATTCAATGTGGCAAATGATTAAATGTTTTCAAGCTTGAACAACCTGTGTTTATGGTGTGATACAACATGTTGTACATGCAGATTAGCAAAAATTTTACAAACCTCTTCATGGTTTGTCTTCTGGATTTGATGTTTTGACAGCACAACTCATCGGTACATTTTTGTTTATATTACACTGCAAATCCCAGAGTCTAGACTAATTTGGCATGAAGCCAAGAGCTAAGAAAATGAAATAAGGGCTGAAGGAAGGAAAGAGTAGAGTAGAGGCAGAGCAAAAGGAGGTGGAGGGAGGTGACAGCAGTGGCAGTTACTAATTGTGTTGATGAAAACCAGACCTCTATCTCTCCTTCACATTCTCTCCCTCCCTCTCTCACTCTCCATTCTCTCTCACTTTGTATCTCCCCCTCTCGCTCTCTGAGTCCAAAAATAATGAGGTCACTCCCCTCTCAAGGACCGTTCCAAATAAAAACCCTCTGTGTCTCTACTCTTACTCATTCCATCTCACTCTTTTTCTGTCCACATCCCATCTTCCACGCGACAGGCCTGCTCCTTGCTGCACCCATATTAGGACATGCGCTGTCTCTTTCCAACCCTCCCCCCCTGCAAACACAAAGCTGCTCCTAAGTGAGCCAATATGTCTTATTGTTAACGAAAGACAAACTCCACCACTTTGATCTCTCATTGTGTACACTGGTGGTGCACTCTGCGGTGTGCGTATATGTATCTCTGCTTATGCAAGGATGTATTAGCTTGTTTAAAAATACCTCTTTGTTAAAATAACATGCCTGAGTTTGTATTATGAACTGAAAGTCTACCTGACCCTGACATGTAGAGATACATGTTTCGCCTCAAAATTCTCCCACAATGATTGATGGTTTATGATGCTCCACATATTTACAGCTACTTTGGTGCACTTGGCATCAGATGTATTGTTACACAAAGCCAAGACCTGCAGCAACATAGGCCCAAATTAGAATGTATACCGAACCATCCATCATGCCATTGAAGAGGAACAAATAAGACCCTCGATGATTCCTACTCTTAAAATATCTCTGCAGTTTATTCTGTTCAAGAATTTATTTTCCTTGACTCTTCTCACAGACCATTTGAGATCATCATTCTGATGACCATTTTTGCCAACTGTGTGGCCTTAGCTGTCTACATCCCCTTCCCTGAGGATGACTCCAATGCCACCAACTCCAACCTGGTGAGTAGTATGTTTTAAGTGCTTTACACTTGAATGTGCCTGTTTGTCTGGCCCATTAGTTGCTGATTTAAGTAACTTCTTGGCTTCATGGCTATTTGTACCTGCAAGACATGCTTTCTTATTTTTTGATGCAGTGGTCTAGACAACTTAATTTCCTTTCAAGTAATGTTTTGACTCACATGTTGTGAGGCCAGCACGGCGGCGTAGTGATTAGCGCTGTTGCCCAACAATAAGAAAGTCGTGGGTTCGGTTCCCGGCCTGGGTCCTTTCTGTGCGGAGTTTGCATGTTCTCCCCATGTCTGCGTGGGTTTCCTCCCACCGTCCAAAGACATGCATGTCTAGGTTAACTGCTGACTCTAAATTGACTGTAGGTGTGAATGCGAGCATGAGTGGTGGTTCGTCTCTGTTTGTCTTTGTGTGTTGGCCCTGTGATGGACTGGCAACCTGTCCAGGGTCTACCCCACCCCTCACCCGCCACATTGGCTGGGATTGGCTCCAGCAGCCCTGCGACCCAGAAACAGAAAAGCGGTAGAAGATGGATTGATGTTGTGAGTCATACAGGTGATTATTAAACATTTCATCAGCAGATTTTTAGGGTAATTAACGTTTCTTAGCAACGTGCCATTTGCACATTTCCAGCTGATTTCACTTTGTGTGTGATTTGCTGCCATGTATCTAACAGGCAGGAGAGGAGGATGCTGTCAGTGTGATTGGTTCATGTATGTGAAAGAGAGAAAGGGCAGAGGAGAAAATAATTTGCTCTTATCTGTGATTGCTTGAACATAACAGTCTGTGATTATGATGTTCCACCTTAGACCCAGAAAAAAATTAACTGAAAGCTCATGAGTTATAATGGAGCCACGTGAGTTTGTTTATTTAAGATTATTTTGATCAAAGGTCCAGCATCATTGTCACGTAGTCAAGGGAATAGTTTTGGCTAAGTGGAAAATAGCCATTCAGATTGAGCAATTGTGTGTTCTTTTCATGGACTGTCTTGACTCGTTTTAATTGGGTAAAGACGTTGATTTTGTGGTTGCCAAAATGTCATTTTGTCCAATATTTTTAATGTACTGTAATTTAATATAGTTCAAAGAAAAACAAAAATATCTTACAAAACAAAGACATCTGTTATGCTTTTTTTGTATGCTTGTTGCCAAACTTTAATTAGGGTGTTGGTCTGTGTGTTTATATGAATCAATATGATTATATATATCTGTAAAATTTGTGTGTGCGGCAGCTGGCAGCTGTAGGGCAGTGGAATAGTATGAGTTTTTTCATCCTTTCTTTATTTTTCTTCTATCCTTCCTTTTTTCCTCCTTTCCTAAAACTTTATATCAGCCATGATGGGAAAAACATTTGCTGTTATTTGTTTTCATGTGAATACACCTTATAATGTTTTCTGTAATGATACAGTGTCAGATCATGAGGCCCTGGAAGAGTTAACAGGACCCAAGGAGGACAGCTGTTTGCTTCTTCTCAATCTGTGTCCATCACCCCCCCACTCCCTCCTCTCTCTTGCTCTGTGTCTGTTTTTCCCATCTTCCTCAGATAGTACTTTTTACTGTTACCAGAGAATATAAAACTTTACAGATTAAATTTTAGTCATTACATCACAGTTACGGATAAAAAAAATTCAAAAAATTATTTTACTTCTTTTCACACTCCCGTAGTTTAGTGTATTTAAAACATACTACTTGTGTTAACCAGCCTTTAAATCATGTCAGATATATTGGAATTACTGGCATGAACCGGGAAAGTGTAAATTTCACACCAAGTCTTACACCATCAGATTCCTCTTGAAAGTCTTTATTTTTCAAGACAAGTACCCCTCGATAAAAACATGAAGCATGAAACAAGTAGAAAATACAACATATCTAGAAAAACAATCATATTATATTAGTTTTAAATAATTACTCTTCTTGTGTAATATAAGTAAGGTGAATCATTATGTAAACATATGTTAACATTATGTTACTTGATACTTGTTTTTTCGCTGGACAGCCTAGGCTAGAAAATAGCCTTACTGTCTCTCAACACCTTCTTTTGAAACGGTATACAACATGAGGCATTTGCATACATTTACACACACAAACTGTATCTGGGTGTCGCTCAACACCATGTTTTGAAACAGTATACAACATGAGACATTTGCATATATATAAACACATACACACAGACATCTCCTAATGGAACCTATTTTCAGGTCCTCTTTTTTCCAGGATTATTCTGGACCATTCTCGTGACCCCCCAAGTTAATGAGAAGATACAAGACACAAATGCACTCACACAAACCTACTCACTACCACAGCTGTGGTCAATTAGTTTTATAACCTTCTGACAGACAGGAAGCAGTGTGCAGATGCTCCAGAGTCTTAAATACACCGTTTAACCATGTATCTGTGTGTGTTTGTGAGGGAGAACGTGACAGAGTGTATTTGTTTGTTTCATGTGTATGCATGTGCTATTAATAAGTCCAGAAAACCGTAATGGTAAATGCTGCCCAACAATCTGACTGATCAACAATACTGAGGCACTAGGCTGAGCTGCTTTAGCTCAAATTTAGCCAGTTGCCACATGTGTGATTCCATGGAAAATAGAGTACTCCTCATCCCAGACCTTATTAATGACAAAGTGCAAAATGGAACACATATGTGCATTGTATGATTAAATGTCACTTGTGCAGCATGTAGGCCAAAATCTGAAATTAATAGTAGCTCATGATAATATATTTTGTGATAAATGTAGAATGCACAATATCTTGAGTGGACCAGTTCTTAACTAGTTTACATCCTGCTCCAGCTCCATTTGAACCTAAACTCCTTTTGTGGCCCATGTGTATATGTTAAAATTCTTGATTAATGTAGCCAAGTACATGTTCAGAATAGTTCTGTAACGCTATCAAAATGAAATTATTACAATTATACACAGCGCCTAAATTTGACATTACTAAAAGTGTGTTTTTGTTCTGTTTACATTTGTTTTGCAATATGCATTCACCATGAAGATTGACCTTATTCAGTGATTTGATTGTATTTGCCAGGCAGTAATTAAAGTGAAGACTGTCAGAATCCAGATTACTTTCTGTTGTGTTCCTGGGGCGTCTATTGTGATTCTCATTATATTCACATTTTAGTCATTTACATGATGGCTTTATCCAGCACTGTACTCAGGGAGTGCCTGACTTTAACAGAACAAATGAGTCTTGATGCACATTTTGGAAGAATTAACGTGTAGCCCAACGATTTTAAATTGTTAGAACATTATCCTTACACTAATATTACGTATAATGAAGTATTATTACATTAAGTTATTTCCTACAATGTCACTGTTGCAGTCCAGAGGTAAAAACAATGATGTAACCCTTTTATTAAATTTAATGTGTGTTTGAACCACAGCAGGCTTTTAAATATTCCCTGTATCAAAGCTCTTTACACTCAATTCACCCAGGACCCCTTGTGTTTTTTTCATGTCTGTACCATCTTCCCCACTTGTTGAGTGTTGTTGTCATTTGTTCTTTTTGTCATTTGAGGTGACACATGCTGCTTAGTAGGCTTGTGTTTTTGTTTTCTCACCCACACAGTTTTATTTTGCTAGTTTGTATTATTCACAATTAAATCACTGTCTTGTGCAAAGTTTTACGACTCAAAACGGCTCTGTCATAAGATAGATAAAATAAACTTTATAGTCCCACAAGCTCTCCACACATGCTCCAGCCAACAAAGTGACCATAGTTCTGTATTTTGATGATTGGCCCCCTGTGTGTGATAGAGACTGAGTTTTAGAACCAATATGGCCCCCCCTCGCCTGATTTGCACAAGTGTTTCTTATGTAATACCAGAGATCTGTTGTATTCCTTTCAGTACGGGGATTTCTATTTCTGTCAGCATCCCATAATGTGCTGCTCTGTCTCCTTGACAACATGCCCAATAATAGCAGTGGGAGAGGTTGTCATGGATATGGTAACCGTAGTGATGCTCCTTGTCTGTCCTTGGTTACTGAGGAAAGAACACTAGGAACCAAAGTGTGAGAAAGTCACTTCTCTCAGTGAGGAAATATAAGCTGCACTGTTTCAGGTTCATTTTAGATAGAAATTAGAGCAACTAAGTGAAATTTGAGTGTTCCTTTTGGCTTTTCTATCCCCTTTTCCTGCTCTTCCTTTTCCTCTCTTCTCCCCTTTCCCCCTTTTATTATCTTTAATCACTTGATCTCCTTTTGTTCCTCCATCTAATCAGATCAATATGGATAGTTTCAGATTGACCGAATAATGTCGTAATGAAGCAATTAGCTAATCAATATACCTGATTAGACACTGATTGATGGAGAGGCGTGGACATACACATACACCACACAAACGCACACACAGACTCCATACTCCCCAAGCAATAATGCAACTTAATAGGATTCGTGGTGACTGAGATGAGATGGTGTGTGTGTATCTATGTGTCTCTGTGTGTATACATTCAAGTCGAGCTGGTTTATTTGAATTATATGTTGTGTACATACTTTACATTTCAATAGTGTCAGTCATATTTGTACATGATTGATAAAATCATGCACACATATGTGCTAACCTGAGTTCATGGTCACTTATTTGTATGTGATGGGGTGTGTGTATGTGTGTCAGCGGTGGGCAACAGGGTGTGCAGTATTAAATGAATTAGCTGCTGGCTCTGCTGTAGGCGTTTCAACGACCACCTCTAAGTCAGTGAATCTCTTCTTCGAGGGTAATGGACCTCACCACAACACACTCCTACTCACTCCAAGTGAGATATTGTTAGTTCTTCTTTTTTCATGCAGACAGCAGCGTTTATCGTGTTCAGATGTTTAAAAGGACTTCACTGACAGATCAGACAGAATTTGACAAAACACTAATAGAAAAACTTTTAGTGAGGAGGTCAAGGTGACAAAATGCTTGTCCTGTCATGCTGTATGTTAGGGCACAGGACTCACTAAATGTGTAGATCCTTTCAGATACAGATGCTTTTTTCTACAGTCAACATACAAGCCATTTTCATTTAACCGGCTACGTAACTTCAATAACCCATAGACTGCATGAGCTACGGTAGTTTAACCATGGGTTGGCCTATTAACGGGACTGACTCAACAATAAAACAATACTTTTTTTGGAACTTTATTTTGTCATTTAGTTTGACAAACATGCTTGTTTGTTTTTCTCATTATTCCTCAGAATTGGGCTCTGGGTTTTACTTTGGACACAATATCTTTAATTTAATTGATAAAACAATCAAAGTTTAGTGTATCGTGTGTCTCTGCTGTTTTTTTTTTCTTCTCCAACTCTTTTCTGCTGTAGAGGATCAAGTTAGCATGCTGTTCCTCTAGGTGCTATTCTGTTGGGCGCTAGGAGTGTCTATAGATGGAGAGGAACGATCAGCGTCTCTGTGTGCATACACTTATCTAAACAAAGTTAGTCTGTGATTTCTTGTAGTGTTGGTGTTGGTGTGTGTGCTCAAGGGTCATCCGGATAAGGTGGATATGTGTGTATACAGTTGCATCTCTGGTGGTGTAAGTGGCTCTGTGAATAGCCAAATTGGAATTTGGTGCCTTTAGTAGTATATAACATTTACCAGTAGTGATGCATGTGTGCACATATGGCATCGTGGCTATAAACAGACAGATATTCACATGATTCACCGTATATTATAAGGTATTCTACACATCAGCATGCTCTGTCACACAGATGGAAAACTTTGAATCTCTTGCAGATTTTCTTCAGTACAAATTCCAACTATGCTGTAGCCTTGGAAGTCATTATTTATTATTATTTATTATTTAGGACAACGGATTGAAATTAGCATGTATGCTAACTCCGGCATATTTACATAGATGCTCTTGCTGACATGTCAATTAATGTGCACTGTCCTAATCAAATAAATAAAAAAAAATAAAACAAGGAATAACCCAGTTACCATTTGTGCCAGAGACATGGGCACTTTCCAGCTCTAGACTGCAGTTTGCTTTCTGCTCTATGGTATGGATTCTTCAGTGCAGTAGATCTTTAGAGTAACTGAAAACTAAATAAGAAAAAAACTAAAATTGAAAACATAAAAAAAGTTATTCTGGCAAGTTGTCCTTTTGGGTTCATAGTTTTTCTACTGTCCCAGTACATCACTGTTGACATGTTTTATTATTCCTTTCACTTCTTTCTTTCTTTTATTAAAATGGAAACGACAAATGTCTCCCATCAGCAGGGTTTTATTGAATAAAAAGCCTTGATTTGGTTTGTATTGGGCAGGTTGTTATTGTTCTTTTGTGCTCAGCCATATTTATGATTTTACCTTCTGGTGAAAACGAAAGAAATGTGGTTGGCAGTATTTTAATGCATGAGCTAATAGCCGTGCAGCCACATAGAAGAGATAATGGATTGTGGTTGGTATGCTACAGGAAACAGAAAACTACCTCTTTTGAGCCACTGTAGCGCTACATTGAACTATTGTGATCAAATTGTCTTGTGTAATTCTCTCTACTGCTAATGATTTTGCTGTACTGTAAACTATACATTAAGGAAGAATTAAATAGGAATATTTTTGCTACTTCAGTCTGCACCTCCTCCTTTCTCCTTGTTTTTTCGCTCTTCCCCTCCACCTCTAATAAAATTAAAGATAAAGATTTTAAATGATGGCAGCTGTGGCACCACATTCATTACGCCATTTCCTCTTTCCTTTCTCCTCCTCCTTTGCTTTTTGATAGTCCCATTTTTCTGATAAAGATAGGGAGATTTCCACACAAACCTCCTGACCTGTCCCTCTTCTCTTTGCTTCGACTTTTTTTTCACATTTATCTAAATTATCTTGAAGAACAAAAAAAGAGTGATCGTGTGTGTTTTTGCCTTCACCTGTGTACCGCACCGAACTTAAAACAGCATATCAGTATTTTTAGCTTTTTGTGAGAATGCTGTCCAGGCATGTTTGCAATGATTTCTGAACAGATTTCCTTGAAATTCTCTTATGTCCCCTGTTTACTGGAAATCTGATTGTGTGTGCATTTTTAAGAGAAGAAATATATGGGATCTGCAGATACACAATATATACATATGGATTTGTGAGATGCCGCATTGATGTTATCCTCAGCAATGACTTGTCAAACCAATCATATTAAATCAGGTCAAAGTAGCCTTCTGAAAATAAAGTTTCCTTAATGCTGACACTGAAACAAGATTTATTAACATCATGTGGCTGTCTGAAAGAGGACAGCAATGCAAAGGTGAATTTTTGATCATTTTTAAGAAGTACCAGATGTGCCAGTAGTGAAAGCAAGAAACAGTGAAGGAGGGAGAGAAGAAAAGGAGATGGAGCAAGATATTTTTACTGAGCTAAAAGTGTCTACCTCTGCCTCACTTCGACCCACATTACAGCTCCCACAGAGCTCACAGAGAGAAAGAGAGGGTAATACCTGCCTATCACAGAAAACCAAAGTTACATACAACATACCACAGGGAGTGGCATTAGTATTAATGTCCTGATTTCAATCAAGTTGCATTTTTCATCATAGTTTGCTTTTATGGAAAGCACTATTGACTCCAGGTTAATGGCTCTGTTCAAGCAGCTTCGCTGCCCAATTGGTCCTGAATGTGCATCAAGTAAAATACAGATCATAGAAATGGATAATTAATTGGCAATGAATCATTACTGACATTAACTGAAATAATGAATGGGGGATCTCTAGGGTAATCAGTTATTTGTTTTCAGAATGCTGTGCAGTGGTTGCTGTAATATTTTTAATTCATGGTGAAACTTGCATCCAACCCACCCAGACTATTTAAAAGTGGTGGGAAGCTGCAGCACTCTTCATTGGTCATGGACTACGGCAGGTGTGTAAGATTGTCTCTGAAAAGGATTGCACCCTCTGCATGACTTTGCTTTTTACATTTCATTTTAAAAACCCAAGCAGAGATGTGACAAGTGGTAGCTGTAGCTGCATTTGCATCCTCTCATAGTACAGCATCATAAATATTTTACAATGCCATAAGCAAAGAAATTCATAGCAAGGTAATTTCTAATGTACCAATTTCATCATTTTGTGTTTTGTTAATTTGAACAAATGAAACACAGAGAGAGAGCTTAATATAGGATTATACAAATATTGCTTAACATTTTTATACATGCACATCATTCTGCTGTCACAGATAATATGTTTTCCTTTAACATCTCCCCTCTTGATCACAGTGGGGTTAGTGCTTAGCCTTTTTACTTTCTACTGGAAAATCTGGGCTCTATATGCATCACCCCATCACTGGCATCCTGGTTTTAAAATCACACACAACACATTGCATATAGAGCAAACATTGAAACCATGGCAACAAAAGTAATGGGATTGCACAGAAGATCTCTTGGTAAATTAAGGTGGCAAACAGGTGTAATGTGTTCTCTGCAGCAGGCATGTGTGTGTATATGTCTTTGTCATCCCAGGCTAATATTTGAGTAGTCATAAAAGCCTGGTGTGACATCACCAGAAGAGTAAAGCTAACTGCACACCAGCTACTTCCAGTTAAAAGCCCCCCATCAGTCAGTCTCCACTGAGCTGAATGCAAAAGCTGTCAGTTAATTTCTGCAGAACTACTGAGGTGCAAAGACTGACATTTACACACATCAGGAGGAAACAGATTTGTCAATAATAGACTGCCAGTATTATTATTATTGGGTTTTTGTTTAGTTATTTTACAGTTTCCTGTTATGTACAGTGTTAAAATGTTGCTTTGGTCGCTCTGAGATTGAAGACAATCAACACAATATCTGAAATCCCATCCAGCACAGAGACGTCAGCTCTCTTGCTCACTGAATTAATAGGTGATGCTGTGTTGCAGTCTGTACTGGTTCTGTTAGGGAGGACCAGCAGTCATGTTGGTGTGGTATTCACTGACATTTAGCCATCTGGTCTGGGAGCTGGCAGCCACACACAAGCTCTCGTTCTGCCCCTGTCCCTCTCTGTCTCCCTGGCCATTTACTTAGATGTACAAAATATGAGTTGAAGCGCTGGCTCTGATAAGGCATGTCACTGTAATGCAGAACATTTTGGTATGTGTGGGACTGTGTGTGTTTGTATGTGTTGATATTTTGTATACATGTACACATGCTTGTGTGGTTTTGTGTGTTTCTTCTGCATCATTAAAGCGTGGGTTCCCATAGAAACAGATGTTTCCGCTCTCTTCCTTGGTGGCAACATGTGACAGACTGTGTGTGTATGCGTGACATACTCTGAAAGTAATAACATAAGAACACATGCTTTTTAATTAAATACGGTAAAGAGGTGAATCCAGTTAAAGTCCATTATCCCTTATTTATCTATCTCGTTAAATCTATAGCAGTCACAAAGGAGGAGCTGTAGATCAAGTTTTAAGAATAATTGAGATGTTGGTTGTACAAAAGAAGCAGCAGTGCAATATTGGACAGAAGCACTTTACATTTTTACATTCATCATTTAGGCCCACCTGACATTTATTCAGTAGCTCCAGTATTTGCTTTGATTTTGCATGAGTCATCTACAGTGTAATAGTAAATTCACATCAAAAGGTGAATTTCACATAGCTTTTGCTTCTGGGTCTTTATCTTTCATTGTTGAGAGGCGAGTGGGAGGCAGGTTGGTTATGATCAATAAAGTGGCAGGAGTAAAACTCATGCTTTACCCCTGCTTTCACTTATGTAAGCAGTCATTAGGCAGCATAGGGAATATATACTCTTGCGACAGGCAACACAATCACAGACATATTTTCAGGAGCCCCCTGATGCTTAGCCATTCAATCATTCATTCATTTTCAATCGCTTATCCGTTTCTGGGCTGTGAACCGAACCCACGACCTTCTTATTGTAGGGCAGCAGCGCTAACCACTATGCCAGCAAGCTACCTTCATGTTTTATCCAATTATCCACAAATCAGATATACCTTTGATGTACATCAAGCAGTTTTAAGAGGATAATTTGGAAGGTTTCATAACTTTTCTTCTGTTGTATTGAAGAGAGTGCTAAAATTTTAGATTTGATGGTTACTTTAATAATTTTTTCAGAACCACAAATCTCACCAACTGTAAAAGTAAATGAATATTTAACTATTTATGTTTGAGGTCCTTGTCATTTTAGTTGTTTATGGCATCAATCATTTTAATTCTCTGAGTGGACTTGAAAGTTTTTTTTTTTGTTGTTGTTTTTTTTTTTGCGAACAGAAACTGATTTGAGTTAATGCTAAATTTTCAACAATCTAACCAAAGTCTGCTCACACAATTTCACAATTTCAGTCTATAAATGTCACAAAGGATAAAATGTATTGACATTTTAAATAAAATAAGTCTGATGCCACCTTAACTTTGACATCATAATGTTCAGCAAAAACACCTGTGGCTGTTAGTCTGGTGTGACACAGGAAGAAGAGATTGTCACCTTATTTCCTACATTTGGCCGGTTGGTAGAGGTGAGCATGAACATGAATAATACATTCCTAAATAGAGTATTAAGAGAGGCTTTTTCATTGTCTAGTAGCTGAAGTTTAAAGTTTTGCTGACAAACCAAGTTAGGATGGCATGACTAACATGGCAGCTAGCTGTACAGAGCAGTGTGTACTCCTCATCCATAAGAAGGTGTGTTTGTGTGTATGTATCTATTCAGCCATAAAGCTCATAGATATTGTGGCCCAGCCACTCTATGTAGATCATTGATCACACCTTTTATGCTCGTTTGCAACTATTTTTTCACTCATCACCTTTTTTTCCCTTTCCTGCTTTGTAAGACAACTATCAGGTGTGTGTGTGTGTGTGTGTGTGTGAGAGAGAGAGAGAGAGAGTAAAGCAGCGACCTCCCTCTGCTGCACCCCTCGCACCCTCCCGCTCATGGGAGGTGACCCAGTTTCCCATGATCCTTTGCGGCTGCTACTGCTGCGTTGTTGCCGTAGCGATATTGCGGGGTCCTTTAATGCCGACTGTGACTGTCCATGAATAATGGATAGGGAGAGTGACAGAATATTAGACAGGGGAATGAGTGGATGGGGGGCAGAGTAACAAAAAAAGAGGGAAATATGGAAACAGTAAGGATCTGAAAGGAAGAAACATTGAGAGAGATGGGGCACAGAGTCATAGAAATGCATGAAGCATGAGCAAGATAGTTGATAGTGATATACAAGTTATAATATTGGCAAAGAAATGGGCAGGGCTGATCTATCAGTACTAGTTTTCATACAGCAATAATATGAAATTTATTTAAATGCTAAATATGCTTAACACTAAACAAAAATAATTACCTACAGTAGAAATCTGCATAATCATATTGTATAAAGTACGAAAAGAATACAGTGACAAATAAAAATTTGTTACAATCCTCATAACTACATATCTGCCGGTTAAAACAGTTGACCTTTTCACCTGCATTTTCTAAGCATGACCAAATGAGTAGAAGTGCCCCAAACTCTATGTACTTTAGTTTCTGTGATGTTGAAGCCCAGATATGTAGATTAATAAATAGGTCACTATACAGTCAGTGAGCAAAACATCTAACCTGGCAATGAAGGTGTGAGGACACATTGTGTGTGTGTGTGTGCGTGCGTGCGTGCGTGCGTGTGTGTGTGCGTGCGTGTGTGCGTGTGCGTGTGCGTTTGTAGCTTCTACTTAATCTCTGTTACTGCTGACAGCAGCACACACTTGTAGATCAGCACTTTAGCTGCCACACACACTGTTATTCTGGAGCAGACACATACGCACTGGGGCAATGTAGAAGTGGCTGTTCGTTCCCTCTCTGCCAGAGCTGTCAATCCTTGGCTGGTATTGAGTTTGTACAGCAGTGGGATCAAACACACTCACACAGATGCACACATTCTCACAGCTCTCTCTCATTGGCTGCTGTAAATTATATATTTCACTTCATCTAAAAGGCTTTAAAGTGCCCACTGAGCCTTTTGCTTCAAAGCAGGACATTAACATGGGCATGCATACGTTTTGCTCAATAAAAGAAATGAAAGAAAAAAGTACAGCATGTAAGCAACCAGCCATGCTTGCTTAAAGGATGTTGTAGGGCTGAAAACATGTCTAGACCCTCTGTTCTCCTCCAATAAATTTTCCAGGGTGTTAATCGCGCATGCACAATTCTGAAGAGCCAGCTGTAAAGCTGTAATGACTTTCTGCTTTCAAACCCAGACCTCTATAAAGAAAGAAGGTATAGAAAATTACTGTGACCTGTAACTTTACGTCTGAGTTAATTAACAAAAACTGCAGCTCTGTTTGATGCTGACCAGGGATGTGTTCACAGAGCTTGTATTTTAGCACCTTTTTGCATCATTTAACTTTACCATTAAAACATTCATGTTTGATACTTTCAGAGCTCAAGTATCTTAATTTTTTATTGTTTCAGAAATGGCAAACCTATATAACTAAATTCACTTTAGTTATCTGTTAATCTATTGGTGCATTTTTTATTTTTTTGTTTCAGAGAAGAAGTTGATTGTATTTGTTCAGGAGTACAAAACCCAAGACATTTTGTAATTTATAATTATGTGAACCTTATTAATTTATTTTATTATTATTCAATAAATGATGTGATCAGAAAATACACAAAGAGGTTGGTGAACTGCATCATCTGTAAAATGCGACATTCAAGTTGTCTGTTCTTTCATCACAACCAGCAGAGCTTCACAATTTTAATCAGTGATAAGTTACAATTTTATTGTTTCCTCCAGTTCACAAGTGAACCTGAGTCAACGGTAATACATGTGCTACACACACACACACACACACACGCAAACAGACAGACAGGGCATGATTCAGAGGATTAGGCAGCATATGGCATGGCATTCACATGTTAGCTATCAGCCTTTTACTTTTAGTCTCACCAAGTCTGCATAACAACAACTTTGATGTGTGTGTGTGTGTGTGTGTGAGTGAGTAAGTGAGGGTAGGGTCAAAAGAGGGAGAGACACTGACAGATAGACAAAAACAAGTTCAAGTATGTGAAGTTAGTGTGGCGTTAGTGACTCAGAGAGAGATTACTGAGGGGACAGGAGGAATGAAGAAGAGGAAATTGTGGGTACATGGCACAGGATAAAAAAGACTAGATAGAGATAGATTTAAGCTATATGCTGACTATGTTGGTGGTCTCAAGACAGACAAAAAACAACAAAACAACAAAAAACTAAATGGAGAATTTATGCTTTTTAAATACAGAAGCTGATTTGAATTTTGATTTGAATTAGTTTAATAGCAATGAAATCAACCATTATCATGAGACTGTAAACATTTCAGCTAATGACCAGTAAGTCTCGAAGCAGTAGATGTACTGATGTTACAACTTCTCACTGCTGCAGTGCCACACTGAGCATTTATCAAAACCTCAGATGTAACATTAATACATTTTCCAAATGTTCAAATCATCCATGTCCTGTCTGCGGTCTGTTTTAATGAGCTCTTGTTTCTTGTCTTTCAAGCAGTCTGTGTGTCTCCATGTGTGGGCCAGCATTTGTCTTTCTGACTTCACTGCAGTTATAAATGGATGAAGATTGTTTCACAGCAATAATGAGTTGGGAGTGCGATTGAAGCCAAACTTTTATGTTGCCAGGCAACTTGAGCGACACCAGCAACTCTAAATGGACATTTCTGTTTTTAAGTTTGCTTTCAACTTCCCATTACAGGTTTTCTTTCTTCTCCAACTTTCAGTGTTTTCTACACCTGAACTCTCTTTGTCTTTAAGGTCTTGATGTTTCTACAGATTCTCTTTGTCTCAGTCTTTTTCACACTATTGTCTCTCTGCCTCTAAGACTCTCATACAGTGTCACTTATTCCACCTGCTTGTGTTTGCTTTAAACTTTTTAATGACTTGTTAGATGGGGGGAAGAGTTGTAAATGCTGAAAAAGTGGAGAAGGTAAGCTCAGTTCTGAAGGTAGAGATGGAGAGACAAACTTGGTACATGGTAGGACTTCACATCGTGATGAGGTAAAAAAAGAGGAAGACAGTATATACTCTGGAGTATATAATGGATACTGTAATCACCCTTGGCCATACACTATAGTTAGTCACTGCTGCCTAGCAACCTTTGCTCTTTTTGTGTCTTTCATCCTCATAAGAAAGTCACAAAAGAAAGACGGAATTATTATCCCGCAGTAGGTGTGCGCAAGTGAGAACTAGAGTAAATCAAAGGTGTTGATGCTATATACAATTTTACTCCTACACTTTTTTACATTTCTCTGTTGCTCCCTTGCAATTTTCCTCCCCTCCATTTATTTTCTCCTTGTAATGTGTGTAGGGATTTATATATGGGCTTTTTTTTTTCTTTTTTGGAGAATGTGTGTGTGTGTGTGTGTATATGTGTGTATTCAAAGGTCTTCTTTAAGCACAAACCAAAATGTTTCACACTCAATAGTCTCTGTTTTTGACAGTTTTTAGTTTCAGAAAATGTTTAAAGTCCCATCTTTGGCAATCATGTAACAACACCATCCTGTTGTTTCAATCCCGTGTTGCAATTGATTATCACTAGAATAGCCATGAAAGGATATTTTCTTCTCAGTAATTACTTAGGATAACAGGGATAGATGCTCCTTCACTTTTCTTTCTTTACTTCTCCCTCTCTTTTAGTTCTGCTCTTTTTGTGATCTAATTAAAATGCCATCTTCAATTCACTGGTGAGCCCCCTCCCTCCATCTCTCTGTGCTCTGCTGCAGTATAAACACGCTATGTCATATTAAAAGTCTGAATCCACTGTGTCATGATTTGGAAGCTTAGCTGCTGATCCGTCATGTTTGACAATTTGACTGTGCTGTGTTAGCTTGGACCTGGCAAGTATTTTGAAGATGAGTTCAGCCATGCTAAGGGCTATTAATATCACCATGGAATTGATCAAGAGGTGTTAGGAGGTTCACAGCTGCAGCTATGAATCTCTACCTCAAACACTACAGTGTATTTTCCTAAAATGTGTCCTTTCTAAAATAGTGATGCAGTATCACAGACCGGAAGTGTGATGGTGCCCACTCCTTCCATAACTGTATCATAGATTTTGGTTTCTCTTATTTTTTCCACTTCCACTCCTTCATGCTCCAGCCTATACTACCCCATTGTAAAAACACACATCGTTATACTAATGTAAACAAATGCAGGAAAGAGTCCTGAAAGAAAAAGTCACCGTCAGAACAACCCACACAGACATTGACATGCAAATTCCATCAATCACCCTGTGTTGCTCTGCTGATATCTCATCTGGTCCTAATGAAAGCTGACAGACAGTAAAGCAAGTCTCCTATTGGTCCAGAGCTGTGATGTAACCTCATCTGTGTGTCCCCTACATTGTTGAAGGAGTGTTTAACTCTAATCTAATTCTAATCTTCAGTGACTTCGAAGTCAGATTTAATTATGAACTCAAACACTTAGACACAGATAGATTGAGAGACACACCCACCCACATGTCCATACACAAAGGAACGTACAGTATGATTCTTCACACTGGTAAAACTGCAGCTTTGAGAACAGATTGAGTTATGTCATTTCAGATGGTTGACCACTCTGACCTCCTCCAATAAATCCTGTGTTCTGGCTGCAGAATGTCAGCTTCCAAGCTTGCAGTAAATGCTACTGCCCCATTTGTGCCCAGGGTGCAATGCCAACACACTGATTTCAGTCAATTTACTGACGTTTCACTGCAGAAAGTTTTTTTCCCCAATATCTGCTTAATGAGCTAAAGGTAGGAAAAAATAAGACTTTTTCTAACTTGGAAAGCATGTGCATCAAATGAAACTGTTCATTCACTTCGGTCAAATTTCAGTCTTTTAGCTCTCAATTTTTTTTGTTTCCCCTTCTCTTTCTCTGTTTATCTCTCTCTCCCTCTATCTCTCTGTTGCTACCTGGCAACAAGCTGGTTTCCTTGGTGATGGAGCTTAGTAGCCTCACATTCGCAGAAACAGGTGTGTGTATGTGACAACCTGTACACACAGAGAGCATGCAGCAAACACATGCTCACACTCATGCATCCATACACGTGCGGAGAAACACTTCTTTCAAGCAAACACACAGAAAATAACAATTGTACACATACTTCCTGTTCTGGAATAAATTAATCATTCAGTGATTTCTGTGAGGTAACTCCGTAGAGTCAATATGCTGAATAGAAGGTTGAATCAGGCCAATACATCACCAGTATTAATGGAATAACAATTTAAAAGTGACTACAGAGGAGGTCACCAATCAATTATTTATTATTATTTATTATTTATACAGAGTAAAAATTACACAGTGCATGAGGACAACTGTGTCTTCATAGTTTTATTTACTTCTTGTATATTTTTAAATAAACGGGGAAAAATATCTATTTGGGATAGTTTTCAATCCTTTTAGTTTGAGTTAAAATATTAATCTTACAACATGTAATCATATTGCATAATTTCATGTGCTTTCAGCTTGCTGGAACCATGTAGGGGAAGTGTATTTCTTGTCTCAAAATGAGAGTGGCTCTGTGCATAAAGCCATGTCCATGAAGATCCCTGTCCATCATATTTTGGATGAATTTAAACTGACTTGTGGCCAGGCTTTATCACCCAACAACCCTGACCTCACTGATGCTTTTGCGGCAGACTGGGAGAAAGTCCTAACAGCCAAGTCATCCCAGAATAGTCGACATAATGTACTTTATCTGGGGGCCCACATACTTACATACATGGATGTGATATGCTGTTGTGTTATTGCTGTGTCTGTCTTCTTCTGCTTTCAGATTGCGTTCCAGCATTGCCCTTTTTTACTGCCTGAGAGGTGTGCTGCAAATTATAGAAATTGTTAGTCAGTATATAAAGGAACCATGAGAAATGATCTCTCTCTCAGTGACTTTCACACTCACTTTTAGGTTGTAGTCACAGGGGAGACAGATGGGCTGTGAAGAAGATTGGGTTTGGTTACACTGTGTCCGGGAGAGAAAGGGAGATGTTTATCAGCAACTCAGCAACTACATACACACACACACACACGTATACGCGCACAAACACGTGTGTGTTTTCAAACTGTGTTGGTGCAGCTCTGTTCTGTTTACCATGTTTGGAGAAGGAAGGTGAACAAGTGACATAAAGAGAAACGGAGAGAAAGAGAGAGAGAGTCTTCGGTGTTAAGATGACATTTTAGTGAGTATAAAAGGCAAAGAGGAATGGAGGGAGGAGTGCAGGACGAAGAGAAATCATCTTGTTGCTGTTAACTCAAAACTGCAGGGCCAAAATTTCAGAGCTTATATGAGAACAAGTTTTTGTTTTTATTCTCCCCTCTTTAGTATTTTTAGTTACATGCAATTTCACTCAGAAAGTGCAGGAAACTATTGTCAGTGCTTTATTAAAACATCATTCGATGATACCAGCCGTTACAGCTTTCCACAAGTGTCATTATCTTACACTGGCTACTTCTTCCTCTCTGATTGTCATCTTTGAGCTACTTGACTGCTTGCTGTATGTCAGCTCAGTGGAAAGGCTTCTTTTTGTGAGTCTGTAAGAGGAAAGTGTATTCTATGCCATATTCAAGTGAAATGTGGACTGGGCAATATTTACAAAATAAATCCCTGATTTTTCATTTGACAGCAAATAATGAAGTGAAGGCAAATGAACTGGGTTGTAACATCATGTATTGCATCCAAAAACATCTGTAGAAGAATCTAGGAGAAATGTGATGCTGTGATGCACTTTATTTTGTAATAGTTACGTAAATTACTGCCTGAATAATCTCCACAATCATTAGTTATTGAAGCTTGAATCATAATTAATCTACGAGTACAAATTTTCTTGTCTATAACAGTAAGTGTTTTTTAGAGAAAGGGGCAAATATATCTCCTCCTTAATAATGAAGATGGCATGATTTCTCTTTAAAAAAGCAGTAGTCCTTACTATAGAATATAGGTACTATAGAATCATTTGTTGTAATAACAGCAATTAATTCAACTGGATGAGAAAAATCAGGTGAGATTTGTGTGAGTGTGGCTCATCTTCCATCGCTCACTCCTTAACTGGCCTCGTAACGCAGAGGCTAATTGGAGAGGAATTTACTCAACAAGTCTTAATGACATACTAGCTACAGACACAGAGGGCTCTCTCCCTCAACAGCAATGAGTCAAACTCTCAACACGTCTCAGTGTATTGCTCTCATTTACCTACTTCTTAGTCAAATGAAGTGGTTTTTTAATCATGCAACAGTCAGTGGGAAAATACAGCAGTATATTAAAAAGATCTGGGCAGAGATGGATCAACTTTGTATATTTTCAAGAAATTATATAGTTTTTTTTCTTTCACATGAAAGGTACATTTGGGTTGACTATTTAAAAATTGTGATAAAATGCGAGAGCACATAAAATGTAATTTAAATGATCAAGAGATTTACACAACACATCAGTGAAATATAGTCACATTTACACACAAAACCTGTCTCTCATTCTCAGTGGTTCACTGACCTTGGCAGAGAGAGTGCTATGAATGGCCATCCCCCTGTGGTCTGTGTGTTGCATGGGTGTTTATATGTGTGTGTATTTGGCGTGTATGGACCTGTAGGCCATGTTGTTGCCCTAGCCTAGTGTTATAGTCCATCTGTCTAGGCTGCAAGCCAAGCAGCCCTCTCTGTTTGCTCTCTAGTGAATGCATCATGATGGTTGTTGAATATGTCTGATGGAAATGATACAGCCCTCTGGTGGAAATGCACTCCTTAACTGAAATATTCCTTATTTAGCATGCAAGATAGAGTTTCTCTATGTGAGGAATTGGAATAAAAAATGGATTTGTTAAATAAGGATTTCATTAACAAGTAACAGATCTTTACTTAGGCAAAACACTATCTATTCCCTGTTTGTCCTCCTTCTCTGTGCCCACTGAGCTGGCTCAGAGTAACAGTTGGCGGCTAAGTGCCTTGCTCAAGGGCTTCTCAATGGCAGTTCTTGAGCAAATGCAGAGCATTTATTCATTAATTTTGCAGCCCAGCTGAGACTTTTAACAGTTGGCTTATGCTTATGAGTCCTCTTTCCAAGCTTTAGCCAGACCCAACCTCTGAGGCCAACAAATGGTTGAAGATGAATAAATAACAAAAGAATGGGTGATTAACAAACTAAAATTTGCTTTATTTAGAATAATAAAACTTAGTATGCCATAGTTTTCATTCGACCTAATTTCATCCACACTTTATGTGTTATGTGGACATTAACGTGAAGTCTAGTATTTTGTTAGATTTATTGTTTTGTTTCGGTCTGATCCTGTAATGTTGCTTTACCCATCATCATTGCTAGAGCACCTGCAAACCACAAACCTTCCTGTTTACTGCGTAATGAGGTACTGTTTACTGTGGCTATAAGTATAAAGCTTTTCTGTATATTCTAAATTCCCAGAAATTAGGTCAAAGCTCTGTCTAAACATTGCTTATTTAATGGCTGCACCATACCTGCTGTCTTCGTCTGCTTTTTCTTTTTCACACTCATTTACAGTAGCTGGCTTCAGATTGTGGCAGGCAGTGTGGTAGTATGTGTGCTTCACTCAATGATTTATCTCAGTAGCTAGCTTCTGTCTGTGTTGGACCGTAACCCTTGAACTGCTCTCACTTGCAATCATACTGACAATCAAACGTACACACAGCAAAAAGCCCACAGAGTTACACTGTCATGTTCAGACAGTATTTTCAGGGATTAATATTGCATTTTTGTCACATTCTCTAACACATTTTCCCCCTACTAAAAATATTTTTGTTTATCTATCCTGCATTCATTGTCCAGAAAGACCCAAGTTTATGTCAGAAGGTTTTTGTGCTTTCAGCCAGCACACAAACTTTCCACCAACTCACCATCATCAGGCTATAAATAAAATGAACCTGGGATAGTTGCACAAGTATCCAAAAGTGTACATCAGTGCATTAGCAAGAGAAAGCTTTGAAGTTTGAAAATGTCCGCAGAGAATAGAGGAGCATGTTGATCATCAGGGCGTACACAAGCTAAGACATATACATACAGTGGCTCCACAAATAGGACACATTCATATTGCTTTGACTCTGACACAGCAGTCAGATAGAGGCCCTTTGAAGACATCACATATATTTCAGGGATGCTTTTAAGTTTGTGTGACTGTTGGTGTGCTTGTTGTGTTTTGAGTGTGTGTGCAGTGACCTATGTGAACAGTGCGTGTCTGACCAGGTGTTCCATCACCTCCTATTTACTGTCGCTCCTCTTGACTTCGCTGTGTTTTGGCCAAAGGGCAAAAACTAGTCCACCTTTTTTACTGCCTGTCTGGTTATGTAAATGCAAGCCTTCACTTCCTGAATGACATAAGAGACTTTCTTCCTGTCATTTGTCAGCTGTGCACCTCTTTTCTCAGTTACAGTTTGCATTCTAGTACGAACCGTTTGCCTATTTCTAAAAATACGCTTTCACACTGAAAGGGTCGTTTGAAGCATCAATCAAATCATCAGTGTAAACTGATGATCACAGGTCTTCAAAAAATATTAGTTTTTTAAGTACAACTTTGCAAACAAAGGATTAAAGATGACTCATAAGTCAACTAAAACCCACAATGCAGTTCATTTTCATTGCCAGCAATAATTTTTTAAGTCTAGGTGTGAAATTTTCTAATGGTAGATAATTTGTTTTGGAATTAAACTCTACTTATTGCTGTACTGTACTGACCATCGTTTGATTAGCAGAACTTCACGTTACTTTTAATATGCTCCACTCTCTTCCAGCTCTCCAGTTAGCTTCAGCTAAATCATTTTAACATAATTTAAAGCTATGCAGAATATGAATATCAGGGAATATTACTGCCACATTTTACATGTTAATTTTCCTTCCTCCAAAATGTAAACTTATCCCTTGGCAACAGGATAAATGAATCTCTCGTCAATCTGGTGGTTGGATTTTTCAGAGATTGCACACACCCAGAACCATAGCGAGGAAAGGGTGAAAGGAAAGACAGGAGTAGGAAAAATGAGAGGAGCCATGAATGGAGCCAGATGTTGGGACAGAGGAGAAATAAGAGAAGGAGAAGAGCTAAAGTGAGAGAGAGAGAGGTGTGCAGACTTTTGTATGAGGCTGACCTAGATAGAAGAAGAGGCTTGGACACACTTTGTCTCTGGAGGGACACTGTCACAGCTGCAGTGGACTTTGTGTGTTTGTGCATTTTTGTGTATGGTTACAGCTAAGTATATGATGATGTGTGGTTTTGCACTCTTTATGGTATTAAAATGTCCCCAAATCCTTTGAAAAGTGGCAAGCTAGTGTGAGTGTGTGTCGCATTGTGTGTGAGAAGGAAGGAGCGGAGAGAAAAAAAATGAAGTCAATGAACCGCACAGAAAGCCCAAATGGAGAGAAGGCTTGTTATGTCAAATAAATCTGGTTGTTACACTTTATCTGAGAATTTATATTTCTTATTATTCAATGTACACTAGTGCATTTTGTGTGTATGTATCTGTGCTTTGTAAATCATATACCTGTCCCTGTGCCGTCCCTCTGTCAAGTGTGTGCACATGTGAGTGTGTGTGAACTTGTATGTTTGATGTCTACCCATTGAAAATCAATACTGCACCGCAGCACTTCACTGCCATCATGGGATTGGTGGGTGGGGGAGTGCAGCATCCAATCAGCATCTTGAAAACTCTGCGGTTATTGGGCTTATGCCCAACATCAGACAGTGTGTGTGTGTGTGTGTGTACATGTGACCAATTTCTGTATTACAGCAGCAGTTATGAAATTAAAAAACCAAAAATCATGAATGTGGAATGAGGTAGGTCTTGTTCAAATGTTTTTGTTCTTTTTGTTATGGTTTCAGTTACAAGACAGATGCCTTCAGAGCTCTCATAATTTTTTGATGTAAACTGTATTGCATAAAAATTCTTAGTAGCATTGCTCTCTGCTTTAAAACACAAGAACTTGGTCCATTATTCATGTAGAAATGAATGCAGAGCTCATATATTAAAAAACAATGGCTGGAGTTTTGTCAGTGAGGTGACATGGTGGTAAAACTACAAAAAGAGGCATGATAGTGAATTTAGCTGTTGACACCATAATCCTGGACACAAATGAGATGTTTTCAGATGTGTTTAGACCTAAATAGAAAAAAAAACAACTTTGGTGGGATACTGCATTAGTCTCTTTTGTTTTCCTCTTATCTTCCTCATCTTAACCCGCCCTGTGTTTCTTAGCTGACTACAGGCTTTTAATGATTTAAACGGTACATCTTGAAGGGATGGAAGGAAGGAAAGGAAGTAAAATTTAGACATTGTTTAGCATGCAAGTTAGTGTTTTATCAAGAACTTGTGTTTCTTTGTCTTTGCTATTTTCTTTGTCTTTGCTATTTGCTACGCTTTGCGTGAGGATTTCACGAAAATGCTGGTCTAAAGTTCCATTGTCAATTTCCAAATATATGTTCTCCTTTGCGCTAACTAAATTTCTTTCTCCATTCTCTTTCTTCAATTTTTAATCACAAGTCAGAACAAGATATGAAGAGAAAATTCAGCATGGTCAGATATGGCCGCCAGCTCCTGTTTGCTCCTTTCGGGGGGACTCTGGGTAGAGGGGCTAGGAAGGACTCTTCCTCTGTGTGTACATGTCCTAGTGTGTGACTATATGTGTATGTGTATGTGTATGTGTATGTGTGGGACAGGGTGACGCATCATGCGGCAGTAGTCTGAATATTTTAGCAGGAAACATTAGTGACGCTTTTCCCTCTCTCTTTCGTCATTCTCTCCCTTCTTGCTTTCCTTTCGCAATGTTTTCCTTAACCTCTTTCTCTTTTTTCCCACTCAGTGTGATGATGAAGAATCACAGAACAGTGGTAACAGTTTTCAGTTTGAGTGCAAACACGTGGTTTACAATAGCTGGTGTATGCAAATGACTTCAGGAAGAGGAAAAGTGCTTACTTCAAGACGGACGGACAAAAAAAAAACAACACACTTGTATTTGTTTTAACGCAAGTTTTATTTATTTATTATTGTTTTTGTAATGGGCAGCATGCATAGTGGTTAGCGCTGTTGCCCTACAAAAAGAGGGTCGCGCATCCAGTTCCTGGGCCTTTCTGTGCGGAGTTTGCATGTTCTCCACGTGCCTGTGTGTGTTTCCTCCGGGTACTCCGGTTTCCTCCCATCCCAAGACATGCATGTTTGGGTTAATTGGTGACTCTAAATTGTCTGTAGGTCTAAGTGTAAGTGTGAGTGGTTGTTTGTCTCTGTGTGTCTCTGTGTGTTAGCCCTGTGATGGACTGGCGACCTGTCCAGGGTGTGTGAGCTGGGATTGGCTCCAGCACCCCCGCGACCCGGAAACGGATAAGCGGTTGAAGATGAATGAATGAATAAATGTTTTTGTAATTGTGGCCCCCCCCAAAATTTTTCCCACCAATTCTGTCCAATTCTGTTGGTTCCATTGGTGGAAAATATTATGCTCACTATAATTGACATCATATGCAGCTGTTGTACATCTTTTATACTGAATGTATGTGTGTCTTTAAACTAATGAAATTCATGAGTATTCAGCCTAACAGACTGCAACATCCCTGCACACCAAACCATCTTGAAGACCTGCTTGTGTCTATATGTGTGTGTGTTTGAGAGAGAGAGAAATGGTCTGTTACGGACCTGCCAATAGAATCTCTTTAATTTACACTTGAAGAAAGGAAGACAGCTCAAGGTTTAAAGAACACACACACACACACACACACACACGCGCGCGCGCCCCACTGGATTTTTGTTACCTTGGCTGACCATACTGCAAACTTGGCTCGTCAACACTCCCATATAAACGGTCACATGTAAATGCACAGAAGATGCCAGAAACATGATGAATGCAGATATGTACATATCTCTGTGCATTTCTTCTGGTTTTCTTACTTTCTCTTTAAACTTTCTCTTTAAACTTTTTTTTCTTGTACCATCTCTTTCATTCTACTTATAAAGAAGGTGAAAAGTCAATATATTTTTATAGGTGTATATAAAGGTGAATAGTCAAATATATAAAAGCAGTATATACCTGTGTTTAGTTGCCATGCTCAATAAAAGCCATTGAAAATATTTCAATGAGTCACATTTTCGCAATGGCCTTCATTATTTGCTTGGACATGGAAACTTTTAATTTAGCATTCATCTTGGGCTTTTTAAGTTAGGCAATATGTTTATGACTTGTTTTTTCTTTTTTCAAAGATTGCATCCTCAGTAGAAATGAATGACCATGGTCTGAGTGCCACAGTGAGAGTATTGAAAGGGTTTGTTGAAAGTAAGAAAAACATCAACTCATCTTTAAAGTCAGTTCAAAACAGACACCTCAGCATCAAGAAATTTAAGTAGGAAAACTTCAAACTATCTGCAGAGACTGAGTCTGAAGTAATCTCTGGGAGGAGCTGTGTAAAAACATCACACAGCCACAATTATCATCATTCATGTGTATTTGTCATTTACACAGACATTTGCATGAACAATGTGCTGTGAGGAGCCACTGAGCTGTCAGAGCAGAAAGAGGGAGGAGAACAAAAGTCTTTCAGTCCGTTTCAAGTTAGTGTCTGTTGTCATTGTCATGTTTTCAATGTTATTTTCATAAAATAGCTACACATGCACACACAAAATGTACCACAATGGTGCTAAATTTACAAACTTGTTGCTGTGGAAACTGAGTTAGGCTTTCTGCCAGCTAGCTAACACAATGCAATTATAGACACGTGTGTGTCAGTGCATGTGTGTGTGTTGCACACAGCAGTGGAATTATGGGTATGTTCTCTCCACGTGCTGTGTTGCCTCTTTGTTGTCTCACTGCCAAGATACTAATAGCTTCAAGATGTAAAAGAGAGAGCGACTAAAAGGAGAATACAAAAAGGGGAAAAAAATGACACAAAGTGGACAGAATGTGAAATAAAATAAGGCAGAGACATCTTGCTACTGCTTGCTTCACTGAAACCAAGCCCTGAGAATTCACTGGAGACCCACAAATCACCAGGACTGGTTTTAAAGGCAAAGTCAACCTTCTCCAAGGAGACTATTTAAAATGAGAGCTAGAATGAGCTCAGTGCCATTACATGACTTTATTGCATGAGCAACACGTTCTTGTGATTTGTGTCTGTCTGCAAAAAACTGTCCAGAAAATACATTGTCAGATGAGTGGTGAAGTCTTTATACACAGGATGAGGAATTTTGCCATTTTAAGGGTATGTTCTTTTGACTAAAGTAGTCACAAAAATAGACCATTTACCTAAATAAAAAAAACCCTAACGACATAACACAAACCATAATTGTTCACTTTTAAATACAAATAAAAACACTAATGTTAAATGCAAATCTTTTTGATTAAGATGCATCATGTAATGACATCCACATTTACCATAATATAAAACTGTAAATATATCTCATTTCATGAAACTGATCTCATCTGATTTCCGAACAGAATTTAGTCCCAGCGAGGATGATTGTCACTCATCACCTGTTTGCATCCTTAATGTAATTTACTACCCACTTGCGGCAGCAGGCTATTGTCTCTGGAAGCTAGTGTGACTTCCAGCCATTTTATCAATAGTTCTTTCATCTTTGTGGGTGTGGCTGTGTCCCACTGACAAGGACCAGAGCTTGTCAAGCAGAGAGGACACCAACTGTTCTGGAAGCATTTATAATACTGCAGCATTATAAGCCAGTGCAGATATGTGAGGAAACAAAAATGTGTATTAAGCATTAAGAGGTAGCAAAATATGAGCAGGCAGCACAGCGGCATGTTCTCTCTGTACCTGCGTGGGTTTCCTTCAACCGTCCAAAGATATGAATGTTTAGGTCTAAATTGCCCGTGGGTATGTGAGTGTTTGTTCGTCTCTGTCTATGTTTCATGGCCCTGCAATGGACTGGTGACCTGTCCAGGGTGTACCCCGCCCTCACTCAGTGTGAGCTGGGTTTGGCTCCAGCACTCCCGCGACCTGGAAACGGGTAAGCGGTAGAAGATGAATGAATGATTCAATGGATCATGCATAAAATGGGTACCCCGGTTTCCTCCCACTGTCCAAAGACATCATGTTTAGGTTAACTGGTGACTCTAAATTGTTCGTAGGTCTGAGTGTGAGTGTGAGTGGTTGTTGGTCTCTGTCTTTCTCCGTATGTTGGCCCTGTGATGGACTGGCGACCTGTCCAGAGTGTGTCCTGCCCTCACCCAGTGTCAGCTGGGATTGTCTCCAGCAACCCCTGGGACCTGGAAATGGATAAGTGGTAGAAGATGAATGAATGAGCATTAAATTTGAGAAGTTTGAACCAATGTTGCACAAGTAACTCCTTTCAGGAATACCTTAGTATGTAGGTTTACTGCATACAGACAAAGACAGAAGTTAGCAGTTTAGTAGCCAATCCAGGCTGCAAAAACTATTGCAGTGATTGTTTTAAGATGAGCACCACATTCGTACAATAGCATGGGCACAAAGGTCATGGCCATCTCACCACATAATTATTGGCATTTTTATGCTGCCGTAACACCGTTCATGCTCTGGAAAATGCTTCCAACAATATTTTGGATCATGACTGTAGGGATTTGTTCCCGTTCAGACTGAAGAGCATTAGTGAGGTCAGTTACAGTGTTCAGTGTAGTGTTCATTTAGTACTTAGTTACAGAGAACAATGTTAAAATGAAAACAGACCAAACTCCTGCCAACTGTTGCCATGAAGTTGGAACAACACTGGCCTAACTCATCAAATACAGCCACAGACCAAACAGATAAAAAAGTGGATACAGGATTGTTTGTAGATCGTACATCACACAACATAGCGGGACCTTTTTTGCAGACAGATGATACTCTGAAGTACTTCTTTCTATAGCTGATATCCTGCTTCAATGAGCTGAACCTGCTAAAAATAAGAAAATACATATTTAAAAAATTTGGCAAGATCTTGGAGCTAATTCTGCTAAGGTTTGAACAAGAGCCCAGAATGTACTGTGTGTCCCTACCGACAGGGGCAGAGGACAAAGAGAGGGAGCTTGTTTGTGAGTGTTTGGCCGTTTGTGTGTCCCACAGGTCCTGCTAGCCTTTGTGAGCCCAGGCTGCTTTTCTGAAACACATTGTTTGTTTTTTGTAATTGTGGAAGTGAATTCACGTGTGAGCATATTTAGTAGATCTATGAGTTTGTACAGATATAGGTCTGTTTGTTCTTGTGAGTCTTTAGGCAGATGAGATAACAAGCTTTCAAATACACCATTCCCAGATCACCTTTACAACAGGGAGCAGAGAACTTAACAATCTTCAGTGTTTGTGTGTGTCATCAATGACTCATCAATGCAGTAGTACACAGCTCAGTCTTAATAAAATGTAGATTTGAGGATGTGTGTTTTAGCAATTATGTGAACAGTGGGGGAAACAGTTTACATGGCTCCTTTGCGCCTCTGTACATGCAAATACATAGTTTCAGGGCACCCACAGTTCACCAAACATTTTTAAGTAAATACATACTTTTGTTTTTGGCTGATCTATCTTCTTGTGCTCCAGGAAATTGTGATTAGCATTTTTGATATTCTACAGAAGTGATGAATCATTTAACAGCTATTGATAACAATAACATCCACATTTATTGCTGCATGAATTGAATGAGACTTTCCAGAGGAAATAGACTCCTCCTGTAAAAGGGCTGAGCACTAAAATGTCTTTCAATCTGGGAATAACACTGAATTTTATGGAAGTAAATCAAGGTGATAGGATCCAGACTCAGAATTAGGTGCCTAGACCAGGAAGGAAAAATCTCAGGAAGGGAATTTGAATGAGCAGCACTCACTGATGGCACTGTAACTGTGGTCAAGTGGCCCTTGAGCAAGGCACTTAACCTCAGCGGCTTCAGTCATGCTGATCAGGGGCCAACAACAGAGGACTGTGGTTATGCTGGGCAGCTCCCGGGGGCGAGTGTGTAACATCATGATTATAAAGCAGAGGGTTTGCTGCAAAGGATGTTTCTGTTTTTTTTGTTTTTATTTAAACTGTATGCACAGATTTCTGGATTCAATTCACATGTAAATATTTTAGGGGCAAACATTTCAAGCAAATCTTCATTCAAAGAGATCACCTCTGGCTAAAGAATCTATAAATTTAGCTGTCACAGCAATCCCATTTCATTGTCAGCTCACTGGCACTCCCCTCCCCCTATTTTTCTCTTTAACTCCTCTCTTATGTCCTCATGCTCTTTTATATTTGAAGTTGTGTTGATGGTGGTCTTAATACGATGCATGTGTTTGGGTACCTTGCTATGTTTACCTGGCTGAGTGTGTCTTACTTCTGTGGTTGTGTAGGTATGTTGGGGGATTACATGAAGCCCTCTAAATCCATTTGTTGAATGCTTATTAACCTTGGTGCCCTTTACTGTGCTTTCAGTGTATCAGCTTAGTACCATGAAATCTCCTTTTAGCTCCCTACTTGCTTCTCGTGCTCGTCACTCTCTCTCTCTCTCACACACACACACCAGGGGTAGCCAAATGATAACAGAGGACTGCTTAGGGGATTGAGTTTGAAAGCAGGAAGGGGGGAATAGTCTCTTTACCATGCAGGTGCTCTCTCTTATTGTATCTAAGGCAATGTGCCACACACACACACACATAAACATCAACATTCCCTCTCATGCAGTTCCACACATACCCATTCTTCCATCTCCTACCTTTTTTGCATGACCCTTTGTCCTTTTATATGTAAAGGCTCATACCTGCCTCTGGCCTGTATCCTCTCCTTCCGTGTCCTGTCCCATCAGCCATCTTGGCTCCAGGTGGCCAGCAGAGACTATGCCCCTTGGGTCAGTTTCCTGCCAGCTGCAGGGAGATTGATGAATCAGAGCTTCGATAGCAGCTTCAGTGGGATCTCTAAGGGGGCTGGTGTGGGGGACAGGCTCCATCGAACAACAAGCAAGCAGAACTAATGGGCATACTCTAGAGAACAGAGGGAAAGGTGTGCATTAATACTGGTGAGCATGTTTGGCTGATGGGCTGATAGAAACTCAGACCTATCAGAAAATTGAGGCACAGAAACAGATAGAGATTTGGAATAGGCAAATATGCAAATTGGAGAAGGAAAGGGTGAATGCACAAACATCAAAGTGAGGAAGGCAGAGTGATAAATAAATAACTCTACCATGGAAAACAGTACAAGGGCAGGCAAACCAACAGATGGAAGCAAAAATACTGCAAGGGAGTGGGATGAGATGAGATTTATGAGGAAGGTGTTGGATTAAGGACAGTTAGAGGGACAGTGAAACACAGAAAGTAAGAGGTAATGATTAAAGCCCTCACTTTGAATACTGATGACTCTTAGAGTTCACCAAGCATATGGCATTCTCATATTTTGATAAAATCATTCATAAATACAAATATTAGTTTAGATGGATTTGTATGGCAGATGCTGAAGACAGTTAGAGTTCGCACAGATTTAATGCCATGCTAGCCGAAGCAGTCTAGCAGTATTAGAAGAATTCATAGACCTTCTTATCCTTATGCCCTGTTTTCCTTTTTTTTTTAAACTTCTTTTGTCTTATCTTTTTCCATTTGTCCTCTGTTCATTTTTAGCCACCTCTTATGTGTTTTTGCTCTTTGTTCTCTGTCCACTATTTTGTCATTGGTTCGTCCTTACAGGAAAGCACATATTGAAGGACAGGTATGGGTGTGTTTGTGAATATGTAATATCTATCCACATATTTCCTTTTGGTCCTTTGTCCAAGAGTTTAGGCAGCCTATCCACTATATACCTGTATACCATTATCCTCTTTTGAGAGGTGTATTTCTGTGAGTGGTCATGCTTGTGATATCACCCTGTAGCAAATTAGGAAGCTGTAGCCGTGAGATGCTTAACCCTACCGATGTGTTTTGTATAAAGGAAAGAGGTTCATGTTCCAGTGGTGACAAGCGGAGGTCCAAGGTGTTAGTTGTGAGGAAGACTAACATGTAATTGGTTAGGTTTGCTAACCCTAACACTGTTAAAGTAGTAATGTAAGCAGGGCAAAATCCATGTTCACACAAACTCTGATTATGTTAATTAGAAGAAGCTTGTCTGGTTGGTGTAGGCATACAACTGCAAGTTGGGAATCAAGTTGACCATAATCAGATAGGTAAGGAATGTGTAACTATTTCCAGCAGCTTGGAAGGGTTAAGCAGTGGTCTCTCTGATGCTTTTACCAAATATAATGCTTGTGGGAAAAACTTAATGACAGCGATATGAAGGTATGACAGTTTTCTGCAGTTTAATTGTGTTAAACAGCTGCAACAGATTACAGTTTGTAAAAAATGAGAATTGAGCTGCTCAGCAAATTGCATAAATGTGTAAATTGTGTGTTTGGGGAATATAACAACATTCATACTTTGTTTTTATTCAGAATCATACTTCTCCTTCCAGGCAGCAGAAGAAGAACGATAAATGCATGTTAATGATGAAGGAATGGGTTGTGGGATCTAGTTGACAAGCCAGACTCAGTGGGGGTTCACATCACAACACTGGGTGGAAAGTTAATGAGAGACACAAAGACAAACCCTGACTGACAGGAGCCCACAAGGGGAACAGACCTGAGCCAATCTGAATGATTCAATCAAAATCTAACAATGCTGTGCACATAGCTTTTAAAAATCATTTATGTTGTTGCAATACCACAGGTATCATAAAGTTTGGAAAGTTATACACTGCTCAAAAAAGGAAAGATAAAAGGAGTGAGGTGGAGCTGCGTGTGCATCTCAAGAAAAACAGACAGAAACATCCAGACCTAGACAGAGAGGAGAGAAAGGCAGAGCATGTCCTTGTCTCCAGACTGTGTGATATACTGCTGTCTGGATGGACAGTGTGTGTCTGTGCCTATGTTTTTCTATGTGTCTGACAGTCCAATATCCATTATCATTCATGGTTCATCACGCACTCAAAAAGACTCACTTGTAGCCATTGTCACTTATACACACACATAAAGCTGGGACACCAGTGTGTATGAAGTGACAGCAAAGGTAAAATGACAGCAAGGAGAAAGTGAAGGAGCTCATGAGAAACTAGACTAATTTTATTACCCCTTTCTCTTCCTGCCTTCCTGTGTCTCTCCCTCAGCTTTGCTTTGTTGCTTTATTTAGATTGCCGGGCTCTAGGCAGCAACGTGTGTCGTATTAAAGCTAATTCTAGCAAACATGAAAGGGATCATCAGTAGATGTGAGCCTGTCTATGTATCTTCAGGAAGTCAAGGATGAACTGCAGATACGTAGGACGGTTAAACTGAGTTTTTAAATAACGATTGTGTAAAATGAAGTAAATATGTTCTTTTGAATTTTTAGATGAAAAGTTTTTAGGAGGTTAAGTTTCTCTTGTATTTTCTTGATTGCATTGCCAAACTTTTATACTGTTTTACTTTTCCCCCCAATTCTTTTCATTCTTCAGTACAGCAATTATTATTACAATGCATTTATGTAATTTAATTAAAGCTACAGAGCATACAAATCAAATGCTGTTCGAACAACATCTTAGAAGTTTAATATGGTTATGAAATGTTGGAAGAAGCAGAAATTCTAGTCTAAAAAAAAAAAACTAAAAATGATTCTTCGTGTGCCTCCATTATTCTTTTCATCTCCTCATCTAGTTTTCATTGCTTTCTTTTCAATCTTATTTTTTTGCCTTTGTCTCACAAAGCAGTTGCTTTAGCTGTGAATTACACCAATGACAAACTGAAAGAAAAACCAATATAAAGTGTTTTAGAAAACTGTTGGGCTTCCACATGCTGCCAGAACAGCTTCAGTGCTGCTTGGCATTGATTCTACAAGACTCTAAATAAAGGATAAACACCATTCTTCCAACAGGTATGACTTTATGTGCCGTTTACATGGTGGTGGTGGAAAGCACTGTTTTAAAAATGTTGAGATTTATTGGTGTGAAAATCACAGCATTAAATTCAAAATATTTTTATACCCATCAAACCATTTAGTGATTTCCTTTATTCTTCCAATATTGTCATTTTTCAGAATTGTCATTTAATTCTGTCTTTATATGCAATTGCTACAGCCAAAGATACATCTTAAAATTATGATCCCTTTACATACCTCCTGGGATGAGGATGGGTGTGTTGTGATAGAGTTGTAATCACAATTTCACCTTTTGTCACCAGGCAGGACTGCACAGAACAAATTAACTTTTGTACCTTGAATGCAGTTTCTAAACCTGAACCAGAGATTTATTAAATAAAAATTGGAGGACTCGCATAAATACTTGTATTTTGAATGGGCTGTCCTTTAGGTAACCCCTCCAGTAACAGATCCCAGGGGACACAAAGTTCCCAGAGTCCAAGTCAGTTCAGAGTAACCTTACTAAGGATTTTTAAGTTAAAGTAAGGATAAAATGATGAGTGTGGTAAAAAGGTTGGAGCAAAGGCTGCGCACGTCACAGTCTATTTCATTATTAGGTTGTTGTGTATACGACGACATCCACACAGAAAGGTTGAAATTCTTCCAAGCATGTATTGACTTGCATATACTTCACTACTCAAATCACTGTTCACTCTCCGAAAATGTGTGCGTGCACACAAACCATTTGTCCTGCTGTAGTAGTAGCTGAATCAGTAAAAGCACACACACCAGCTGAATTTTTTTTTATAAAATTCCCTGTCATCACCAAACTCTGCACTCAACTGCTGCACAGTCCAGGAAAAAATCACATCAGAGCTGCATCAAATTTAACCTTTTTGCTGAAGGTACGTTTTTGTTTTTGTGGGTTATTACTTTTGAAAATCAAGTTTGACAAAAAGTTTCTATCTCTAATTATGTAAATTGTTAAAAACGATTAACAGACAAAAAAAAACTTATCTCTTAGTTTCAGATGTCTGCTCATCATTTTTCTTTCTTTTTATGATTGTTTCTGTTGTTATAGTCTTATGAATACTTTTCTTTATTCTCTTTTTTCACTCATTTGTCTTGGCCGGCTTTCTTTTTCGCCCATTTACTGCTGCTATCTTTGTCCCTTTTCAAACACCAGAGGTATCCCATAAATACACTCACTTTAATACACATGCATACACAGAGGTATCCCCTAATTATGCTGTTTTGACTGGTGGAAGTGTGGGTTGAATTTCTGTGTGGTTTGAGATAGTGAAGTATGTCTGAGGCCTGCCGTATGTGTGTCTTTCATGTGGTTAATGATGACTATGTCTGTACAGTATGTAACAGGGTAAGAAGCCACATTCATTCTGTTCCCTACCGAGCTGAAAGGGAAAGTGTAGGTGTGTGTGTTTGTGCCTTTTATCTGGGGAATACATACAGCACACATACATTCCAGCTCAAAACAGAACACATTGTGCCTTTTAGACAGTGTGGTCAGTGATTGGTTATAGGGAGGAAGAAGAAAGGAGATAAGAAAGGATGGTGTACAACATTGGTTTTACAGGACAGTTGAAAGTAGCTCAGGATTATGCAGTTATATTTGCATCTTAGTGGAAAAGGCTTTGCTCTCGAGGATGCAGCAAGCAATATCTTCTACGCAATAAACCCCTTGATATATGTGGCGCAAAACCTGGCAGGCTCATACAGTAACACTGAGATGTGGAGTATACATAATGCACAAGCAGTAGAGGCTACCGCCAGTCATGTTTTTTAAAATATATAACAGTATGATGCTGGTGTGCTGGTGGAATAAATCAGTATAACCAGTCGCAGCAGCAGCATGACTGATCTGAGGAGAGCAAGAGAGCAAGCCTGTCAGATTACAGAAATTGAGTCAGCTGATATTGATCAGCTGATGGCGTTTACAACTTCAGTGCTCTGCCTGAACTAATGTGATACTCTGTAGGTTCACTCAGCTCTTCCTCCTGTTCAGTTTTCCTGCATCAGCCCCCCATATCTTTTGATCCTATCATGAAACTCTTTCAAACTGTTTACCTCCTGTGTGTCTCTGACATCACTGATACATCCTTGTCTGTCGGACACACTAAAGTCCTTAGTAATGGAGACCAGATGAGTGGACAGATCAAGACATATTGATTTTAAGGTTAGGTTGGCACACTCTATTGTGGTACAACAGCAAATTGCTTTTTTTTTTTAAAGTTCCTGTTGTCATGCTGCTTTATTTTTGACTGCAAATACTTTGCTGTCAAGATGAAGTCCTGTCTAGCTTGCACCATTCAAACTGTCAAAATTAATCAATCGTCTTGTCGGTTGACACAGACAGTTAATTCACTAAATTTAAACTTCGATTATCTTTCAAGGTAAATTATTAAAATTCTTTTGATTTCAGATTCTAACAAGCATATCACTGTGGTTGGGATTACAAACTAAAGATTTCACTAAAATGCATGATGCAGGGGATGAACCACATGCAAATAACAGACAGAACTCTTTATCAGCCTTCTTCGTTCCCCGTTACACTCTTACCTGCAGATTCACCATATTTCTTTTTATTTTCACTTTCCTTTCCCCTGCAGCTGCCCCTCAGTCTTTGCTCCTACTGCTGTCAGTGTAACCAGACCTCCATATCTCTGCAAGTATCATCCATGTGTTCCATGTAATTAGTATGAATCTCACTGAGAGGGTAACTGTTTTTTTGAAGTGGTTACACAAATAATAAAGGTTACATGCTGTGAAACAACAGCCCACTGCCACTGCATGTCCTTACCCCTGCTGTTACATTAATTTAGATCTCCTGCACTGTAGGTGTGCAGCAAATCAAGACTTATCAGTGACCAGTCATTGATTTATAAAGAAATTCTTGGCTCCAGCCCAAAGGTCATAAAGTATATGACTTAGTCTGACTGTGAGAAAAAGACAGAATTGAGAGACAATCAGAGAATCTGGGAGATGAAGCAGAAACAGAATCTGAGTGTTCCTATCAATTTAATTAAAATAAGTGCCAGAGTTCGGGGCCAAGGAGTCAAAGAAAAGAAGTGATTGAAAGAGAAAGTAAATAAAGAGGTTGAAAGTGGGCAAGGTGAGGACAGATCTTCAGTGGTTTCAACACTGAAAGGAGAAATATAGGAAAGGAAATTTTTGTCTCATCCTTTCTGCTTAATAATCCTGTTAGCCTTTTTAATAGTCCTTCTCAGCTCTTTCTTTGTGTCTCCTGTTTCCTTCTCTTTCTATTTTTGACCTGTCAGCTAAAATGCACTTTAGTAAAATCAAATATGTTAAATACCAACAAAAGATGAGTGGGTAACCTTTTTGTCCTCTTTCCCCTCCAGTGTTATCTTAATTACTTTCTTTTTATGTTTAACTTTTTGCTTTTTTGAAGTTAAATTTGTCTTTTTATAGTTCGTTGGTCACTGTTTCAACAGTGCTAATATGTTAACAGCAGGGGAGTGGGTGTTAGCAGCTAATCCTGTTTGGGTGTCATAATGGCATTGCTGTGGCACCCAGTAGGAGAGCTGCACAAACTTTCTTCTCTTCAATCATATTTCATCAGGAAGGACTTGGTAGGTCAGGAAGTAAGATGCTAGGTTTCACTCAAATTGGAGTTCATGTAAGCCTGTCCTAGTTCCGTATTGGAGAGTTGCTCTGTTCGAGATGAGCAGTCTGAACACACAGAGACATGGCTTCTTAATTACCAGAGATTTCTAGTTGCCATAGTTTCCAGTTTTTTGCTGCTATTTATATGTTTATAAATTACTTCAGGAGAACTTTTTGTACAGCACATAAACACTGTTGTCCTGAAACACCATGATGTCATTTCTTACTGATTATCCAGGGATGCTCATTGTTTTAATTCATAGTAAAATACTTCTTTTGTTAAAATAATCCAAAAATTTACATAGTACAGTAAAATAAGTACTCCAATGAAAAAATATGAAAGAGAAATTGGCATATAACAATCCTCACAGAACTATAAGTGACTCTATCACCACAAAACATACAAAAACCAATAGTAAGAACACAAACAAATAATCATATTTGTATTTGCAATGCTGGAGAATACACTACTTTGTATGTAAAGCCCTGACAGTAATCTACAAAATGTATGAAGGCATTTCGGAGAAAAATAACAGGGTAAAATACAGTCTAATAAACTATATTTAAACACTTTACCTTTGCAATGTTTTGGTGCCTAAATCGTTCCTAGTAAAAGAAAGATCTACAAAAGATTAGATACAAAGTTCGGTTTAGCTATCCATGAAGACCAGTTTTTAATTATATATAATAATTTATATATAATGAGCCTTAAGTGAAACCATGTGTTGCTTACTGAAGTGAATTGTTATTGACTCCAGCTGCTTTTAGAAACAATTGACATATCAGTTACTGTTCTCTTAAAGCGAAGGAGTCTCACCTTAATATTATTATCCCCATTTCTCTGACTCTCACTCACACACACAAACACACACACACATACACACACATAGAAAACACAAGATACACACATATGTCAGTGTTTTCCCATTGTATCTCTGTTTCTCCATTTTCACTGTGTTGTGCTGTGTCTCGCTCCACTGGACATTAACCAGGGGAGCAATTCTCAACACACACATACACAAGCACACACTCATTCACAAACAGGGCTTTTCCAGGGCTCTGGCGGGGAGATAGAGTTGTGTGTTTGGCTCTGATAGGAGCAATACAACCAATTCAGAGAGGGAGAGACGCACACATACAAACAGAAGATATGGTTTTCTTTTTTCCTTGTTATTCAGGAAAAACTTTCTCTCAACAAGATTTTGGACATTTAAAAAGTGGAAAAAATAGCATGACATGGAAGTCATTTTATTTCACAAGAAAATAAATATTTCCTCGATATTCTAGTGAAAATGAGTGCTGCTATATTTCTAGTGGTCTACACTAGAGAGTGCAGAGTGTACAATGTGTACAATAAAAGCACAAAAATCTAGTGGATATGTGATTTATTTTTCAAATGTTTAAACATCAGGCTGAATTCAAAGTTCAATCAGTTATAGTTTTATGTGCTATAAAAGATTTTAAATACTTTATATTGAACTTCATTTCTCAAACTTCCACGGCTCTTGGCTTTCTGCATCATATCTGAGAAGATCATATGTCAACACAGTGGGAATGAGACACGTGCACATCTGTGGGCACACACAGTGTGTGTGCCCACAGATGTGCTCTCAAACACATTGTCACTGCATGTGTGTGTGGTTTGCTACTTTACTAGTTGAAATTATGTTTTAGTAAATACAATTTTATTAAGACATTTCTACAGAAAGGGCTTTGTATTATAGAAAATGTTTGCAAAGTCTAGTTGGAAAATGTCTGTTTGTATATAAGTGGCTTCAATATTTTGTGTTTATTTGTCCTTGAGGTTGGTCTTTGCATGTGTGTCTGCATATGTGTGCTGTCGGTAGGATCAACAGGCAAAAAATTGTAGCCGCAATCCAGAATACAGATTTTGTGCTTGTAATTGTATTGATGTTGATAATTTTGTTATTATGAATAGATGTCATGTAAACTATGAAAGAATCACAGATAATCCAGGTCTAATGCAAGACACATGATGCCACCTCAACCTGATGTTTTGTCATATGGGGAATCCTGGGAATATGGTAATTGTGATTTTTGGTTAGTTACTGGTATCTTCTAATGCATGGACAGGAAGGAAGAAAAAAAAAAATTGGCAAAAAAGGGTTAGAGTGAGAAAGACACCAAAGAAGTAGGTGGATATGGACAGAAAGGGGGAAATAGGTGAATGAAAGAATCTGCTAATGAGCACAGCTTCACTCATCTGACTTAGTACACAGGAAAGAAAGAAGTAGGATGGAAAAGAGATGAAGAGGAGGTAAACAGCTCATGCACTGTAATGAATATCCAAAAGTTAATCTGGATTACAACATAATAGCAATAATTACTTGTTATTTATTGATAATATATTTACTTTCTAATAGAAGCCAATTTCTCATGTGTTTGTCCTGAATGAATAGTAAGACCTTTTAAACTCTAAGGACCATAGGCCAATCTGATAAGGGCTGCAATGAACCACATGCTTTATTTATTAACAAAAAGATTTTCACTTTATTTAAGATTAAGTAAATTTTAATACATAGACGATTCATAGTTGGTAATCTTGGTGTACAATGGTATTCAATGAATTCAGTTTACCAGCTGTTGGGTCATTTTTGTTCAAGTGCAGCTATAATAGGAAAATAACAGATGAACAACTTCTGTTCATTTCAGTACTAAAATTATATTTTGCTAATATGCTGTTGATACTATATACTGTAGAACCTTTCAGTCTCTCCTCTTTCCTTATGTGTCAAAATAACAAGATCAACCCAAGAGGCATATTAGATGACTCACATGCATGCATGCACACACACGTACGCACGCACGCACGCATGTGCACGTGCACACTCACACACACACTCTCTCTCTCTCTCTCTCTCTCTCTCTCTCTGTACCATGAGTCATGCAATGAGGTACAGAGTATAGTAATCTATCTTGTCCCCTCAGTTTAGTGAGCAGCTACTCTCATCTTGATGCACTACAGTGATCTGTGTGTTTGTGTGTCACTTGACTTTGTCTTCATTTGTACCCCAGCTTGTGTGTATAGCTGCATATGTAAATCTGTGTGTGAATATATTTGTGAGAAAGAGAGTTAGCATATAAAGGAATTCAGGTCCTGCACACTGTGTTTCTGTGTGTGTGTGTGTGCAATTGTTGGGTGGCCGTGCCTCATCTGTCTCCCTGCCAGTGAGGCAGGAGGTAGAAGAAGTCGTGATAAGTCACCACACGGACACACAGACACACACACACACACCAGAATGCAGAACTGGTAAGGTAAGAAGAGGGATAAAAAAATGTGTGTGAGTTGTCATCAGCAAAATGGAAAAACAAATGAAAGGAGAAAAAATATCACTTTTTCTTCCTCTGTTTTCATTGATCCCTCCATCCCAGTTCTTTATCTTTTTCTCTTGGCATTTCCAGCTTTCTTTCTGTCCTTCTACTCCCCCAAAGGGACCAGCTATCTTCCCCTTAGACACACAGCAGCATATACTGTACACTTATACACACACTTGCTAACACATGCACAGGTTGTCTATATCAGATGATTTATGCTCCTGTGTTCTTTTATTTTTAGACCAATTACTCAGTTTCTTTTTGTCTCTCTATCCTTCTCTCTCTCTCCTTAAATTCCCTCTTCTCTCTGTTGTCCCATCCTTCTCCAAATATTGTCTTGTGTTTTTCTACACCTCAGTCTCTATTTGCAGACAATTTTAAATGTTTGTTTTACCATCAGTCTGGGTGACCTCCTCTAGTCCAAAGACAGGCAGGTCAGGTTGGCTCTAACTTTGTTTGTGGATGTTACACTGGATTTGTTTGTACGTGAGGGCCTGTAATGGACCATAAGTGAACTACTCCTGCAAGTGTATGTTGGGAAACACTTCAGACCTTGTATCTTAGAACTGGAAAAGCAGATTAAGAGAGTGAATGAATCTGAAAAATCTAAACCTTCATGGTGGCCCAGTTACTGTCTGTTTCTAGTATGAATGGTGCTTGTCAAGGAGGATGAACCCAGGAGCTCAGCAGATTACAGGTTTCTTTGTTTATGTTTGTGAGAAAGTGAGAGAAATCGATCAAGGAAGAAATAAATAACGTGACATTTTCTGAGTAAGACAAGGAAAAACTGGGATTGTATGCAACAGTTGATCTGCATGGCGATCCCTGTAGAGTGCTGAAAGTTCTGTCAAAAATTTGCCTCGTGTTTTGCTTTTTCACTCTCTGTGGGCACTCACATAAAAAAGCGATCTCAAACAAATCACCAATCAGTACTGAAATAGGCCAGCTTATCAAACATTTTATCTTATTTTGCACCACATTAAGTCGCACCTTTGCCTTAAAGTCGCCGCTGGAAAAAAAAAACCACAAAGGCTACAGCTCATGGCGGACATTAATTTCAGTGCAAATGCGAGAAGACATTTTTTGTTGTTGGATTTGTAAGTAAAATATTGTCATGGAAATACAAATAAAGCTCATCACATTGAACAAAATGAAGTCATCATCACCACTATAGTTGAATAATGTGATTTTAATATGAATATAATAATGAATGGTCGCAGTCTGTGACTAACAGTCAAAGACACACTATGCGACAAGGCTTTTGTCATATGCACACAAACACACTCAACATGCACCTTTCTTTCTTTCTTTCTTTCTCTCTCTTTGTTCATTTGGTAACTACAGGCGCTGTCGCCAGCCTGTTGCCTGGAAACAGGAGTTTTTATCTTTCTGCAAACTTTGACATCCAGACTGCTGAAGTATGCCCTTTTCTGCTTAAACTAAGTTCATCAGCCACATTGTTGTAAGTTGTTAGAGCTGACAACACGTAGATGTGTTGAATGTCTACATATTGTTTGTGGCTGTGAATCTCAGTACATTGTTTTGAATGGTCAGAGGTTACTGATGTTTGTAATGCAGTTTATCTCTCTCCACTCTTTCTCTCTCCCCTCCTCTCTCTCTCTCTCTCTCATCTCTCTCTCTCTCACACACGCACACACACACATATGTAATTTCAAACATAATCTTTCTCCAGAGGCCCATAGAATGGAGCTTATGTCTGTTAATGAGACTCGTGTTGCACATGGCACGTCAGTTCAGAGAGGTTCTCCAGTGAAACCAGTGAAAGACAGACTGTCCAAAGCCAAAATACTGGAGAGTGTCATTGTTTTTTTTGTGATGATGGCCTTTTGTATTTTTGGGCATGATTTTCAGAATGCTTATTGGATGCAATACTCCCTGAATTTACTGGGACTGAAGGTTGTAAATTAAATGTAAATATACCGACGTGCAGATCTTTGTGTTCCATGTTGGGTCCGCTTGCCTTGTGTTATTTTTTCCTGACTTGTTACATAAGCTCTCATTCTCGATTTCAACAGTTGGTTTTGCATATTAAGTGAAACTTCCCAGTAAAATGACACCAACTGTTGGTTCTGTAAGTAGATATATTGATTGATCCTGTTATTATCTGCAATAGTTAAAATAAGTCACGACCTGCTCTGTCTTGTTGTTTTATTCCCGAGTATTATGATTTATTTTCCACATGAGATTTGGTTACCAGCGGGAATGGAGAGGGAATAAAACACTCCCTCTTCCTACTGACAGAGCACAGGTTAACTGAAGAAAATGACTGCCAGTATATCAGTCCTAATAGGCTAAGGTGCCACCAGAGTTCAACATTTTCAATAGAACCACAATAGTAAGTCCTTTTGAGAGAAAAGTATAGCTCACCCACTTTTGCCCACCCACATTAGAAAGTTTGGTGGACTTCCGAATGGACTGCTGCCTCCCTTCTGACTCTTTTTTCTTCTCCTGTCCTCATCACTCCTCCCCTGTCGAAATTTAATCTCTGTACAACTGGTAGCTCTTAACCTGTTTTTTCACTGTCATTGGTCTTACACCAAAACATTTGTATCCTTTTTTGAGTGAATCAATCTCCAGTTTTTCTCCATTCTGCAGTATAAATGTGAATTTTAGCTCGCTGACCAAAAACTTATCCCAAGATTCAAATTCTATTCAACACACATTAGAGAAAAATTGTAAAGGGGCCATAATTGTGATGAATTCTTTGTCCATTTATATCTATTATATGTAACTTTGTCCTCCAAGTTTGTTAAAAAAGATCCCCAAACTTTTCAGAAACATGTACAGTACAGTGGCATTCACTAAAGCAGTAGCATGGTTAGGTCACCTTACACACCCCAGTTACAGTATTGCATTATACTGTAGACCGTAAACAATATGGCATCTTATTGTGGCTGTGGAACCTTATTAGTCTACAGGCCTGTGCAGTGTGATAGAATGACACATTCACATTTCATGTTAGACGAAGTTCAATGCCATCAACTGGTAGTGGTCAAATGGTAAGTAAGCATATAACATAGACCACTGGAGCATACAGACACACACTGTTACACATTTACAAAGCACAGACAGTTCTACACACAAACATGACATTAGTAAACACGTGCACATGCAGACACACAATAGGAAATCTGGATGCTGACAGCAGAGTAGTACTTAGGGCTGTGTGCTGTGGATATTCTTGGTACAATACTGATCAGTGTTATCTGTGTGTGTGTGTGTGTGTGTGTGTGTGTGTGTGATTGTCAAAGTGTTTGTGCGTGTATGTGTGTGTGTGTGTTAACTGCTGCTGCAGCCCACAGTTTCCATGGTAACGTCAGAACCCATCTTGGTCTCTATGGTAACTTCTGGTTGGCACCCACAGAGAGAGGGTGAGGAAAGAAAGAGAGCGAAGTAAGTAAGGGATGGGAGAGAAAGAGTTCAGTAAGGTCCTATTAATTCAAAGTCATGCAGAGATCTGCTTTTGTTTTAATTTTTCCGTCAGTTTCTAGTTAAGTTGAGTTGAGAAGAGTTGGTTGTTGGATCAAATCCAAAGTGCTGGGAAGAAAAATAGAAAGAGAGTTTTTTTAAACCCTGACTGTGAAACTGATAACCAGTAAGTTTGGGTGCCTTTGTATTTGAAATCTCTACCGTTGTTTTAATATTTTTATTTTTTGACCCTGTCTGACAATGTTTTCTTTTTAGCTGAGTTTCCAGATTTAGAAAGTATCTACACTAATATAATGTCATTAGCCTAATGGCCAAAAGTTCACAACTAAGTTGTAATAAGCCAGACTTTTCCTGTGTGTGCTCTTATTGCATTTGCCTCAGTTTCGGGACGTCATTTGTCTTTTCACTAGGCTTGCATTATTAGCCTCCTAATACAATACACAATATGTGCAAGTTCAGACTCTTTTACTGACAGTGGTTGCTTCCTCTGAATAAATCATTACTGGATTTTGGCAGCATGATGATGTGTAGTTGTACATAAATATGTCCTGTCAAAGCAGAAATAAATCAGGCTCTACAGTGTTTATTTGCTAAGGTGTGGTTGAATGTGTAAATACATATTTAAAATATTACTTTAATGCATTAGTTGTATATTTTTGACGTCTATGGTTACCTTATTCTCTTATACTACATTGGTGAAAATGCATGTGCTGTGGAATTTTGAATAAGCAGGAGGTTTTGAAATTCAAATGCTGTCTAGCTACACTAACAGTCAAACGTTTAGACACACTTTCTCATTCAAATGAATAGAAAAGTGTGTTCAAACTTTTGACTGTTGTTTTGTTTTTTCATGCTCGAGTTGTTGGCATAGTCTGCTCAATGGTTTTTTCCTTGCTATTGAAAACTGCATGATGCCGTTTGTCTGTGGGAACTTTCAGAAACAGCTTAATGCCTAATCCCTTCTCGCAACACACACACAGAAGGTCATGGCGAATGGAAACATTGTCCCCTGTAAAGTAGAATGTCGATACTATAATCTGATTGGTCTAGTGGATGGATAGGCAGTTTGGTTGACCTATCACAGGTAACTGAATTATTGCTCCCACGTACTCACCTTTCTGTCTCTCTGCTATCTTTTCTCTCTCCCTCTCTTTAGTTCATCCCTATATTCTCTCTCAGGGTCTCATCTTTTCCCGTCTCATTTCTTTCCAGTCACTAACCAGATTATTCGTTCCCCTTATGGATTTTGCCCTTTATGGAGGCAGAGACTTGTATCTGTATGTGTTTATGTGTGTCAGGCTGAGCTGTTTCAACCAGATGTTTTTCTCTGTTTTATTCTTCAGAGCGCCACACTGTCTGCCTGTCATCAGCAGATACACAGCCTGGGCGTTTGTGTATCTGTGTGTATTTAGAGAGAAAGTGACGGAGAGCTTTTCTGTGTCTGAGAGGGAGGATATATGCCTATGTATGTGAGATTAATTACTTCCACGTAGACTACAAATGCTAGCCATGTGTTGGAGGGTCTGCAGTACAGACGATAAATACAAAAACAATCAACACTTGAGGTTCTGAAACTGACACACACACACACACACACACACACACAGACAGAAAAGGAAGACAGGCTTTTTATGTCTAAGATGGGTACTAAAATGGACTAAAATTAGGAGAAGAAGATACAAATGCTTTTCAAGTTGTCTGCCTTGCAAACTGTGTAAATCTTTTGCACTGTAATTCATGCCATACCCTCCACTGTCTGGCCACTCCAAAACCACTCTGTATGATATTCAGATCATTAAGAACAATAACAAAAAAATAAATAAATCAACAGTCTTTTATTAAAACCAAGAGTTTGTAATCGTGTGTCAGCTGTGATTCCTTAATGCAGTGCATCCTTGCTTATCCGTTTCCGGGTTGCAGGGGGTGCTGGAGTCTATCCCAGTTTACATTGGGTGAGGGCCAGGTAGACCCTGGACAGGCTGCCAGTCCATTGCAGGGCCAGCATAGGGAGACAGAGAGAGACAAACAGAGACAAACAGAGACAAACAACCACTCACACTCACGCTCAGACCTACGGACAATTCAGAGTGGCAACTGAATCCATGACCTTCTTATTGTGGGGCAACAGCCCTAAACACTAAACTGCTGTGCTGCCCAGCTTCTGAAGTTATTTTGGTAAATTTGATAACATACAGTACAGAAACTCCACATTCAGGTTAAACTAAATTGTTCCCTGAGGCCGGGGCCCAAAGAGACCTGATTATCTTTCCTTCCAAAACCTCTGGCCCTCTGCCTGTGTGTCCATGGGAAAATAGTGGAAACAGGAGGAGGACCAGGGACTTAGATGGATGGACAGTTGCTTGGATGGAGCTAAATATATTTTAAAATTAAAAAAATGGTACCTCAGCTAGATTAAGAGAGTGGACATGGAATGTATATGTATGTATGTCTGAATATACAATACTTCCTGGTTTGTTTACACAGGAAACAAATAGTTTTGCACCATTGCCTTCCACCATTCCAGTTATTAACTTGATAACAAATTGGGAAGCAGATATGAGAGATGATTAGGTAGATAATGAATTCTCTGAAAGTTTACGAGTCAGAGAATTATATAATCCCTCGTTCTCAAGGCCATTTCAGGACATTTCCCAGGACCTCCTGAACAGGGGTCATCACTACGACAACAATCTCAGAGGAACTCTGTAGTAGAAGCGTTGCATGTGTGCAAAAGCCCATACGTATGTGTTTTTCTCTTCAGACAGTGACCTCTTTGCACAGGAAGACAGTTGCTTTGATTAAATAATCAAAATGCTTTGATTGTGTACACGATTGCAACTTAGACAAACGCATGTTCATTCATAAATAATCAAACACTCACACATACACACAACCACACACAAGAGGTCACATAAACAGTAACAAAACGTCTTGTTCTTGCTGATAAACTGAGAGAAGTGAAGGAAGAATCAAGCATCACTGTTAGTACTCACAAGTCACACACACGGTCTTAAGCTTTGATGTGAGCATGAATAAATCATATGATGATTGTAAATGAATGAGTGTGTTCTGTTGTTATGGTCAGTTGTTAGCTAATCTAATCTACCAATGAAAAAGAAATGGAAATAATCGTGAATAAATTTCTGGTGTTTTCTCGTTTGAGAAGTGCATCCTTATATATACACTGCTCAAAAAAATAAAGGGAACACTTAAACAACACAATGTAACTCCAAGTCAGTCGCACTTTTGTGAAATCAAACTGTCCACTTAGGAAGCAACACTGATCGACAATCAATTTCACATGCTGTTGTGCAAATGGAATAGACAACAGGTGGAAATTATAGGCAATTAACAAGACATCCCCAATAAAGGAGTGGTTCTGCAGGTGGTGACCACAGACCACTTCTCAGTTCCTATGCTTTCTGGCTGATGTTTTGGTCACTTTTGAATGCTGGCGGTGCTTTCACTCTAGTGGTAGCATGAGACGGAGTCTACAACCCACACAAGTGGCTCAGGTAGTGCAGCTCATCCAGGATGGCACATCAATGTGAGCTGTGGCAAGGTTTGCTGTGTCTGTCAGCGTAGTGTCCAGAGCATGGAGGCGCTACCAGGAGACAGGCCAGTACATCAGGAGACGTGGAGGATGCCGTAGGAGGGCAACAACCCAGCAGCAGGACCGCTACCTCTGCCTTTGTGCAAGGAGGAACAGGAGGAGCACTGCCAGAGCCCTGCAAAATGACCTCCAGCAGGCCACAAATGTGCATGTGTCTGCTCAAACGGTCAGAAACAGACTCCATGAGGGTGGTATGAGGGCCCAACGTCCACAGGTGGGGGTTGTGCTTACAGCCCAACACTGTGCAGGATGTTTGGCATTTGCCAGAGAACACCAAAATTGGCAAATTCGCCACTGGCGCCCTGTGCTCTTCACAGATGAAAGCAGGTTCACACTGAGCACATGTGACAGACGTGACAGAGTCTGGAGACGCCGTGGAGAACGTTCTGCTGCCTGCAACATCCTCCAGCATGACCGGTTTGGCAGTGGGTCAGTAATGGTGTGGGGTGGCATTTCTTTGGGGGGCCGCACAGCCCTCCATGTGCTCGCCAGAGGTAGCCTGACTGCCATTAGGTACCGAGATGAGATCCTCAGACCCATTGTGAGACCATATGCTGGTGCGGTTGGCCCTGGGTTCCTCCTAATGCAAGACAGTGCTAGACCTCATGTGGCTGGAGTGTGTCAGCAGTTCCTGCAAGACGAAGGCATTGATGCTATGGACTGGCCCGCCCGTTCCCCAGACCTGAATCCAATTGAGCACATCTGGGACATCATGTCTCGCTCCATCCACCAACGCCACGTTGCACCACAGACTGTCCAGGAGTTGGCGGATGCTTTAGTCCAGGTCTGGGAGGAGATCCCTCAGGAGACCAAACACCACCTCATCAAGAGCATGCCCAGGCATTGTAGGGAGGTCATATGGGCACGTGGAGGCCACACACACTACTGAGCCTCATTTTGACTTGTTGGATCAGCCTGTAGTGTGTTTTTCCACTTTAATTTTGAGTGTGACTCCAAATCCAGACCTCCATGGGTTAATGAATTTGATTTCCATTGATAATTTCTGTGTGATTTTGTTGTCAGCACATTCAACTATGTAAAGAACAAGGTATTTAATAAGAATATTTCATTCATTCAGATCTAGGATGTGTTATTTTAGTGTTCCCTTTATTTTTTTGAGCAGTGTATTATACTCTGTAATGGTATTTACTCACACTGACAACCTACTAATCTTATGATAAACCTGAGCACCAATGCCCCAATCTTTCACCCATAACCTTCTACGTTTTGCTAATGCTCATTCTGTGTTATACTTAGACTTTCCACATTCCTGCAGTGCTGCTGCTCAGACCAATAAATGGTCTTGTCTTGTTTATGTCTCTCTACAGGAGCGTGTGGAGTATCTGTTCCTCATCATTTTCACGGTGGAGGCGTTCCTGAAGGTAATAGCCTATGGCCTGCTCTTCCACCCCAACGCCTACCTGAGGAATGGCTGGAATCTGCTTGACTTCATTATTGTAGTCGTAGGGTGAGTGAACAGAAACACAGAGAAGAGATAAGAGCCATGAAATGTTTTAATAATTCTGTTACTTTACCTGAATGTGTACTTTGATAAAAGGTGAGACAAAGACAGCAAATTCGCTGTCACATTCCAGGGTTTTTTTTATTTTTAAAAATCTGCATACCATGAAAAATGAATGGTAGCACCTTTAATATATTTTATGTCAACAGATGAGACTACAGCCAATACAACTGGCAGCCTCTGCCTAATGCTAGAGGTTAAGTCAAGTTAATTTATTAAGTTGGTTTTTTTTGTTTGTTTTTTTGTTTTGTTTTCACAAACAAATTTTCATTAACAAAGCTTGAGTTTTCCGCCTTAATACTGTAACTTGACTAGCACAACCCAATCGCCTGGCACACAATGTAAATGAAAGTCAATGTGAATAATACCTTAATACCTCAATACCTTTCTCTCAGTATGTGTGGTATTTGAATAGACTATTAAAACAAAATAATACAACCTAACTTTCAAGGTTGTGTTAAAGCTTTCTTTAAAGGCAATCCATGTTAAAGCTGCAGTAAACTTTGGCCTATGGTGAATTGGTTAAGCCTAAACTGATTAGCTTGTTAGATGCTGATAGCAAAGCTCTGTTCTGTTTTTCTTTATCTGCAACTCAGCAACATAGCCCATCAGCTAAACCCTTTGAGCCTGTTTGTATGTGTGTGTGTGTTTGTGTGTTTTTGTGTCTGTGCATGTGTGCGTGCATTCCCTGCCTGCCAGCTGTGCTTTTTTGAGTTTGTGTGGGGGTAATGGCACAGTAGCCAGTGGACCTTAATGCCATAAAAATGGTCTAATTGACCGTGTGCATGTGAGTGTGTGTGTGTGTGTACGCACAAAAGACAGACGGATAGTAAGAAAGCATCTTTCAGCCTGAAGGAAAGCTTTTTGAAACACACACACACTTTGTGAGTCCTGCTCATTGCCAGTTAAGTGTTCACTCACATTAGCCTTCGCTAACTGATAGGGTGTGTTTTATCAGCTGGCATCATGGTGCCCTTGGCATAAACATAACCTTTACCACACTTATGCTCTTATCTTTCCTCCATCTGCCTTTCCTGATGAGTCTCTGTTTCAATTATGGCTTTTTTTTTGACTCAGCATTATTAGATCTGCAATGATATCTTAGGAATATCATAGGAAATGTTCCTTTTCCTTGTCACAGGAAAATTAAAAAGGGCGGAAACAAGCTGCACCTAGAGTGTGTGAAGTCGTTCAAGAACAGCTTAGGAGGGTTTTTGTTTGCAGTTTCAGACCTATTTTGTCATCTAGATATAAGATCTTGGTGTAGAAATGACACAGAAGATAGATAGAGAGAGAGAGAGAGAAACATATTAGTGAAGGCACAGACCTCAAATACACAGTTTGTTTTGCACACTGAGATGACACACAAATCCAGGAAATATAGCTATGACAGGGCTGCATGAATGTGAGCTGGTCTTTCTGCCTGTGAGCACCCAGCTTGCCTGTATACAGTATCTGTGTGTGTGTGTGTGTTTGTGTGTATGATGAGAAGTGACAGAGTTCAGTCTGAAATGTTTCGCCATATGGGTGAAAGAACTTGTACCTGCTGAGCAACCTTGGAGGCACACACATACACATGCACTCACACATATGCGCACACAAATATACACACTTTCATACACACACAAAATTGCAACGCTATCCCAATGACATTTGTTTGACTTGCATTCATTGTGGCCAGCTAACACCCAAATACCAACATTTACCTTCTGAAAGGGAGGGAGCTGTGCTGATGACACCAGCCCCTTCCTGAAAAGTTTTGAGATTTTCAAGACAGAGTGCTCTGAAAAAAAGACTCACTCTCTCAGAAAAAGTTAACGCTATATGGATACATTTTGTATGGCAGACTCTTTTTAGTCTCTGATTTACATAGCTCTCATCTCTCTCCTCTTTTCATCACTCTTTAATTTCTCTTTACCCCAACATATATTACTCTCTCCTCTCTCATGCTATTTGTATTCTGAATTGCTTATGTATTGCACACTTATCCCACTTTGTAAAAAAGTAGTGTCAAAATAGTATGAGGTATCAAATTGTCTTTAAGACCATCAAAGAAAAAGGAGAATTAAACCTAATTAAACAAACAATTTACATACATAACATAATAAATCAGCTCCATGACATGTTGACTACTCTGAATTCAGTGTTATCTTCAGGAAAGTCCACAGTTGGTTATGCACACAAGTCATAATGTGGTGCTACACTTAATGGTTCTAAATATCATTTAACACTGCACCACTGCAAAACATGCAGGGTGGAAATGCTGGTGGTGCAAAACTGTGGATCCTTGATGTGCTTTTTATAGTCTGTTTCTAAGGTGTGCCAGTGCAAAATAGAGAGGCAGAGAGTGAGTTAGAAGAAGAGAGAGGGCGATATGTTTTGAGAGGTCTTTTCAAGTGGCCATTTCATCTGTGCTAATTGATAATTCTCCGTGACTAACACACCGCTGACTGCCCTTTGAGCTGCAGTAGCTGGAAAATGGTATTGTATGGTGATTTCTAAAGGATCTCAGAGAGACAGACAGAGGAAGAGGAGAGTGATAAGCTCTGCTGGACGAACATGAATTCAAGCTTGTGAACCCCTCACACTAAACAAATGTCTGTAAATAATTTCATAGGGATAGCATTTAACAAAAGGCTACAGCATAAAAATATGTTTATACCTGTAATTGGAAGTTTTAATTTTTATGTATTTGCATGATTTGTGTTCTGTTTATGATGTTTGTGTACTTTGCACTGTACAGTAATTAGGCATGTGGATGTTATGATGGGCTGCAGTGATGGTCCCCACTTTTCTTGGAAGACTTTCAACAAGAATTTTGAACCAGGCTACTTTCCTCTCATTTAAATGCAAGAGGTTACTGAGGTTTGGAATTGCTGTTGCCAAAATACATAACTTCCTCTAAAGGTGTGCATTCCTTCAAGTTTGCAGTTTATATTATATATATTTATATATTTATGTATGCACAAGTGAATTGGCAGGATGCCCTTATTCTTTTTTTTTTTTCATATAGTTTAAAATACACAAAAAATTAAGCTTTTGTGAAAGCATCTCTTTACACAAGAAAAGTTTCATAGATGCACTAGCCAAAAGTGAAACAAATATTTAGCCCTTAAATATAGCATTATTGCATTACTATCTATTTCTGTGTTCTTTGGCTACCACATAGGTTTCATGTATGGTTAGATGTATAGTATATGCAATCTGACAGTGTGGTGACCACCCACATAAAAACACCTCCACTAGCCTAACAGGTTTTTTTTTTTTTTGTTTTTTTTTTTGCTGATCCTCAAATTCTTAAAGCTGATTGTCTGATATTACTTTATCTGTGTTAGATAGAGGGAGCAGATAAAACACTTTTATTGTTTATTAATTAAGCTGTTTTATTTCCAGCTGTTGACTTTTCTCCAACCAACACGTTTGATTGTGAAATGGTCAGGATGTCTTCACCACTCCCTTCACATTTAGATTTTTGGTCCCAAACTATGATGTCTGGATTTGCAACACTTCCGTTGTTTTATAGATTTGATCACATGGATCGGTTTGGTGGTAACACTAGCGTCAACCGACCTAACGAAAGCTAAATCCATACTGATGTCAACTGCAGATGTTCATTGTTCTGTTAAGCCTTTTTTGTCTGTATCTCCTTTATTTTTGCCTCCACTGTCGAATATTCTCTATTATGTGAAAATCGCTTGTCAACTTGACATGGATGGTTACTGAAGCCATTCATTTCTTTTTGCAGGTTATTCAGCGCAATCTTGGAGCAGGCTACCAAGGGGGATGGGGCCACTCCTATTGGAGGGAAGGCAGCAGGCTTCGATGTCAAGGCTTTGAGGGCCTTTAGAGTACTTAGACCCCTCAGACTGGTCTCTGGAGTACCAAGTAAGTATTAAAAGCTGTGAAAGAATGAGAGACAGAAAGAAAGATTGTAGAAATTCTGCCCTGGGGATCAGGTATGAGCACTGATAGAGCAACATAGAGAGGAAATGAACCACAGATTTCTGATGATATTTTTGCTTGACATACAGCCTCGAAGACACTCAAACTCACACACACATACACATACGGTCACACACAGAATTCACTTGTCAGATCCTCAGACAGTATGAGCAGAGGATGAGTTGTCTGTCAGCCTGTCTGTATTAGTGACTACAGAAATCAATAATCCAGTTGGCCGGAAGACAGGAAAGTATCGGATATTGTGGATAAAGGCTAGGTGAGGGTACGCACCTATGTATACCTGTGTGAGTTCTTTGTGTGTGTGTGTGTGTGTGTGTCTCTGTGTGTGTTTGACAGCTCCTGTGATTACCAAACCAAAAAAATGAAGAGGGTGATTGAGCACATCCCACATTGTGCTGTTTTGTTTAAAAGCATGAGTGCACAGTGTTTAGACTCAAGCTGCCCGGCATTATTGGACTGGGTATTGAATTGGTGTCATGGTAACCAATCAGTGGCATGTTTGCTAAGTGATTAGCACAATGCAAGTCAGATTTGTCTTTTTCAATGCTTCAAGTGCAGTTGCCGCTTATATGGTGTATAATTTATAGAAAAACAGTGATGTCCAAATAAAACTTGTAATTACTGTTGTTAAAAGCCTGCATGTTGCTCATATCCACAATAAATATGTCAAGTAATTTAACCAAAGGATACCAGAACCTTTCTAAGTACTCCTCAGTCATTAATGCCATCTGACCTACTGGGATTTTACAGTTGTATTTATTTTTGGCAAATTATGTGTGAAGAATTCCACAACAATCTTAAATTAAACACAAATTAATTCTAATTGCTTTTAACATGTGAGCAGCTGGATATACTTATACTTTATCCCCATGAGTATATACAGTACAAATAACATATTCCAGCCATTTCATATCCCTGTGTTGTGTTGAAATGTACAAAAGTCTCTGGGTTTGTGGGAAATGCAGTTTTGATCTGTAAATCCCAAATCAGTGTATCATATACCTACAAATAAAGCATTTAACATTTTTAAAAGAGTTGTTAACAAATATTCAAGATGAAAGGTTTATGTGATTGTCAAATTATGAGCTCTAATAAGATGTGTACCTGTATGGCCAAACCATTTTATAATTTTTTTTATATAAAAAAAAAAAAGTTGGTATATGAATCCCATTTTCTCTACTAAAGTAACTAATAATTACATGTCAGAACATTTTTACTATCTTTCTCATTATGAAACTGCAAGATGTTATTATTAAGGTTACTGTAGTTGATAAATAAGCTGTATCTTATTGTGTCCACACCCATATGTAAAGTGTGTGTTCTCAACATTTCATCTTTGTGTGCTCCAGGTTTACAGGTTGTCTTGAACTCCATAATCAAAGCCATGGTTCCTCTGCTCCATATCGCCCTGCTGGTCCTCTTCGTCATCATCATTTATGCTATCATTGGCCTGGAGCTGTTCATGGGCAAGATGCACAAGACCTGCGTTTACGAGCATATAGGTATATACACGCAAACATACACAGTCACTCACACAAAAGCACATGCAGAGACAGAGTGAGACAGTGTATTTAGTCCACTGACCACTGTGCACATATGCACAGATGCCAATAAAAACACACATGATCAAACACATACGCTCACAAACTGCACTTCAATGATCAGATACATTTTGAAGCATGTATTCAATGTGTGTGTGGGAAAGCATGCTTCAATAAACAGACACACTTCAGTGATGACGATATAGTTGAATACTGCAGCAATCAGACCTTTTCAACTGAAATATCAAAGTAAACTGTTGCTGTATTCTCATCTTCCAACTTCAAGGTAATAAATCAGAATAAATCTCGGACTTAAGTAAGACATCAAGCTTTAGTCAACAGGGCAGAGAGAAAATAGAGTGCATACCTTAAACAATTTAAATGATCACCTCCATTAATAATTCAAACTGTCATTTAAGATTTGGAGTATGAACAATTTGAGCAATAATTGAAACAGCAGCTGCCCTAAATGATTGCAACAATTTTCAGTAGTGGGCCCCAGGTATAAATGGACTTGAGTGTTGTTATGGCAATGTTATTGGTCCCATGAGAGGCATTAGCTCTGTGTCGGAAAAGTGCTGGTGGAATACGCTGTTAGCCTATACATCACCCCAGAGAGCTTGTTTCATACAATTAGTGCCAAAATTTTTCACAGTTGTGCTTCTTCATTTATATTTGGTTCAGTGATTCCTTTTTAACAACTTCGTACAAAAAATTTATTTTTATTTCTATTATTTAGTATTTCTTCCTGAAATAAAAGTCTCTTTCTGCCTGGACCATATCACTAATTGTCCCTTTCCCTAGTGTGGATGGTCACTGGTATTTTCTTTTCACTGCAAAGGATGAGTGATTGTGATGGAAAATATTAATGATGAAAAAGTATTGAAGCTTGGCTCCATACAAATGTCTGAGACTCAAGGATATTATTGTATTTGGAGCCATCCAACATAACAAACTAATGGAAAAGGCAACATTTTTCATAAAACCCTTATTCTCATCTCTTTGGTGACAGGCACCAACGCAGAAGAAAAGCCGGCACCGTGTGCACCTGATGCAGCTTATGGTCGACACTGTAAACAGAATGGGACCAAGTGTGAAATGGGATGGGAGGGGCCAAACGACGGCATCACTAACTTCGACAACTTTGCCTTTGCCATGTTAACGGTGTTCCAGTGTATAACTATGGAGGGCTGGACAGATGTTCTATACTGGGTGAGCCGGACACCACAACAGCACCGTTTCTGTATGTGTGTATGTGTGTGTGCGTGTGCGTGCACCTGCATGTGTGCATGACTGAGGATGACACTGCTTAGTTTGTGTAGCCAGTGTAGTATAACTGCAGCATCAGACCACATGAATGTTTCGGAGAAAAGAATATAAAGCAATAACAAAAATCCTCATCACAGAAAAGCGAGTATTCACACAAAGATTTTTAAGAGAGGGACACACACACACACACACACACATATAGTCTGTACTGATGTGTGTACATGCATTTGCTCATATCTCTAAATCAATGAAGACAATACACTTTGTAATTGAAGGCAGCCCTCATTTGGATTTTGTGTAGAATCCTGATGCTTGATTAGAATGTCAAGTGAACACACAATGTGCGCACATACATGAACACTCCAAAGCTGCCCCTTCCTCGGTAAATGGCCAGAAGCATACAACAGCCCTGTACAGCTAAATAAACCAATAGATTAATCTGTGCTGTTAATCAATTTGAGCGAAGGTTCAATCAAATTCCATATGTGCCCTTTTGAAATGGCATTTAATTTAGACTCAAGAGTGAAGAAAAAGATGAAACCATTTATGTTTTTGACACAAAATAAAATGCAGTTTTTAACACCTAGTTGGCAGGACTTTGGCAAATTATGGCAATCACAGGAAAATTGCTCACTGCCACCTGTTTCAGCACTTGAAACAATCATAGTACAGATGAGTACAGTTGTCTTTAGATTTTTTAGATGTGTAAAATAAATAGCCATAATATATATATTTTTTTCATTATTATGAAATTGTACTTTTTTCTATGATCAGGTGCCCTCATTTGTTTTGCCCATTTATTATTATTATGTCCAGGTCACAGAGCAGTCATTTTGGCTTTCTGAATTAAAAAAATACGGTGCCCAAATTCAACTTTGTTGTGTCTGAAAATGTTATCTGTGGTAAAGATAAATATGTGATGATGAAAACAAGTAGTTAGACACAGTGTGTACATTGTGATTGGATTTAGACATCTTTTTCTGAAACAGATTTTGAGCTGGATAGAATGTAATAATACAATATGAGAGGCACACACTGAAGATCTATCAAAGTGTGAAAGTTATGAATGAATTTTAATGAGTTAAAAACCAATGAACGCATATAAGGGTGCAGACATTGCGTGCATAATTGTGGGCTCATACTGCACAAACATACAAGAAGGTGTGTGTATGTCAAGCATGTGTGTGAATCAGTGAATGAGTTTGTGTGTTCATGTATACACATGGAGCAGAGAGCCTACTAGCTCTACACCCCTTCTACCGCTACCCTGTCTGCCACAAACTCTTCTGTACACACAGAGAGCAACACATCAGTTAACGCAAACTCTGTTTGCACATATTACTTATGAGAGTTCTCTTATCGCCAACTCTCTTTGTAATAAATGAGTCCTATTTATTACGAGTTATAAGTATAATTGATTATGGAAAAACATTCAGGCAAAGCCAGGGCCTTTGGTCTTCTTGGTTCATTGTGTTTGGACCATTTCAATTGATTTCATTGCCACACATTTTTGGGAATATAGATCAATGCCATCTAACAATTGGTGCTGTAGCAATGAGCCCTCTGTCTGTCCTCCCCCAGCAGTCTCACTTAAAGTGGCAGCTTTTTCAATTAAAAAATAAACAACATTACTGTAATGTTTCCCTTATTTTCATTTTAATTTCCTTTAATTTAATTTAAGTACAAACTAACAAAGTGACTTTTCTGGTAAAATTGAATCATGGATGCCAAACTTCTTGTCACTTTGTCAACCATAATAACAATCTGTCTCTGTTTAAAGCTTAAACTGTGAAATTGTGTAAACTTTAGGCAATTCTTAACACAATTTCCAGATGTACTTGTGGCATATTCCCCAGTAACTGAATATCCTGAGGGGAAAAAAAAACTACTTTTTCGTTTCACTTGGATTTTTCATGTACCACATGCCATAAATCCGCCTAACTTAATATAATTGATTTGTATGAATGACTATAGAGTCACAGCATGTAAATATGTTTTCCGTAAAGGTCCATCCACCTTTCCAAGAAAAGATTTCTTGAGGGATTGTGCAACTATGCAAACCTTGGTATGAAAGCTTTGGGTTGTTATTACGTTACAAAAGCAGTTAAACTTTCTTTGGTCTGCTCAGTTGTGGATTGTCACAGAGCTGCACCAGACATAAAGGTCTATGCACACACTTAATCACACAGTGCTGCCACGCTTGCTTTGCCAGGTCTTTCTACAGCTCTTTTTAACAGACACAGCTCCTTTCTTGTTTCCTGTATGACATATTTTCCCTTTCCTTATTTCTTTCTGTCACTAACACACTGTCTGGCCTGTCCTCTACTGCCCCCTTTCATTCACTTTACCATTCTCTCTCTGTCAATCCATTCAAACCAATTCTCAAACCTTTTTTTTTTTTTTAAACATATTTCCTTTTTTTTCCTATAACTCTGTCCTCTCTTCCTTCCAACTCCCTTAATCTGTCCCCTCCACCAACTCTTTACCTGTTAACCCCCTTTTTTTCCTTCTCTTTCTCTCCTCTGATTCTTTTCTCTCTCAGATGCAGGATGCTATGGGCTATGAGCTGCCATGGGTCTATTTTGTCTCTCTCGTCATCTTCGGCTCCTTTTTCGTTCTCAATCTCGTTCTGGGGGTGTTGAGCGGGTAAGAGGTTATGCTGTTGTCATGTGTGTACATTTGTGTCATTTGTTATGTGGCTCTACGTATTATCTTAAATGGAGACAAGATAAAGGCTGTATATCAAGACTTCCTTTAAGTGCAACTTATAGTTAAGTTTGAGGATCATGTGAAGCAAGAAGTGTGGAATCAAGAGGGAAAAAAATCTGTGTTGCTGAATACCCATCAGTGATCAAAAAGAGTAAAAGCCTAATTTTGCATTCCTGTGAAAATTGTCCTGATTCAGTCATGTGTTACATAAAAGAATTTGAATGAAAGCAGAGCAATCACAGCAGCCTCACCTGAGCAGTGCAGCAGAGAGACATGGCCACGTTCCTCTACAGTCGAGGAAAGATAAACTGACAATCACTGGACTGAGGAAAATCTTACCGCACTAGCTCTGTTCCACTCAATCATCCCCTTTCTCACTCACGGGGGGAGGCACACACACACACAGAAAACAGTGACAGACATCATGTTTATCTACTATAATCATGTTAGCTGACCACAAGGGGCCACATCCTGCACAGTCTGTCTGTGGTGGACAGGTGGACACACACACATTGACATATACATACTGACCTCCAGACCTGCTGGACTCTTTTCACCAGCTCAAGTTAATTACATGCTCAAGCAACTTTATTTTGATCGAATTCACTATTCATGTTCAGCCAAGGCTCAGTTTCACAAGACATTTTTCTGCCTTTAACTGCCAACTGCATTTAAAAGTAAGTGTGTGATGTGTGTGCCTGATGGTTTACATACATGTTTAGCGCACACAAATTAGTACACATTTGCTTCTGTTGTTTGTATATGTTTATTTTGCATTGATCCATTGTTCTAGAGTGTAGTGAGTATGTGTGTCAGCGTTTGTGTGTTTTGCTTCAATAACGGCTGCTTTAGTAAGGTGAGCTTGGTGCTGTTTTACCCCACTCTGCCAAGTCATTCTGTTTTAATACAAGCACCACCCGGCCTGTAGGGACACACTGGGGTATAAATAATTCACCCCTCAGGTCAGCCATGGAGGTGGAATGCTAAAAAAAACTTGTACAACAGGGAAAACATAACGGGCAAAAAAAGTTCTTTTGAGGTCAGTATGGAATCTGGAGGAAACGTGGCATTAAGATGAAGATTATGGGATAGAAGGCTGCACTGAATTGGGAATAAAATTTCCATGAATGTCCATGAGAACTTTTTCATATCGATATCAATATCAATTATTTGGTCATAAGAGTTACAACAATAACAACAGAAGATGTATAATAAAAAATTATGAATCAGCGCATCTCTAATTAAAATATAGAATAAACCATTCCAGTCTTTTAATCCTCAAATTTTTTTTATGAAAGAGTAAAGACACCGAGAGAGAATCATTTGTCATTTGGACAATGTGATGACTAATCCATGGGAGTCTTGCTGAACAGCCTGTTAAAATAACTAAAATGCTGTCTCTCCACAGTGATTAAGCCTAAATTGATGGTTTTTACTTGCAATTCTAACCTTTCCCTTTTTACAGCTATACATCCACTCATTTGTTTTATTTATAATGGGGCCATTCATAGTCTTCTGCAATAATCACTGTTTTTGCATGGCCAACTCATAATATGGCTCCAAAATCAACCTGCATACCTCTTTCTTACTTTTCCCTTCCATGTTAAATACAACTGACCAAAGACATTGCCATGTAGCACACCAAATGACAATTATTATGATTGCACAATAATCCCAACAGTGATCCTCCGGAAGCCCAGAATCCCATCTGCTGGGAACTTTCACTAAGGATCTAACTCATTTGCTTGCTCCCTTCTTCCCTCCCTTACCCCCTAACATCTCCCTTTTGCTACTTCCTCACTTTTTTTTCCTGCCCTTCTCAATCACTCTTGACTTCTTTCTCCCTCCTCCATCATTACTTCCCATCCATTCTTTCTGTTTCCTATTCTTGGCCCTTTTTCTTCATTCCTCCCTCTCCTAGGTGAATGATGCAGTAGATTACAGGTGGCCCTGGGTCTATTTTGTCACCTTAATCATCATCGGATCCTTCTTTGTGCTAAACTTGGTTCTGGGTGTGTTGAGCGGGTAAGGGCAGGGGCAAGGGTCAATTGAAACTAACTTCTCTTTCTGTTGTTCTTGGAGAGCTTTTCTCTTTTGTCTTTTCCCAAAGGAATTCTTACTTTCTACTTCCTGTCTCTGGCAGTAGATGGTGTTAAAGTTTAAACAGTACAAGAAATATGTACTGAAATGTGTCAAAAATAAGTACAGTTGGATGACTTTTGTGAAAACAGAAAAGTACTAGCATAAATAATGCAAGGAATAATATGTTCAGATGATTAATTTATGCCATTTGGTGATACATTACAGAGATTATGCACACATATATACTCATTATTATTTTTGCTGACTACATTGAAATTGAACTCCAGCATATAGCTTCAGGACATTTCAGTAGGACAAATGGTGATTTTCTGCTACCAAGACCTTTTTGATATTGCCTCAAAAAATACAGTGCTACAGTGCTATTTGTATAGAACAGCACTCCTACTATCCTGAAACACTCAACTACTGTGGATGGCACAAAACAGTGTCATCTCCATTTAAGATAAAGGCAAAACATTCGCAGGCTGAATAAAATTGAATTCCTGGTGGACAGAGCTGCATATCATCAAATAAAAGATGTGTTTGTCAATCACAGACAATGTGCTGGGAAATAGTTTTCAGTTTGATTTTATCATCATAGAACCTTTGATTAAAAACCGAATTAAACTGAACTGTAGATCATCCATCCATTCATCTTCATCCGCTTATCTGGTGTTGGGTCGCGGGACTGTAGATAATTTTAATTGTATTTTTACCTTGTCTTAATGGTTATTAAACCTGTCGGGGCATATTTGCCACCCAATACAAACTACATCTCAAAATGTGATAATGACCTTTAATTAATTAAGTAATTAATTAAGTAAAATTTGTGAAAAATCCCAACAAGCATTTGTGTCTTTCTCTTGTTCTGATGGTGTGATCCCATTATGGGAGGTAGCCAGCAGGTCACCTCCCATAATGGGAGTAAAGAGTCTCACCCCTGACTGACTGACCCAAATCTGGCTTTTGATACCAACAGTGAATTGACAGAGGCGTTGTGAGAAAAATAACAGAGGTTTGTCTGGTCCAAACAGCTTGGGGGGTGTTGGATGTGTGACTGTCTGTCTGAATTCTGACTAATGATTCTGTCAACACACTACACAGCCTGACCTTTTACCAACTGCTTCCTCCATGGTGTGAGTGGTGTTTGGGATTGGCATAATAACTAATGGCTAAACAAAGAAAAGGAAAGCGGCAGCCATAGAGACAGAAACACTGGGTGTGACTGTGATTGTCTGAATTTGATGTTGCATGTAAACACATAGGACAGAGAGGGGCGGTTCTGAGAAAGTCTGGGTGGTGGGGGAGTGAGAGACGCCGTTGGAATCAATCAATCCAAAGATGATTTAGGACAGAAAAATGAGACGGTGAGAACTAGAAAATGAAAGTGATGTGTCAGAGATTTGCACTCAAAGCTTGAATCGCACACACATACAGTATGCGCTGACACACATTAAGATCAATACAATTCGGAGTCTTGCTAATGTTCTGACAGGTGAAACAATTACAGTTTGTCCTAAAGTTTTTTGATCAGGTTTTTTGTGTGTGAATGTGTGTATAGTTTGAGGAAATGTTAATGAGGTTCTATCAATCCTGTTATTTCTAAAATACACATCTTTTATTCCAGGGTATAAAAGTGAAAGATCAATGAAAACTCCACAGTTTCATTATGTAGCCAGTTGCTACTTTATAGGGAACAGTGAACTTAACATTATACATAGTATCCCTTTTGTTAAATACAAGTCTCCAAACTGTTTGCATTGTATTTGAGTGAAAATATTAAGATTAAAGTTGGAAACTTTTTTCAGTTCAGAAACAGTCTTACTTGAATGTCTGCAGCCATCCAGCCTACAGTGTCCTGTAGTCTTCTGATGCCTCCCAGCTCTTGTCATTGGTCATCCAATTATTATTATTTATTTTTTTGGCCTTCCTGAATTGCAACATTTAATAAATGTTCCTTGATTTTTCCTTCCATTCTGACAACTGAAAATAATTTCATCAAGTTTCATCCATATTTCAATATTTCATATTCACCTAACATTGATTTTAGTTGTTTTAGAAAACCTTTCTTTCTTTGTGCACATCAACCCCAGATTCCCCAAAATCTTGAAAGAGCAGGTATCAAGCTCATTAGATTAAAGAAAACACACAAGGTAGCTTCATGACTAGTAGTTGGAAAAGTTAGAAATTAAACACATCGTCCATGTTTTTTTCTTAAAATTCTAAAGGTCAAAAAATTTTCTATGTCAAAAATTGCAAACACTGTATAAAAGAGGGGGCCAAGGGACAAAATAAAGTTCTCAGTTTACCTGTATAGCTTCATTCTGATGTTTGGCTAGTGCTCATGGGAAGTGGCCAAAAGAATGACATGTTCAGAGAGAAGGTGAGGAGTTCAGTGATGCAGGCTGATCCTCAGTCCCAAGCCACTTCTCCTCCAATCTGATAGGAGTACGGTGGTGTAGCTAGTGAGGGGGTGTCCTCCCTCTGGGGCACAGCGCATGTGGGAGGAGACACAGGCCCAGGAGCACCTGGGGCCCTGTTGCCTTGGGACAGTGAAAGAAACAATAATATGCTTTTACATCTTTTGACAAAATGGCATTTGTACCAGTGTTTTCAGTGTGATCAGTGACATACAGTAATGGCCAAAGGATCAGGACAGCTTTAACTGAATTTTTCAATCTTTACACAAATATTTGACTCCTTATAAACGAGAATGTAATGTGAAACTAGTGTTGGAGTCAGAGGACCATAAAACAGCAATTTTATTTGAAATTTATACCAGTTTCTTATCGTTATGTCAGGATTTTTTTCTTACAAATGATCATTTTAGGACTAGAAGCACCACATCCATCAACACGAACAAAGGTTGTGCAGTGGAACTGCACTTTCTTTTCAAAGTGAATGAAATTTCTTTACTTATCTACTCTAAGTCGGTCAGTCAGGGTGACACAGTTTTCCACAACCACATCAGACTTAATGTTTTGAAAAAAAGCTGGAAGCAGAAAAGTTTGGTCAGTTTGGCTTGTCATTTGACAAATTCCACTGCCATTGCACTCCTTTTGCCTCGAGTTTATATCAAAGCTTTTATGTTTCCTTGCAGAAGTTACAGTACCATTTTAACCAACATACAAACAGAATTGAATTCAATTGTATTGATCTATTGGCTGCTTAAAATATATCTAGATGAACTGGACTGCCTGAGACATGATCCAAGCTGCAGGTTGTCAATCTGGATGTGTTTTCTTCTCTGTTTGCACACTAATATCTCTTTGACAGAGCTACTCTCTCTTCACAGCTTTTTCTTTTCTCTTCAGCAGGTTTTCAATCCTTTCTTTTCTCAAATGAAATTATGTTTATTATCACAGATTTGTTAGATGATATATACTGTAAAACATTCAATCTAGATTTTCAGATTCTTTTTGTCCATCTTTTTGGCCTGTTTCCTGTCCCTCTTTCCTGCTTCCTGCTTCTCAGAGAGTTTTCCAAGGAGAGGGAGAAGGCCAAGGCACGCGGTGACTTCCAGAAACTCAGAGAAAAACAGCAACTAGAGGAGGACCTCAAGGTAGGCTGTTGTGTGTGTGTGTGCGTGTGTTTATGTTACTTTGTTGTGTTACTTTCCCTGTCCCTGTCTAAAAGTCACTTGGGCTATGTTCACCTGGTGCTAAAATTCACTGTATTTTACTCTCAAGCTTTAAAAAAGGAGATTAAGCTCACTGTGCCATGGCTAAATATGGCATTATGTTTTAAGATAATGTGTAACTGTTTGCAGAAGTAGATAAGAATTATCTGTACAAATAATGCTAAGTACAGCTGCTACAAGTTAGCACTCATAGGAAACAAAGCAAGCTTTATTTATTGAGCCTTTTTAATTTCACACGATATAATAAAAGAGGGTATTAGATAGATAGATATTTCAAAGTCGTATTAAGATTTCATCTTGTCATCTTTGTGCGAATACAGGGCTATTTAGACTGGATCACTCAGGCTGAAGACATCGACCCAGAGAATGAAGAAGAGGGCATGGACGATGACAAACCCAGAAACCGTAAGTATACATTGTGGTGTAAGAGTGTATTTGTCTGTGTGATTTTAACAGTGAGAGAAGCCACGAGGGTGTTACGATCTATTTTCTTACAGTATGTGCTGATGTGTAGTCATGACACTCTGGATTTAGGATTGAAGACTTTGGGTTTGTGTTTGTTCTGAAGTTATTGTGTCATTTGAGGATGTGTGGGTGTCCATATGTTTGTGACTGTAAGTAGTGAGCTCACTGCAGCTTTGTGCACATGGTGGTGGCTCATTGTCAGTGAATGAATAACTGAGAGTGACTGACTGACAGACTGAGAGGATGTTAATATTGTCTGCTTGCTTTGGCTGTGAATCCTCTTGAGGTTCAGAAACCTGTTTGGATATTAGTAGAATGTGTCAGACTGCAGCTAATAGCTCTGGGCACGCACTCGCACACACACACAACATACACACACACATTGTGGATAAATACCCTTAGAAATGTGCACACTTGCATAATAACTGAAATTTGCACACAAAAATTAACACCCTGTTTCTCTCCACCACACCTGCAGAGAGAGGCAGCCACACATGACATATATCTCTGCAGGACTGAGCTACATATCTCGGGGAGGGACATTAGATAGCTGGCCCTTTTTAACCTGGAGGTTTGATCTGAAAGAGAAAAATAGGGGGATGGTGAGAAAGAGAAGCAGATATTTGGCAAAAAAGAGTCCAGTGTGTTCAGTATGTACATTATGTCCTGTGAGCTATTCTGAGAAATCTTGGATTGAAGTGATGAATGAATGAATAATGAAGACTAAATATGCAGAAGCAGAGCAATGATTCTGCATATATTCTGATAACTACCAAAAGGAAAAGATATAGAGATGGGAAATTATGCCCCAATCTCTCAGTGAATCTCAAGAAATTAGTTTAGTCAAATGGGACCCAAATTATACCAGAATAAAACAACCCCCCCGTGTTTAATCCATATCAAATCTGCTCATTTTCACCTTGTCATTTCATTTCAATCAGTGTTGCAAAAACACACTAAGATTGTATGACATACAGGCAAATAAACAAAGTATGTACAATGTCCAAGTTAGTTGAAGTGAAAGAGAAGACAGATTGTTCTTCATGTGTCGTTTCATAGAGGCAGATACATATGGGTCTTGGACATGACTGATGCCCATTTGACTCAGGGCATCAGTCAGGCCATCCAGGCCATTGTTTTTACCAATAAGTATGATTTAACGGCCATTAGATTCAGATAATCTGACAAAATGATTGATATATGATCCAAAGCTCTCCATCAGACAGATAAATCATCCCTTTGTTTGTGATAGTGGAATATCAAGCCACTTGCTCTTTCTATCGCTCGTCCTTCCTCTCTCCTCGATGGATGGATCCTCCTCTGGGAAGATGAATGAGAGCAGTTTGTCCCCACTGCCCAGGACATTTTGCGTAGACTTGTGCTTGACACACACATATACACATACATACATACACATGCACTAAGGAGGAAGAGGAGACTAAAGGAGAAGATATCAAGATGCTGAGATACAGTATGTGTGTGTGTGTGTGAGAGAGAGAGGGAGAGAGAGAGACATAGTGACAGTATCTGGGACAGAGAACAAATGGGATTTTACGTCATGATCAAGTCTCACCAATGACCACACACTCATACAGAGACCACAGAAATTTCTGCATGCCTATCTATCATACTGTCTTTGCATGAAAAGCTAAAAGGGCATAATATTGATATATGATGTGAATACTGTGTTTTACCCTGCGACCCGACCTCGGATAAGCAGATGAAGATGGATGGATGGATGGATAGTGTGTTTTACTGGGTTTATTTGTGTGTGTGTGTGTGTGTGCGTGCGCTTGTTGCTTCTAAATATGGTGGTTGTCACTTTGAGGTTGCACTCATGACAAGGCCATATATACATGCAGGTACACACACTCCATTGTGATGGTGTGTGTGTATATATATATAATTTGCTTTTTGTGTGTGTATGTGTGTACAATATGTGATGTTTCACTTCTTAACATTGGTATGTGTTTCCTGCCATCCCAGGGGTACACTGTGTGGGTGTGTGAATGTGTGTCTTGCATGGTGTCGTCTTGTTTTGGTGTCCTGCCACCGCTATCTGTGGTAGGAGTGTCGCCAGCTCACCTGGGTAAGAAGACCAGTAAGCTTGTGTGGTTCAGTCAATCTACTGACTCTCAGGATGGTTGTGTGCATCTTTGTGTGTTAGTGACATGTCTTTAATGTGTGTGTTCAGTTGTATTCAGGCATGTGCTTATATTAATTTTTTTAATTGAATATAAGCAAATGCCTTTATTTATATAATTTTTTGGGGGGGTTTAAATCAGCTTTTGGAGCACATTAGATGGTTTAATATGCAATCTTTGGTGGAAACACCCCAGGACCTTGAGTGTCCAATAGATAGAATATTTTTTATTTGGAGGGATTTCCATACTTCTGACCATTCTGTTGGATAGGAGAAAATCTTTAGTCCTATTTTTTTCTGTTTCTGCTGTTGAAACTTTGCTTTTCCATCTTTTGACATAATAAATGTGCCTTTGCTTAGAGGCTTAATTCCACTAGAAGCACAACTTTACTGGCTTTTATCAAGGTCATCAAACATCTGCAACTGATAGTATATTTTAATAGACAATGGATAAAATCTTTGTTAACAGCATGACTTTCTTATTTGTCATAATCATCTGAGGTTTACTTCAAGTTTATATGCTTCTTGTGCAGTCATTGCTTAATTGAGATGGATATTTTTTTATGAGTACATGTGTGTCAGCTTTGTTCCGGTCTGCTTGTCTTTGCTTGAATGTTTTTATGTGTACTATTTCTGCTTACGTCATGCTTCATGTATGTATATCTCTATGTGTTAGTGTATGTTTGTGTGTGTGTGTGTGTGTATATATATATATATTCTGTCTCTATGTAAAATACTATGCAGTGTGAAAGAGGATGCTGGTGAATGAACATGTTCACAATGATGTAAAGACTGTAAGAGAATGTCACTCTTTGCCAAGAGGAGGGTTAATAGTGAGGTAAACCTTCAAATTTCGAGAATCTCCACCATTATGATTCCTGTCAATGGTAACCATTCTTCTTTTCCCTATTTTTAATGCTCACCCTCTCTGTCTCTGTTCCTCTTATAATTTCTTTGTCTGCCTCCACACCGCAGCCACAGTCAGGGCCAGAAGCAATATGTTTTCATGTTGTCTTTCTGTCCGTCACACTTTTGTGCACAAAGATTCAGTTACAGCTGGAGTAATGGAATGTGACTACAGAGGGAATGTAATTTTTGTCAAAGCAGTTGTCTTTCTTTGCAACATGTTGGGTATGACATGGGTAGAGTATGAGTTCATGTGATTATTTGTGTTGAAATTTGCAGTTGTGCCTATTTCGCCATTTGTGGCCGTGAGTTAATTCGTATCCGTGTGTGTGCGCTTGTCTTGCTGAGCCGTGCTCTCTATCCCCAGGTAAGAACCATCGTTTTCAGTCACTGCGTGGAGCTGTGAAGAAAAATGCGGCTTTCCTTCGTAAGGCGTGTGCGTCTGTCTGCATGGTCCAACACTAGTTAAAGATTTACTGGGAACGTGATTCTAGACATGCAAGCAGACTGCAGCCTCTCTCCTCCTTTTTACCCCTAAACCTCTCCGCTGCTCTCCTCTCCTCCTCCCCCTGCACTGGAATTTTCTGCCCCCTCTGGAGCTTTAGAGCTAAAGTGGACGGTGGCTGCATCTCAATACTGTAAAAACTGTTCATTCTTGTAGTCTTTCTTGCTCCTTTTGTACACTTGCTTTTAACCAATAATATAATCTCCTAGGCTATATATTCAGTATTGATATTCTCTCGCACTCAAGCCACCAATTATTCTCCCCACTGCTGTTCAAATTGTATGTCTTCATTGTTTTTAAATCTTAAAAATTTTTCATTGTGCTCAACTTTTATTAATCTATAATTGAAAAAGTAAGAACATTCAGTACAGGTAATACAGAGAAGAAACAAGATTACCGTTTTGAGATGAAGCCACTTTTCTCCTTTGTAGGTTTATAGGAAAGGAAAGTTTGCTCTGCCTGACTTGTCTGAAAAAACAGGAATAGGACAATGTCATCACTGGGAAAAAAATATATAACTTCAGTGGAGCTCCCTCATTGTGGATGACAGTTATAGTAATTTTTTAATGTTTGTGATGTCATTGTCCTCTCCTTGTTGTTTCAGCTTCCTTTCCCTAATAAATCCCTCTGAATGGTTGCTAGCCATGCTAGCTGTGATAACAGTTAATGGAAAAATAGCTTTAAAATTTTTAAGCTTTAGTCTTACTTTCATTCTCACCAGGCACTTGCCATACTGTTAAGTAGAAGAAGATGTATTTGAGCTTCTCTTCAATAAGTCCAATAAAGTATTTGGTGCTGATTGCTTGGATGCCAACAAGGTTTTTGGGGGGAATTTTAACTCAAAATGTACAGTGACAATTGCCTCGTGAAGAAAAGAAGACAAAATTAACAATAAGAAGTTGTTATTATATCTTGAGAAATGAACATAAAAAATCTCCCAGCAGGCATGAACCTGGCCACCACTGTTGTTAGATGTTGATATTATGTTGAATTTATGCTGTTAGTGGTGAAACTTGAATGTTGGGTTAATGTGTCATGCCCGTCTCATCTAGTAGAATACCAATGACAGCTGATGTTGATGCTTTGTTAACTTGACGTTGCATTAAGTATCGAAAATCCAATGTCCTTCAAATCTCACATTAATATTGATACAGAATACTATTATTATCATGATTCATGGTGATCACAACTCAACGTAAGCTAAACATCAATTGTCACTTTAGCCAATGTTGCATTTTGACATCAACCCAATTTTCATCTTTAACTTAAATGTAAGGTCTGTCTGATAGTCATGAAGAGTCCAATGTCTTTCCAATATTATATTAATGTTTGGTGCCTGCTGGGCTGAATAATGATTCAAGGATTTTAACAATGAATTTAAGGTCAGTTTTTGTGAGTTTTGGGTTTGGTACCTGACATTTAGAGTATTTAAGATATCTGAAAAATACATCTCAAGATGATGGTATGGATAATTACCATCTGGCTCAAGCCCTGCCTTAGTATATTTACAGATCCAAAACAGATACATGATCTGTAAATGTACACTAGGATATGAATACATAAACACACATTATTTTTCCCAAGAGGTCTGAAATCTTTAGCTTTATACATTATTTTAAGGGCCGCACTTGTTTTAAGAATATATTCCAACATTAGTAGGAATGAACAAATCCCTCTCGCTATAGGATGGAAACTGTGATCCTTACCCATCTTCCTCATTGCCATTTCTCTCTGTCCCATGCTCTGGGTTCCGTTTCCTTGCTTCTCCTTCATCTCCTTCCCTCTCTCTGTGACTCTGGTCTTTGGGGCTTACTCTAACAATAGATGTTAAACTAGTTCAGAGCTCCATTGAGGAGAAGGCACAAGGCTGGTTTATATTTGAAAGGCTCTGGCCTCAGAAGAGACTGGAGGGCCGCAAGTGTTTTTTAACTAAGTGGCATAGCAGCAGGTGACACGTTTCGATGTGAGCAAAGAGACACTGTAGAGGCCCTCATGTTCACAGAGACCATTATGATCTCTACAAGCACTGAAATAACATGTCAGTGGCTTCATACACTGCTCATTCCCTGTAGCCTACTTTGATGTTTTGTTAGCTAAGTGCTCACATACCAGGTCTGTTTGGTTTTTTTTTTGTTGTTGTTGTTGTTGTTGTTGTTGTTTTAAGTTTAATGGAACAAATTTAGAGAAAGCCATAACTCATAAATTCAATGAAAATCTCTTTTTAATCAGTGAACTCATCTTTATATAAGGCTGTGTAGCATGTAGCTAAGGTTCAACAGGATTTTTTATTTTTGACAAGCAACTTGTGTATTTCTAGATTTTCCATCAACAAATCGGCATGAAATTAGCAGTAGGTTTGCATTAGCACCAATGCCAGGGTTGGGGAAAAAAAATTGTAACACACAAAACTCTACTACTGGATCTGATAAAAACAGAACACGTTCCCAGACAAATTTTGGATTCAATTTCATTTTCCTTTTTTTTTTCTACAAGTCTGTTAGTAAGTAAGATGATATTTCAAGTTTCAAGGCAAGTGCTCTCTCATCATGCAGTGCTTGGTTTCAAACTAAGAGCAGGATTGCAAGAGTCATTTTTTAACAGTGGATATCTTATTTTAAAAGAAAATACTTTGGGATCATGTGTAATATCTGGCTCTTGTGTTACAATAAGTGTTTGAGGTGACAGTGAAGGGTGCATTGCTCATTCCCACAGGCAGGCCAAAACTGACAGAAGCAAAAAGCAATGTATCACTACATGTCCATCATTCAACCAATCATCCCCATATTCACTCCTCTCTCTTTCTCCCTGTATCCATGCCACTCTCTATGGATCAATAGAATAGAATAGAATAGAATGCCTTTATTGTCATTATACACATGTACAATGAGATTAAGAGCATCTCCATCAGTGCAGAAGGAAAAAAAATCACAATCACACCCTTCCTATAGTCCCAGTTTTTTAGTCCATTCTCCCTCTTTTTTTTTTCACTTAAACTTACACTCAATATTACTCTTGTCCTTCCTCTGTAGCCTCTGTCCTGCCTCGATCTTCCTGCTGTTCATCCCTTCCTTTAAGCTATCATAACATTTCTCTTTAAATGAAGAAAAATTACACATTTTCATTCAGCTTGCCACTTTATAAACAGAGAAAAATTATGCTCAGCAAGCTTACTAATTGTTTACACATCTGCAAAAACATCTTTGGACTATGGAGTTAATTTTCAGATGTTTGCATTGACATATGTCCTATCAAAACTAGAGTGTACTAGACTGGCTATAAAGCATCACAAGATTTTTTCAAAACCATGTCCAAATTTAAGCTCCTGCATCCCCCCAGTGTGTGAAAACCAATAAAAGAAATCTACATCAGGTTTTTTTTTTGTTGTTGTTATTTAAATCTCCATGAGATGAAAAATCAGAGAAGGATTTTATTCACCCAGTTTTAAGTTTATTCCTTAAGTTAGAAATTGAAATCTACTCTAGTTGCTGTTTCACAGGTTGTGTCCTCCGATCCCTAACTGCTAAATATTGAGTGGCTAAATATTGAATTACACACTAAGTGTGGCAACTTAGTGTGTAATTACTTTTGGCAGTCAATGCAAAATTTGGGAATGATTTTATTGGCTCAAGGGTATGCGTTTAACAGTGCGTCTTAATTAGTTGGGTTGGACAATGCTGACTTGTGAATCCCTACATGTCAACAGCAGCTTTTAATTAGTTTGTATACCGGGGAATCATAAGTTTATAAATATTACTTCATAAAGTAAATCTGATGTTTGTAAGTGTTTGACTCAGGATCTACTGCAGCTCCTCCGGATTTACCTGCAGCAGACTGGATTTTGTAAAATTGATTGCTATCTCAAGATCAAGGTTTAGAATGAACTATATAATAAAAACCAGCACAAAAATGGTGTAAGCAAGGAAGTGTAACCCATTGCTCTGTCCTGTTAATTCATCTTTTTCTGTCTTTCTTTTTCTTTCCTTCTCTTTGTATCTGCCATCTCTTTCTCTGCCTCTGCTCCTTTCTCTGTCTTAGTGAGCATGCCAGCCAGTGAGAATGAATCAGTCAACACAGACAACGCCCCCGGGGGAGATGTGGAGGGGGAGACCTGCTGTACCCGGCTAGCGTAAGTACCTGTCCCTCCATCTGACAAACACGCCTCCTCTCCTCCCTCTTTGCCTCAGCTCCTTCATTTGGTCTCAGGGATGAACTCTATCCTGCATCTTCCCTGTATTAACCATGGTACTCTTTCACTGATCTCACTGAGCCAGACCACTGTCTCATCAAGCTCACTGAAATCCAGAGAAATGAATGCACTAAAATTGGTTAGAGGGGACACAGAGGACAGTGACACTGGGTTGTCATCATAGTCCAAACTGTTACATTTTTAATCAGGAGAACTCTGATAGATCTGAAGAGACAACTAACCACAGTTTCTTTAAAAAAAAAAAAAAAGAAATACATCATTGCCATTTTGACTTCCTTATGATGTGTGTCAGAATAGAATAACAGTACATTTATTGTCAAGAAGATCTTACCAGGCGCCATATCTTATGCGTTTTTGTATTACGACAGCTAATTACTGATCTTTCTTAACAACAACTTTATCTATTGTCACTTTTACTTGTAAAGTTCCTGAGACAGAAAAAGTTCTAAAACTATTTTCTTTACTGAAGGGTTCACAGAGTCACGTTAACACAAGAAGAAATTAGAAAAGAAATCCATCAGGAGGCCAAAGGGTACAAGGAAACCCCACTTGTGGTTTTGGACTTAGCAAAATGCACAAAAGTGAGACAGCTACATCTCATCCAGTAGTAATCACACTACCTCTTTCCCTCTCTTTGTGCACACTCTTTCTTTCTCTTCTTCATGTGTTTTCCAGTGAAGTGCTTTTCTCGTCCCCTGTGGGAGCTCATGAATAGCTGACTCACTCACTCCTGCTTTCCCCTCTCCTTTCATTTTTTACATTATTCAAACAAGTGCATTGCTTTTTTTCTTAGACATGAGGCCACACAGGAGCTGTGACCCCAGCGGGCCTCCTTCAGCACACACAAGCAAAACCACCTACACACAAAACTTCTCAGCACTCTGAACATAACATAATACAATTAAATAGAACCAAGGAAGTTACAGTGCAAAATAGACAATAGGTGAAATCACGCTAAATCAAAAAGACTGTGGAACAGTAAATCAACCAGGCATACTTGGATGACACACTGTTGTTTTACCTTTCGCCCTTGTCTGTTATTTTGTCTTTTGTTATGTTTGTTCGTTTGTCCCCATCAGACCAAAACTAAAAATAGGTCTTCAGGAAATGCTAGAAATATAACTGTACTTCAAAATGTAGTAGAAACAATTTTTGAAATTGCATTATATATTCAACCCACAGAGCAAAACCTGAACGCACTGTATTTATTATCACTATCACAAAGAAATCAAAGCAACCTATAATCTTGCCAGTTATAGCGACTGTACAGAAAAGCTATGTTAAATATGTGCACAGAAGGTCCAAAACATCAATCCTGTATACTTAAAAATTTGAGTTTTACTGAAGTAAGTGATATTAACAGTAGTCTGACTGTCCAGAACCTAATGAGTAGTCAACCTTGCCACAACTAGAAATAAAGCCCTTATCCTTCCTCTGTAGATTGCATCAAGTTTAGCTGTGGGCATTTGCTCACACTATAATAGAGATAGGATCCTAAGACTTTCAGTGTTTGTGGCTTCTTCTTTGCGCTGCTTCGGAGGCAGACCTCAGGGTAGGAGCTACGTTAGTGCCCGCTGATCTCATAATTGAGACGGACACACGGAGAGAAAAGACGTGTACTGTCAGCCTCCATATCCAGTCAGTCATTCATTTTATTCTTTATTTTAGTCAGTCAGACACTCAGTCAAGTTTTCAGGCAATTCTGCTTTTACAGAAAAAATCAGGGTGCAGTTGCTCACAGCAACTCCCTAAAGAGTTTTTATTTTCATGTGATACTGCTATCTCCTCTTTTGATTCTTTTAATTTTTCAAAATTAAAATGCGTTTAATGTGGTCATTGCATCCACCTAACGTGTGTAATTTTGTATATTGTCAAACCTTGGATATAGTCTAACAGCCTATAACTTCTCATCTAGTGGTGTTTTCTGACTTTAAATCACAAAATTCAGCTGAATATGAAATCATTTAGTCCAAACACAACAGATTCAAACGATATGATATGTCATTAATGTAAAATTCCACCATTGGAATTTCTGTCTTCTCTTTTTTTCCTCTTTTCTTCTCAGAGAGAAAATGTCTTCCATAATTTCTTGTCCTCAGTTCTTTATGTATGTATTTTTTGCTGTTACAGTGGTGAACAATCAACAGATATTTTTCTATCTATACACTGTGTTTTTCACACCAGGGATTATTCGAGAAAAATCCAAACTCACAGTATTACTTCTTTTGACTGGATGCCACTGTGTACATGCTTACGGGGGTGATTTGTTCAAAAGAAAAGCAGCCAATCTTAATGATTGTCATTTCATTATACCAGAAAAAATGTGTTTTCTGATCATCTTACAGAGTGTGTCAACACAGACTGTAAAAAAAGCAAATTATGAGCAGTTTACTCAAAGTTACAAGCTGATTGTATCTGAAAATTGCAAAAAATAGTTGATGCAGCTGACTAAGCTGATCAAGGAACACGTTTACTAAAGCATTTGTGATAATGAGGGAAGCGTTTCTCCTTTATCCCTCTTGAATCACCCCTTTCATGTTGTGCGCCTGTCTATATGTGTGTTATGTGTGTGTGTATAATCCATTTTGTTTTTTGTGTTCCAGAAATAGGATCTCCAAATCCAAGTTCAGGTTAGTAGATGTTACCATTTACCATTGTCTTTAAACTCACCTTCTCTATTATCTCTTCCGATGTGGCATTTGTGCAGTCACTGGATTTGCGTGTATTGTGTGTATTTGTGTGTGAGTGTATGTGCGTGCTTAAGACACAGACAAGTAAGAGAGAGCCTTGACGTTAACAGGAATAGTTTGTTTTGGGTGATTACTGAACATTTCATTAGAAGATCAATACCTCTCACATGTCTCTATGATGAAGGGGATCCAACAACCAACTGTCAGTTGACTTAGCTTAGCCTTAATAATGGAAAAGTGGAAGCTTCAAGCCAAGCTTTATATGCCTGTAAGAAAGACGCTGTGATTTGATGTGAATAATGTAATCTCTTTGTTTCGAGTCTTTGTGCTCAGCATAACCAAACTACAGCTAGCTGTAGCTGAATATATAACTGACAAATGAGAGTGGAATTGATGTTCTCATTGAACTCTTGGAAAGAAACCAATGAGTGCCATTCTCAAAATGTCAAACTGCTCATTTATCGTTAATTGGTCATTCTCAAAGTAAAACACATTGTCCTCTAAAAGGATATATTGCATCACCTGTAAAAATGGGCTTTAACCCTGTACGTTACTATTAACAAATTAGTGTAAAGTTGGTTGTTCTGAAAAGCTATTCAAGACATTATCCCAGTATACGATCACAAAGATATTAAAAGTGACTTGTCTTATTGTAAGAAAACATGTTTGCTGGCATTGTGTTGTGAGTCATGTCTCATGTAACATTCAGTGTGTGCATCATGGCAGAAGGCACTGTGTGCCATGACAGGCCTCACACACTCAAACTGAAGACTGCTGAAAGTTGTACAAGCAGAGAGGGAGAAGCCTTTGTTGTTTTATTTTATTTAAGAAGATGGCTGGCGATAAACGTACATAACAAATCTTCTAGTTAGTATGTCCGTGGTGGTGGACAAAAGATTAAAATAAAAATAATAAATAAACACCCATATAAATACAGTGAGATACATACCAAGGCCAGTAATAGTCTGGGTTGTTTATATATAGAGGAGGATAAATACATTAATTAGTGAATTAACCAGTGTTCATCACTGCTTTATGGGAATACGCTTGGATGGTTGTCCACATTTCTTTTCCACTTTGTTTTAAACCAGTCTGTTATTAACACATTATTGCTCCTTGTTAACCTTTATGGTAATTTGGAACAAATTTGGAGCTCATTACTCCCTCAAAGTGTCCAGCATAATACATATAAAACAAAACATAAAACTTTAAAGAGAGATTCATGCTTCACAGCTTCTTCACAGTTAAAACAACAAAAAAAACAAGTTACGGTTTTCATTTGCTTTGATCCTACATACTGATAAAAGGATGAATATGACACTGAAAACATTTTTACACTGGTGTATTTTTTTTTTAATTTTATGACCCCTTGAGTGGACTGTTTGACAGAGATATGACTGCGAAGTATGAAGATGGTAATTGCCAGAAGCAATAACTTTTATTTTCTACAGTAGATTAAAAAAAAAGTCACAAAAGACTCTTTACAAAGCAAAACACACATGTTGAATTGTCTACGAAAAAAACCATAAAATTTTATAATGCTAAAAATAACCAATTCTTTTGAAGCATGAATTTCTATTGAAGGGAGACTCACATTATAATACATTTCACTTAAATTTTGTCCCTTCATTCATTTTGTAAGAATGTCTTTCTTTTTTTTTTTTCCTCAAATGGTGGACATCTCATTCTGCAACAAAGCTCTTCATACAGGCCTCTCCTGGGTGTGAAACGTCTTTGAAGATGACTAACTCTGTTCCACAGCTCCACACTCAAACAGCAGACTACCACCGACCAAGGGGTGATGTCATAAGGGCCCTGAAGCCAAAACTAATTGACTGTCTTCTTTTTTTTTTCTCCTGGCTGTTTGTTTTTCACCCTATTCTTCACTTGTTGCTTTGGATCATTCCTGCTTTCTCTTATTTCTTCTCTTATGCGTACTTGCCCTGCCTCTATCTTTATTTTTTACTCCTTGGCCTCCATATTTCATTCATTCCTGGCCCCTAAATTCCCCATCTCTCCCCTCTGCCTTTCTCTTCACCCCGTCTCTCACCTTCCTGCCTCTCCTCATCTCTTTCCTCCCCTCTCTTCATTTCCTGTTCTGTCTCTTCCATATTTCTGCACCTTTCTGTTTCTCCTTTTCTCTCACAAACTCTCTTTTCTCAGTCGCTATTCTCGGAGGTGGAACAGATTGTGTAGAAGGAAATGCCGGGCAGCAGTCAAATCACAGGTTTTTTATTGGCTGGTCATCTTCCTGGTTTTCCTCAACACTCTGACCATCGCCTCTGAACATCATCAGCAGCCTCAGTGGTTAACTGATGTACAAGGTAAATGGACACAAAGTCACATTTACACACAAAAACTGTTATTTTCCTCATCTTAAATTAACTAATCACGTTTTCTTCCACCAATACATCCTTACCTATGTTGAATTTTACTCTACCTTTTTTTTTTTTCTTTTTCATTTATTTTCATCTGTGCTTCCTTTGTTCCTCTCAGACATAGCTAATAAGGTGTTGCTAGCACTCTTCACTGGTGAGATGCTGTTGAAGATGTATAGTCTGGGCCTACAGGTAAGAGGCTAAGTCAAGAGGCCACTCTTACTTGAATGATATGATTGTCAGGTAAGGTGTAGACCTCTCACCTCCATTTATACCTTTTCCTCTCACTCTCCACAGGCATATTTTGTTTCGCTTTTTAACCGCTTTGACAGCTTTGTAGTATGTGGAGGAATTCTGGAGACCATCCTTGTGGAAACCAAGATCATGTCACCACTCGGCATATCTGTGTTGCGCTGTGTACGTTTGCTACGAATCTTCAAAATAACCAGGTTAATAAACCCAGTGATATTAGTGGTATTGACAAATCTTTTTTTTTTTCTTCCCACAAGGACTGTCTTTGCCCTTGTCCTTCTGTGCATACAAATACACAGACACACGCATATGAATTAAAGACGGTAGCAATCATTGTATTACCTAATGTCCTCTGGATCCTTGATGCAAACAGGAAAGACAGAATTTTTACAATTTTAACTGGATATCTCCCCGCCAGATACTGGAACTCATTGTCCAACCTGGTGGCCTCCCTGCTAAACTCTGTTCGCTCCATCGCTTCCCTGTTGCTCCTGCTGTTCCTCTTCATCATCATCTTTTCCCTGCTGGGCATGCAGCTCTTTGGGGGAAAATTCAACTTTGACGAGACCCGACGCAGCACCTTTGACAACTTCCCCCAGTCTCTGCTCACCGTGTTTCAGGTAATGACCCCATAATTGCTCCTGCTTCGTCTGATGATGTTTCCTCTCCCAATGTTCAATTTTCAGCTTGTGTCCATGAAATCAACATCTTAAGATCTTCATCAGTACGATAAAGTTTCACAATCATTAGTCTCAGAATGAAATTAAATCTAATAATCATTTGGTTTCTTTCTTCACAGATCCTAACAGGAGAGGACTGGAACTCTGTGATGTATGATGGCATCATGGCGTATGGTGGACCATCCTTTCCTGGCATGCTGGTCTGCATCTACTTTATCATCCTTTTCATCTGCGGAAACTGTATCCTACAAAATAGAGTTCTACATGATAGTTACACAGCAGCTTAATTGGCGTGGATATGAAAAGAGTCAGAGGTATGAGTGATGACACTGAAAAATCTGCTTGTGATAAGTCTGGACTTAAGGTTGACAGTTTGCTGATCCGTTAAACTGTACCCTATCAAATGAGCAAGTGTAACTAATTATGGTTTGAATAAAAGGAAGGCTTTATTTTGCATAGGAGTAGATCCAGGGAAGTCAGAACCATTTGCTGTAGCTTGCTGAGTATTATCACTCAAGCAGTTGGGAGCTCAGGGTCTTTCAGGTTCTGAAAAGTTATTGATTATTCATTTAGTGGGCCAAGATTGTTTGCAGCCAACCACTCTGATTTGATGGGTCAGCAACATCCTTAACTTCAACCCTCTGAACAGATATCCTATTAAATGTCTTCTTGGCCATCGCTGTAGACAATCTGGCAGATGCTGAGAGCCTGACATCCGCCCAGAAAGAAGAGGAAGAGGAGAAAGAGAGGAAAAAACTGGCCAGGTAAAGCCAAAAAAGAAAGCAGTTAGCTGAGGAAAAGAAACCTGTTTTGTGGCTGACCAACACTGACATAACTGATGGGGAGAGAGAGAGTGGGAGAGTTTGGCAGATCTCAGCAGCATCACAGTAAAGCTTAAACGTACAGTAACCATATATTCAGTAATGCCCAGGGGGATTTGAGGATGCTGATGGAGAGATACAATCAAGTACTAAAAACATTAAGCAATTACAACAGGAATCTATTATATTTTAACAAATTCTGACATTTGACTGTTTGCTTTTCTGTCTAAACCAATTTTATTGGGTAATTTTAGTGTCTCTTTGCCTGCAAAGGTAATTTGTCGGCAACAATAATGTGAGATTTTAGTGCAGCTGAGGAAGATAGCGTTCTCCTTAATAGCACAAATCATTAAATGTGTCCTCTTTGTTTTCAACCTGTAATGATCAGAGAAAAAGTACAATGGAAAACAATAATTTGCTTGTCCACTTCAAACACTTGGTTTTGTTATAATAGCACAGCCTCCCTTTGTGATTGAAATATATACTATCGTCTAAAATGTGATATCTTACAAAGTATTTCTTGATGGTTTTAAAATTTAAAAACTCTAGATTAACCTGAATTAAAACTGGGTTAGAATTAAGAATAAGAGAAATTGCTAAAATTGAGAATCTTTTCTCTAGACTTGCCAGTCCAGAGAAGCGTCATGACAATGAGAAGCCACCTCTGGAGGAGGAGAAGAAGGAGAAAATAGAGCTGAAGTCCATCACATCTGATGGAGAGACAAATACTGCTACTAAGGTATACACAAACACACACATAAAAAAGGACTTTTGGGAAAGTACTGCAAGGGTTTGTTTTTAGAGAAATCCATTAACTGATGAATAAATGTTCTCCCTCCACAGATCAACATGGATGACTACTGTGGAGATGAGAGTGAAGAGAAGAATCCATATCCTGCAAATGATTACATAGGTAAAGCACAGCCACAAACCATATGTGTATAATATTAGTATAGAAAAGTGAGGAGGTTACTAAGTAATCAGATAAATAAATGAAATTTTGAACAAAATCAATTTGGCATGGCATTCTCTCATTTTCTTTATCCTCCTCTTCTCTTCTTCTGTCTTTTTCATCAGGAGACGATGATGATGATGAGCCAGAGATGCCAGTGGGCCCAAGGCCACGGCCACTCTCAGACATTCAGTTAAAGGAGAAAGCTGTTCCAATGCCTGAGGCCCGCGCGTTCTTCATCTTCAGCCACACCAACAAGTAAAAACCTTTGCCCTACCTTTTGTTCTTTCATTTTTTCTTCATAATCCTTGTTTTCTTCCCGATCTCCTGTTTTCCAGTCTGTCTATTTCTTTTGCTGATTTATCTTCATCTTTTATTATCATCTCTTCATTTTCTAATGATTTTGATCACTGTCTTCACTGTTTCTCTCTAGATTCAGGGTTCTTTGCCATAAGATCGTCAACCACAATATCTTCACCAACCTCATCCTCTTCTTCATCCTGCTCAGCAGCGTCAGCCTTGCAGCAGAGGACCCGGTCAAAAATGACTCCTTCAGAAACCAGGTGACCAATATAAACAACAACAAAAAAAACTGTAGAAGTTTTAAATGTAGGATGTGTACACACAAAGCTGAAAATTCTTCGGGGCATAGACAGAATGGAACATGTGGCCATCAGTAGCTGCCCATATGCATTACTTCAGTGCTAAATGGATTATTTCTAACAGCGACATATAGAGGAGGCAAAGCTCATTGTGACTGGCCTGTTACACTTAATGAGATTTCTTCCATAGTGCTGCAACTGTGATTAACTCCATGTTACAAAGTTGTGAAACAGCTGTTAAATCATACAAAAACTATGGTTAAAAAAATATACCCTGCAGGCCTTTTGCTAGCCAGCATTTATCCAGGAACACTTAATAGTTTTGCGCTATTTACAAAGACAACTGTCTTTGAACTCCAAGCTCCCAAAACATGGACTATTTGTTCTTCTCAAGGATACTGAACATCTGCACTGCATTTGTATGCACTAATAAAGCATTTGTATGTTGTTTATATCTTTATGTGCTTGTGGCTGTACGTGAGTTGGAGTCTATTTTGAACAGCAATCTAATGCAAATGCTGTGAACTGTGAGTGCTGAATCTGTTTCTGTACATTGTTTCCTTTTTTTCTTTCAGTAAGCAAGTCAAATGCCCTGAAGGCTAATAAAGATGTTTTATTGTATTTTCCATGGCTTTGGTGCAAGCTGCTGTGTATTAGTGTGCTTTAATTAACCTTCCTCTTAAACCATAATGACACAATTCTTCCTGTTTTTCAGACTGCAAGTCTAATTCAGTGTAATTGGAATTCATTCTCCTCTGACCTAAAATTCAACTTTATTATTTTAGTATGTGGTGGAGTCATTGGTAACCATATCCTCACAGTAGAAATAATATCTGTAATAACTAATGTTGATCTCTGTTGTACTTTCAGATTTTGGGCTATGCAGATCATGTCTTCACTGGACTCTTCACCATAGAGATCATTCTTAAGGTAATGTTTGATATATACGGAATAGGAAAGTCAACCAATATGATATTTGTGCGCTACATGATCTCTGTGTGCAGCAGTAAGCACTCTGTAGTTTCATGAGGTCCAAATCTTTTAAAAACTTTTATGCATGTGGGACTCAAAAAGAGACAGTTAATAATTGTGGGTTGTCAGAACTTGCCTTCTCACATTACATTCAAAGGCAGTTAAACCAAAGACTGAAAACGAATTGAAGATGACATGTAAACCTGGATGTGGGCCCTTATATATTCTCTCTTTGTGCAGTACTAAGCTGTAGTTTCTGTATGTGACCTTTTGATCTCTACAGATGACGGCCTATGGCGCCTTCCTCCACAAAGGTTCATTCTGTAGAAATTATTTTAACATCCTGGACCTGGTTGTGGTCAGTGTGTCCCTCATCTCCTCTGGAATACAGTGAGTGTATTATAGTGCTAGTCAATGGCATGTTTTTTACACTGACAGATGAACTTTGACTCTTTTGTTTCTTTACTGTTTAATATGAAGTCTTGAATTATGTAGGAACAAGCTGCTCCCAAGCTTCATTAGTCTTGCTTACAGAATGATGAGGTTTATATTTGTGTTTATACATGTTAAAGCCCTAGTCAGCCAAAGAGTGACCACGGCATGGGACATAGTCCAAGAACACACAAATCAAGTAGAGTGGCTAACTGGGGGAAATGTTTTTTGTTAGTAAATTGCCCTATGCTTCCTACTTCTCCCTATTCCCTAACAACTTTACACTCCATTACTCCCAATCCCTTCTCTCTTTGTGATGTTTATTAAAAAAAAATTTCTTCTTCTTGTAGCAAATAACTCCTTGAAATGCTTTGATATCTCTGATGTTTAATATGCTATACCACACTCTCTGTCTCTAATGCCTGATAGCCTAGACTTCTCGACGTAAGTCCATATTAGACCGTATAAATAACCCCCTTAACAGACCTTCACTTTAAATGTGTAAAACTGTCACACTCTTGAGTTGGTATTTCTATGGTCTTGAAGAGTTTAGTCAAAATCTTTTTCAAAAAGAAATGTTCTAGACATGTTTAGATTAGCAGGATTATACCTATAGATAATAAATGGGTGATTCTTTTGCTTTCAGATTTGAGACATACAAAAAACCACTTAAAAGTTAATAACATAGTGAAAACACATTCTTTAACCGGAGAATGTGTTTTTTCAAATAAATTGTCCTGAATTCCGAAGAATGAATTATAATACTGAAGTCACATATCTTATAAATTTAATGGTAGTAATTATGTTATTGTATATACATATACACTACATATAAACCAATAAAAAATATTGTGACCAGGTTCAACTCAATTTCGATAATCGTGGGTAAATTGAACTTTCCTTGGCTATAGAAATAACATCTGAATGCCAAAACCAAGTGGTTTTTGACTGTTAAAGATAGTAAGTGAGTGGGATTTTTCTTTAATGATTCACAGTCAAATTAATTGTGACAGTCCTGCATTTGTGAGCAACTGCAGACATCTATCTGTTCAAATAATTATCATATATTCCTGAAGTGCAGTTTGCTATTATTAATACCCAGTAATTAAATATCTAAGCATAAATCTGTACCTCTCTCCTGTCTAGTGGTAGAAATTTGAAAAAAAGCTGAAAAGAAAAAAAATGTAGTCAATAAGAGTGCAAATTAAATGCACAACATTAAAAAAAAATTATCATTCTAGGTGTCTGAATATATATATGTACCTGTCTGAAGACCTCAAATCTAGTTTAAATAGAGTGTGTTCTTCATCTCTATCAGAGAAGTCATTTGATGTACATGAGCTTGTACTATCATTTACCAGCATTCTCACAGCTAGTTTGACTGTGATGTTACTGAAAACATCCCTCTCCACTTGAACTACCTTTAACTGCCTTTAAACTTTACCTCCCTGTCTAAAATGTTGCGCAACGTGTCCTTTCCTTGCTTTCTGTTTAAAAGTCAACACAGAGTAGTGTCACTCCCTTTAAACCACTCCCTTAACCATCCGAAAAGTCACTCCCTTGAATGGATACATTGACATTTTGAAAATATATTTTTCCATTTTTAGTATTTGTTCTTCTGTAAACTAAATAACTGTCTTTTTAGCCATCCTCACTTAGAGTAAAAGAAGACGATACTGCCAGACAAGACTTTTATCCTGTTTGATCCCTGTAGACATCATGGAGTAAGAACTACACTAATACAGTTTTATTCAGATTGCTGAAGAATAAATATTCAAGGTTTTTAAAAAATATTTATTGTAAATTTCAAAATGTCAAGGTATTCATTTGGTTCTTTTTGTTTTGTATGTAAAACTTGTCTTTTGAACTACTTCCTTTAAAAGGTCAAACTGTTTGACCTTTGGCTTGTACTGACACTCTTTTACAGACCAGTAATACCCTCTTTGCCTGTAAATGTCAGTCTGTGTCCTCGTGTTTGTCTGTTTGTTTTGTACCTGTGTGCGTTTGCCCATATATCATATATATTTGTGTGTTTGTGTGAATCATTTTTACTGAAATTCTGTTATAGATAGTTAAGTTTATAAACAGTCTTATTCATTCCTCCTAATAAATGTGATCCCCACAGTACTAAACCTGATTTGGATAAATCATTAATACTTTGAATTAGAAGAGGCAAAAACATCATGATTATCTAAAATTAGAGTTTATAATTATTATGGTAATAGTACAATAATTTGCCTCTCTTCTAATCCCTTGTTATAATGACAAGTTATGAGTATGAGTACGAGTATGTTTCATATTGTTGCTTTCAAGCAAGTAGGAAGAAAGCATATAGTCTAGATTTTGCATGATTTAGACTTTTAATTATCTTTAAAGAGAATCAAGATGATTTTTATTTATTTCTTGCCTAAATGTTTTCAATATTTTCTTTTCTTACACTTCCGTGTTTGCTTTTGTTTTCTAGTTTACTTGCATCTGTATTGTCAGAATTTCTTTTTTGTGTGTGTGCTTAGTTGTCTTGAGATTCACAGTTAAGATGTTAAACGTAGATCAAAACTTCCAGACGTGTGTAGTTGTAACCTTTCAAATATGCCTTTAAAATTGGCCGGATTTGTAGTTTAATCCCAGGTGTTTTGCAGGTCCAGTGCGATAAATGTGGTGAAGATCCTGAGAGTTCTGCGAGTGCTCAGGCCACTAAGAGCAATCAACAGAGCCAAGGGACTGAAGGTTAGCGCACCCAGACATGAAGACACAGAACACATAAAAAACACACTCTTCCTAACAGAAGAAACAATCACACACATACAATTACTGTGATTTCTGGTGCATTTTCCAGCATGTTGTGCAGTGCGTGTTTGTGGCCATTCGGACCATCGGCAACATTGTCATTGTCACCACTTTGCTCCAGTTCATGTTCGCCTGTATTGGAGTACAACTCTTCAAGGTAAAGAGGAAATGTATCATTAGAGGAGAAAAGTAGTCAGGATTTAATGTGGAGTATTAAATTCCTGTTTTTTTTCCTATCAGGGCAAGTTCTTCTCCTGTACCGACAGCTCTAAACAGACTCATGCAGATTGCCAGTAAGTGATCCATCCTCCACACGCTCTAGATATCTGATTGCTTACCGACTGGATTCAAATATATGTGTGTCTTTGTGTATTTGCAGGGGTTCCTATATCATGTATAAAGATGGTGATGTGGGGAAACCTGAAAGAGCCCTGAGATTGTGGGAAAACAGTGACTTTAACTTTGATGATGTCCTGCAAGGCATGATGGCTCTATTTGCTGTGTCTACCTTTGAGGGCTGGCCAGGGTATGTATCTACAAACATAATATACATAAAGTAGCAATATACAAGTTGTATATATTCTGTGGGTGTGTTTTTTATGTACATTCTCGTCATCCTCTCCTAACATTTCTGCAAGTGCTTTCTTTGTCCCATTCTTATGCCCCACATTCACAACTTCATGTCACTCAATTAAATTTCCGTCTCTCTCCTGGCTGCCCTCAGGTTACTCTATCGGGCCATAGACTCTCATGCTGAGGATGTTGGGCCCATCTACAATTACCGCGTGGTTATCTCTATTTTCTTCATCATCTACATCATCATCATTGCCTTCTTCATGATGAACATCTTCGTCGGTTTCGTCATTGTCACATTCCAGGAGCAAGGAGAGCAAGAGTATAAGAACTGTGAGCTGGACAAGAACCAGGTAGTGTTCGTGGGTGTTTTATATCAAGCCATTATTTAATTTTTCTACACCTTTGCTCTACAACTTAATTATATTGCCTTAGTTTAACAGCTAAATACATGTAAAAAAAAAAAAAAAAAAAAAGTTTTCAGGTTACAGAAGTAGATGGAGAGTGATTCTGCTGTTCTGGCCATTTTGTCAGTAAGTAGGCACAAGGGAGAAAGACTGGAGGCCAGGATGTTTGGGGTGAGACATGGAAGAATCTGGAGAGGCTGAATTTTAGGGGTTAAACTTCTTCAGGAGTCCAGCCAGGAGGCAGCTGCAGCAGTTCAGACAGAAGATGAGACTAAATCTTTAAGAAGGAGCTAGGCCAAGTACTTGCATTTGTGCTCTTTGCAATGATCCATGTCTCAGGAAGAGCACTGAAAAGAGGATAGAAGAATACCCCCGAATGGAAAAGGCTCCCTTTGACTGCCATAGGACAATTCTACAGCTTTTCCTCCATGATGGTTTGAGAACAAGGAAACAGTGGATTTGGGAAAATTCATAATGTTTGTGCTTACTGTTGTGTGTGTATCACAGCGTCAGTGTGTGGAATATGCCTTGAAGGCTCGTCCTTTACGCCGGTACATCCCTAAGAATCCATACCAGTACAAGGTGTGGTATGTGGTCAACTCCACCTACTTTGAGTACCTGATGTTCACACTCATCCTTCTTAACACCATCTGTCTGGCCATGCAGGTGAATCACTCAAATGTACACATTCATACACTGATTCAAATAAACACAAATAACATGGAAAAATATTGCAGTCAAGGCACCTCTTGTAAAACTGCGACTCTCTGAAATGAATCAGGTGTTTGTGTGATCTTGCAGCATCATGGACAAACCAAAAGTTTCAATGATGCCATGAACATCCTCAACATGCTCTTCACGGGACTCTTCACAGTGGAAATGATCCTGAAACTGATTGCCTTCAAACCAAGGGTAGGTCCATTACTCTAACTGCAGGACACGATAGTACAGTGTAGTACAATATGCTAAATTAAAGCAGACAGGCACAGAAAATCATATAAATTGTTGTATATATGATAATAAATAAATGAAATATACAAATCTATGCATTAGTTACAAGAAGTGAGAAGAATTGCATGTATCACAGATAACTACTTATTGATGTTGTTCTGTTTATTCATAATCCCTTTTTCATTTCCACCAGATGGTAATTACGATACCATGAGTGTAAAATATGATTAGTGGATGGCATCGTGTGGTTTTTAATCTCACTTCTCCCCTGTTACCCTGCTGTTGTTGCAATGTAGATGTGTGGTTTTATTGGTCCAATCATAGAACTTATTGGTGCATCAGCTATTTTAAACTGTAACAGATGGGAAGGCTTCCAACTTTAGCAGCAGAGTACAGTAAGAGGAAAATCTCTCTTAACACAATCTGTAGCAGAACCGAAGTTAATATTCTACAGTATTTGTGCTGTTATCCCTGCTTTTGCACAGCAACAGTAGTGAGAAACACAAAGTATAACAAACAAGACTTTCCAGATTGTATATTATGTTTAACTACGCAGCAGTGAAGCAAAAAATACACAAAGCCTCTATACTTAAACTTCCGGTCTGACTCCTTTCATACGCTGAAGTGAGCTGGAAAAATATGACATAAATATATATATGACATGATATATTTTTTTCCTTTTGTTTCTCAGCTTCCAGTATACCAAGCAACAGAGCAACTTTTATACAATATGCTCATTCAAATCAGTGTATTATAACCTTATTATAACTTCGTTCTAAACTATCAATTGAAAGTACCCTAGGTTCGCAAAATTGTAATTTTACTATGATTTTATGTGTAAATTTAATTGCTGGGAGTTAGTTGGTTGAATTAATTAATGCCATCCACAAAAATAAAGCCAAGGTTTTCTAACGACTAATTAAAACTTAATTCTTTTGTTTTTCTAATTAGCTCCAAAGTCCAAATCATGTTCTACAAAATGTGTTATTTTATCAGGGTGGATGAAAGATGATTATCTTGTAATGACTTTTGAAAGTAATTATCTACTTGGACCATGTAAAAATGCATGCCTCACAACTACACCCAGTCAGAATAAACCCATCCAAGACATCTTTTTGGGCTTGGGAAATGACATCCTGTTGCGTTGCATTGTATATGTAATGTTATGCATTTTTTAACCCGAATATGGGTGCTTTAAGCAGCTACATTTTTTTAAGGAACATTGCAGGCTTCTACAAAATAGATAAATAAATAGGCACTTGTTTTGTTTATTTTTTTCTTCTTCCATAAAGTCAGGCCATACTAAGTAGTGAATACATGTTCCCACAGCATGTGGAATAATATACATGACATTGGCTCATTATTCCCATGGGTGAGTGAGTGTCAACTTCAGGATGCACCTTGTTGTCTATGGTTTGACTTTGATAAACTCTTGCCTTAAACAGCTGTCCTCCAATGAAGAGTGGCTTACTAACACTTTTATATCTGTTACAGCAGTCAACACCAACCTGGAATTAGCTCCATTTGTATTTATTCTGTGCAGAAGATTTATTACCCTCATGCATTTAACTTTTTAACAGGTTTCCATATCTCCATCTTCGCAATCGAACAACAGCTATTGTGAGGATTATGCAAATGACTTTCTTTTTTTCAGTTTTTTGCTGTTTGGTTTCAATGTTTGATTACATTTCTAATGATTCAGAATCTTTTTGGTGCCCAATGGTTCCTGCGAAACACCAAGTTTAATTTAGATCTCAATACTAATGCTGAGCTCTGCTTAACTAATGTTTAACTGCAGTTTTAAAAAAATATTAGGATGATGGTTTTCATGCTCGTACCCCAGCTGCTGATGACAAAGCTCCAAATTGATCAGTTAAATTAGTCCACTCTCAGTGTTACTGTGCATCGTCCAATTTCCCAGTTTGATGCAAACAACTAAGTGGTATTTGTTTCGAGTGTATATAGAATAATGTTTTACTTAAAATCTATAGATTTAATAGATATGTTTACTACTGTGTGATTTATTACAATAAGAGGCCTTTCGTCTCATTGTCTAAATGGTTATCTTCTGAATTCCCCAAACTGATTTCTCTATTCATTAGCAAAGCCTTTTTGTAAACATGAGAACACCATTCGCTGTCCATGCCCAGTCATAAAACTCAGAGTGCACAATTGGAAAACATTTAACCTGAATGAACCAAATTTATTTTACTGTATGATAATCTCTTTTTTGGCCATTTGCCAGGTCAGCTTTCAAATCTTTGCTATTATTCCAAGTTCAAGTTCAGTCAAGAAAGTGTACACTAGAAAATCCTCAGTTTATTATAACTTTGTCAGTTGCAAATATCTGTAAGTACAGTACAGATGATTTCGTTTTATTTTACCAATCTAATTGATACTATTTTGGCCTGAAGCTTTAAAGATGTTTTTTCAATAAAAATATGTTTGAGGGAAAAAAAAAAGAAAGATGTTTTTCATAAATACTCACTTTGTCTCCCTGCTGGTGGTGAATAACCTGCAATAAGTTAAGTAAACAAAGTGCCTTTTCATTATAATCACTGCCACAGCAATGCAAAATCATCCCAAAATGCAGGCAGGAGTTGAATAACTGCTATCTAACACGGCATCCTTAACAGAGCAGGAAATTCAGCTACACTTGATGAAGAGATACTGCAAAGGAAACAAGTTGATTGTGTTCATCAGTATTTAAAATACAAAGTGTCCTTTCATGTGTTGTTTTATCAAGTGTAGCTGATTTTTTCTGTTCCTTCAGTGTACTGTACAACCTCATACCACCTTAATAGGGCTGCGAAGTGGCAGCAGATGTTGTTTTCCTTCTAACCTACCTTTCTACCCTCCTCCTCCTCCTCCTGCTCACCTCATCCCATGTAGGGGTACTTTAGTGATCCCTGGAATGTGTTTGATTTCCTCATCGTAATTGGCAGCATAATAGACGTCATTCTCAGTGAGATCAACGTAAGTACGATGCCCACTTTCACTCTCCTTGTCTCACTCTCTCTTACTTGTGCTCTCTTACTTCCTTCAACTCTTTCATTTCCGTCAACTGTCCTTTCCCGTGTGGTTGTTCTGTGTTTTGTTATCTTTTCTCTCCATCTCTCTCTCCTCTTTGTCTGCCTCCGCTTTCTTTCCTTCTTCATTCTCTTTCTCTCCCTCCATCCTCAAATCCAAGAAAGCCGCTGCCACTCAGGGGACTCCCAGCTGCAAAGGTTCCTGAACAAAAACAAACTTCTTTCTGGGTTTCATAAAAAGTCAAGGCAACAAAGACAGGGTTTAGGTTCAAACACTAAGGATCTCGTCCTACATTATACTTCTTTGTTGTTTACAGTATCTAAAATGTTGTTGGGTCCGTGATTTATTTATTTATTTATTTTTGCCACTTTTTGTCAGACTGTGACATGTCCTCAGGTTTGATTCCCTAACTAACTGAACTAACTTACTGACCAATCATAAACAGCGTTACAAGCCTTTCCATTTCCTAACCGCAGCAAAAGGTGCATTTTTTTAGTTGTGATTGTGTTGCAATTTGTTCTTTACTGTTGTTCTTGTTGACATTTTCCTCTCATGGACAAGCATGACTGATCGCCGCTGCTCCTCCTCTGCTGTCCATCACTTTCAGACTGCAACTTCTTTTCTTTTTTTGCCATTTAATTTTGTTGATTCTTTCCTTCTCTCCTACTAAAAACTCCTGTGCTCATGTATATAATATTCTTTATGTTATTTTTCTCCCCTCTCCTTTATTTTCTTTTCTTTCCATTTTTTAAATGTCTTATGTTCTGTCTTTTTTTCTTTTGTTTTTCTGTCCTGTCCACCCCTACGCAGCATTATTTTGTTGATGCATGGAACACATTTGATGCCTTGATAGTTGTGGGTAGCATTGTTGACATAGCGATCACTGAGGTTAACGTAAGTAGTCCAACTCCCTCCCTCCCTTCCTGCCTGCCTGCTCTGCCATTCCCACACACAAACAGACCGAGCACCGATACCCATCTTGCATGCTTTCAAATAATTAGGAAACTTCAGCTGCACAACATTTGAACTTAAGAGATGGCTGAATAGGTCTGCCAGTGAAAACAGCCAGATGTAGCAGAATCAAAACCGATCACAGTCCCTTGATCCAGAATCCCTGGAGGATTTGTGTAACTCAGAACATGTGAAAAACAGTTTTGAATTGAATTTCTGTACTCAACATCTTCATATATTTGTATATGGTCAGTTTTTGTCAGTATTGTTTGGCAGAATGTAACTGCAACAACATTGCCGCAAAAAACCTGTTTCCTAACTTGTTCTCAGTGTCACCTTATTGACCGTCTCTACCTTGTCACCAAAACCAAACCTCTTTTCTTAAATTAATGAAGATTTATTTCCATTTTCCAATATTTGAAACGGCTTCAAATGGGTATTCATGCTAGGGTCTGCTGAGTATCAATAGCATCAGAAACTATTGCATTTGTCAGTAGAACCTATTGCATTGTCTCAGCACTGATTTTGATTTCACATTGAGTTTATTTGCTTTTTAATCACTACCACAGGGGATAGTGTCCATTCCCCTGGCATGGTTGACACTGTATAGCATGACAGATGTAAAGGTGGTATATCGTGGCCTGGTACTAAACGCTGTATTCTGAATTATATTGCCATTCTAGGAAAAACACAAATTTTCTCTGAAGGTTAGGTTCTCTGGAAAGAATCAATGAATGTAAATTCTAATTTTTGCACAATGGGCTTTTGACCATGGAGTCTCGAATTTCTCAATTCATTGAAAACCACAGAAACTTTAAATTCAAGTTGGTCTCGTGTTTATTTATTTGTTTTTGTCCAACTATAGCATTTTGCAGACATGGGGAACAATTTGATCCGTAAATGGATTTACTCAGAACCCATGAAATTTATGTAAATATATGTATGAATTCATTTATCATCGACGTAGGTCGTATGGTCAACAGTGAGGCTGAATAAGAATGACTATCCTAAACACAAGTCAAATGTTGAGTGTCTACCGTATGTACACGTCAGGGATAATTGGTGTTTTATTCATGAGATATTTCAAAAGCACTTTGGCAGCAGAATAGTCTGAGAACCATACAAAAATAAAATGTGTGGCCAGGCTGGACTTTACTCAATTTAGTTGTGGAAGAGAATAGTCTTGTATGATGATTAGACTGGCCAAAGAGCAGAATGTCACCAAAAAAAAAAAATAAATAAATGATACTTCACCTTCCCTTTGCAAATTATTGTATCCATAATAAGAAAGGTCAAGTAGGAATACATCAAAAGACAAAATTTAGCTTTAAGCTTTAAATTACAATTCAGTGTGAAAGTAGTTCTCTATGAGTTTAACGTTGTATACTTTGTAAAAGTATACTTTTGAAAGAAAATCACCAACCAGTATCCCTAATGTATTTAATTGATCTATTTAATCCATCTGGGCAGCACGGCGGCATAATGGTTAATTCTGCTGACCCACAACAAGTTCAGTTCCTGGGCCTTTCTGTGTGGAGTTTGCATGTTCCCCCCGTGCCTGCGTGGGTTTCCTCCCACCGTCCAAAGACATAATTTTTAGGTGAATTGGTGACTCTAAATTGTCCGTAGGTCTGACTGTGAGTGGTCGTTTGTCTCTGTCTGTCTCTGTATGGCCCTGTGATGGACTTGCAAACTGTCCAGAGTATACCCCGCCCTCGCCAAGTGTGAGCTGGGATTAGCTCCAGCACCCCCCGCTACCTGGAAATGGATAAGCGGTAGAAGATGAATGAATATTAATCCATGTAGAAAGTGTAGTGTAAAAACAACTTGCTGTTGTAGGCAAGCTGTTTCTCTTGTTTGCATTCTATGCCAAGATATCCATTTATTGGTTCTATGTTCATATTCAACCAGAAAACATATGACACTAACTTGATTTCATATCAGCAAGAAATCAAGTTAGTGTCATCCTTTGATTACATCACATTGGTTATTTATCAATTTAAAATCCGATGACTACATGGGGATTCAGGTAAAATATAAGTGTGAAATCCTCTCACAGTCTCAAATGTAAGTATGCTGACGGTTTGATTTGAGAACATGGAGCAGGAAAAGGAAACACACACAGGTACACCAGTATGTCGCCCCGTTGTGTAATGCAGTGTGTTTCACCTCAGACTGGTGAGGCATACAAATAGGTTGGTGTATCCCAGGGGTGTATGAGCTTTGCACTTATTTTCATGCCTTTAGTACCATGAGATGCTGACAGCTCTGCTTATAACAACATCCTACAACCAACTAGAACTGTAGTTGGATATTATATTATATTATTACATCTAATTATTGCCGGACTTTGTTTTTGCGGATATCACAAACATATTGTCAATGTCTCCATCATATTGTTGCCTTCCTGATAATAAATTTATCAGCTCTCGAAGCAAAAGAGTAAATATAAACACAGACTGAAACCTAACCCTAAATAAATGATGCCTACTGACAGTATTTAACCACGGATTGATTAGCTACACTTCTAATAAGGTTTGTCGGGCCAGAGATATTCATCTTTGTCATCTATACATGTCACTGATGTTGCACAGTTCGATTGATTGGTTTGCAGTCTCTGCTGAATGATCCACTATTTTTTTTTTTTTTCACCCCTAACCTAAAGGCATGCCCCAAGTCTTTGTTTTTTCTTCTTTAGTTGTTTCATTGATTTGGGTTATGAGATATCCAAGCTACCTTTGTTTCTTGTTTCTTTTTTTTTTTTCTTTTTAAGAAACCCTCCGCAATTAAATCCTGTTCGAACTCTGGACTGTTTTTTTGAACTGGGACCCTGCCACGTAGGCATTTTAAAATTTTGCCTGCCACTACATTTCATCAGGCACTAAAGCACGAGTGAATGCTTTTTAACATACTATGCTGCAATTGGATGCTAATAGGAGCAGTTGGCCACCAACTAACGCTTTTTTACTGCATTCCTAAGTGCACTGTGAAGGGCAGTAACAGGCCAGCTTTTAAAATGTAATCACTTTACTAAATATTAAACGGCCAAAATGTCCTGTGTGAGTGCACGCACTTTGATGCTCTTTTGGGTGCCTGCTTACTTAGATTAGCTGCATTTTTTGTGGTCATAGAATCCATCTTTACTGTAATCTTGGGTCTCTAATTTGCCCCAGTACCTGCGGGTGCTTCTTAAACCTTGTATCTTTTACATTTTTGGTTTTGGTTTGAGTAGAAGTAGTGTGAACAGATTGGTAGTGGTTTTGCTCTGAGCGGTGTCTTGCAAACGATGCCAGTATGGCCTGCATCTATTTCTCTTTTCTTTCTCTATCTTTGGAATGCCTCTTCCTCTCTTCTCCATCTTGCCTCTTCTCTTTCTGAACTTTTTATCAGTTAACTTAACTCTTCTTTTATGAATGTTTATCTCTCTCTCTCTCTCTCTCCCTCTCTCTCTCTGTCTCCTCTCTCAATGGTTTGCAGTGTTGCTTGCTCACCTGAAACACAAGCTGGGTAACATGGGTGTCTCATGCTTTTCCAGTGCCCAGGGCTCAACCCATTATGCACTATTTGGTTAAACAACAATTCTGATTGTAGTTGGGTTTTTTTGTAACTTTTTTATGAATTTAAAAAAAATAATAATAATATTACAATATACAATACTTGTCTCCTATAGAAATCTTAAGTGAAATATCCTCAAAACCCATGTTACCTTCAGAGTTCTCTGAATTTATGAAACTTTTGCTTGAAAAAACTGATGTGCAATGTGAGAAAAGCTCATTTTCAATTTAAACAAGCTCATGAATCCAGTGACCTAATCAGTTCAATATGAGAAATGTAACAAGGAATCATTAATGGAATCTGATTCTGATTCAGAGCTTTGATTTGTCTCTGAAACCAGAGCAAATTCAGATTTAAATTATGGTATAAGTTGAACCAGTTGGCCCTTTGTGTATTTCACACACATTACCATACAGACAGACGTTCTCATTCCTGTTTAAACTTTTAATCTGCACTTGGTGTGAATCATCTTCCTTCCCCACTTCCTTCCTTCCTTCCTTCTCCCTTTTGCACATCTGTCTTCCCTTTACTCATCAGCTTCCTACCTTCTGCCTTTCCTTCCCACAGTTTTCCTCCCCTCCTCTTCACACTATAATGCACCATTTCTTCCTCAGACTTGGACACATACCCTTACACTCACACATACATACATAAGTAATACTCTCCTCCCTTGGTAAATTCTTCAAATCAGCAAATTGCTAATATCCTGGTTTTCTGGTCAGTCAGAAAAGTGGTGTAGAGTAAATGCTGTAATTAATCAAAAGTAAAATATAAAATATAGTAACCTGTTATACTGTGTACAGCATTATTGTATGCAACAATAAAAGCATGTGAAATGGCCCTGTTAGAATTCATTTCAATGCATCCTTCCTTCCTTTCAGTCTGTTACTATTCCTACTATCTTTCACTTGGATCCTGACTATTGATCCAAGTGGAAGGATTCAGTAGCACAATGCAAAGCAGCCATTCTCCTTTGATGGCAAGATGCATTTGGTAAAAGTCACCCTAGCTTCAACCTATGTTACTGTATTGTAGCTTCAGCTGGCTGAAAGAAAAACAGATAGCTACAGAACTGCCACTCCCACCACACACAGAGATCCTCACATCTGATATGAAGTGTCAAGTTGGATAGGTTACTACATGTAAATGCTGCGCACAGACACATACACAGTCAACTTTTCCCCCTCTGTGGCTGCTTTAAGGCGTATGGCAGAGGTTTTCCAAACATTCCCCTAATTTTTTTTGTCATCTGATATAGCGATAAGTGCTTCTCATGTGCTTATCACAGGGGATGAGGACAGTTCTAAAAGTAGTTTTTACAGAAATCTCCCATCTGGCCCAGATGAAATTGTGTTGTTTTGGGGGATTTTTTCCCCTCTTCTCATCTTCCCCTCATCATGTTATGGTTGATCATGGGCAATTCACCAGTTTTCACATGAAAACACATACACACAAACTTGCACAATGACCCACACACACACACACACACACACACACACATACAGTAAGGCGCTGCTCTGGTGCTGATCTTTGTTGCCTTTCCTTAAAGCCAGCTGACTCCTCCTCGTCCTCCTCCTCTTCGTCCTCCTCCTCTTCCTCCTCTCACCCCCCTGTGGTAAGGCCAATGGTACGCTCCGATGGTAATCTCGTCCGCCTCCCTACCTCCTCCATCATCCCTTCATCCCTCCATCCTTCCATCCCTCCTTCTACTACAGCATCCATGGTATGATCCAAAACATTTGGCTTCTCATTGGTCCTGTGCTTTTCTTTATCGCTCCTGCTCTCACCTGCAGCATGTCCAGAGTAATCTTTATATAGCTGTTGTACTTTGTACATCTTCATATATATGTATGCTGAAGGACACAGTATTGTGCAGATCTTGTATAACTAGAGTCTTGTGACTTTTCCTTGAGTTGCTGTTGTTGTTGCCATGGCATCCGCCGCCCCCAACTCCCCCATGGCTTGCAATGTGCTACCCTTTCCCTTATGGGTGTTGTATCTTTAATGGTCTGTCATTGATCCCCATTGTGGTCACACTATCACGCTTTCTGTCTTTATTCCATTCTTCTCCATTGGCCTTCTATCTGTCTATCTATCTATCTATCTGGTCTGTTGGTCTACCTGTCTTTCTGTCTGTGAATCAGTCTATTTGTTTCAATGTCTCTTAATAATTCAAACTATTCTTCATCTTTACTCTCCCCCTCCGTCTCTGTAACACTTACTGTCACTGTATCTAATCGCTCACTACACCCCCCCCTCTCTATGGTCCAGTGGTGCCCACTGTGGTCCAGTTGTGGTATTACATGCAGTACAAAATTTTGATTTACACTCCTCAGAGCTATGTTATTTTCTGCATATCTGTACATAGAGTTTGAGTTTGGGACAACTCATGTCTTCGATTACTTGTCAACATTACAGCAGAAACATGTCACTTCTCACTGCAGAAAGGACCTCAGAACTAATATCCTAGAGTTTGTGTAAGAAACTTTTTAAAATTTCTTTACATCGTGGAAAAGCAGCCTCAGTTGAAAAGTAATGTGATATCTGTTATCCCAAACTGAAAGATGTGTGGAGAATGGCAGGTTCTTTTAGGAGCACACTGTGTATTCTCTGTGGGATTAGCATTAAGAATTGATGGCTTCTTGGAAAAACACAAATGGCAAAAGAAGACAGGTAAAAGTTGTTGCTGCAGGATTTTTGGGGTCACATTTATTCATTACAGTTAACACAGATGTGCTTTAGCTCTGGGCTAGTTACATTGTTATGGTGAAAATGCTGCACTGTTTATGATAAAGTTTATTCTGTTTTTTCTAATATATAGTGGTGCATTTGTGTGCTAGTCTTGCCATTTTTGCATGGCCGTTATGGTTGCTGAAGGTTTTCTACCTGTATTAACTGCTCTTTGGCATAATATGATTTATCTGCTGTTTGTGGTGTGAGTAATATACTGGTTCCCTAGTTTTCATATTAACTGCATACTGTTTAACATAAAGCCCGTTGTTGCTTTTGTTTTTTGTTTGTTTGTTTGTTTTTTGTATTTTTGTCCTGTAGAACAAGGAACAGATTCATGAATAAATAAATCTGTATTAGAATAGCATTCCGCAAGATGGCTAAATATTTCATTGCAAAGTTATTTCCTGTGGCTTACTTCTGGGACAACAGACAGAACAACAAAAATCCAGTATAAAAAACAATAGATTTTTTTAGGCTTAAAATGAAGAGATTTGCCACCCATTAAACATTTTTGTACCTATTAGTGGGCAGAAATCTCAGTCTATATTTTTAACTGTATGACACCTTGGTATTGTTCTTCCAGGCGGTCAGTTTCTTTCTGGCAGACAAAAGAATTAACCTGCTTGTGTGATTTATTGAAACGGGAGTCTGTCTGTAGGCTAGGATTTTTGTACTGTATCTCTGAATGGCTATAAATGATTTATGGAAGAGCTTGATCCATCGATGGATGTCTGGCTCAGGCTGAGTCCATACTGGTACAGAATAATCAAATCCTTAATCTCCATTACATGATTTTCTTCATGAGCTTGATAAAGTGTTTTAGTGATTACTTGATAAATACCATTACAACACTGATCTGTAATGGCAAATGGAAACAACAACCAAAAATTGTTTCATCACCATAATTATCACCATTATCATGCAGTGAGGGGAGGTAGAGACAGAGCAGACTGTTTTAAAGAACCAGTAATAAAAGTAAAGTCTCATCAGTGCTGGTGCTTTTCTGCTTTGGGTGTTGCAGTAAGCGTCCTTGTGCTCAATGTGATCAGTCTAAATTAACTTTGAACTGTCAGATGGGTGGACATGTCCAATTTTTAAGCAAAAGCAGAGTCTGAAGCAGCTGTGTTCAAAGAGGTGATGGTTGGACAGTTGATCTCTTTGCCAAGTGATTTTTCCATGAAGCCACAGAAATAGGCATGATTGCCCGATTCTCTCCCAGATCTCCTTTGTCAGTTAATTTTGATGGGATTTTGTTGGACGCAGATTTCCATTTATTAACTCAGTGTGTGTGTGTGTGTGTGTGTGTGTGTGTGTGTGCGCGCGCGTGCGTGCGTGCGTGTGTGCGTGTTTGTGTGTGTGTGTTTGTGTGTGTCTGTGTGTCTGTCATGTATATTTTCATTCACATATTTGTGTGGGTGGGAATATGCATGCATATGTTGTTTGTATGACTGCTTTCTGTATATGTCTGTGTGTGCATTTGCATATGTTCGTATGATCACCTTTGTGCGTGTGTGTGTGTATGTGTGCGCGTTTCCCTCCCTTGCCTATATGCATGTGTCCCCATGCGTCCTGTGTTTTTTCTTACCAAAAAAACACCAAACCCCACCAAAAGGGACTGCAGAACTCTGAAGAGAACGCCAGGATCTCCATCACCTTCTTCCGGCTGTTCCGCGTGATGAGGCTGGTCAAGCTGCTGTCGCGCGGGGAAGGGATTCGGACCCTGCTGTGGACCTTCATCAAATCCTTCCAAGTGAGGGGAGAACCGGACACAACATGCTAGGGCAGGGGTTTGGATTGCATTCAACAGAAATGGCAGAGTAAAAGTGAAGCTTTAACCCAAAGGAGACCTAAATGTCCCTATTTAAACTAGATAGCCCCTGAGCTCAATAGTTTTAACAGCTTTTATGAACCAGAATGGGGAAAAAAGATTGAAAAAAGACTGCTTGCCAGTTTCAATGAAAAAAATAACTCAGGTGCATAAATAAATTCGAACAGACTAATTAAATTTTTACAAATATAAAACTTCAACTTTGAGGCAAATTAAGCTAAAAACATTCTTGCTCAAGTAAATCTAGCCAGTGGCACCTAAGCCACCTTTCCTTTCTTTGTCCCTCTTGTCTCAACCTCCCACTGATTTAGGAAATTCAGGGCCTGGGACACAAGGTTTTGTTCGTTTACAGCCTGTATGATGTGAGGTAGAGGGGAAATTTAGGAGTTTTGGTGCAGAGGCAGGGTAGGAGGCAGGAACATGAAGTTGAGCAGTCTTTTTCTCCTCCTTCCTCTTCTCCCTTTCTCTTCTGGTCTTTCTTCATATCCTCTTCTTTTTCTACCCTTTTTAATCTCCAACACCTTACGACTAACCCCCGAGAGTTCACCGTTCCCTGTAGCCGGGTTAAGCAGTAGTAAAGTTAAACAAAGCACTCCACCAAAAATTAAAATCATTTGATAGAGAGTTATGGGGACATGAAAATAATCTGTTCTCTATCTTGTGTTACCTGAGATGGACCACTTCATGCAATAGTAGATTCTGTGTAATTTAAAACATTGGCAAAAATCAAACTCATGGTTTCAAGTTTAAACCAGATACCAGTGGAGACAATTGCACTGCATGTATTAAATCTTTCAAGCCTGCTGTGTTTGTCATCACTATGGCAAATATTGGTGGGTTACATATATTTTTTTCATTTGTCTGTCATGATTTGGTCCTGCTCTTTCCAGGCACAAGGGAATTATTAGCCAGGGGCTCAGTTCCACACAGTTGTCCAGGTGTGTAAATGTAGAACACTTGTTCTGACCATGTTTGGTTCATGTATAAAATGTTGGGACTGATCTCCTGACTGATCTCAGAGAGCAGTTTGTATTTTACTCAGGTTTTTCACTCTGAAGTCAGATGATTTGTCCTGGATTGTTTTTGGTGTTGTGCCACACAGGGCTGCTGATCAGTTCACTTTCATTTCATAAAGTACTAAAATATTCTTAATAATGTGCCCACTAATCTAAATAAATAAAACACGTTTGACTTTCGTCACTCTTTTCGTGATTTTATTAGCAATTAACAGCTTAAATCAGTCACCGACTAATTAGATGTGTGAGATTTGAATGAAAATGAATGAACTCCAGCCTTGATGCAGGATAATTAATGTAGGCAACTTGTCAGTGATGTGTCTCTCTCCTCTTCAGGCTCTGCCCTACGTAGCTCTGCTTATAGTGATGCTATTCTTCATATATGCTGTCATCGGCATGCAGGTAAGCGATAGTCTTGTGCCCTTGTTTCCCTGCCTCTGTCTTGTTTTCTCTTCACTTCTCCTTTCAGCAAGCCTTTCGTCCTGTGTCATCTAGAGTTCCTGTTTGGTCACACCGTCCTTCTCCCTCAAGCTGTTGCTATGTAGTTATGGTTTGTCTTTGTCTTTCTGTCCCTATGTCTCTTTTACAAGCTGTTGTATAGTCTTATGTCAATGATGATGAGCAGGAGACACTTTGATTTGATTTTCTTGGAGACAGCTGGCCTCTAAATCTGATTGGCCTCCTCATGTCAACGCTGACATCATGTGCTGTGTGCTGTGACTACCTACTTCCCTCTTATGCAGATGTTTGGTAAGATAGCACTGCGGGATCATACACAGATCAACAGGAACAACAATTTCCAGACATTCCCTCAGGCAGTACTGCTGCTCTTCAGGTGAGGAAAATTACCACATTGTTCTTCATCACATTGCTCTCCTTACTCAACTTGGCCCTTCCCATTTCTCTAAATATCAACCTTTTTTTCATGAATTGAAAAATCAACTCTTCTGCTGCTTTCTTCTATGCCTTGCTCTTGTTCTTTTCTTTTCAGCACCTTTTCTTTTTCCTTTCTGATCAGCCAATTATTCTCTCTTTCCATTTACCTGAAAAGTCTTGTATATTTACATTAGAGCTTATTACTGAGATTTTATGGCAACAGTAGTCTAATTAAATGTCAGAATATCTGTAAGTGTCTGTATAACTTTGGTCAATTTGTTGTTCACACTAACACGTTTTTGTGTGTATGTCTCCCTCTTTTTGTCTTTGTACCTATATGTTACACTCTATGCTTGTATGCTTATATGCATACGTGCACACATCCATGCGTCCGTATGTGTGTGTTTATGCATAAATGCACATGTGACTCCATGATGCATGTTCCCATCTATGCGTGTATGTGCGCCTCTATATGTTTCTATGCCGTATCTTTGTGTGTCTTTGCATGCATCGATGTGTGTGCATGTGTGCATCTGTCAGATGTGCAACAGGTGAAGCGTGGCAGGAAATCATGCTGGCGTGCTCGCCCAATCGGCCTTGTGAGAAGGGCTCGACAAATGAGAACAGCACATCCACTGAAGAATGTGGCAGCCAGTTTGCCATCATTTACTTTGTCAGCTTCTACATGCTCTGTGCCTTTCTGGTGAGAATGGACAGATGTTTTATTTTGACAGTTTTTACAAGAAGTTATTCAACAGAAAAAATAAAAGCATATTTGATGTGATTACAGTAAATGCAGATATTTCATATTTAATATTGAAAAGTATGAAACAGTAACTTCCAGGAAATTAATGTTATCAGTGCCTTATCAAATAGTTAATAAATCTTGACACTTACTAATAATAGCTCTATGCATTAAGGTTAACAGTGGTTGTATAGGATGTGAGTTGTGATATAACACGTTACACCTTGAATCATACAATCTATAAATGGTTACAGGTTGTTAGTATGCTGTCTGATTGATACATTTTTCTCAGATCATCAACCTGTTTGTGGCTGTCATCATGGACAATTTTGACTACCTGACACGTGACTGGTCAATCCTGGGACCACATCACCTGGATGAATTCAAGAGGATCTGGGCAGAATATGACCCAGAAGCTAAGTAAGTTTACTAAAAACGGACAAAAGATGTCATCAGAAATAGTACAGATTGTGTAGAGTCTCTGTAACATGACATCTCTGCTGTATTCAGAGGGAGGATAAAGCACCTTGATGTGGTGACTCTGCTCCGGAGGATTCAGCCTCCCCTTGGCTTTGGAAAGCTGTGTCCCCACAGGGTGGCCTGTAAGGTAAATACACACACAGTCCCACAAATTTCTAAACATGGTTTAAAGGCTGCAGCACTGGTGATCCAAGGATTAGGGTTAGTCCAAGTATCTCAGTTTAATTTGTCTCCCATTACTGGGCAGAATTAAGTCTGTTTGCCACAAGTGATGACAGCTTACAAAATATTCCATAATGAGTAAAGTGGCACAACAAGAGGAAAATTGGTGTCTATATAGGCAAACAGCTGCCTTGTTGACAGATTGCCAGCCAACAGTAAATAAGCATCAGAAGTTTTTGCGTTATTGTGTATGTCACTCTGTATGTTTCTATCTCCTGTAGCGTCTGGTATCAATGAACATGCCTCTGAACAGTGATGGAACAGTAATGTTCAATGCCACACTGTTTGCACTGGTCAGAACTGCACTCAGGATTAAAACAGAAGGTAACACGCATGAATGCACACTCTAATGTAACTGCACAGGTGCAAGTTACACACAAATACACAGTTATCCATACAGTACATATATAGAGGAGTTAATTATGTGTCCTACTTGTGAACACTACATCTCACAAAGGCCTTGAGGGAAGTTACTCAAAACGGTGCTACTGTGAAAATGTTAAAATCTGCAGTTTGACTACTTTGTTCATGTATGCAGGTAATCTGGAGCAGGCCAATGAGGAACTGAGGGCAATAGTGAAGAAGATCTGGAAGAGAACCAGCATGAAGCTCTTGGATCAAGTAGTTCCTCCTGCTGGTGGTATGTATCCTCTGCAACATGGCTTCATGGTCTGGAACATCCAGTAGATAATCCATATATAACAATAAGCATAAATGTTGAGGATGAACATTACAGTCTGTGATGCCATTATTTTTAAGCAGTAGTTGCCTGTCTTAATAATGATGGGCTTCTTTCTTTTAGATGATGAAGTAACAGTCGGGAAGTTCTACGCTACCTTCCTCATCCAGGAATATTTCCGCAAGTTTAAGAAGAGGAAAGAGCAAGGGCTGGTAGCCAAGGTGCCCCCCAAAACCGCCCTCTCTCTGCAGGTACAGAAACACACAGGAGTTTAGCGCACAGTTGCTCATAAATATGTACATATTTGTTACACTGTCAGGATATTCAGAGGAAAGTGATGGAGATGAAATTGTGACTGCAAGCGCAAACTGAATAAAGAAATGTGTGGGGGAATATAGTGTATGTATGTAGGAGGCTTCTTTTTATGAACCAACAGAAGAAAAAATAAATATTTTGTATGAGTATAGATGCCACGTTTCGGGGTTTTGACAGCAAAATAAACATGTGGGTCACTGTGTTTTACCATGATAAATGCAACACTTTGTGGCGTTTGTTCTGTGTGTAGGCGGGCCTGCGGACGTTGCACGATATGGGTCCAGAGATTCGGAGGGCCATCTCTGGGGACCTGACTGTGGAGGAGGAGCTGGATAAAGGCCTGAAAGAGCCTGTGTCGGCTGCTTCCGAGGACGATATCTTCAGGGTAAAGGTCGGATACACACACCCTCACTCACTCTCCAAAGAGAGAGAAAGAGAGATAGAGATGATCAGCATCCAGCTTCAAGTCCTATTATTGCTCCATGCACATACGCAAACATGCATGTGCTCAAAGGATCAAAAAGACATTGAAAAAGCCCCATTTTCCACCACATATTGCAGCTTGGCTTCCAATCTGGGCTGTGTATTAACATAATATTAAATTATTATTTTACAAAACTCAAGCACAGTAATTTTGCATCAAAGAACTGCAAATCATACATGAAAACACACACATAGCTTCTTCTGCTCCTTTTTCTGAGGCGGTAAGTTAAGCTTATCAGCTTTCCATTCTCATCATTACTGCTACATGCATGTGTTCTTGGATGTAAATCAATCTAAAAATCAATTGTCATGTTTTGTTTTGGGATGGATTGCAAAATGATACTCCTTAGTTTGGCTTTTGTGTGTTTGTCTTGGCTGACTAAAGTTGTTGTTCTTGCTGCTAGCAGTGAATGTAGCAGTAGTATTTCTTAATGGGTTTTTAGTGTAGTAAAATATAGGAATATTATATTTTTTTATCTTTCTTCTCTCCTCACTTCTCTCCTGTAATCCTCTCCTCCCACTTTCTCGTCCCTCTATTTTTCTCTCCCTTCCTTATCCCACACCATAGCGCACAGGTGGATTATTCGGCAACCACGTCAACTACTACAACCAGAGTGATGGCCGTGGGTCCTTCCCACAGTCCTTCACTACCCAGCGTCCTTTGCATATCAGTGAGAAGGGTTCACCTTGTGAAGGCGAGAGCCCTTCCCATGAGAAGCTCATGGACTCCACCACTTTCACCCCTTCTTCTTACTCCTCATCAGGCTCCAATGCCAATATCAACAATGCCAACAACACTGGCATGGCTGGGGTGACAACCCAGGGCATCAGGCGATTCCCAAGCCCATCTATAAGTACTGTTGATGGGCACACAGGACAGCCCCTCACCCCCATCCTATTACCAAGACCTGCATGGTGCTTTCCTCCAAAGAGGTGAGCATAAGCCAGACAACAAGTCACATTGTCGCCTTTTCAAATGTGTAACAGGATTTTACTTTACATAAGTGGTGTGTGGGAAGAATTGTTACCCTCTTCTTCAACTGAGAGAAGAATTATCAGTTTCACTTCCAACATGACATATCAGTATGGACATAATTAGTTCTTCTTCTTTCCATCTCTCTTTCCCTCTCTTTTGTTTCTGGTGGCAAGCAGGACGTGTTTTTATGACAACCTCATGCGGTATGTTGTTGCCAGGGGTCCAAAGAAGAAAGCGTGCGTGTGTGTGCATATATCTGTGTGTGTGTGTTGTGTCATTCCCCTAAGTGCGTGTGAAAAGGTATTCATAATGCTACAAAATGGCACGGTCACAGTGCTGTAGTGACAGTTGTTGTGCTGCACACAATGCTTCAGTTGCTGTAGCCAAAGCTAAGCTACATGTTGCTACTAGATAGACTGTTTGGATCAACATAGCCAAACTTTTTCTATCAAGGGCTCTATGTTCTATTGTATCATGTTGCAGGTCTGGGTTAGACGCCATATCACAGTCTATGTTGCTGAAATATTGATGTGTGGACTCATCTGAAAGCTCGTACTTAGCTATTAGCTATTTCGAGTGAAGTAGCTCACTACATTGCATGCTGAGCACATACAGTGCGTGCTGATTTTAATTGCTGTAAGGCCTCCTATTAGAACCACCTTCAGGACAAAGTTCACACTCACAGTTCTGCCAACACTGTTATAGTAAAGTCATACATGTTCAATAGCATTTTCATGAATGTCTTTTCTTATTGTGGGACATAATAAACTTTGTAGCACTGAGGGGTTGCTGGCTGCCTAAACTTTTGCTATTTATATCCATATATGAATCCATTTATGATGAATAGCCAAAATACTACTGTGTTATAGTTAATGAGAGAAATTATTGTAAGTCATTCATTAAAGTCATTGTGCTTGGATTGTAATTGATCTAGTTTTAGATTACAGGTAAAGCAAAGTCTAAGCTTTCCGATGCATTGTCTCTTTGGGTTTACGTTTTGTAACAACAGGTTAACGCTCACCCAGCTGCCAAGTGGAGTGATCAAAATCATCAAGTCTAATGATCTAATAGTGTTAATCTAACCCAGAGTTTGCTGTGGAGCCCTGAAATAGCTGTGGCCCAAAAGAAGCAGCTGGACATTCAGAATTTTTTTTTTTTTTTCTTCACCTGGGAAGTCTCAGGAGATGTAATATGTACTGGTGAAAGAAAACTACTTAATAGCAAACAGTTATTTTTTTATTTAAGCATTTTCATTGAAAATTTTGGGTTAAGCTAAACTGATTGACTGTGAAACACAATCACCTACATGGTTTCAGGAACCTGATGCAGCTTTTAAGCAAAGAATCTGGTGAAGAAAAAAGATTGAAATTCAAATGTCAGAATGTGTCCTTCAAGCTTAAATCTGGAGTATGAACTAAATGTGGACAGAAAGGGTGGCATGACATCTTTACAAGACAAAGAGAATACAACACAATACAGATTACATGGATGGGTTAACATTGATCCTGTGTCTCAGGACAAAAACACACAACCAAAAATACAGCAGCAGAGAGCAACTACAGAGGACAGAGTCAGACTTTTTTCAGCACATTGCATCCCCTTTATAAGTGATACAGCATCTGATTCCAGGATTGTATTGGCCCTCATACTCAACGAGGACAACAGTATAATAAGCCCCTTATAAATTTCCCGGTAGACCTGCATTAAAATATTGCTCCCAGAGCCTTAGCTGTTCCAAGTCACTATCCTGTTTGTCCAACACTTTGTTTCTGAAAGATGTCTTCACCTTGGCGCCGCTCTCACATTGTCATATTGCAGTTGTTGCCTTTGGCTCTTTTATCCATTTTGCTTTATAAAAATTGTTGAAACTTCCACATGCTTCTCCTCCTTCTTTTACTCTAGCCTTTTCCTCTTCTCCTTCATCCTCTTTCCTTATCCTACGTATAGTAGTTAAGCCTCATTTGGTTTCTCAGTCTCTACTCATAAGCTCCTCTCAGTTTTAAACTAATCAGCTGCTTGTTTTTTTCTGTGTTTATGTTTACATCTGTCCTCCTATTTGTCTACCTGGTTGTCTGTCTGTGTTTTGTCTTTATCGTTTGTTTGTTTGCTTTTCTTCGGTCATGTGATTGGTTGTGTACAGCTCGGACTCAAGTGAAAGCCGTCTGCCAATCATACGAAGAGGGGAAGGGTCAACGGAGGAGACGTACGATGAGAGTTATGGCGATGACAGGGAGTACCATGAGGATGACCACTCGCTCTCCTCTGACATGTACTACTGGCAAACACACAGCCAAGTTCATTTTTATTACATGTATGTTCAAATTTACACATTTCTATCATTAACTCCTTTGTAAATCTGTGTTACTTTAGGTTAGTGTACCATGATGAAACGTGTAAGCAGTTGACTGCCATGGAGGAAGGAGAGGAGGTAGAGGACAGAAGAGGAGGAGGGTGGCAGTCTCCCAGAAGAGTCTTCCTCTGCCCCACTTCACTGGGTAAGCAGGCAAAATACATAGAGAAAAAATCTTTCCCAAACAACACAAAAAAACGCAGACAACATTCTATGTATGTGTTCATATGGATGCCTACTTTTAATGTGATTTACACCTTTAATTTTTTCTGCTGTGCTCATTCTTTGTGTGGGTGCCAGGGCGGAGAGCATCATTCCATCTGGAGTGTCTCAGGAGACAGTCAAGGCCTGATGTCTCCCAGAAAACAGCTGTGCCATTACACCTTGTACATCATCAGGTAGGAGATTCCCATATGATGAAGGCAAAAGCGCAATAAGATGCACATTAATATGTTGTAAATATAATGTAATGCTGAGTTTAGCATCTGTGTCTGTGCTCTGCAGGCATTGGCAGTGGCAGGGTTGAGTCCTCTGTTAAGAAGGAGTCATTCACCTACCCTCTTCAGCCGGCTGTGCTCTACACCTCCAGCCAGTCCCACAAGTATGCTGCATCCTGTGCACTAATCAAAGGCTGGAAAACTGTTGGTCAAATTCTGTCAAAAATGTTGCATTACATATTCTGAGTAGAGACATTTATACATTATCTCAATAATAAAATAACAGGCAATTGAATGCAAAATGTTGAAGGTGCGTGTGTTAGCTTTTTCATTGTAATTGTTGTGATTGTTGAGGTTTGTTCACTTAATGTTGTTTGTCGCATTCTTTTTCTAGCCCATGGCAGTGACTCCTACCAACGAGTGCCCTCTCTGAGGTTAGAGGGCTCCAACTCCCATGAAAAGCTCAATACCAGCCTCCCCTCTGTCAACTGTGGGCCCTGGTACGACTAAGAACATACACTACCAGTCAAAAGTTTGGACACACTTTCTCATTCAAATGAATAGGAAAGTGTGTCCAAACTTTTGACTGGTAGTGTACATAAGAAGTACTACAAGCTAAAGTACAAGCCTGAGTTATCGTTAGGGTTATTGGGGTTTAAATGTTGTTTTTTTTTTTTAACAAATGTCTTGCTCCTAGGTACAGTGACAGTAATGGGAACAGCCGAGGGCCTAGTCCTAGTCCCACCTCCAGCATGTCAGTGTCCAATCAAAGAGCACCACGGCCAGTGTCGCTCACAGTACCCTCGCTCCTGGGAAAAGACTCCAGCACGCTGTGTCATGGCAGTGCGGGCAGTCTGGTGGAGGCGGTGAGTGTGTGTGTCTGTGTATACACTACCAGTCAAAAGTTTGGACACACTTTCCTATTCTTTTGAATGAGAAAGTGTGTCCGAAATTTTGACTGGTAGTGTATGTGTATGTATACAGGAAGTAGAAGGCTACTTACAATGGCCCTGTCACGTTGTCTTCTGTGATATTAACTTTTTCACTCACACTCTATCCCATCCGTCATATTCCACCCGTCCCTTTTCCATTCCTCTTTTTGCCATTTCCTTCTCAAGGTGCTAATATCAGAGGGTTTGGGTCATTTTGCTCAGGACCCATCATTCATTGAGGCGACCAAAGCTGAGTTAGCTGATGCCTGCGACATGACCATCGAAGAGATGGAGCATGCTGCCAACAACATCCTCAATGGCAACACCACCACAAACGCCACGTCCAGCACCTCCTCAACCTCCCAGCACAGCCCCAACGGCAACCTCCTCCCCTTTCACACAGCAGCAGCAGCAACGCACAGGGACCGAGTGCACAGCTTGAGTCCCAGTGAGGGCGAGGGAGAGGCCGGAGCAAGCAGAGGCTCCATTCATGGGCCTTCATCTCTGGAGGAGCGACAAGAGCTGCTAGCAGGAGGGAGAGGACAAGAGGAGGAGGAGGAAGAGGTAGTAGAGAAGGAGGAAGGGCGCCGCAGAAGCTCAGTTGTGTTTGGAGCAGCGCGGCAGAGGAACAGCGGGCTGTTGGAAGATGAGGATATGGAGTGTGTGACAAGTTTGTAGGAGTCAGCCAGACAGGTTTGATTGGCCAACTGGCCCCTCTGACAGCATCATAGACTGACGCTTGTCAGTGCTGCATAACAGCGCCGCAGCTGGCTCTGTCTGTCCCCGTCCCTCACACATACACACACATGCACACACACACACACACAAAAACACACACGCACTGTCTGCCTCTCTGCCAGACATGACCGCTCTGGACAATGGCAGCCATCAACGCAATCTTAAACACCTGGTTACAACTTTGTTCGTTTATAAGAGTTTGTATGTGTGTGAATGTTTGCAGTAAAGTGTACCACACTATACTCTATACTATCTGGGTGTATGTTTGTGTGCTTGTGTGTGTGTGTGCTTGGCTTATGATTTTCTCAATTTGTACGTATATGTGTGTGTGTGTGTGTGCGTGTATGTCCACACGTGTCTGAGTGTGTCTCTAAAGTGCCTCACAGTTTTATCATGTCCTCAAAGTGAGGAGAGCAGAAAAGTAGAGACAAGCTAAAATTAGACGAAGAACAACATGGATGAAGAAAAAGTAGAGAGGAAACAATGGCGGCAGGAAGTCCTTTTATAGATTTCCTGCAGTTGAGGTGTGTTTATTGTTTTCATTTCCTATGCCTACTTTGGTGTTGTGTTATTGTCGTTTGTCTGGCCACCATGAGGCCAGGTAGGGGACAGCAGACCAGCTTGAGATGGGGGACAGTTAAGGATTAAGATCTGACCACACTCACTTGAGGTCAAAGGTCAACTCCTCCTTCTAGGTTCACTGATGATGAAGCGCTGTATTGAGTAAAACAGGGAGCAAGGAAAACCCTGTTTTAAATCTCATTTCTCCTCCTCTTCCAAAGCTAAGGAACCCTGGAGCACAGCCCTGCCAGCCTGGGGGTGGGATTAAAGTGACATACCACCCCCAGCCAAGGGGGGGAAGGATTTGAGGAATGGACCAACAGCCACAACAGGGCTGCTCTAAGGGGGGCCACAGGCAGAGAGACACTCTCTGGCCAAGAGGAAGCCAGCCAGGTCTTTTTTCCACTGGTCAATAATCGAGAGACAAACTCACCTCGCCTGTCACCTAGATCTGGTTTTGCCTCTTACATCGCTTTTCCTTGTTTGGCCACGCCCACTTCCTGCCCCAAACAGGAAATGGGGGGAGCATTTGGTGGCTAAGCAGAGACAGCGAGCCCCCTTTTCTGCCTCATACCTCGTCGTTCCTCAGTCCTCCCTCTCTCCTTCCTCCCTCCTCTTTGGTTATTTAACCATTCCTCTCCCTCCATCGCTGGGTTTTTGATTTTTCAGCCCTTGAGAAGGCATGTGTGTGTCGAACAGGGCAACAAAGATGGCAGGGTGGAGGATAGGATGGGAGCGATCGATTGAAAAGAAAACAGACTCGGGACGTTGATCCACACAGGATCTGTCCATCAATCAACCTCACTTCCTTCTCCAAGACCCTCCTCTTCCTCTCAGCGTGGAATCCTCTTGGATTTGCTGCCACACACTTTCTCTACAGACCACGCCCACTATGTATTTAACGGTTCAATATTGTGCAAAACTGGCTAGCCATGATTATTTTGTTTTATATTCATGATGTTATTGGTTTAATTTATCCTTGATTTGTTTGCACAATCGGGGTGCTGGTCTTATAAATGTATTTTTGCTCGTTTTATTTTAGGAGAATTTTAAGAGGTTTTAAGTATTGAAGCAGGGCGTAGAGTTTGCGTGCAAGTGTATAACTATATTTGTGCGTGCGGGTGTGTGTCTGCATTTTAGTACAGTTTGTGTGAGTGTACGAGTGTGTGAGATATCATGTGTATCTAAAAGGGGGGGTCTTTCTCTCTATCAGTATGCACCTTTTACAGATTGTATCTATTTATTTATTTATTTTTTCCCAGAAGAGAAAAAAATGTGTGTGAGGATATTTGTTTGTGTGTGTGTATGTGTGAGGATATGCATTTGTGGATGCGCGCATGTGTGCCTGAGTTTGACTGATTACTTATGTATTCTAAAAAGCTGATTTTAAGCCTAGACAGTAAATTAAGGTAGCATTTCATGTACGGCGTGTGTGTGTGTGTGTGTGTGTGTGTGTGTGTGTGTGTGTGTGTGTGTATGTGTATGTGGTTGTGTGAGATAATGGGCCTCCTTAACACAGGGTTACCTTGGACAGGCATGCTTCCAAAGCTTTGTGATTTCTTTAGCATGGTTTTTACTTTTTAGTCAAGCTGCAAGGTCAGAAGCCAGTCTATCTTTAAAAATTGCATAACTGTAACTGTTCTTTATATTTCTGTTTAGGGATGGTTGTAAGGTCTCCAGCAAGGTCAGGGTGACAGTAAAGTTGATACGTTTTTGACATTGCAGCTTGGCCAGAAGGTAAGAAGCCTTTTTGGCAATTTGCTGCTTTTCTTCATCATCGATTGTTGCGCTGAATGGTAGAAGCACCAAATTCATACTGCCACAGTGACACCTTGTGAATGAACTGGGGGGTGATGCCCTGATAGCTCAGCTGTAACACAATGACAGGCTTTCATCATTTACTCACAAATAAAATTCCAAATGAATTATTAGGGCTGGTGTAAAGATGCTGCAAGACTTCTAATTCACACCTCGTTTTCTGAGGTGTGCTTGTATGACAAAACATATTGACCTAGAGATTACAGATAGTCATTTTCTGTCTGTAAGGTAATTTACTGGTGAAACTTTTTACTGGAAAATTATAATACAAACAGGAGATTTTCTGATAAGATTTTTTGGTTAATGTGGTTATAATTAGTGGACATAAATCAGAAAACTTTCAGAGGGATATTGTTTCATGGCAGATCTCCAGGTGTGATTTTTATTTTTTCATTGTCTTCTATTTCCTTCTAGGTAGCATGCAGAAATTTACGATTGAGCTGTCTCTATTATAGTTTATCCCTTGATCTTAATTTGAGTTCACTTTGGATAAGGTGTGGCCACATTTTGCCACAGCCAAGTCTGGTACTCAGGCCTCAGTACATTGCACAAGTTACAGGTCTCACTTTGGTATTTTATCTGTCACATTTATTATCGTATAAGTGAATCTATAATATGTAAGACTGAAATAAAAGAATTCAAGACAAAATATTATCTAAGAACTTATGGTGGCCTCTGAAAACTTGGAAAACATAGCTAAGGTTACCATCACAATCCTGATGCAAAGTCAAGGCTGATAAAGTGATACTTAATGTCTGTATTTCATCGGACTAGTGCTCACTCAATGGATCTAGTTACAACAGCAGAAAGAGAAGAAAGTCATTCATATGTGACACTTCGAGCATTACAGTGATTATTAGTCAAACATCGTTGGACATTTCAAGCAAGAGGTTTAAAAGGCAAATTTGGTGAATCATTTCTACCCAGAGGTACTAATACACACCAACCTGTGGCTCTTAGTTTTCACTAATCATTAAGGTCTCACTGCTGGCCTCTCATTCATCCGTGGCAGGGAAGGGTATGCATGAACACACTGCCATACACTGCATCCTGTGCCAGTAACAGACTTCTGACATTATTATGCAATCTATATGTGAATGTTGAATGTGTTCTTTGTGGCTGTTATTGATGTTTTGTGGTTATGATCATACTGCAAACCCTGAAGAAGTCTGCGTTGTCAAAGGAATACCCTCCCTGACATATAGTCTGTAGTTTTTTTCCTTTCCTGGCCTCATAAAAACACCTTCATCATTTCTTCCCTCCTTTCAGTTATAGTGAAAGCGCCTCATTAAATTAGGTGCTATCTTTATTAAAACAATTTGGTACCTTAAGCTAACAGACGGGTTTGTTAGCCATCAGTTTGCGCAAAGGCTGATTTTTCTGTCAGATTTTAAATCAAAATGTTTTTAAGGCAGATTTGAATATAGTCAAGGATGTTAATGTGTACAAGGCAAAATCTATCTTTAGTGTTTTACCCTCAAAATTAGTATAATATCAGTTTGTGTTTTGGTTTTTGTTTCCACACTTTGAATCAGCCCAGGTTAAATTTAGTTACCCCTCGATTAAAAAGACAGTAAGGGTCCTCTATGTTTATTCACTTGATAAACTTAAATATTAGGTGCAACTCCTCACTGATAGATGTACTAGTACTAGTAAATTACTAGTTTTTGTATCCAAACAGACACAGTGAAATGAGTCTGCTTCCTGTTAACCATTTATCATCCAGTACAGCAGCAGGCAGTCCCCTGAAGAACCTTGTAATTAATGAAGTTAAGAGTTATCCCACATAGAACAACTCACAGACTTAGGATGGAAAGGTTTTCACAGGTCGGCATAACAGATATTCCTTGTTTCATATCATCGTTTATTACTAAAACATTCATAGTGTTCAGTGTCACATAAACGTTAACAATATTATCTTTTTCATAAATTCATATTTCATAGAGGCACACATTTCAGTAGAGTAACTTTGCATATCAGAAGTGCCAAACTAGACTTTGCCGTTTTTGTTCAAGGGCCATTTGGATTCAAATGTTGATGAGAGAACTACAGAGGCCTGCAGGGCCCCTGTGTGGAGTGGAGCATCATCGCAGTTTTTATGTTGTAGTATAGCATGAACAATGAGGTGTTATGGCTTAATGGTTTGAGTGGGTGTAATCGTGCATCCCACAAGATATGCAAAAACAATGCAATAATTATGACTGTATACAAGGTTCCCAGAGTAAATATACTTGTGAAAGTAATCAATATCATTAAATGTATTATTTTTCGTTTGCTACATTTTTTAAGTAAACTGTTTAAAGTAAAGTGGTTTCCATGCCAGGGAGACTTAACATACTTGAAATCAGGTACATTACAGTGCAGTATAGTAAAGATGTAATTATCTTTCTCTTGCAAGGGTGTTGGCTCTGCATTTGTGCATCTGCAGTCAAAATGTGCATTGAAACAGCAACCTGAAATCAGTGCTTTTGCTTGTGTTTAGACCTCTACCCAATGGAGAATGAAAAGATAATTATTTAGCTTAATGATTCAGCTGCAAAACCAGTCAACTCCATTTCCCTGACTCAGTGCTTTTTGGTTGCTTCCCCTTTCTCCTTTTTTGTTTCCAGTCATAGTGTTGAAATGGATTGAGCTACATGGGTATACCATCACTATTGCATGAGGTTCACATGTTGAGATTTGAACTTTACAGGTTTTGAAGTTGTTTTGTTTTAATCAGGTTAAATATCATGTCACATTATGGCAGAGTAGCTGTTTATATTTAGTGTACATACAGTGTATTAAGTCAATATTTCTTCCCTAAATTAACATTAAATGTCAGTGGACAACAGTGGAGGAGTATTTGGACGGTGATTTTGCATATCTTGTGTCTTAAGGGCGCTTAGTTTATTTTCTGATTCACAGTCCTGAGAAAGACAGAGCTGTAGTTTATTTAAGTGTTGAACTATAAGAAAAATAGCTAACATTATTATTTTTATTTCCCAGTTTAGATAGATCTCGCTAGTACTTTGCTTATCCCTTGACAAACCCTGACAAGACACATATTTTTCCTTTGTATCCAGGTTTTACTTTATTAATGGACCAAATTACCCATATTTACAGGTTTTTAACAACAAATATTGGTGAATTGATGGAAAGCATCATCATTATGGGCAAAGTCTTAGGCAGGTGCTACCGCGCATGGCAGATACACATTTTAGTACATGATATACTCAAGCAGAAAGTGATCAGTATACATGAAAGCCCCGAAGGTTAAACCAAAGCAGTGTCCCAACTTCATGTTGGGTCTGACACTAAAAAGTGTCAAGGAAAATGAAAAATTTTACAAACACAGCTGTAAAACCTATAAATGGACTCCTTATAAAGGTAGCTCACCCGAAGATCAAAAGAGGAATGGTAAAAAAACTGACGCATCAGAGGCTGAAAGGTCCTGATGTGTATGAATTAAAGATATCAGATGTGCTGAATATCTCATCTGCTCACATCAACTGCTCTCCAGTTTTTAATAAGCCTGCTGGCTTTTTGTTATAACTCACCATTCTGTCCACACAAAGTAGTCAAATATCCTGGTTTCTTGAACACCAACCGTAAAAAATGATCCCATACTTATTGGTATTTAGTGACAGTGTACACAACAGTGTGTAATATGGACTTGGGACACAGCATGGGTGCACGATTTGGCCTAACTATTTCAGATGTTTCAGGTGTGACAAATAACATTAATCATGACTCATTTCCATTTAGGTGCACCAGCAAACCAGCATGCACCAAACCACAGTTATGGAGGTTGAGCCTTTAGTTACACTTGTGCTTTATCAGTCACAGTATCAACCATGAGCGAGGTCTATTGTGTGCATTTGTGGACCTGTGGTCTCTGCTTCCCTGTACATAGTCGTCATTTTATCCGGCTGATAAGCTGCAGTTCAGCTGAAACCAGTGCAGTCTCTATTTCACATTCAAAGTCATTTCCTCAAGTGACAGCAGAGATAGAGAACATAGGCCTCGTGTCTGGGTGACGGATGACAATCTTGTTGGCGGTTGATGACAATGGGAAGCAGTGAGTGTTTGGGCTGAGTAAGAATGTTGGATAGAGAGTATTTGTAAAGACCAGAGAAGGTTTTATTTCATCATGTTTGGATTTCAGGGTGGTCAGAGGTCTGACATGGTGAATTATATATCCAAGTAGTGTTTTTCATGTGCATGGATTTCTCTCAATAAGGATATAAGGTATTGGTCCTACGTGAATGATAATATCTTTTGTCTCACCTCTAGCCTATGATTGTATATTTTTATATACCATATATAGTAAGATATATACGAATATATGATATTTAATCACCAGAATGTTATTGAGTAAGGAAGAGGCAGTAAATGTATTGGGAGTATAATTAGTGAAATAGTGGTTATGAAAAAGGTTTATATAGTCCTACTGACTGAATTTCAGTATGAATTTACTGAGCAAAGTTCCACTTAGGTGACTGTATTTTTGACCAAAAGGAACCAGCAGGGAATAATGTAATTGCATTTAAGTATGTTTTAGCTAATGGCATGTATACAATGGGCTTTTAGGACATTTCACAGAAAGCTTGGATGATTCCCAGACTATGTGGCTTTTAGGTCTTTGGAAACAGGACTAAATAATAAGATCTGTAGCTGGAGAACGCAGATAACAGAAAGTCGACTTTACAGTTTTCATTTTAAACAACCGTAAGCTGTCCAAGCTCAAGAAATCTATGTGGAAATCAGTGCTTTTCTCCAGATAAATACTAAAGTTTGACATGATCAGAAATCCCAAATATAACACGTTTGCTTGTGTTTGTGTTTGCTTGAAATGTGTAACCTACCAGCAACCTGCCAGTGCAGGTCAAAGTCTGGACATTTTCCTACTGTAGCACTGAGAGACGTGTCTCTCTGTAACTAGTCCTACATCAGCGAAATACACACATATACACTGTACACTTTTTCAAATACTTTATTTAAGCTATTAAAGACATCTAACCAAAAAGTTGATCTATCAAGGACTAGATCTCTCTCTCTCTTTCTCCCTCTCTCTCACCCTCACTCTTTCTCTCTCCCCTCTCTCTTTCTCTCTCTATACTTTGAGCCATGAAAACCATGTAGCTTGTTTTTTGTTTTCTTCCAAAAATAGATATGGAGGAATTGAATCTAAATATGTACAGAGAAATTAGTTCATCTGCATTTGAGGCAGAACAGGAAGTAAAGAAATAGCCAACTTATTTAGAGTGAGCAACAGTAGTGGCAGTAAAATTTGAGCTGCTCAGTATAAACCAGACTTTAAAAAACATAGAAAAGTGTTTAAAAAGTATTAAAGCTGCATCTTCAACCTGAGCTACACTCATATATGGGTTACGTATCCATTTCAGAGAGAGTGAGGCTCCTATGTTGCAAAAGATAAACGTTATATTTTCTTGTAAACTGAAGTGTTTGATCCTGACGAAAATATTTTAAGAGAACTATTTTGAATATAGATTTATTTTTCTTTCATTTTAGGTAAAATCAGCCTTTCCTGTTATCATAGGAACCTAATTAATGAAATCTAATAAAAAATATGAATTCCCTTTGCTGGACAAACAAGAGAGGATCTCCTCCTTGCCTTTCCGTTGTATAGATGTTATTTTGATGCCAATGCTAATGAAAGCTGGAAAATTTAACAGATCGTGAAAGAGGGAATATATTAATATTATACATTTAAATTGCAATTTAAATAAATGTAATTAAAGTATCCTCTATTTTAGATATTGATATTGAAACACTATCTAAATGATTTGAATATGAAAAGGTAGTTTGAAGCTGGATTTTGCAGAGGATCAAAACTCTTTCTTGTTCTTTCAGTGAAAATGCTTCAGTCAGGTTTAGAGGTGCCACACTGTTTTAATTCCACACGAGTTGGTATTTTCTGTGTTTGACCCAAAGGACAAATGTTTCATTGGTTTCACCATCAGCTGAATGTTTCCACTGTGTTTAGAAATCGTTATTGATAAGTTTCCTTTGTGTGAAAATGTGAGTGTTGCCAATGTAATGGCAGGACTTTAGTAAGTAGAATACAGCACATGCTATTGGAAGCAGAAGGTTAAACAACATAAATTCACTCTTTGGGGATTCGTTATGATCATCAAGCCAGTCAAACTGGTTTTTGTGTTCAAAATCATAGTCAACGTAATTCAATTCACAATTGCTAGTATCTGAATTGAGGGTCAACTTGTGGATTTTAGAGGCAGACCTTTATAACCACCAAGGTTGAAAGAGGCTTTGAATGTTGTACGGCACTGGCTCACAGTAACACTTAAATGGCTTGAATTCTTTTCTTATAGGATGGCCATGCATGCCAATTCTCATAGAAGCATGTAAAGTCTTCACCAATGAATCTTTGGGAATTTGATTTGTTCAAGAAATTGCTAGTGAGGACTAAAAATATGATTTATTCCCTTTCTTCTGGGGTTGGTGAGCCTCTGGTGAACAAACCAGGTAGATGAGATTTGCTTGCCCAGTAGATTTAGAAATAACATAGAGGGTAGCTAGATATAACTCACCTGTTGTGTAGCAGCAACTACATCAGCACCCATATGTGGACATTTAGTTTAGTTAGTATTGTAAGGAACTTAAAAGCCTTGTATCACTCAACCCTTCTCTTGATGTTAAACATACTCTTATTTAAACTAGAAAACGTTAAGGCGGTCCTAGTTTGCACATAGAATACGATTACCACTTTTTAGTAAAAGGATGCTGCACTCACAGCCTGTTGATTGATTTTTCTGGACATTAATTCAGTGAAACTATTCAGGATGTGACTCGGAACAGCTCCAGATGTCTGGCAGCGGCTTTAAGGTGCAGATTTCCTGCCAGTGGTTCTGGTGTTGAAACAGTTCATCTTCAGTAGAACCACGAATGTCTCTGGCTACTACTACTATGATTTTACTAACAAGAGCTGCTTTACTTCACTCCATGATTGATGATTATTTCAACAGTGTCGTCCCTTGAATGTAGGACACAGTGATGCTCTGACTGGTGTCTGAAAAAAATCTACATTTTAGTATTTAAAGTTTAGGTTTAGGCTTCTGGCTTTTCCTTTTAAGCAGCCATTAATGGAAGAAAATGTTGGAAAGCTATCTCAGCATTTGACAGACATGAAGATCTGGAAGTAACTCTTTGATGACATAATAGATCCATAGAAAACTAAATGGTTTCATGTTGCTGGAAAAGCCACATTTGAGCACAAAGAGTTAAATACATATCGGTCTTACATGCCTGTATGTTCAAATGCAGCTTTAATGAATGAGTTGGCCCATCTGAGAGCAGCAGCATCATGCACATTATCAGCATTTTCTTCCATGACTTACTTCTTGCTGGTGTTGTTAAATAATTCAACAGCACACAAATATAAAGGAAAATTCACTATCTGGGCGGGTCATTCCCGGCCTTTTGCCAGCCCGAAGTTTCAGTGGCAGGGGATCCACAGCTCCATACACAGAGGTGATGAATGAAGGTTTTTCTGTTCTTTATTTACTGGGTAAATGCCAGAGCTGTGTGGCTCTGCTCTCCACTGGTCAGTAGTGTCTTTTGATCTTGTTTGTAGTCTTAGTTCACTGCTCATGCAAGGTGTTAAAGGGCCTTCGACAAGATTGAGCTGTTTGTTTGTTTTTGTTGTTTTCTGTCGGAGAGAAATCTGTTATTAATCCTCAAGTTTATTTTTTTGGTGAGAGGTGTTCACATGGAGACCAATTTGTGGTAATATTAGTAGTGGCGCTACTGTTAAATGTAGTATTTAATAACAGCACTATTTATGGTCAGAAAATGAACTAGAGTGTGTTATTGTGCTTGCAGTAGCTTTGGAGGCAGATGGCAATTTTGTAACTGAGTTCTTTAACATAAGCCACTCCCCCTCAACTCTGTGAGGGATTTCATTGGTTCTGAGGTTGCTAAGTGACACTGGCCCAACATCATTTGGTTTCCTCAGTTACCATTTGTCTCCTTAGTGATGACTGCATGGTCTCACAGTTGACACACCCTTTTCTTCTTCTTCTTCTTCTGCTTCTTTCTTTTTTCTAAAGGAGAGTTCTTGATTTTTTTTCTCGTTCATTTCATTTTAGATTTTAGAAAGAAAGAATACAAATGAAATAAATCAGAATATTAATTCAATCACTTTTTCTACTCCTATTTTCAATAAAAAGTGAAAAGAAAAACCAAACAAAAAGTTGATTTGTAAATAATGAATGTACAGTTTGTATCTGTAACTTGTCAGTCTGTCATTGGTGACAGAGTCTGTCTTGCTTATAACGCACGCTACCAGTAAATAAAAAAGGAAAAAGTATATTTAGACTGTATGGTCCCTTGAAAGCAAGTTTTAAATTAATATCTGATGTATATTCCTGTAACATTGCATTTTTATCTGAGGAATGATGTTATTAAAAAATTGCAAATAAATTGCATTTCCTACAGCTGTCTTTCCACTTCCATTTTCCATTTGCATGTAGCAGAAGAACAGCAGCAGTTCTTCTGCTATAACCTGCTGGTTCAGAGTCAGATTTCCTTTAAGGGGATTTTACCGTGCACCTGGGTACAATCAAGAATGAAGTAATGTTCCTCCACACCTACAGTGTCTATGGGAACTAGCAGAGGCTGCCACAAGCATCAGTCACACTGCCGATGTGGCTTTAGGCCAAATAATCAGATGAAAGCTTGGCTCAGGAGTGTTTCCACATAGTTTGCTGTACACATTAACACACACACACACACACTCAGCTGAACATACCTTTACAGTGTACACTTACATTATTCTCTCCAAGTAAAGGGTTGCCTGTCTTGTATAAATTTTACAGATAATTACATTTACTGAATCAGTTGTTAGATTGTACCCAGGGTGTAATGAAAAAGTCTTTCACAGGTCAGGTAAGTCAAAAGATGCAATAATTAATTTTTTTCTATAGTCAGTGACTGGAAAAGCTTCTCATTTCATGCCAACACCTGATTTCACTCAGATAAACATCATGATGTGGTTATGAAACTGATATTCAAACTGTGGGACTTCACGTTTTAGTCTGGTAACAACTGCTATAAATATCCACCAACAAAGATGTGCAAGATTGGCCAATCACCATCATCATCTCTTTGCTGCCAAATTCACACCTTTGCTCATTATTAGCCTCCCCACATGGCCGAGTCGACCCTAAAGATCATCTCGAGGTGACTGACCACAGAGGTTTTCTCTGCGCCTGCCTGATTTCCAGCCTCTCACAGAAAAAGTTCTGACGCTGCTTCAGGTGCTAAAAGTTACAAGGTTTTTTTTTTACAAATAATAATTTATTCTTTTATCTCAATGTTCCAAATGTTCTGTTGTGACCCACAGAGCTGTTAAAGATTTATATGACTTCAAATGCGTTTCACTCACAGTTTTCAAACAAACCAATCAGGCAGTAAAGGTATCTACACGATCAAAACAAAGTCGCACAGGTTTGAGAAATGTAATGAGGTAATGAAGAAAATGGTATAACTTTCAGTGACGAAGAACAGAATCATATGATCAAAGGCATTGGCCCAGATTATTCAGGCTTCGTCACTGGAAATAAATTACATATTCACTTCAAACTGTTAACAAGTAAAGCTACGTGTTATGTATCAGGTTTATGAGTCGCCAAATGTCTTTTTAGATTCCCCTGCTGGGAGAATTCTCTCTCACAGTTTGGACATTTAAACGGCTTCATCCCATTGTGGCTGAGTGAGTGTCTTTTGAGGCAGTTCAGCGTGAGGAAGCGCTTTGGGCACTGTGAACACAGGTACGGACGCTCCCCTGTATGAGAGCGTGTGTGCACGTTTAGGTGGCTCTTGCTGGAGAAGCCCTTTCCACAGTGGGTGCAGGTGTACGGCGTCTCGCCTGTGTGAGAGCGAGTGTGCAGCAGCAACTCCCCTGAAGACAAAAACGACTTCCCACACGTGGTGCAGAGGTAATTCTTCTCCCCTCTGTGCATCTGCATGTGCCTTATTATGCCTGCTTTGCTGAAGCTTTTCCCACAGATTGTGCACAGGTTGGAGGGGCCTTCATGCAGGCGCTCATGTTGCTTGAGCGAATAATTACACAGGAATCCCTTGTGGCACTGGCTGCAGATGAAAATTCGTCCTCTCTTGTGGAGCCTCTGGTGTTGATAAAACCCTGATGAGCTGGTGAATCCCTTCTCACACTGGCTGCAGTGGTACCGGAAGCTGTGGAGCTTCATGTGGGCCTTCAGTTGATTTGGATGTTCAAAAACCTTTTCACAGATAAGACATTTAGTCTCTTCCTCTGTGAAGTTGTTAATCACCGGTCGTGTGCTCAGGAACCTTTTGTCTTCCCCCATGGGCTCTTTTCGTCTCCGTTGTTCCTTGTTTTCCAAGTTGTCTTTCTTTTGCTTCTTTGGCTCTCGCTTTTTTTCAGCCCAGCCTTTTTGTTTGCCTGTGCTCTTTTTCTCTGAACTACCTTCGACTTTCCTCTTTTCAGTGTTCAAGTCTTGACTTTTCTGCTGAGTCTTTGCTCTAGCTTTTTTCACAGAGAGCTTTTTCAGAACAGGAGCTGTTATGTGGTGCTTACTCTGGATGTGCTCTTGGACCTTCTTCTTTTGGCGGTGAGCAAATGAACACTGAGGGCAGATGAATAAACGTGACAGAGGGCCTGGGAATGGCATAAAACAATGCATTAGAATACAGAAATTAACTCTCTTTAGACCAGTTCTGGTATCCTGCTACTGCTGCTGCTATTGTCTTACCTGATTCCTTTTTAGGCAGCCAATCATCTGCAATGGCATCTGAGTTTTGACCAGAATGTTCCACCTCTAGGTCCTCCAAGGCCAGGGTCCCTTGCTCACTGCCATAATCATCATCTTCCTCACTGTAAGCCTCTGTAAACCTTGCCACTGCAGCTTGAGAAGGGAGGGCCAGTGTGGATAAGAGGATATTTTCATCACTGTTTGAAGGAGCTGTAATAGAGGAAAGGAAATTAGCATTTTAGACCTTGGAGTTATTTACACAATTTTGAAAAAAGTTAATTATTCGTGAAAGAAAGCAAGCAAGATTTAAAGAAAGAATGAAAGTGAGCAAGACAACAAACAACGGCGCATTTTCAAAGTTCGATATTTCAAACTGTTATTCTTGTCTAGAAAGTAAAAATACCCGGTTCTTATACATATCTCCTTCATTTGTGTCCAACTCACCTGAACTGAGCGTGCCCAGCTGTCTGTGATGAAGCAGCAGAGTCTTCATGGCAGAGGGTTCAGACAGATGCTGTCCAAATTCTTCTGACACAGACGCCGTGTCGGTAAGCCATGCTGCTGTCTGAGACCAGAGAGAAGACCACAGAGGTGAAGGATGGCAGGTAAGACAATAGTCATGTAATTACAGAGCTCAAACCAGCAGCACAAAAAAGAGAACATTTTGTGAAAATTAAAAGCTGTGGCTCGGTCTTCAAGTTTCAAAGAATTTTTTTGAGTAAAAATATAACCAATTACGATGTTTTCATAAATGCGGCAATTTTGGAAATAGTAAAAATCATGTAGCATTCACTGAGTACCTGCTGGAGGTCTGGTATAGGCAGCAGCTCCTCCAGTCTGGACAGGAGCTCAGACACCAGCTGCTGTAGTCCTTGGTCATAGGCAGAGCCGTAGTTTGCAGGAAAAACTTCCTACGGAGACACACAGAGCTTCGGCATTGCTGTGATATGCTGGTGAATGTTTAAATTGTATAAACCACTTCAATCATTGAATTGCTCAAACATGTCCTTGACAACATGATTAACATTTAATGTTTGGCACATGTCTTGATAAAATAGATGTATATCCGTTCTGTACTGCTGATCCTTTAATTCCTCTGATTCCTCAGAGATAGACTCACTTGGAAGAAGAACTCTTTCTCAAAAGGAACATTCAAGAGGTCTTGAACCAGGGTGGCAAAGCTGTTATATGAGGTCTTCAGGATGTCACCATTGGCCTGTCAGGAAGTGAACAGCAATAAAGCTGAGAAAGGTTTCAGCTCTTTTGTAGGATCAGAAAGCTCTGGGTTTCTAAATGTTTCAGTGTTGTCCATAGTTAGCTTTAAAAGCCTACCATCTGGTCAGCAGAGCTCAGCTCAACACTGCAGGCGTGGATTTTATCCAAGTGGCTCTGAATGGTTGGCAGGTTGGCAACACCATCACCACGACACAGCTCCAGAACCAGCTGCTGACAGCACAGGAGGGAGGCGGTTAATTCAGAAGACCATAATATGTTGATATGTGCAAGATATTCATTATATGACCAATAAGAACTTCTTCAAAAAGCAATACAATGAAAATGAACCTGTTGTGTTTTAGAGACCGAAAGTAATTAAAGATTTTTGTAACATTTAGATGTATTAATAAAAAAAAAAAACACATACATTTTATTCATGAGAACTTTATGGAGTCCTTATTTTTCACAGGTAAACTATCTGCTCTAGTCAATAATACTTCATTTATTCAGACAGGGAAACTTCAGGAGCTAACATGCTTGTATTCCTGCTATTCTTATATTCAGGCTAGTTGATGAAAGAGACACAGAAATGTCATTAACTAGGGGATGTTGTGGGATATTTCTCACCCTCGCCCTCAGGCCCAGGAGGAGCTGAGCTCTCTGAAGTGGACTCAGCAGCTCGGGGACGATCTCTGTCAGCAGACCGATGAAATCCAGCAGCTTGTCGTACTGCAGCACGCTGTGTTCCTGCACTATCTGCCAAATGAACGCTGACATTACTCTGACTGGAGGAACCAGGAGATGCAGACAAGCCGGAGGAAGCGACCCACCTGGAAACGGTGCAGTGAATGGATACAGTTTGTTTTTCTACAGAGACCCAAACAGCAGTTTACAGGACATTTATCCACCCCTGCAGCCGCAAAGACGGTTAGCTAACGTTAGCTTAGCAACAGTTAATAATGGTGTTATATCCTGACATAACTGAAAACAGGTGATAACATGCTGTTAGGTGATTATTCAGACAAACCTTTGCTTTTGCATTCCATTTTAGTTATTTAAAAACATCCAAACAACGATCAATGTGGCGTTTTCACTACAAAACATATTTAGAACTTCCGGGTTAACCGGATGTTATGAAAACTCCCCTGCGTGTGCGATTGCCTTCAAAATAAAGCTCCATGCATTGAAGTCAAAAAGAATAACATGCCAATGTGATGGAGATGAGTGAAAAAGAGAAACCAAATCCGCTGTTTGTCACATACACACATCACCCTGTATCTAAAATAGGAAAAGTGCACTTTCTAGCAGCAGATGGCGCATCGTCCCTCTTAGCAGAAACCCAGGACCTCCTACATTCTTAAATTTTGATCTGTACCAATCAATAATAAAAACATTGGAACAATTAATGTTACGGGGAAACAATTAATAACTTTTAAGTGTAAATGCGATAAATGGAAAACCAGAAATTCGGTTTGGATTTGATACTGAAAGGAAAACAAAACAAAACAAAAAGAAAGATAGGCGATTAATTTCAAAGTTTATGAAAATTAGACTACACAGACATCTCATTTCTGAATGATTTATTTATTAAATAATATGTCAAAATGACTGATGTTAAAAGGCTCGTGTGAGAGGAACTATTAAAAGCACTTGATCTTAAAACATTAATAGGATTGAAAATGATCAACTTTCGTTATTCTAATACAGAAATGAAACAGCCGTAAATAATTAGGGTGCATTTACAGACTTCAAATAAGCGGTACTTCTAAATAACGTATTAAATGACATCTATCCAGCTGGAGGTCTTACACTTTGATGTGAAACGTAAAATATAATGTAGTTTAATATAGTAATATAGTGACTGACATCAGGAATAACCATATGGTTGTTATCCTGAGAAATGAAAACAAAAGTACCAAAAGAAAAGCGTGCAAAACGCGCACAAGTGTTCTGTCGTGGTTGTATCATATGATCACAATGTTAACACACCCAGTTTCTACACGCCCCGTCACTTCAGGCAGGCAGCGGCTGCAGCTGGTAACACTGACTGAGAAACCAGCAGCTTCTCGCCGTCATCATGCTGGACAGTCTTCGCTCCAGCTTTAAGAAACGCACGCTTTCTTCCACATAGCAGCTTCATTTATGCGCAATCTTTGGCTGAGCCGCCTGGAGAGCAGTCGCCATGGGCAGGAGACGCAGAGGAGCACCTGGTGAAGACTTCTCCTTTGTCAGCCCAGTTGTGAAATATCTACTCTTCACATTTAATTTTTTATTTTGGGTGAGTGCTCAGGCTGTTTAAAGGGGTGAATGATACAGCTCACAGGTCGGGGATCCCTTTTTTTGGATATAGACTCTGCAACACGCTCTAGAGTTTATTTAAATGACAAATCAGAATTTTTCCATGTTTGTCAGACATGCTGTGGTTCCTGCCTAACTGTTAGGTGTAGTTTTTGTCTTCAGGCAGCAGGAACAAACACTGTGGTTTGACTTTTAGTTGCTTTTTTAACTGTCTTAGTTAAAGGTGTCCACACACACGGACACACACCATCTGTTTGCTTCTTGGTCTGGACAGTTCTTTGAAAATCAGGAATTTATCATCAGATTGTGGCTTTTTTTTTTTTTTTGAGCCAGAACACGTTTTTGCTCATATCTCACAATACACAAAATACACACCCACACACACTAAGTAAATAAAACTGCTTTGTTCGCTCAGGTACACACACTGAACAGTAGGAAAAGGGACACAACTTTGCAGTGATTCATTTCCCAATAGTGCTGTGGAGAAGAGATTCAGTTTGGTGACTCGGTTACTGTATAACACATGTCACTGCAGTGAGAAGTGTTTTTTATTTCAAAACAACACAGCAGGGAATCAAGTTGACTGTAGCTGTGGGTTTTGTTTACTACAGCAGGATGCTTATAATTGTGTGACTTTTTTAAATTTATTTCTTTTACTTTTTATGTAAAGTATTGAGTTGAAATGAGCAGCAAAGCTCAGCAGTGGCCTGTAAACAAAGCAAAGTTCAGATCAGTGGGGGTTTCGGTGTCAGGTGCTTGGCAACTGCAACATGGAGATTTCTTAATAGCGTTTTCGGAGCTGATCTGTTGTTAGAGCTTAAACCTGCTGAGGTTTAGCTCAGTGTGGGGAGACCTGCTTATTTCTGACTGAGCTAAAGAGGAATGGCATGGAAAATGAAAACTAATCAAAGAAACTGTTAAGCGTTTCCTCATCCACTCCCTCCCATTTTCAGTCTAGTATGAGCGTGTCAGCCCTGCATGCCATATACAAAGCATAAGGTTGTGTAAAAACTTGAAGCTCTTCAACGTGGAATGTGCCTTTGTCATTTCTGTTGCCTCTGGCTAAACTGAGCTCGGTACAGCACACACCAAAGCTCCTGCAAGTTTGTGGTTCCCCTGTCTGGGCTGCCTGTAATCTTAGGTAATTTCCTTGACAAGTCCAATTTTTTTCTGTAGCTTTCCTAATTAGGCGACTGTTAGAGTGATGCTTAATCAGCATACTAAATCAGTTCCATCACCAAAGAAATCTGTCATTTAGTGAGGTTAATTTTAGATGTAGTTAATATTTCCCTTTTATCTTAAAAGTCACCTGCTTGCTTCAGGTGTGTGTCTGGTTAACTCACTGTGAAAGCCAAACCTTTGTAAATGTAAAAGCAGGCATGCACCCAGAAGGTGTAGTGTCTGTGTAACCGGATCCATTTCATTCAGGGTGGGAAAACTATATCTGAGGCCTCTCTCTTTTGAGCCTGGGAGCGCTGCATGAAAAGGTCTTTATTTTTCAGGGAAGGGTACAGACTGCTGCCAGGTAGGTTTACTCAAATGGAGCAGACGGCAGAATGCCTTACTTGTCCGTACAGCCTTGTCTATGACAAATTCTGCACAACCTCATGTCATGACTCAGTTTCAGGAAAAACTTTGCTACTCCCTTGACAGGTATAAACATCGAAATGACTCTTCACCTACTGGTGGTCTGTTAGCCACTTTTTGAAAGAAATATAAGGTAACGAAATCTTTGGATTTTATTCATGTGTGTTATGCTCTCCTCAGATAATCTCCCTAGTGATGGTGTCAGTCGGCGTGTATGCCCGCATGACGAAACATGCAGGTAAAGGATCCACCTTTGATTAAACATGCACTCTTCCTTATGTTTGGTGTGGGAGTAGTGGGGCTCAGGAAGGTAATTCAGTGGGAAATTTGAATTAGAAAAAAAAGATGTTTGAAAACACTCCTCCATGAATGTCTCTTGCGATATTTTTGAAAGTTTGAATTTTGCCCCCTAATGATAGCACAGACTTGCTGTGTTCTCATCAATCTTCAAACCACTTTGTTGTTTGCCTCAGAGGCAGCAATGGCGTGTCTGTCAGTGGATCCCGCTGTCATGCTGATGGTCGTGGGTGTCCTCATGTTCATCCTCACCTTCTGTGGCTGTGTGGGCTCACTTCGAGAAAACATCTGCCTCCTGCAGACAGTAAGTCACACTTCAGTACTGTGCTTTTTCTTTCTATGGACCTATACCATGTCAGGAAGTGAGTCTTTAGCTGATCAATAGGGTCTGTACCCGTTTCTATCTTTCCCTCGCAGTTCTGCATTTCTCTGACAGTGATCTTCCTGCTCCAGCTCACTGCTGGCATTCTCGGCTTCATCTTCTCTGATACGGTAATGAAACAGTACTGAGGATTCTCTCTCTCTCAGAAGAAATACATGGTTAGAAAAGTTTGTTAAAAGTGTTTTTGGCCTTTACTTTTATGTAAAACTTTGAAGAGAATGTAGATATTCATAGTATCTTCAGTTCAGTTTTATTTATTTAAATGTTCAAAGGTGGTCATGAATACTGAATTCACTTATGATTTTATAGTTGTTGTTTTTTTTTTTAACTGTCATACTTTGTCTGCAACAGCTGATTTAAAATGATTCTGCAGCATTTTGTTCATTTTTTAAAACTGTTTTAGTTTGAGGCCTTAAAAATAAATGTGGTTTATGAAGAAGTACATCAATCATCATATAAACTTCTTAACTTCTAAAAACAACTTGTGAGTCTTTGTTATAAATTTAAAGTCGCTTACATTTTATATAATGCAGCATATTATGCTCATTCTCTTCTTATGGATTTGTTTCTAAACTACTTTTTTGTACTCTTCCAAGGCACGAGGTAAAGTGACTGAGATGATCAATAATGCCATTGTCCATTACAGAGATGACATTGATCTGCAAAACCTTATTGATTTTGGTCAGATGGAGGTAAGGATTAATTGTATTTATGATATATATGTATTATTATATATTATAAATATCAGGCTAATTGTAGCCTTAGAAATCTCTTTGTGCCTCTATATACAGACTGAGAGACTCACATGCCTTCTAATCTTTTCTATCTCAAACGTGTGTGTGTGTGTGTGTGTGTGTGTGTGTGTGTGTGTGTGTGTGTGTGTGTGTGTGTGTGTGTGTGTGTGTGTGTTCCCTCAGTTTGGCTGCTGTGGTGGGGTAACATACACTGACTGGTCCAAGAATATGTACTTCAACTGCACCAAGGAAAACCCCAGCAGAGAGCGCTGTTCTGTCCCCTTCTCTTGTTGTATCATATCCAAGGACAAGGTTGACCTTTGAAAGACTCTGTTGATAATATCTCTGTATTTTATATTTCAATTTTAATGTGTTTTCTCTGTGCGTGTCTGTGTTTGTAGGTTGTTATCAACACCATGTGTGGCCAGGACGTACAGGATTTAGAATACCTTCAAGCTGGAAACCACATCCACACCAATGGCTGCATAGATAAATTAGTTAACTGGATTCACAGCAACATGTTCCTACTTGGAGGCATCGCACTGGGACTGGCCATACCACAGGTAGGCTGTGAAGTATCAAATACACACAGCACACATAAATACATACTCCGTTCAGCTGCTGAGCACTCTCTGTCTCTGTTGCAGCTGGTTGGGATCCTCTTGTCTCAGATTCTTATCAGCCAAATCAAGGATCAAATCGAGCTCCAGAACTACAACCTCAAACATCAGTCTGACCCCTGGAGCTGACCTGGACCAGACCCGACCAGGTTCTGATGAACATAACGATAAAAGCAGCCACGAGGAAGAAAAGTCAAACTGTTTATTCCTGTTTTTTTAATTCCAAAAAATATCCGTCAGCCTGATACAAGTATCCATTTTTCTCTTGGTTTAAAAAAAGGAAACAGATGGACAAACAGCACTCAGTCGCCACCCACTGGACAGATACCATGCCTGCATTTACCAAACATTTTGGAGTAGTTTTCCCAATCATTTTTTTACATGCCACACTGGATTGAGAGCTAAAACATATCTATGTATCTTTGTTCCTGCAATTGTTAACTTAGTAAAAACGGGAACAGTGTTTTTAAAATCTATTGTTTTACAGACTCGTGGAAACTGAACAAAAGTGTTCCTAATGATAATTCTTTGGCTCTGTAATGCTGTTAATTGTTACAAGTGTCTGTGAAATGATCACGACATTGGTAGATATATAGTCTACGTCACATAATATGGTTTTTATTCATGTCCTCGAAATAGTCTTTCTACGATATACATTTTTTTTACTTTGTAAAAGCATTACTTGGTGTTAATGTTTCTGGTGCTCCTATAACAGTATAAATAACATTTTTTGACCCATTGTGTCAAACAGATGTTTACTCCAAAACTCTTATCCTCTGCAATATGGCCATGTTAAGTTTCTTGGTTGTCTTGGCAAGACCTCACACTGTATGTGATGTCATTAGCCAGGTGACGGCCTGCATGACTGCAGGGCTGCTGGATTTTGTGGGGTGTGTTCCTCACTGGACTGCCACTGCAAACAAAGAACACAGTTCATATTCTGTACATTTGTATATGTTGTGGTTGATGTGCTGTGTGTCCTGTATGCGTCATTTGAATCCTCTCCTCGCCTCTTATTCCTCTTCTTTTCTTCTCTAACTAAAATACAAAAGACACGGGGACTCCCGGGTTTCCCACAAGAGAAAACAGTTGTGCGACCGCCTAAACTGTTTGTTGACGTGTTCACTGCACCAGGCCAAGTTTGTACTGTGACCTATGTGAGCAGACAGTGGCTGAGCCTCTCTGACTGAAAAAAGGAGATTTATAAGCACACAAAAAATCTCAATCTCTCTGCTGGTTGTTTTGATAGAAGTACAAATTAAAGTTTGATTTGCTCTGATAGCAAAGTGTGGCAGTGTCTGTTTCAGTTAGGATTCAGGTAGACCATAGTGATTAATGTTAACTGCTCTATATGTCTCTGAATTACATCCACAACTGTAAACAAATGCCAGCATTCAAATCTGTATCATCACTTAATGATCTGAGGCAAATGCTGTGGTTCTTTTAATTGGAGAGCTTACTGGTGACATCTTGGAAGCTCTGGCCACAAAAGTCTGATGTAGCTGTGAAGAAGTATAAACCAACCGAATCTCTCGTCTCCACCCCATTTCTCTGCCTGGCAAATAAAAACCTGAGCTGTGAGAATATATATTTTTTACAGTCTGAAACTTGATGCCTGTTATCTTCAGGAGCAGAAACAGGCCAGCATGTTTCGCAGTCTTTGACATGAGTCTACTAAATATGAAATTTTATGTTAGTTTAAAACTGTGGTTACTTCCTCTGCTGTTCAGGACACACCAGAATCTACTGCATATCCATTCTGGTGGCACAAAGGAGCCAAAGCCCTTTTTAAAGGCGTTACTTTAGGAGAAGGGAAAAAAAAGCGACAGTACAAGCCGTGGTTCATGGCTCTGAAGCAGCCGCTCATGATAGTGAGTGTGTTTTAATGTGCGTGTGTGTGTATGAGTGCATGTTGGCCTGAACTCCACTGCTCTGTGTGTGGTCCCTGGGTTTTTGCCTCTGAGTCACCCAGGTGGCCATGTTGTGGTGGGTTTTAAGGAGGCCCAGACACACACACACACACACACACGCAGGAGGGACAGAGTTAACCAGAACACCAGAGGAGAAACAAAGCATCTGCAGCCATGCAAATACCACAAGTTCACTGTCCAATTAATGTGATAACACCACAGTGGAGATTTGACCTGTCAGGAATACAGTTTTTCTGCTTTCCCTCCAGTTTATTCAAAGTCATGAAAACAAGGACAATTCAAAGTGATGTGTGCCTGAGTGAGTTTTGTTTTTGAAATATGCTCATAGTTAATGTTCAGCATTAGTTTTGAAGGTTTTGTGCAGCCACCTTAACCAGGCCAGAGGAAGCTGAGGCCATCATTGGTGTCCCAAAGGAAATAGGTTTGAGTCCCTTCAGTCTTTTGGCTCTGTACACTGACAGACATGCACATACACACACATGTAACAGCTACTAAAACATTCTTGTAAATCTATTTATAATTATTACATCACAAAATTTTAACTGTGATGATCCTAAATAAAAATAAAAATCATATTACATTTGTTTGACAGTTTCTCTGATGAAGACCATGTTTTTTTCACTATAAAGTCTTCCATTTCCTCTTCTATTTGGATTTATTTCCTTTGAATGGTTTCTTTCCTGCTGCAGCTCGTGAATGAACCTTTTCATCATCCTTGATTAGATCGGGATTTTATTTAAAGAAGATGAAAAAACTCATAAGTGATGAAGGACTGGGTGCTGTCTTTTGATAATACACAGACTTCACCCCTAGCATGAGTTGTGAGGAATAATTTTAAATGCTCACATATTTCAGTTACTGGCTGCCGTATGAGCCTGGATCTTGATTTGGTAGCTCAACGGTTCTCAGCAGGACTGAGGACCACCTGGGATCTAAGTTTCACTCTGTGAAGTCCACACTGAGGACAGGTTTTCCTACAAAAACCCTCTGATGTGTGAAGAGCTCTCCAGATGGGGGTCTGTGTTGTTTTGGGGGTCCTGGAGATGAGACACTCTTAGGAGGGCCTGCCATAAGGCACATTTTTCCACTTGCAGAGGGGGGATGGGAGGGGAGTTTTTGTTGCTCTGGCTCTCCCCCTCCATGTGCATACCAGAGACAAAAAACAAGCAGACACGGAGCTGCAGCCCAGAAGAGCCAAACACCCCCCAAACCTGACATCACACACGGCACCGGGAGAAAGCAGGTCCCGGGACACGTAGAGGGATGTAGGATCATTTATCATCTTATTTTTGTGCCAGCAGAGATCAGGGGGGGCTGTGGAGGAGAAAGGGGTGGCGCTCCGAGCTGCAGATCTGGTTACAGGGATCCAGACGTTTTCATGGCAAGTTTTTTTGGCCGTGGGGGGAGGGCGACTCTGCAGCTCTCTGGGCCTGCGATCCTTTTCATGCACTTCAAATCAGTGCTTTCTCTGGCTTTTGGCTGATCGGCCCCTCTGTTCAACCCCGAAGACCGTTTTTTGGACCTGTAGGTGTTTTTATGATGAAGGAATTCAGGAGGATCCAGCCGGGATCGGACGGGAAGTGCGGGATTAAAAAGTTTGGGAGGATTGAGAGGAAAGTTTGAAGCGCCCCGCAGCTTTCTTCTCCAACATGCCGCGTTTGGAAATTTATGAAGAAATCGTCCCATCTGGATCTGAAGGAAGGAAACCGGGACACTAGTGTATACAATATAACCGGATTTTTCTTTCTTTTCTTTTTTTCTTTCTTTCTTTTTTTTTTTTTTTCAAAGTTTATTCTCTCTCCCAAGATGTCTTCCGGCGGCTGGAGCCCCATTGTTGGCTTTTACGGGATGCTGTCCGTCTGGGCTGCCGGACTCTCCGGATCCGGGGCCCTGTTGTCCCCGAACGGGACCATGTTTGAGGACAACTGCAAAAAAACGACAACGTGTGAGGCACTTAAATACAACACATGTCTGGGGTCGCCCTTACCATACACACACACTTCTCTGATCCTGGCAGAGGACTCCAGCACCCAGGAGGAGGCTTTTGAGAAGTTGACCATGTGGTCAGGTAAAGACCTAAAGATGCTCCCTCACATTTATCAGCCTGTGGATTACAGCAGGAAGAGTTAGGATCAGATTATAATCTGATCTAACGGTGAACTGTTGTGGCCACAGATCCAACTGGACTGTGTGTCAGATGGTTACAAAATACTGTGAGGCCCTTCAACTGTAAAACACTATAAATCTATGAAAAGGACAAAAAATGTAACAATTTCCCAGATAAATTCATCACTGATGAGCACAGACACTTTAAAATTAGTAGTAATGACTGCAATGTGAGAAAAGTTGCATCCTAAATGTAAATCTGTAACAATAGCATAGTACATAAACTAATGAATAAATAAATAAATTGATCCATTCGATAAATATGCAGCATTGGCTGTTTGCATTGCTTTACTGTGATAATCATGGTAATTGGTGTGACAGTGACATGATGAGGAGTCTCCGGAAGTGAAGGGTTAACGTAATTAAAAGAAACAAAGGGAATCACTGATAGTTGTTAAGTGAAGAAACAACAGGAGAGTTCTTGGAAAAGGTGTTTAGATCTCCTGCTGGAGGGCTTTAACATTCATAACATCCTGTGTATTAGCTGTCAGTGTCAGGTCACTGCCTGACAGCTGTCTACACCCCCATGAGATTGTGCCACATATTCATTTTAGATCTCTATCACTCTAATATCATTTCACTATAATTTCATTATTTGATCAAATTAATCTGGAGTTATTTTAATAGTCTTTTCCAATTATTAAACAAGTTTTCTGTTTTTCTCAGGACTGTTAACTGGACAAACAAGACACTGGTTGAAATCAAATTTAGGAAACATAATGAATTTATTCCCTTTTTAACTCCCCAGGTTTGCGAAATGCTCCTCGTTGTTGGTCTGTGATCCAGCCACTGCTATGTGCTGTATACATGCCCAAATGTGAGAACGGGCGGGTCGAGCTGCCAAGCCAGAGCCTGTGTCTGGCTACACGTCGGCCGTGCAGCATCGTGGACCAGGACAGAGGCTGGCCCAGCTTCCTTAAATGTGACAAATTCCCTGTGGGATGTTCGGTATGCGTCACTGTTATGTGAATGTCTTGTGTAGTTTATTGATCCCTGAACACAAAAGTCAGCTGCAGGTCAGGGGTCAAAATTAATTGATTTAGCTTAATTCAGTAGAGTATAATAGATTATTATATGTCATTCGGACTGACAGAAGGGTAATTACAAGCTCCCCTTTCCCATTTCATCCTCCATTTGCAGAATGAGGTGCAGAAACTAAAGTTTAACACGTCAGGCAAGTGTGAAGCTCCCCTGGTGAAGACGGACATTCAGTCAAGTTGGTACAAAGACGTTGAGGGTTGTGGCATCCAGTGTGACAACCCCCTGTTCACTAAGGCCGAGCACAATGACATGCACGTCTACATCGCTTACTTTGGTACCATCACACTCCTCTGCACCTTCTTCACCCTGGTGAGATCTAATTTTAATAGTTTAGTTTGCAAGAACACGTTAGTCAAGTTAATGTTTGATTTCGACAAACTTATAAAGTTTTTCTGTTTATCAGGCCACATTTCTTGCTGACTGGAAAAACTCCAACCGCTACCCAGCCGTCATTCTCTTTTACATCAACGCTTGTTTCTTTGTGGGAAGTATCGGCTGGCTGGCCCAGTTCCTGGATGGAGCACGCAAGGAGATTGTGTGCAAGAGCGACAACACCATGCGCCTTGGGGAGCCATCGTAAGTAAAACGTCCTCCATCCACACTTACACTACCTAAGGTAATTTGTGTTTAAAAAAAAAAGAAAAAGATATGAAATCATTCACAAAAAGAAAATATTATAAAGAAATGTGCTGACCTCTCCAGGTCTTCAGAGACACTGTCATGTGTCACCATCTTTATCATCGTCTACTACTCCCTGATGTCAGGCGTGATTTGGTTTGTCATGCTAACGTATGCCTGGCACACGTCCTTCAAAGCCCTGGGCACCACGCACCAGCCGCTGTCTGGCAGAACCTCCTACTTTCACATGGTCACCTGGTCCATCCCCTTCGTCCTCACCGTGGCCATCCTGGCTATCGCTGAGGTGTGTAGGAAATTGTGTCTTTACATATTCAAACACTTCTAAAAACCAGATCCATTTGATCACAACATCCCTTTTTGGTTTGATCTTTTTTGTCTGGTGCTCCACAGGTTGATGGAGACTCAGTGAGTGGCATCTGTTTTGTGGGCTACAAAAACTACAGATACCGAGCCGGGTTTGTGCTGGCACCCATTGGCGTTGTGCTTGTTGTTGGCGGCTACTTCCTCATTCGGGGTGAGAACACACACGATGCATTATAGTGGCAGCAGAAGCAGCATATTTGGTCAAGAAGTAAATTTGACAACATAAGTTTCCTTTAAACATGTTGTCTAATATTTTCCCCTTTAAACATGGACTGTTTTCTCTGCTTTAGGTGTCATGACCTTGTTTTCCATTAAGAGTAACCACCCAGGATTACTGAGTGAGAAAGCAGCGAGCAAAATCAATGAGACGATGCTGAGACTTGGTACGTTCTCTTATCTTTTTTCCTTACCAAACTGGAAGAGATAAAAACACTAAACAGACACACAGGTAACCAGACTGGAACACAACAGACAAACTGACAAAGACAAGTGGGAGCACAGAGATTGAATACACATCAGGAAGGTATAATTGAACGCAGGTTATATAAATTAGGGCATGGCAGACTATCATAGAAGAGAGGAACGGAACAATGACAGGAAGTAAAGTAAACTCAAAACACTCAACAGAAGGGATTACAAAATAAAACAGGAAATGAACCTTTCAAACCATTCAACAATCCAAAAAAAATGTGTGAATCAGGGGAAATGATGACCTCACAATGTGCATTTTCCTGTTTACTTGTGTTGGGAGTGACATGTCTGGTATCTCATATCTAATTTCTGTTATCTAATTTTCTTCTTGTCAGGTATATTTGGGTTCCTCGCTTTTGGTTTCGTTTTCATCACCTTTGGGTGCCACTTTTACGACTTCTTCAACCAGGCTGAATGGGAGAGGAGCTTCAGAGAATATGTGCTGTATGTGCTAAGTTGTTTTGTGGGTTTTGTTTTTTGTTTTTTTGGGTTTTTTTTTTGACAGTAATGCCAAGATTTGCTTTTGTTATTGTTTGACACACATTGACTTCCATTAATACAGAGAAGAGTAACAAAGGTTTACACCTGTTTACATCAGCTTTACTACAAGCTACTTAAGAAATACTGTAAGTGTTTCTCCTATAGCCACTTCCTTGGACTCACACTCTGTATCCAGTCGCACACAGAAATCCACAAACTGATGCTGTTAAGATTCCAAACCACTGCTCAACCGCTCGACTCACAACGGTGAATGCAGCCCTATTTTTCCCCCCACAGTGTTGACATTGGCTGGATTGGAATTAATTTAACCTCAAAAATGTAAACCACCCTCTCCTGCCCAAACATGTAACAGACCTTCGTATTTACCAGGAGCAGCATTGAATGTGCTTCAGTTGTATGACTAGAAGGTGTGGGAGGCACATGCAGACAACGTCTGGTTGATCTGACTAATTGTCTCTGTGACGTTTCCAATAGATGTGAAGCCAATGTGACGATTGCCTCCCAGACCAACAAACCAATCCCAGATTGCACTATTAAGAACCGGCCAAGTCTCATGGTGGAGAAAATCAACCTGTTTTCCATGTTTGGGACTGGAATTGCTATGAGTACCTGGGTCTGGACCAAAGCCACCATCCTCATCTGGAAACGCACCTGGTGCAAGTAAGCAAGTGTCTAGTGAACATGAAATGTAACAATAAAATAAATGCAATGTTATTTGGTTTTTACACAAACAGATACTTCAGTCTGTAATTCATGAGCTCACTTTGCTATCAAGTGAGCTCTTTCTTTATCTCTCAGTGTTTCTTTTTATTGCATGTGTGCATATTAGGGCTGTGTGCCTGTCCATGTCCATATATGGTGAAGATAACAGTGTGGGGAAAAGTCTTCCTTTGTATTGACCCAGGCGTGCATCACTAATTTCCTGGGAAATTTCAGCCCGATCATTTAAAAGTATAGAGGCGTACATTTTGCAGGAATCTCATATGGTGTCTCCAGTGTGTGCAGTCACGTTGGCCGTGCTAATCCTTGGTTTTGTAACTGTGTCTTGGGGTTTTACTCAAAGTAAACCAGCTTCTTGGAATTATTGTTTTCACTTTAGGCTTAAGGTGTTTTATAAACTGTTTTCCATAGCAAATCAAAATGAGTCAGCCTGTAGACGTGACATTAAACATTAGTCATCTGGTGTTATTTCTAACCTTTAGGCTCTGTACTACTGTTTTGTTATCACTGCGTCAGTATCAGGGTGCTGATTGCCTCTTTTATTATCCAGAAAGTTGAATTGGGAGAAAAAGTAATGATAAAAATTTAAACTCTCTTGTTTGAAATGGTTTTCCTGATCATCCAGGAGCTTCCAGCTCATCTGCAGCCTCTGTGTACTAACCTCCTTCATCATGTATCAGGATTATTGGCCGGAGCGACAATGAACCCAAGAGGATCAAGAAGAGCAAGATGATTGCCAAGGCATTTGCAATGAGGAAGGAGCTCCACAAGGACCCAGAAAAAGAACTGTCGTTCAGCATGCACACTGTGTCTCATGAGGGCCCTGTGGGTGAGTGTTAAAATAGATGCATAAAAATAATCCTCACTATTCATTCAAGGGAAGTTCGGTCTGCTTGTTTAGGATAGATTACAGTGCATGATTATTTTTTACTTTTTGGGTTGAGAAATTAAATAGGAAGTCTTGTCTGCACTTCCACCTTGTGGTAAACAATTGAAACTGCAAAGATTCCTCAGAATATGGACTTGGATTGTTCAGAAACAATATAATGTTATCGTTTGCAGTAATGTTATTGATGTGCAGTATTCATTGTAAGATGTTCTTTCCGCATATTACAGAACTGATACATCAAAGACACAATGAGACAAGAAAAAGAAGCTGAAATCAGATTATTTTGTTTCTCGTAGTAAAGATGATTTCTCTGGTGCAAACCAACAGTAATCAGATCACTGTCGCTGCAAAGTCACATTGTTAAGTCTTTTAAGCTGTAGGTTTCTTTGTGGTGAAAACAAAACAAAACAAAAAAAAAAGCTAAATGCTTGATAGGTTGATATCTAAAAATTTGGGCATAAAACAGTGTAGCAGCTGCAAAGGTAGGCAGTGGCACCACTAGAGACAGAAGTGGTAAAGTATGATTTTCTTGCAATTTGGGTGAACCAGCTCTCTAACAATGTTTGTTGTCAAAATGATTACCCCGCCTTATGAACTGGTGTATTATTTTTCATTCAGGTTTCTCCTGAATAGGTTTTTCCATTTGCTTTTTTGTGGCATAGAGGCTACATGGTCAGAGGCAACTGTTATGTCTGAAGCTAAGAACTGAATGGCACATTCTCCTGCTCAAATAAGCTGTGAGGCTGCTTATTTAGGTTGGAGTGGCACAGAGCTATTGAGGCACCACAGGGGAGTCATCAAGAGTGTGTTGGATTTAAAGTTGCCCTCAGATGAATCTAAATGGAGAGCGTGTGGCTTGTCTTTCCTCATTCATAGCTGGAATCAATTTTGACCTCAATGAGCCCTCCAATGACATGTCATCAGCCTGGGCGCAGCATGTGACTAAGATGGTGGCCAGGCGAGGTGCCATCCTGCCTCAAGATATTTCTGTAACACCTACTGCTACACCAGGTGAGAGCTGGAGTCATTACACCTAATGCATTATTATGGAGATCACCTCAAATCACACATTCCTGCATTCCTTTTATCACCCTTTACCTTTGTTCATTCAATTCAATTTATTTTTCCCCTTATCCCCATGAGGACTGCAGCTCACAGATTTATTATCCATTACTTTTCTACAGTGCCACCTCCAGAGGAGAGGAACAGACTGTGGATGGTAGAGGCTGAGATTTCCCCAGAAATGATGAAGAGGAAGAAAAAAAAGAAAAAGAGGAAGAAGGAGATGCGTCCAGTGAAGGAGGGAACAGACCACCAGGCTTATCACCAGCGTGAATTTGGCCGCAGCTCAGTGCCTCGCCTGCCCAAACTGCCTTGCCACCCAAGCCTGGTTGCCAATCTGCATGAACAGCAGAAGCGGGAGGAAGAAGTCCTGCCAGGGTCTTACCCAGACTTCCAAACCTCACACCCTCTGTCCTGTGAGGAGAGCTGTCCCTATCCAGCCTACCAGAGCAGTCAGACCATCTACAGCCGTAGGCTGCTCTCTAATCCTCTGACCCTTAACGATCGTCCAGAGGATCTAGGTCTCGGTCCTCGCTGTCCCCCATCAACCTCTACGTGGCAGCCTAGGGGATCTTTGCACTACCCCAGGGAGGTGGATCTTGGTGATGGGCTGTCAGAGAGGTTGGCCCATGTGGCTCGGGTACCAGCAGGTCGGAGGGCCGGCTATGGGCCCATCCACTCCAGGACCAATTTAATGGAGGCAGAGCTTATGGATGCTGACTCGGACTTCTAAGAGCAAAGCTCCACTAAATCCTGGCTGTTTCTTTGTGGTACACAGACCGTAAGCTATCAAAAGTGCTGGATACTTTCAAAATTCTTACCAGAGTGTACCAAATTCCAGTTCCCAAAATCCAGATAGAACTAAGCTGGTTGTTGTTGTTTTTTTTTTTGTTTGTTTTTGTAGAAAAGGCAAAGAAAATTATAAAGTGAAAAGATATGTTGTGAATAAGTTAATGAAAAAAATATTTTTTGTATTTTATTTGTGTCCAATAAAATGTTAAAGGCAACTCCATGATGATGAGACAAATAAGGCAGCTAAACTGTACATGGCTTGAAAGAATATAGCTGATTTTAGTTGACAATGCTTTCAGCTCAGCCATTCTTTGTGACAGCATCAATCTCCCAGTCAACTACATTTTGGAAAAGGGTACTACATTTTAAGGTTCCTAAAAACAATTTGAAAGTCAATAGTTCTCTTTGACCCATCTTTATTATTTTAACTGTCCCAGTGTGCTAAAACCCAACTCACAGAGCAAATCATACAGATTTGAAATGTATATCAAGCTGCTTGCAAATACTGTTAAACCCAGGTCTTCTCTTGTATTATATTTTCATGTTTTTAAGACATTAGATCTCACTTCTCTTCAGTATTTAGCCAATAATTACTCATGCTTGTGTACAGTTAACTTGAGGTACTAACCATTATCTTCTTTGCCCTATTAGTACTAATATCAATGCTGAGTGGTTGGACTTTGAGAGTTAGCTTGTTCCTTTTTTTAAGAATTTGGAATACACACTGGGACTTAACTGAAGCCAGGAAGAACTAAAAGAAAGAAAGCAACACAACATGTGTTTAGATTAATATAAACTCATCAGTTTCACAGTTTTTCATGAGATTAATCCAAATTTTTATCTCATAGTTTTAGTTATTTTTTATGTAATAGCAACAAGATTTTTTGAATCAGTTGGTATATGAAATGTTACTGAGCTAAAATACATACTAATGCTTTGTAATTTTTTGGTTGCCTGGTGCAATAAACCCAGACTTATTTTTTTTCTGGTGAAAACATGCAGTTGTTTGTTGAATTGAATGGCCATATTCCTTTTGTATATTACAAAAAACATTTCCTCTTGTATAATTATTTTTAAAACAAGTAGTTTTTTTTACAGCAGTAATTTTACTTTTTTCAATCTGTTGTGTATAATCAGTCCAGACTGGACTTCATATGCTTTTCCTCATTTCTTCAGTACAAATTTAACTCTTATGTTTGTCTTGATAAGTCTTACACTGCAGTGGTCCTAGAAATCCATGGAAACAATGTTTTCTAATCCGATCGAAACCTTTCTATTTTCCTATGTTCTTTTTTTTTCTAAATGTGTTTGTACTGTATATGGGCTGTTCATAAATTTTTGGTATCATCTGTACAGATTTAAATATCAAATCATTTGATACTCTGCTGACATGATATATAAAAAGGGAAGAGTCAGTTTTACTATAAAAAGTTGTCACTGTACTTGTGCTGTAACCAAAACGTCATGTAGTAGTCATTTTAGTCTCACTGTGGATAAATGAAACTGAAGTAGATTGTGCTAATTCACTTGATAGCTTTGTCTAACACTTCCACTCATTCATGTGAGATGTGAGGAATATTTATGCCTGTAGAATTTAACACCCTGCTATAAATTCAACGATCTAGTGAGTGTGGCAACAGAACTAAAGCATGGTCAATATCCAGCTGATAAGTCTAAGTTCAAATATTATTAAACATTAAATGAAGATTCCTCAGGGAATTAAATATGGCCATTTTAGCCTTCAAACATCATAATCTCAGTTTTTATTTCAAGGTGTCAAAAAGTTGTTTTTTTTTCTCGTCTCCCTACTGTGTAAAAATCATTTGCTGTCACTTTTACTGTGCATGTGTACCTTTTTGTTTTTCTATGTTAATAAAAAATAATCCTTTATCTGTGTGTGAATGTTTTGCCTAATTGATATTACGCGGGGCGCATGCGCACTGTGTGTCCTTATGGACGGGGGGAGGGGCTGTTAAAGTTAGAGATGATCGGTCGCTCAGTTGTCCGTCAGTGTCCATTGGTGGACTGGAGCTGGAGAGACACCTGGGAGCGCAAAGAGACAAAATGTCTCACAGAAAGTCCACCTTGATGCCGGCTGAAGTGGAGAATCTGCGGAGGAGATCCACGGCAGATTCCTCAGGTGAGTCCGAGCCGCTCCTGCTTCATCTGGGCTTTTTTTTTTTTTTTTTTCATTCATCAACCCTGCAGACAGATTTAAAAACAAAAGTCTTTGGCTGCTGTCTTTTGTTTCTTGGCGGTTTTTAGCTCAGACTTGGTCCTGATTGCTCTCATCAGGCTCACCTGCGCTGCACAAATCTGAGGCGTTCACTGACCTGATTGTTTTCTTTATTTAAATGTAAATTCTTCGTGGTTGTGGACGTTTTTTGTTTGGCTTTTTAATTTTTTTATTTATTTATTTTTTTATGTAGTTCATCAAGATCCGAATCACGCAAATGGTTTTCTTCATCACTGACTTCCAGTTTTTTCCAAACTGTGCATCTTTAGTCAGACATGGGCAGTGAGAGTTCGAGTTGGTTATCATGAGCAACATTATAACAGATAGGCTGGAGCATCAGCATCCTGCTTTTACTTTTAGTTCAGCATACTCAAGTTTTCTCATCTCTAAATGTTGCAATGCATTGATAATGTTATTGGTCATGGCAAACAGCAGTCAACAGTGTAAGGGAAATGGGAACACTGCATGACTTCTCAGGAGGTTTGTGTTAGTCACACCCATTTTCAATGGACAGCTGCAGAGTGTTGGTTCTGATTGTCATCCTCCTCACCTTTTTAAAGCAACGCCTCATTTGTGTTGGTTTTTCAAGCCAAAACATTGTTAAATGTGTTGACTAAACTATCACTCAGTTCTCTGTGATTTCCTTTATTTAGAAAACTGCATGGATGCTGAACATCATCAACGGTTTCCAAGGCAACAGATCCAGACTGATAGACTTTGTGTTGGCCCCCAGCATCCAGAGCTGGGTACAGTGGGGACACCCTCCCCAGATGCCACAGCACACCACTTCTGCCACTACACACCAAAATGTTTTCTTGCTGTCCACAGAGGTGAATGTGGGGGGGGCAGCTATTAAATAAGTATAGTTGCTTTGGAAAACTTTAACCTGATACTGTTACTCTATGACAGTACATTTGTTTGGTATAAAATTTTTGGTCAAAAAAAACAGCAGCGGACCTTTTTGTGATCTGTTTACATCAACATGGGAGTTGTTAAAATGTAAACAGAGCGAAGTAAAGTGACAATGGCTGTTGGTTTGGTGTTATGTTTTCTTGGCTTATCTCACAGTTGTGATCTGCACAGGATGCCACAACCACTCAGGCCGGTCGACTTCGTCACAGTATGGTGACGAGGGTTGGCAAGAAGCCACTACAAAGACCACAATCAGATGTGAGAATGAGGTGGAGGCACATAGGGAAGCCAATAACTACAAGGTGAGCCCTGACTGAGGTATGTGAGAATCCCCTGCACCAAACTTTTTAAATAAGAGTGTAGAAATAAAAAAAAAAAAACGTTGCATTTGAAAATCCACGTATATGTTTGGTTTATGTTTCCTCCATGGTTGTTAATAAGAGGGGAAGTCTTCCCTGGGGACATAGTGGCATTGTCGGGGGGGGGTTCCTCTGTATGACTTGGAGGGAACAATGTGAAATTTGAATTAGATCCATGCTGGAAGAATGGGAAATGCTTTTAAGCTGGAAAACATATTCATCCAAGTCATCAAGAATTAAAATTTTTACATTTTTGACAATGAAGAATAGAAGAACAGGTGATAGTGATCAAACAGGTCAGTCAAAAAACACAAAGAAGCTTAACTTGCTCTGATTCAACCTGTGTCTCTCTGGATGAAACTTCAGCTTAACTTGGTTTTCATCTTGACCTGAGTTAGTATTTAGACACCTGTGCTATTTAAATTATTATGCGGCTGTGCCGAACTGACAATCTAGTATCTTGTAATTCGTACTCATGGTAAAAGCTGTTGTGACAGTGTTTTATGGTTTTAGTCATTTAATTATTATTTGGGTTTGTTTTGTTTTTTTACAGTTTGGCTTCAGAAAGTGGAAGGGAAATGTAACAGAGAAGCCCATTGAAGACAGATCAGAGATCATCAAAGAGCTGTATTCTGATCTCAGTGTTGTTAAGCCTCGAGAAGGTTTTGCTTCATTTCTTACTTTTCACTGTAGTGTAACAGGTCCTACATAAGACTTGCACATATTAAGGGGTTTTTATGTGAAAGCAATAACCTGCATCTATGATTTCTCCTCTCTTTCAGGCTCTGTTGTCTCCTTCGGGAACATTGTTTATGTAATTTTATTTGGATGGTGGATATCTTTAATCTACTTTCTCATTTGTCCTGTAATGTTTCTAACAATCATTGGTGCTCCTTATGGTATGTATTCTGTAACTATTAGCTCAGAGCATTGTTGTTTTTCCTAAATGGGAACATCAAGATTGTTTTACTATTAACTAATTCATTCATTTATTTTGGCTATTTTCAGGCAAACTTTGTTGGAGGATGGCAGGATACTTTATTTGGCCTTTTGGGAGGTCAGTAGAGAAGGTAATGTGATAGGTTGTGTCCTATCTGTGTCTTTGAAATCATATAATAGTTATTTCCACAGTGTATGAATAGTAATAAGTTAGATATATTCAGAGAATGCCACAAGAAAAAAAAAAAAAAAGTAAGCAGATTTCACCAGAAATATTTCCAGTCGACGTTGCACCTGGGAAAACTGATAACAGAGATGGTTTTTAATTTTTCAGGCTGGCGATGTTGTGAAGAGTTCTAATTTGAAGCCTCCAAAGATTGAGGTCATCCCCGAAGAAGGGGATGCTGAAGACAACAGGGACCTTGCCAGGGACAAGGATGTTGCCCCCCTCCTGGTTTCTTCCCCACTCCCTGTTTTAATCCCCGTCCGAGAACCCCCTGCTAGGAAAATTTCTAATCACTGGGTAAAAGAAAAAAGTTAAAACGATTTTAATGTTTTGGTTTAGTGGGAAGATCATTATTTTAAATTATTTATAACTTCAATGATTCTTTGTCCTTCTCTTCAGTGTCACATCAGCACTTATATATGGTTGTTACTGGGTTGCCCTGTCCTGGCTGTTGTGCACTCCCTCGCCTGCGTGCTCTCCTGGCTGCTGGTCTTCGCCATCCCCGTATCCAAAATGAATGCTCGCACACTGACCACTGTCCTCTTCATGGCACCTGAAGATGTCCAGATCCACAGTCTGCAAAAGGTACTGGCTCACTGCTTGCAGTGGCTTTGTTTAGTCAAGAGAAAGATGTCAGTGATGTGAGTGATGACGGAGACAACTGCAGTGTGTGAACAATGAAATTACTGTCTGCTGGGACTTTTTCCTTTAATTGTCACTTCAACAGGCAGCACAGTGGCATAGTGGTTAGCATTGTTGCCCCACAACAAGAAGGCCGCAGGTTGGGTTCCCGGACAACTGAAAGGGGCTCAGTAAAGGGCCCCTTTTTAACTTTAATCTGCCAAAAGCATTTTTTTAAATCTCATAAATCAATTTGTAATTTGAGGTTAGTGTTTTATGTTCTTTTTTTTTTTTTTTTTTTTTTTTTCCCAGACGCCTCCATGTGAGACCAGAGTCATCCTATGCTGTTATCAGGCATTTAATGTTTATTACTACAAATACACTGTGCAAGGAATCAACATTTTTGCTCTCAGTATCCTTTTTGGGTTGGATCTAACCTGACAAAAGTAAGTACCTTTTTATAAAAGAATAAAATGCCAATAGGTCACCTAAGGCACCATTAGATTTCAATTCAATATACTGGACACTTGTGCAATTAAACAAGAATAGGTTGGGTCTTTTTTTATTTTTTAAATTATTATTATTTCTAATTAATTATTTTTTAAACAGGGTCATTTCTGGTCTGTCAATATATATTCTCCTTAAGTCCATTTTCCCTGCAGACCTCCTTCCCCTGGTATTCATCACCCTGATTATTGGCTATGCTGACCGTGAACATAATTACTGCAGCACAGAAACTAAGTTTGCCATAGCCATCACTTCCATCATTCCTCTGTCCTACTATATTGGCATGGGAATAGCCAGGTAAGGTTTTTGCATTTTAACATTATGTACTCCCACTACACCTTCAGATTGTCTGACCACCAGGTTCTTTAATAAACCTGGAACCATGAACAGCAGTCCTTATGTTTATGCGTTTGTTTGATTTTGGGTTTTTGTTTTTTTTGTTGTTTTTTTGTTTGTTTGTTTGTTTTTTTTCCTGCAGCATTTCTGCACAGAGTAACTTTGCAGTGGGAGCTGTGGTGAATGCGACATTTGGCTCCATCACAGAGATAACATTCTACATCACAGCCTTACTGCAAGGATACCATGCTGGCACTAAATGTTATGAGGAGATTGTGAAGGCAGCACTCACTGGAACCTTACTTGGGTGTATACTGTTCATACCTGTGAGTAACAAGAGAATATAGGCATGCTAACATAGAGAATTAGGCGTATATCTTTCAAGTTTGCATGTTCAATATCTTCATTCTGTCTTTGTTTGCATCCATTTCCCTATGAGGCTGAAAGGAGTGGACACTTTGGTCCATCTTTTGATGTGTGTTTGACTGCACAGGGTATCTGTATGATCATTGGGGGCATTAAACACAGGGAACAACGCTTTAACAGTCGTTCAGCTGGTGTGGGCTCAGCCTTGCTTTTCATCTCCATAGGAGGTATGTATAGCAGTCTCACACATCTCTTAAACAGAAACACCAGCAAAGTCAAATTCATACAACCCCAGATTTCTCCTCAGGTGTGTTTGCCCCCACCCTCTTCTCGAAAACCTTTGGCAGTCTGGTGTGTGAAAACTGTAGCAACGCCGGCAATTCAAGCATGTCCTTCATCTGCAAGGACTGTCACTACGACTTGGTTGGCAGCTTCTATGAAACTTCCAGCTTTTCTTATTGTGTTTTTCAGAGCATGTTCTACATTGTACATCAACTCAAACAACAAAGCTGCCTTGAGCAAGTTTGAGTAGACTTTATTTTTTGTTTTTTTTTTTGGTCTTTTTCTAATGTTGAACATGTTTTTCTTGTTTTGTAGACTTATTTGAGTGGACATCTGTAACTTTACCCAAAGTTAATTGCTTTTATTTTTATTTACTTATTTATTTATTTGTGTATTTTAGCGTCAGACTGAGCAACAGTCAATTCTCTCTCATACTGAGTAAGTCCCTGAGCAGCACACAGACTTTTCATGCATACCTACTTAAACATGCTTTGCTTATTTTTATTTTTTTTTATATGTTTTATCTTTTTTCTTTTTTAATTCAGGCCTCTTGTGTATACAATTTCTCTGTTCCTGCCTGCTGCATACCTGATTGGCCTCATCTTCACACTGAAGACCCACTCACACATCTATGATATCCATATAAGTGAAGGCCAAGGGGGCCATGCACATGGTCAGTACACAAATGAGGGTGCCGACTTCTACCACCCCACTAATGAGATTACTGCTGGCCATCTACTCGCTGTCAACTCGTGTATTAATGCCACCACTATTGGCACCAGCCACATTGTAACAGGTGTGTGGTATGCATGTAGTATTCCCTCCTTTTCTTTTTTTTTTTTTTTTTTTTTTTTTCCTTGGGGGTGAAGGGACGATGAAATGCTGGTAAACACTGGTTGCCAGCTGCCTTGTTAACTTGACTGTGTAAGGTTAAGTTGTGCCTTTGCATGTCAAAACTCTGATGCATGTGAGAGTGACCTAAATATGGGAGAAAGAACTTTAATCCTGGGTGGATGTACAGTATTTCACAGGGGAGGCAAAACTTTGGACAACAGAGAGGTAAGTCATAGATATTTTAAACTTGCTTGCTGGAGAGCTAATGATGTGCATGTCGCCAACAGGTCATCACGTGGTTCACTGGTCACGGTGGAAGGCTCTTGCAGTGTTGATTGTTGCCACAGCACTGATGGCCTGTTGCGCTGACCTCAGCACAGAGAATATACAGCCTATCCTGACACATTCTTCAATCTCCCAGGTATTCAAAGTACTTAATTTAAAGAGGGAGCGTCTCTGAGATTCCCTCTGTTAAAAACCTGTGGTAAAAATGGAACATGCTTCTCATGCATTTCTTTGAACTGAAGCATAGCTCCCTTTCTGCAGTACTTCATTGGTGTCACGGTGTTGGCAATGGTGCCAGAGATTCCTGAGATTGTCAATGGGATCCAGTTTGCACTGCAGAACAACATAAGCCTAAGGTATGACTGTTCTTTGCTGTAGAATTACTTTAATAGACAGAGACAAACCCCTTTTTAATCTTGCGACGCTGATTGGTCTTGGCAAGAACACAGTAGTTAAAAGATTTTCATATGATGGAATATTATCTTTTCCTTTGCAGTCTTGAAGTGGGCAGTTGTATTGCTGTGCAGGTCTGCATGATTCAGATTCCATTGCTCATCCTCTTCAATGCTTTCTATGTAAGTCAAAATTAGTTTTGCAGATTTGTTGGGTTTTTTTTTTTCAGATTTCTTGGTTTTTTTTTTTTTGGTTTTTTTTTGTTTTTTTTCTTGTTAATTAACTGATTTTTTTTTTTTTTTTTTTTTTTTTTTTTTTCCCACTCCCCCTCCAGGATGTTGGATTTGTGCTTGTGTTCAGTGACATTCATCTCTGGGCCAGCATCTTCAGTGTCATTGTGGTCAACTACATCTTCATGGATGGGAAATGTGATTACTTCCAGGGTAAGTCATTTTAAAACAATTTCCCATTTTGCAAAATAGACATCACATAGCAGGGATGGACATGAAAGTTAGGAAAATGCTGCAGATGTTCAGTGGGTTATAATGGACTCTCTTTTGCCTGCAGGAACTGCCCTAGTGGTGGTTTATCTCATTCTTTTGGCCCTTTACTTCTTTGCTCCTTCTCCACGCTCTTGTTGATACACTCAACAAGAAAAATCCTATACAGCAATTCTTCATCTTCAGGTGGTCTGATCTCAGTTGTACAAAATGTTGGAAAATAATTGAATTTAGTTTAGAAATGTCCCTGTGGGGCTGTATGAAAATAACTCTATTATTGGATGGTGTTTTGTGTGTTTGAACATTTTTCCCAGCTCTGACTGTGGTATCTGACTTTTCCTGCATTTGAATGTACATTTGTAATGAGTATTTTCTGGTTTAATTGTAACATTGTAATATGTGGTATATAAAGGACATAATAAATGCATCAATTTAAATAATCTGTTTGTAAATTAAGGCATTTTTGTTTATGTGCATTTGCGGATAAAACTACTTTGCACAATGTGCACAAATAATTTCTACTTCCAAATTTCGATTTAACCTACATCTCTAGCTCTGCAATGCTCATTATTGGCATTTTATCCCACTGAGTATTCTTGGCACAACAAGGCAAATCTCATGCATATTATTGAAGTAGCATTTTCAGAAAAGATGTAACAGCGATTCATGCAGTAATGTTGAACATATTGGGTTTTAATTAGGCTCAATGTCATGCCAGTTATTAGTTGAGGAAAGAAAAGGTAGGAAAGAGAACTATGTACAGAATACTTTATTGACAGAACTCCAAAACATTCACACAGGCCTACTGTACAACATTTAGGTGGTTACCTTCAAATCTCTGTTCCAAAATAAAGAGCTGATGTTGATACAGAAAGCAGCTAATGACATCATGCGGAATAGTTTGTAATGCAGAAAATAAATGAAAGGATATGGTTAATAGCAGGCAGAATCATGCATTTGTAAGATGCATCAAAATATCTGGCAACCTTACGTCCTGATGGGAAATTTTAAGTTTCACCTTTAACATTTCATTCCTAATGAGGATATTACCCCCCCAAGGTGCACCCTTTTTTTTTTTTTTTTTTTGGCATCAGTTAAATGACTATTGAGCATATCACCTTGATATATGCCACGTCCTGTCCTGAAGATTACTTTCTCTGCTTTTTAGCAGGAGATGGTCTTACTTAAAGACAGAATACAGAAATCAACATTTCCTTTTGACCAACATGTTGAGTTAATATGCAACATGTGGTATTTGGAACCTTAAGTGGATAAAATGTTCATTTACTCTCAAAGAATAACAAAGTCTTTTTGCCTAAACATGAGAAGATCTTATATTTCTTGAACTTGTGATATTTCAACCTCAATATAAGTTTGAAAGGCACTGCAGAATAGACAAATGTTTATACAAGCTTGCTACTAAAGTGACTCCCTTTTAACAAAACCAGTTAAAATTTTATTAACAAAGGGTAAATGTGAACAGAATTAAGTCTTTATTTGAATAAAATCATTAAGTTTAAAGAGCACCAAATTCACAGTGATGTATTGGTTTACAAATGAAAGCTAAGAACAAACAGGAAGGAAATTATCTTGAAGATACCCACCTGACTTTTTTTTTTTTTTTTTTTGCAGATGATTCTCCTGGCTAGGCAGCAACATAATGTATAGTGGAAAATGGGAAGATACAAGGGCTCAGATATGGACAAAACCAGCATTTAACAATTTCTTTATGTTTTAGTCAGTTTAACACAAATAACATGCTATTCATAGCCATGTTCAACACATACCATAACTTCTTTCTTATGTTTCTCAGTGCCTCCAGGCAGATGCTTGTTTACATTCTTACGATATTAAAAACAACCAGGAAAGACTTAAAACAAGACTTGTAATCCTTTACAGTGGACACCATGTCTGTTTTCTTGTTGAAGTAAAGCAACTTCAACAATAAAAACAGGAAAATATGTGTGACTTGATATTTTAGTTGATTTTCATACCATAAGGCGCGAGCGCAAACAAAAGGGTGCCTGGACAGACACAAAAACGGTTTAAAAAGGTAAAACACGACAGAATGTCAACAGAGATATGAGCTTTTGTATTAAATTGACTAGAACACTAAAAATACTGGCATGGTCCTTTAACAAAACTTCCACTTTTTAGACTGAAAACCTGTTTCCAGGATATATATAAAAAAAATTAAATGTCAACAAATATGCAAGACAAAATGTGCAAACAGCAATATCAGGTGATGAGAATACTCCCCAAAACTGATTTAGTTCGAATAAATATACATGCATTTGTCCTTTGCACAGAAGTACTAGAGAGGGTGGGTTAAAAAAAAACAAAAACAGCAGAGGACATGGCAGATAAAGTATTGCCAGAGTTTGGCTGATGGGAAACAGGAATTCATACTTAGCTTGACATGAAGGCATAATGTCAGGAACGATGGTGCTGAGAAGGGTCTGTTGAGGGTGTTTGAGTTGAAAGAAATCCGTAAAACATTCAACGTTTATTTCCTTTATCATCACTGGAACTGCAAAAAAATAACATCAAAAACAAAAAAAAAGGCATCACATTGTTTTTGGTTTTAAGGCGGGGCTACTTTTGGCAGAGGGGGAGCGATAGGGCATTTTCCCGAGAATTTTGCTGTGAGTTGTCTTCTGTGCTCTGTCATACCTCATCTCCTCTCACTCCAGCCCACCCCAGCCCATCTCCTCCATTCCTGTCCATCCTTTACTGTGCGACTTATTTCAAACGTTCAATGAGTTCTTGCGTTAGGCCCAAGTTGAGCAGCTGCATGGTGGGGAGCGAAATCAGGTGGGGGAAAGCCTTGAGGAGCTTCTCCCAGCACAGCTCCAGCAGGCTGGGCACTGCCAGCCAGATTTTAAACAGAGAGCCAGTTCTCTTGTTTTCATGGATGTTCACTACACCACCGTGGATGTACATGCAGCCAGCCTGGATAACAAAAGAAAATGGCTATTTTAAATAGAATACATAGATTAAAACAAATGAACTTTAAGGCTTGAATATTACACATTATACAGCAGTTTAACAGAGAGACAGGATAACTAGAACAGGTAGCATTGTACTAACTGGGGTGACAGCAGCACAATGGAAGTAGGCTGGCTCAGGCATCACTGCTGGTAGTTTACTCCACTGGAAAGTCTGCAGGTTGATCTTCCACAGATCAGCCAATATCAATTCCCCGTTGTAGCCTCCACAGATAAATACATCTATAACAGGGGATAAAAATGAATGAGACGCTTTGTATGTATTTGAAGTTCTGCACGTGTTCTCTGATATGGAGTTACTTTCAATGCAATTTAACTGCAAGTTGAATATAAGGCTATAACAAGTGTTTTTTTGTCTTTATGAGAAAAACTCCCACCATTTCGTATTTGCACACAGCTATGGCATCTCCTAGGAGCAGGATACCCTGTCAAAAGCACAAACATTTTAGATTTGGATGCATGAAAATGAAACAGCCTTTGTTAATTATGAGGTGCAGGATACAGACCGATTTTTTCATGAGGTTTAGTTGTAATCTCCTCCCAGGTATTGGTCTCCAAATTGTAAGCATGCACCTATAGAGAAAAATATTACCATTAGTATAACTAAGCCTTTTCTACAATGATTAAAACACAAAGAACTCTTTGAAATTAAAAAAATTTTGCTTGTCACCGAAAGTAAACCATTACATAAATTGGAATAAAGATTTGCTAAATGGAGACTATTTGGTTATGTTTCATAGCTTAAATTACATAGAAATGATGCTGTATATATAATAATAATATATTATATAATAATAATAATACTGTAACATTGTTGTGCCATGTCTCTATATTCCATTGGTTTTTCATCTTGGATTGGTTTGAAATAATAACCATTGATAAGTGAAATAACTTTCTATCACCTATCCACTTCAGCATTTATTGCACTGTAGAAATCATCTTTTAGGCAGGCAAAGCAGTGTATATCCTCTGTACCTTGTCCAGAGGATAAGATGTCCAGGAAGTTCCCCCACCTAGAATGTAGATTCTCTGCCCATCATGTGCCATTTCATGCCTGTACCTGTGGTGTACAAAACCAACAGTGAGTTGTTTTTTTTAACACTGAATTTTCCTAGGTTTGTTAGAAGCATGACAGCATACCGTTCCTCAGGGAGGTCGTTGGGAGGGTTGTTGGGTTTGAGGTGGATCCACTCTCTGGTGGTCAGGTCCAGCCTGTGTAGGTCTGTGCTATAGATGTACCCCGTTGTCCCTCCAAACACATATAGGAAGCCATTTACAATGACCATCGCCTGGAGGAGAAAACATATACAACTGCTGGCTAGTATGTGATAATTTTAATTTCCTCAATTTAAAAGTTTTAACAACCAATAAGTGGATTTTGAAATACTCTAATGAATTAACAGCAATCTGTGCAATTCTTCGAGAAAGCAATAAAATATTTTCTTTAGTTTGAGTTTTTATTCATTTTATTCAGCCTCAGACTGCTTTCTGAGGCTACCTGTCCATAGATTCTGTTGGGTTTCTTCCCACGGCAGTTGAGTAGTGACCATCTCTTGTACTTCACATTACAAACATGGACATCATTGCCGTTATTTTCACCAAAAGGGATCCCAGTACCGCCAAACACCAGGAGGTTGTTGCCATGTAAAACAGCTAGAAGAACAAGGCAACAACAAATTAGATTTCCATTGCACTTTAACAGAAAACTTTGTTCATGAAAACTGATGAAGTGTAGTGTGTATGTCTACTAATCAGCACTAGTACGCTCAAAGCCAATAGATATAGAATGTTTCACCTGACATGGATGCCAGCTCCGTGGGCATGTAGCCTTCTGTCCGAATCTGCTGCCAGCAGCCTGTGGCAAAGTGATACCTCCATAGCTCCCTGAACAGTGGATAATCTTCATTGTCTGAGCCTCCTGACTCATCATAGTCAGGGTTGTAACCTCCAAATACATACAGGTTAGTGTTGTCTGCAACACAACGATGGCCACTGCGAGCGGGGGGATTGCGATGACCTGGAGTTTCATAGATAAAGAGAGGATGAGCACATTAACAAAGGTCCTAGTCAGGCACTGAAAGTGAGCCAACAAGATAAACTTTTATAAATTGCTGCGCAAAAAATAAGATACAAATTCAAGTGAGTCAATCTACTTATTTAAGTCAATTGAAGTCTAACACTATCACTGGTTTGCTTTGTTATGAGAATAAAACCTAGGTTCATCCAGTTACAGCCATTTGCATCTTACCATAAATGTATCTGCTGCAAAATCAATCAATAGCACTTAAACATTTGGTGTGTCTTTGTCACATGCATTATACACATTCTTATTATAGTCTTCAAGTCTATGTAGTGTGCTACAAATTCATTGACTGGCTGCTGGAGAAATAAGTCAATTCATAATCGTATGCTTCTGTGGTTTGAATACAAAAATCTTACATCTCTGTAATTCTCAATAATATGCAAAATGATATGCAAAATGCACTGTTCTTCTTTCTGTGAAAATGTATGCAATAGGTAGAACTAAAACATTGTATTTGATGCTTTACCAGGTTTCAGGTATCAGCAGGGGCACAATGACAGAAAACAGAGCAAATTAAGTCAAATAATTGGGCCTCTGTTTAATGTACTAAGAATAGCAGTGAGGCCTACCTACAACTTAGCTCTGATGTTGCAGCTAGCAATTGCCTTTTCATAATGAGGATTTATGAAGCTTAGACAACAGACAAATGTAGAAATAATGATGCCTATCAATCACACTGACCCAAAAAGACATTGATGATTAGAAAAAGGAAACAAAACAGCCCAAAGGCGGGATTTGAACTGTAGTTTTATCAACAGCTAAATAGAGAGAGAAATGTCAACTAATATATTCTGCTCACAATGGTTATCAAGACTCTGTCCCATCCCCAGATTATCAGGAGAGATAAGATCGAGGAAACACGTCCACCTCTGACAACATCCCTGACCAGTCAGTCTTACATGATTAAATACGTACGTTCATACTCAGATGAATGCATTTTAACTCACTGAGCCTTTGTCACATCACAGCATTCAATTCCTACGCACACAAAGCAAATTTCAAGACACTGATGTAGTTTGCCTAGTGACAGCCTTAGAAGTGCTATCGTGGTGTTTTTAGGTCAGTAAGAGAAGATGACCAGAGGAGTGGTGACAGCCTATATCCAACGTTGTCTGTGCAGAGAGATGATGAATTTATACATAAGGTAAAACAGAATACTAAACCACATGATCTTGCTAATGTCACAGACATCAGGTGTAATTGCTAACACGCTAAAAGATAAACAAGCAGAACTGCTGGATGTTGCTAGCTTAATTTTTACAGTTAATGTCACCAGGAAGGGCGATGCTTTCTTTCAGAAGCTGTAAAAATAACACTGTGTGTGAAACAGTCTACCTGGTGAACACGGTGTTCGTGTTACAGGTAAAACGTGTCAACATTAAGTTAAAAACCTTCGTTAGTATGGCTTGCTAATGTGGTTGACCGACTTGCTAACGTCTCACCGTGCGGCGGCCTACCGGTCAGTTTATCGAATTTATTCAGCAGGTCTAGCCTGCGAGATCCTTCCGTGTCCGACATCGTTTCCCCTTTACAGTCCAGCCCTGAAGAATGTCACATCGAATAAAACCTGCTAAAGCGCCGATAAAACATTATTAATCACCCAACATTTCTTTCAATTGGGAGCCATTCACAATTTTTACTACCCCTCGGTGGTGAGACGCTGGCCAATCAGGGGGCTTGTTATTGGGAGGTTGCGTCATCAGAAAGGGGCGGGACTGCGCGTGTCATCTCCAAAACAACAACATTTCAGTAGCATATGGTCCGCGGACCTGCAGGGGCTGCAGGTCACTATAGTGGTGAAATGGAAAACCCATGTGTCACACCATGAACAAGCTAACAACCACATAGAGCCTGAATTAAAAAATATCCCAATGAGCTCATGAGTCCAGATCCCTTCAACAAAGTTTAGAAAATGACGGATTGTTACCACTAACCACACGCTGTGAAAGCCCAAAGTGTTTAAAAGAAATCACTTTTGCCTTAAAATACAAATGCAATGTTGTATTTTCTATACAATTTCTCTTCATTGTGGTTTGCCAGGTATATCAAACCTTTAAACATACTATACAACATCAAATTAAACTATAAACTAAACTATGGAATCGTTTCAGCCAGTGTAGTAGGCACCATAAATTGTCTACATAGTGCCCTCCAGTGTTCGTGATTGTGTTCTTGAGTGGTGGATGAGATGCCAATACCTTGATAGCCTATCACTGATAGGTGGTTAATGTAGCCCTGCTGGCGACATTTACTTATGCAGTGTACTATTCATTCATTTATTCATTAATTCGTGTTCTACCACTTATCCGTTTCCGGGTTGCTGGAGCCAGGGCGCCAGTCCTGCAAGGTACTAGTAAATGAGAAATTAAAAATGAAAGTATTGAACTTAAATAAATAAAAAACAACGATATATGTCATTTGTGAAAAACTTAAATAGATGTCTAAAAAGTTTTGGGACCATTCGTAAATTAAGATACATATTTATAGGATAATAAAAATATTTAAAATTGAAGTTTAAAATGAATGATACAGGCTAGGAAAGTTTCTTTCTTGTCATGATGAATCTTGAACAACAAACACAACCAAACAGGATTGTTTGGTTGTATTTGTTTGTTCGTTACCTTAACAGCTTTCCGAATCTCTTCGCTTGTATCTATTTATTGTTTTATTATGTTTTAACCTGTGTATAGCACTTTGGTCGACTGCTGCCGTTTTAAATATGCTCTATAAATAAGCTGGAACTTGACTGTTTAATCCAATATCAACCATTATCCAGGGTTATGCGAAACTTATTCCATTTTCAGAAAATGGTGAACTTTGAACTTATTCTAAAAAGCGGAAATGAGGCCACCAGCAGGGAATCACGTGCTCTCTAAAGTTACCGGAAGAGGATTTTTGATCCAGCTGGCGGAAAATTTGTCCCCAAAACTCAAACCTCTCTGTGTAACTCACGAACGTAGAACTTAGAGCTACACACAACGAATTAAATATTACAATTGTAGTTAAAAACTTTGATTTATTCACAAATATGAAGGTTTCGACATGCATGTAAAAATTCTGAATATATTCAATGAGTCTCAACCGATGTAATTTTAGTGATTGAAGGGAGCTTATATCTTGAAGAACTTAGAAGGAAATACAAATAAAAGACTTGCATTTTACTATTTTTTACATTACGCCACGGATACTTTTTATTTAAAATATTTTAATACCAGTGACACTAAAGTTTATTCCGTATGAAAAAAAACCAAACTGCTTCTATTCATCACTTAAATAATGCACTGTTTCTCCGGGCATGTAATCAACACCTATAAGACTGAAATGTTGTTTTTTTTTTTAAAAGGACCCCCAGGAGGTTAAAAGCCAGAACTGGGCTCTGAGTTGTAGTTTGGAGGGGGGGTCACACAAAGCGGAACGTTTGGTTTCTGAGTTTATTTTCCGGGGGACGTCAGAGCCGATCATGGCGACGATCGGCGGCAGTCGTGGGGATCGTCTCAGCAACACTATTCAACAAAAGTCTTCCCTTGTCTCTCCGGAGAAAGTTCGCGAAATTCTCAATGATGGGGTGTCCTCGGCAAACCTCGGAGCCGTCAGGTGCAGTTTATGAACATCCGCCGCTTACTTTGTGCGATTTAAAGTACAAGTTGGCATTAGCTAGTTTTGGTTAGCTGCCTAGCCGTTGCTACTTTAGCTGCCTTGACTTATGGGAGAAGGAGCCGGGACAAATAGCCTCAAATCTGAGAGCATGCAGGTCAGAAATGGGAGCTTTTGCACTGCTGCATCTTTATAGTCCTTGTTGTTTTGTTTATCGACCAGACAGCTTTGCTATGAGAGTAGCGGTGTAATCTCTCCTGTGCACGTTTCCAGATAAGGGGAGTGCGGACCTAAAGTTGGACAGTACTATGGCACACCTATTAGTTTGCCATTTATGTCTCAGGTACTGTCAACTGGTCTCACTTCCGTCTAAGCCTCGCCAAAGAAACGTTGTTAAACTCTCTATGCATTATTGTAACAAGCAGAAGTCGAATTTTTTTCTGTTCTTACCTTATTTTTTAATGAAATGAAGAGTTTTACAATTAGGTGTAGCTATGTTTCATCTTGCAGTTTATTTACAAATTTCTAATCTCAGCAAGTGTCTATTCTCGTCTGTATCGATTGTTAAATTAAATCTGGTTGTCCTGCACCAAGCATTCCTGTCTCCCTGAGAAAGTTTATTGGAAGAAAATAGGAATTTCAAAACAAAGGTTGCAGATGATTTCATTTTTTTTTTCTTATATTATAATTCAAACAATGAGTCTGTGCAAACTCTGTTATATATATATGTCTTACCTCTATGTGGATTTCAGTGGACAAGCAGATTTGAATGTTCTGGAAGTAAAAAGCAACACTCAAGCACCCTGTGAGGCAACGAACAAAGAAGCATTTTTCTCAAGAGTGGAGTCCTATTCAATATCCTTTATTGAATTTAAACTTATGACCCAGATCCAGTTTGAAGCATCTGTTTTTGTTGTTTCTCAAATTATACAACCATGTGATCACTATAAAAAAAGCATGTGTGGATCTGTAATCTTGTTATGTTTTTTATATTATAGTAGCAGAAAAAACAATGAGGCATGGATGTATTTCTTTGATTTAGAGGAACAATGATTGAAATAATGTTTGTACTGTGTCCGATTGAAAATTTCCTTAGCAGAGCACTGTTTGAAATGGGCAGGTAAACCCCGCACATTGTCTCCTCTGATGTGTGCCAGATATGGCTGGATCAACATAGGTTGTGATATGCTCAAGTGCTCCAGCTGCCAGGCTTTCCTGTGTGCATCACTACAACCAACTTTAGATTTTGAAAAATGTAAGCAGAACTTTCAGCAACAGGGAAAGTCATTGTCAAATCTAGGACACATTTAATTTTGGCAAGCTCTTGCTGATATTGCCTGTCTGCCAGAAACGAAAGGTCAAGCATCTCTTCTTTTAAATAGATGAATCCCGCATTGCAGAGATATCTAGGCAGCTTCAGACACAGCACGAGAAGTTTTGTACTTGGCCTGACTTTCCTTGTCCAGGTAAAAGCAACCACTTGTGCTGCATGTATATACTGAAAAAATAATCTTAAACATGACAATTTCATTCTTGCTGAATCAAGCCAGAGATGTCAACATAATAGTCATTCTAATTATGTTAAAATGCTTTTATTTCAGAGCGGTTCTGGCTTGTTCCAGCCTGTGAACCATCAACACTTCTCACAGCCTTCTTAGAACGCTTTCAGAGTGCCTGTCTTCTTGCACAGCAGTTGCCAGCCATGAAGCCAGAGTACCTGAAATCCATGGTGAGCAGTAGTCTATGGCTTTGTTGATCCGGACAATAGGTCATATTAAAATGATGAGCATGGTTCTTATTACAGAAAAAACAATACAGGAAGAAAAAGTTATTTGATTATGGAAGTGATGTTCAGATTATTGCAGAAAAATGAGAACTGATGTGTACATGTATTTACCCATCAGGAAACATAGGTTTTAAAGTATATCACATGTAATTAATGCTTAATGTTTCCTTGCAGTCTTTGACTGAGGATGTTATCAGTGTTATCCTGCAGCTGATTGAGGAAGAACAAAAAAGAAAAGGAGGGACTCCATGTTCCGAACCTTTGGCTGTTCAAGTAGCTGCATGCATTGTTTCTCTGTGTGGCTGGGGAGCAAGGTGAGATAATTCCAGGCTCTTTCAACTGCACACAGTTTGATGGTGCTGTAAACCATAATAAGCATAAACACTACATACTTAATGTATCTTTTAAGAAAAATTGTACAATGGTTACTGGATTCTAAGCTATTTGAATTTGTCTGTTTTAGCCCAGCCCTGCATGCCATGAACCTGCCCATCCTCACTTGCTCCTACTGTATGCGCAAAGTGGGCCTATGGAACTTTCACCAGATGGAAGGTATTGGAGATGATGGCGATGCCTCAACAAACACTATTGGCAATTCTTCACAAGCAGCAGGTCCTGTTTCAGCAGCAATACATGAGGGTCAGGGAGATCATTCTACATCTTCTTCACCCAGCCCTGTTACCACTCCGTGTCGCATGAAGTTACGGAGTCAGGACTCCACCCGCTCGGACCAAGCAAGTTGCTTTGGCAATTACTTACGACCAGATAAATAAACTAAGCTAATATCTCATCTCATTTACATTAGGCATACTTGTTCTGTGGGCATTAATGGCAAATCAAATCTTAAAAACATACTGGGCTGTTTTCACAATGTTCTCACATATGTTGCAGGGTGAGGGAACCTCTCCCGTGGCCTTGCGAGCCAGAAGCAGAGACTCGCCAAGCCCCAGTGAAGAGCTACCAAGTCCCTTGACCAGGGGTAAGAGGCCTGCAACTCGCAGCAGAGGACAGGGCGATAACTCAGGGGCTGATGGGGCTGCCAGCACGCAACATCCTCCCAAACGCCTATGCCTCTCATCATTTGGTGCTCCAGTAAGAATTTGCATTACTGCTGATTTCATTGCTTCATTTTTATTATTTTTATTATTATTATTGTCGTGGTGCAGTCTCCATTTGAGGAATTATTATTATTATTATTATTATAAATATTACAGCACTGTGTATTCCTTAATACAGTCTTGTGAGAGTAATATAAAGCATTTTGGCAAGAAATCTGTCCTAATAAGCAGTACCTGAAAACAAATTCTACACCTTTATCAAAATATTGAATCCTTAAAAACTACCAAGAGATTGTCTGATTAAGACAAAGCAATAGAACCTATATTCTACTTTAATATAAAAGCATTGGGATTACTTGTTTAGAATTTGCTATTACAAACCACTTTTTTGACAAACTTCCCTGTTATTCCAGGATGGGCTCCTGCACAAGAATGCATTTGACCCTCTTGCACAACACAGAGACTGGTGTCCCTGGATCTCCGCGGGAAAGGAAAATGTTGATCCAGGAGCCATCCCTGCTCTGGGTGGAGGGTCAGCATCCCATCAGCAGGGCTGGAAGGCTGCTCTGGACCTCCTCCTTCCCATGAAAAAGAACTCTGACACAATGGGATGCAGTCCAGCACAGGCAAGTCAAAGTTTAAGGTGTTATTCATTTCATCAAACATCCTAACTCAACAATTATGTGAACCAACATCAACCTTATCTATTTGGACCTATTAAAAAACAGTTTCTCATAATTTTTGTTTTGTTCACCATAACACTTTCCTTAATCTCTTAAATAAACAATATCTGGCATTTCTCTTTCCTTGCAGGGCCCTCGGGACAAGTCTAAAAAGGTGTTTGCTATTTTCCGACAGTGGCAGGTATCTTCCTCTCCATCTCAGCAGACTGTTTCCAACCAAACAGCACTGCAGCACTGAAGAGATTAACTGACCTGCCCTCTTTTTGCGGTACAGAATCTGTAGTACCAATAGCCGCAATGTCATATAATGTACATATACGCCATCCCTTAATGTCATGTTTACAGTCCAAGTGTTTCTGGTGGGGGAAGGAAGTTGATAGTGTTTTTAGGCAAATAAAAGTCTTCTCTGTGAACACTGAAATATGTGAAGGATGCCTATGTGTGGCTTTTTAACATCTGGATTCTGCAACATATAAATTGGGGTGTGCAACTATAGGGGCCTATATAGGCTTTTTATTATTACTATGTGTATACATAAATAGTAGTAGAAATAGCACGTCTCAGTATGAAAATTGGCCAGAAGCAAGGCATCTACTGTTGACCTCATGTGAAGGCTGCTTCATGACATTATGATGGTCTGGATTTCTGTTAAATACAAGTCAAGGAATCCTTGATCATGAGAAAGGGCCAAATGCCTTGACACTGGAAGGGTAATGTTTACCTTCACTGTATGTTGAGTCATTTGTGTGAGTGGTAAACATTAACCTCAGACAAAACTGTGAGGAAGTCATATTTGTGTGTGTGTACTAATTTGCTTGAAAAGCAATGTGGATACGAGTTCTCTTTGATAAGAACAGAATTCTTTTTTGTGTGGTGATGTATTTGTTAGTCAATAATAAAATCCTGATTATTGCAGGCAGGTAGAACAACGTGCCATGATCTTTAAACCTGTTTTAATATAGATTGAAGATGCCTGTACTTTTTGCCTTCCTGTGACATCTCATTACTAGTGCAGTTTTCACTATTTTGCATGTGCATTTATCTTCGTAGAATTTCCTAACAGGGTTTAATAAAAATGCTCTTCTGAAAGGTTGTATTACATTGTATGTTATTCTTCTGACAGAAAGCACTAAAAAATAAAGCTGAATGAGCAATTCATCAAATTTAACACATTGTTTTATATTTATATGTATATATGTATAACAAACATGTGAACAGGAATAAGTTATTTGCTGTGGTATGTTGCGTCTCAGCAATGACTGGCAATGACATTTTATTGTCTGTACATAGCTGCTTTGGCAGGTTTGACAGCTATGCAAGCTATGTTATGATTATTATTTTTAAAAAATGATTACTGGTTGATTTAGTGATTTGCCATGAATGATAGCCCACTTGAGCATTTGACAAACATTTCTGTTTTCAGGGCAGGTATGATGTGGTTTTGGGGGGTTATGGTGTTTGTCTTTAATCATGGTTCTAATTTTGAAAACATTCTCATATATATACATATACTATTGTTAAGTCTAACTTCTGATTCTGCCATTAATAGGAAAACATCCAGATTTATTGCTTGCCCTGACCCCTACAAAAAGATGAAGCAGAAAATATCCTCTCACTGTTTGCACAGTTGGGAGAATCTGTTCTTCAAAGGGTTGGCAGCTGTTGTCAGACATTATCTCGAAAGCCAAAATCGCTATAAAACAGAGCCAGGGTCACAGTAATGAGGGAGACCACCCGAAATCCAAAGACTTGATGTGTCATCTATTTATTTTTTATTATTATTTTTGTCTTTTCTCTGATTATTTCCAATAGAAAATACAAAGCAAAATGTCAAATTTCCACCTCAAGACGACACTGGAGCAAGAAAACCAAAAGTGTCCTAAATAAAACTACAAAATCGACGATTGCTGATGACGTTTCGTCTCATACGTGTGTCGTCATCCGCGGAGGGATCCCAGCTTGTCAGGATGGTCGGAACACTGAGAGGCAGTGAACGGCAGAGGTCTAACGTTAGCTCAGCCACTCAGTAGGACAGGGAGACATTGAACTGTGAAGACGTCTTGCTGTGAACATTTCTGAAAGCAAATGTTAACTTTCGGATAGTACCGTTTGCTGGGCTGTCTAGCGTTTTGGGAGCTAGCTTTCAGTTTTCTCACTGGTGTTCTGCGGTGGAAATAGCAAAAATGTCGTCTCCAAGTCCGGGTAAAAGGCGAATGGATACCGATGTGGTGAAACTGTATCCTTTCTGAACATAAACAACTGTATCTAAGTCGCTATCTTGTCAGCTATTTCCTGGTGTGTGAGAAAATATGATATGACCAAACCCTATTCATTGATACTGCTTGTTTGTCTTGCTAACCCAAAGGAAGATGGAGCGTTCATTGTGAATGACTGGTGTTTTTGTGTAAACAACATTTTGCTAGCAAAGCCAAGTGTTAGCTATTTCTGTCCTGCGAACCTCCAGTCGCACATCGGGACAGCTGTATGAGCTAATCAGATCGGTTCCATTACCTTTCGGCAATTTTTCAGCAAAGCCTTTTAATAACATAAACGTTAGCTGTCTCGCTTGTTGTCTAAATTTAAAAAATACTGCAACAGCCGAACAGACGCTAACGTTGCTCTCCCTTCACAGGAATGTCTTTCATCTTGTTGCACCACCGATAGATCTGACAGCGGTAGACTATATTAAACACCTTATGGCAATTTGGTTTCTTTGTCCAGGCTGTCGTTTGCCAGGGAGGCGACGTGAAACAGCCTTTTTACACGTTGACACAGCAGCTTGTTTACATAACGCAAGGCTACCGTCAAATGTAAATGCTGTTGTCTTTTGTTCCACTCCCGTAAAAAAACGGTGGCGTTATTTAAGCACGAATCTTCCCGGGTGTTGTTATCCGGAATTTGAGATCCCATCAAGGCTTTTGAAATTGTGTTATTGCTTCTGCCACTTGAATTGTTACCTTGTAACGCTGTTGAGCTGGCTTGCTACTCTGCTGGTTAATTTCACCATCAAAATGGCCACCTGATCTGTCTCTCTCACTGTACTTCAGTGTCCGCAGGCAAACATGTGGAACACTAACTTCTACAATTTTTACACTGGTTGCAATTTGTCATTTTATAAATATTATATTTGGAAGTTAGTATGGTAGCTGTTTCTGATGAGGTACAGCAAGTGTCATCGGGCCTGTAGTCGTTTTCACTGTGGAATGCCTAAACTTTTATTCAACATCTCCTCTGGTCTGATTACAAGTCGCTGTCACCATGTTTACTTTTACACTGCTAATTTCTATGTTCTGATTCACTTAGATCTGACAGTTTGACTCTAAAAACAAACCATAACACCACGTTTCCAGTCCACACAGTGTTCTAGAAGAACAGTGTGAACAAGTAGTTTTGTTTTTGTCCCAGCTCAGTGGAAGCCAGCTTAATGATTGGGTAGCTTGTTACTAGCCGGAAACCACAAGAGGGAGGGACTTAGAACAGCTGATGGGATGGCAGTAAAGCTTAGTCAAATATGGGGCTAGAACTGGGCTGGTCAAAATAAACCAAATGAAAGGGAAACCTTCCCCTAGAGGTTCAATATAATGGTTAACAATAGAAGGTTTGAAATTCTTCGTATTTTGATCTTTTAATTAAATTGATTATCATTGTTATTTTTACTAATATAAACTTAAAATACTTGACCTATGCAATACATTCTGCCCCACACCTCCAAATCAGTGTTAAAATGTCACTACCCCATATGCATTTGGAACTGCATATGGTAGCAATATGTGAACAAACATCAACCAGGAGGCTGCAGGTTGTTCTTTTCCAGCTACCTTTTCCTTGTTACTTTGGCCTGTTGCCTAAGGCATTTTGTTACATCTGCTTGCTAGCAACAGTGCTTGTTTGAGCAAGTTTCTGCCCCCCCCACTCGACTCCACTTATGTGTAGGCTATGAGGCGTGAGTGTTGAAGCAGACAGAGCAAGAGTTTTTGAGTGTTGCAGAACACACACACACACACACACACACAGTGTTTCAGTTTAATACACCCCCCCTTCTGAACTGCTTGACTGATGGGCAAGAGCAGGTTTGCTCTATGCCACCTGCTCAATTCCATACAATGACCTGTGTGTTTCAGGATAGCATGGGCAAGCTATAGTCAGCAAATGTTGAGGAGAACAGCTATGTGCATTTAAAAGTAGCTGTACAGAACTGAGATTTACTGGTTCACATAGCACATGGGGTTCACTGCTGACTAGGCCATCTTGTTGAGCTGAAGCAGAGAAGGCTCCAGGTTACTGGTATGGGCAATATATCCTTCCTTCTGTTTGTGTCCCCAGAGCAAATTTATCAGAAACAACCTCTTCCCTGTGCTACTCATCTGTGCGTCTTTCTCTGCTGTAACCAAAACCTGAAACTCACACTGCCTTTTAGACAGGAGCAGTTTCTTTCTTATGCCCTGACACTAGGAGCCCTCACGCATTAATTTGCTGCGGCCACTGGAGAGCTGGGAATCTAGAGCGGAGGCCATTAGGGAATTCATGAAAATGAATGTCAGAATGACCTCAGCATGTAGTATCACTGGGTTTGGGCTTTGACCAAAGCCAGGCCATTAGATTGAAATCTGCTTTTAATACCAAATATACAGTCATTCTGTTTGAATGCCATTACCTGAACTCTTTGAAATATTTATTGAAAGTGTTGTGGTATTAAGTGTTGGTTTAAACTGCCAAAGTACTTTTCTTTATTTCCCCCAGCCTTCTCTCCCTCTGTTGCAAATGTATGAAGTGGCAAGAGACAACTTGTTTTATGTCCAGTATTTGTGAGACCCTCAACAATAAACTAGATTTATTTTCTAATAACTTGCATAACTTCTGGTCACCTACTCTTCAGACATGTAGCTTTAGTTTTGGAAAATAGTGCTTTTGAAGAAGAGTGTGTCATTTCAAAGAGCTTTACATTCAGCTTATTGTTTGGGGTTGACTGCACATACTGTGTAGGTAGATGTGCTATTATTTGCATGTATTCATCATTGGTTTACTCGCTTTACAATGCTTTCAAGCTGTAAGCTGCTGGAATTTTAGCACAGGTAGACTACAAAGGACTAAACCTATTGTGAATGCTAACACAAGCTCTGGTCGTGTCTGGCCTATGGATTTTAATGCAGTGAATGGGACAGAAAAAGGACATGTGTAGGATGATTTGTACATTATAAAGAAAAAACCTGAGAGTCTGAGAAATATTTTTATAGATGTATATTTTAATAATGTTTCCACTGTCCCTCGTAATCTTGAACTTTATGTTAGTTTCGCTGGCCTGAAGACTATTGGTTTATATTTATTCACAGGTTAAATCTCGTTGGGTTAAACAATTTATGGGAGCAAAATGTATTTCAGTTGTACTTTTCAACCTTTCAGTTGCTGCTAGAGGGTCTGAAAGTGAATGGATAGCAGTTCTGCGAAGCATGGACACTACTGAATAATAATAGAGGCTGGGGGGAGGCATTGGGAGGGGTGTTGCATGCTTCATTGGCCTCAGTATCCACCCTGACACCTGGCATAATTTGGAGTGTTTATGGGTCTGTCATTTTACCCAAAATCTGAGTTATCGATTGGTGTGGAAGTGCGTGATGTGAAGTATGTTAAGTGTCAGTAATGTTAGTGCTTTAGTTTTCAACATTCAAAATTGCCCTGGCACTTTATTTCAAGCATGACCCTTTTCCCTGAAGTGACTGTTGAGGCTGTACTTGGCCTTCAGTAATCCTTATTTATCTAATTGTTCACAGCCATAATCAGGTTAGGCATGTAAGGGCAGTGTCCACCCCTTTAATATTTTTAATATCCTCTTCAACACACCTTTTTAGCTTCCATGAGTGGACTAAGATTTTTTTTGAAGGTTTTCTTAATCTTCACTTGATGTTTCCACCCCCTTCTGCCCTTGTAACGTGATTTCTAGATGGCATCAGCAGCGCAGTATTTTGTATGCCCCGTTTACCTGGAGCTCCTCTGACCTCCATCTCCCATTGCTGTGTTAGACCATGTTATATAGCCAAAGGCAGCTATTCTGAACCCAGGGCCATTGTTGTGGGATTGAACCAACTAGGTGCAGTATACTGCAGGGAAGGGGCCAGCAGTTTTCTGCCTGTTCCCGACTGAAAGATTAATTGAATGAAATGCAAATGGGGAAAGCTCTAGTCTGGTGATGCAGCTGCATAAACTGACAACATGCTTTGTTATAATTGTGTAATTAGATTACTTAATAGCAATACACGCTAAGAAAAGACAGAACAAAACATTTACAGGAAAGTTATGAGCCCTAGTGCCATTTTACATTATCCTGAAAGCAAATATGGTGTAATTATAAATGTATATGCTCAACAAAAACATAAATCAGATATTTTTATTTGACTCTGTCAAATTATATGTTGTTTGGTTGGGAGTCTACATTGACTTGATATGGGAATTCATGCCCACCATGTTCTTAAGGTTAATATTTAATCCATAGTAAGCAGCTCAAACGCTTACTAAGACAATGTTGGAAATGACCCAACAACTATATACTCAGTCATGGAATGAAATTAAGAAGGCTAAACTGAGCTATATATTTTGTTATAATTATAATCCCTAATTTGTTTGTGGAAATTTGTGAAAAGAATGTTATTGTTACTGTCACCAAGCTCCAAAGACACTCCTGCTCTTTTTCCTTTCTATGTCTTCATGACTTAACTCAAGGTAACCTAGTTAATTGTTGATCAGACTGTTCAGGGGGCCCCAACTTGATTGACAGTAGTTTTTGGGGCTCCAGGAGCAAGGCATCTCTTGACAGTATGAGATTTGAGGCCCTCACTGTTAATCCAGTGCAAACAGTGAGGCTTCCTGCACGCATGGCTGAGTTCCCTTAGAAAAACAGATGGACTGAAGTTCCTCTCTTTGTTTCACATGATTTTTTTTTCTGGCACTGGGGAGCTCAGCTGGTTTCTGCCGTTCACGTTCACTACTCCTTTAATATGGAAAATCAAGAGTGACGGTAGCATATTTTGTCATATGGATCAGTAATACAGAATCCAGCTCTCTGAAGATGTTGACCTTAAAATTATAATATCTTTATGCTTAAACAGCATATTTTTTGAAGTGTATAAGCCTTATCAGAAAAGCGCAACCAACACTATCCACACCCTTTACTTGACTCTGTCTTTATTCGCCTCTCATCTGTATCAAGTTGATAAAAGGAATTTTGTGTCTGTCCCTCACTCTGCTGAAATTCAGGTTTGTTAGCCGTCTCTGAAGATGTCACTGCTGAAATTCTGTCCTGTCTCTCAATAGATCTTGTCTGTTAGATTTGCCCATTAGACAGTTTCCTCAGATTCAGGTCATTGTTTCTCCTGTGATCATTAATGGCTATTATGTTTGAGTGTGCATGCTTGCAACTCAGGCGCATGCATGCACATTGAGACTGTGCTATTGCTGTAAATAGACTGTTGATTTAGTAAAAGGCCAAGAAGAGGAGCAGCTGAAGGATTCACATTTGATTGCCGTGGGTGGACTCTCATCCCTCACAAGAGAAGACAAAGAGCTCAGCTAGCATAGCGTATTGAGGGCTGTACCTAATGGGGACCAAATCTGTATAGCACTGTATTGATTATGGTATTTAGGTTAACTGGCATTTAGGTAAAATGGAAAAAAGTAGGAGGCTTGAACTGAGAAACTTGTGTGCGTTCATAAATGAGGTTCAGCATATTAGATTAACCCAAAAGTTTTACAACAGCTTTGTCATTTATTCTAAAGTAACTAAGAATTACAGCAGGAGAAGTAATCCTTTGTTATATCATATATTAGATGTTTGAGTTGATATACTTCGCATTAGAGGTGCAAATCTCTAGGTACCTCATGATTCGATTAGAGTACGATTCAGAGGGCTCTGATTCGATGATAAAACAAACAAAACTCATGCACAGTTCAGGTCAGCTATATTTTTCCCAGTATGTGATTATTTGCTAATCTTAAAATATAATGTATATTTGTAATGATCCATAATTAAAATTAACTGGTGAATTCACTTGCATTATCTTTTATTAATAACAGTATGTGGAAAATTTTGTCAACTGGAAAGTTAAACTTGCTGACATACTTCCCAGGTTTGCAAAGCACCAATTAGAAGCTCTTGTCTGGGTCCCTTTTCTCTTTGACTTCATAGAAGCCAAAATGCTTCCATGCTAGCTTTAGGCCAGGTGCCAGGTGTCAGATTGTATTAATCTCAGTTGTTCACATGTAGCCCTTTGCCTGGTAGCTCAGCTTAGAACATAAACACAGTGCACACATTTTACGTCCGTGATGTTTCACCATCCATATGGTACAGCCATAAGGTCCATCTTACAAAGTTGTTACAGGCAAGACTTGAGTTTTAAATTTCTGATTATTGATATTTCTGCATTGAGAAGTAATCTTTCAAGAGCGAATCACAATGCATCAAAAAAATCTTCTTTTTTTTTTTTTTTCCCCTTCTCCCCCACCAATACTTCCCATCCACCAGCCACGGGGTGCAGGTCTTAACAGCTACTAGACATTTAAATGTGGATTTCAGTGAGTCAGGTCTTCAGGGCCATACGTCTATTGATATGTAAAACCTGCTTCGAGTTTTTCTTTCGCACAGACCGCACACGGTGGCACCAAAAGCTCCATCTGTATTCAATCCCTTAATGTGTCAGAAGGAGCTGGATGCTTTCAGAACAGATAGTTTAAATGCAGCTTTGCACGATAATACCACACTTGAGATGTCGAAAGGACAGTTGGTAATTTAGATTCAACTTTTTGTAACAGATGTCAGGACAGTGAAGTAGGCTGCTTTCATTTTCTGAACCACAACCATACCTATGAACTGTCCAAAGTACAGCCTGTTAATATAAGCAAATATACATTTTTTTGCAAGTTTTGCTGTTTAAACTCGAGTAAGCTTTGGAAAAACATAAAATATAAGCAGATGCGATAATGGTAGGAAACCAGCTTGGTATGTTACTAGCATAGTTGTTAGTTATGGGCTTGGCTAAAAAGCATAGAAACACAGCCTAAATATTTTTAACCTAAAACATAGGTTTCACTAAACATGGTTGAGTCTCCTGACTATGACTATAGGAATTTTTGAACCAACTGACCAAATATTTACTTTTATTGAGTTTTTTTTTTCCCCCATAGAATGAATTATGAGGCAGCTTTAGTTGATAAGATAAATACATACAGATAATACATCAGGGACATTTGCTCAAGGTTAATATCTGCAACCAGTGGTTCATGCAATTTTTTTCACCCATGTCATATTTTACCCTGACCTAAAGAAAGCTGCATGTCTAAAAAACTTCTCAACTCTTCCTAAGTTTGCTTGTGAACAACTTTGTAGATACCCCACTCTAGTTTTATAATAATGTGTCTCGGTAAATGTGAGTTTTATCATGATTATTATAGCCTAACCCAAACCCTGTTCCATGTAGAACAATCACATGTATTTAACCTGTTTACAAGCATTTTGTAGTACAGGTTAATAAGACCCATTAAAAGGAAAAAGGGGTGAAAGGATGTGAAAGATGCTGGCAAAACCAAAGGACTGTTACTAGTAGACCTATTTTTGCTTATCAAAGCCAGCCAGGAGCCCATTGCTTCATAGGTAAGCTGAGAACAACCACGCCATACATTGACAGTCGGGGACCTTGGCCAAAAAGGGGTGGCTGTTGCAGAGCTTGTCTAAATCTGATTTGGGGCCATGAATAACTGGCAGTATACACAGCATTAGTCTCCATGAGTGTAGTCCAAGGAAGTGTGTCACCATTTTCAAACCAACCAACCAAATATGCAAACATATTTAAATTCCCATTAGTGTTCCACTTCTGTTTTACCATTGACCCACATCCATATGTAAATAAGACTAAATGGTTTTTGTGAACTGACTGGTCCGTCAAACTCCAAATGTATGAAGAGGTCCAGTTATAAACTTTTAGGAAATTAGTAGCTGGGTTCCTGTTGCCATAATGGCAATGCCAGCAGCATTTAAGGTGCACATTGGTTGATTAAAATTCTATCAAATTGGTAAAGGAACATACTATACTTGCTGTCAATAACATCCTTATTGTAAATGAAGAAGATGTATTGGGCCAGTTGTAGTTTGTATGAATGGGAGGTGTTGGCATCTTGTCTTTTCACTCTCATTTTTTTCTCTCTCTAGCTCACCATATATTCACAGGATTGGTTGCCAGAAGTTTAGTGAGCTGGTTTTTAGGGGGGTTTTCTAACGGTTGAAATGGTCAAGTGAGACTCTAAATCTGCATTAAAATTACGAAGTGGGAGTCCAACTTAATGAGCAATAAAAGAAAGTAAACAGATGGGAGAAAATGTTGGCCTCAGCATGAGAGGGTGAGAGCAAAGGAGTGGGTCAGTGAGGTTGGCTGGTGACGGCTGCAGGGGTGAACGGTGTTTGTTTGGTGGTGAGCTGATTAAATCACACTCTCACAGCAGCACCCTGCCTATCACTTGCTTTGCCTGCTGTGGCAGGATGGTTGCTGTGCTACACTTGCTGCCTCTGTTTTCAGTCCACAGAGAGCCATGGAGGTCACACCGTAATCCTGCTTGGCTCAGTGCACCACACTAATACATAGAAAGTTGAATACAAAAACATATGGGCATTTTCAAACAAGCTAGAATGCATGTGTAAAGGTGTATGCTGGCAGAAAGTGCAGATGAGCACCTCTCTTACAGCTATTGTCACAGGTTACACACTTGCACATGCAAAATTCATTTTCCTCTTTCAGCTTCTGAGCCCATAATGGGAGGAAGAAGGACTAGCTTTCTTAGTATAAAATGTAGCCTGCTGCCTCAAAAAGTAAATAGAATTTCTTTATCTTTTGTGGGCAATGAATATTAGCATATGCATTTCACATGCTATCCTATGGTTGTGCTTCTTTTGATGGAGGAAGCTTACACCCTGAGGACAGCTGCTATATTTCCTGCCTTTCATCTACAGTGCCTTTGCTCATATTTTGTTGTTACAATCTGTGCATGAGGGAGAGAAAGAGAAAAGCGAAAGAGAGGTTGTTGCCTCAGAGTTCCTCATCTTACTACAAAGATGTGCTCTGAATCAGGTTACTCTGTGTGAAGGCTGGAGTGTTTATTCTGCCATTTAAAACTGCTCGATTTACAAATGGACATAGTCAAATCGCTCTGTATGTTATCTCTCAGTTCAAGCACACATACTTTCCCCAGGCAAACAAAGAGTATTTGCTGCTAGCATGAAGTTCACCAAATGTGGCTTTACAGCAAGCCATCTCCCTGAGATGACACTCAATGTGTTCTTACCAATAACAGGATATTGTACGATAACTTGGCTCCCCTTTATACGTCATTTCAGTTAGTTGAATATAAGAAAGGCAGCTAATGTAGAGTGGGTCATCCACAAATTTGGCTTATCTAGTCCATGTGTTGAAGTGTGTTTAGTCAAGATACTGAACCCCATATTGCCTCTGATAGCCACAGTATGAATGTGTATATGTTTGGTTGAATCATCGTAGAAATGCGTATGTGTAACAGATAGCACTGTATGAATGTGTTCATGAATGTCAACATTCCCTCTGCATGGTTAAGCCATGTGCCCATGTAGATTGCTCAACTGATGATATACCCTTTTATAATAGAATCACTGTAATAAACTTGCCACATCACCTTGTTACAGTCAGGGTAACTCTGTGATGGTATTCTCGTGTTTTTGGTTAACTACTATATTTAAACCTCTAAATGAAAATGGTAAGTCACAGATTCTTAGTAAATGTGTTCGACAGGGCTTTCGACTTGGCCCTCTCTCTTATCAGAAATATTATCCAGAATATTTCTGATGTATTGACATGTTTTTACAAAGATAACACACTTTGGTATAATGATTATATGATTATGTCAGTTCTGTTACAATTATAGTAGTACAGTATAATTGTATTGCAATGTAAGTGTTTCATTTCTTGCAATGTCAAATAACTGGGAATCTGGATGGACTCTTAATTATTATCATCAAGTCAAGAAAGTGTTTTGGGTTTTTTGGGGTTTTTTTTCCGTATATGTGTCCGTACTGAACACCTTGGCAATATTGTTATCATATGCCTGCAGTCCACAGCAATGATGTCATTCACATCCACTGCTCTGCCTGCAAGGCTAGATCAGCATTCACTCTTTTCTTTCATTATCTCTGCATCACTTTGTCACTGCCCCTCCTTTGGCATCATGATTCATGTGTCTTTCATTTTATTCTTCACCAGCTCTCTTTATCATCTTCTTGTGCTCCTTTCCCTTCCCGACTGTTTCGGGAAGGTAAATGTCTATGGACTATGATTGTCTTTCAGCAGACTTTGTGTTTTTCAGTCTGAAAAAACAATTACTGCTTCCTTTGTTAAGTCTTGAGGAGTCTTCTTCACTCATCACGGCCATTAACAACTGTAAATTCTGTATAGTTTCCCTTTTGTTATTCAGTAACTGAGATCTGTCCCCGTGCCTTTGGGATTATTTGATTTACTGCCTTTCTCGTTATTTCAACCTAGTCTTCCCAGAAGCACAGCTACTTCCCTCTAAAAGGATTACTTGAAGCTTGAGATGCAGCAGATGGTCGGAGTATTGTATGCTAACATGTAAATAGTCCCTACTAGCCTCTGAAGTAAAAATTTGATTGGACATGCTTAAGAAAAACACAAAGTTTGTTTTATCTTTTATCTCTCTTTTGCTTCTTGATTTAAAGTGTGCTTTAAGAAGTTATGGTATTTTTTAAATTTATTATATTGCCCTGTTGAAAGAATAACGTTGATATTCAATTTCCCTTTTATCCTCTTTAAGATGAGGGACACAGTGACATGCTTTGAAACTAGCCAGTACCTGCCTTTAACAAATCAACAGCTTCTGTGTGCAGGGAGAGAAATGTTCAGGCATAGTTGACACCACACTGTTTGACAGATTGCCGTTTTTGATTCTCCATCATGTTTGTTTTCCATCCTTAGAAAGTAGTTGGTCTGCATGGGATATTTTGACTCAGGGTCAGTCAGGGATAGTGGCCCGGCTGGTCCAGAATGAAAACAAGACATGTCTGGACCACAACCCGAAATGCTATTTACTGCATATTTTTGCACTTAGGCCTTTGAACGTGCTTTATAAAGTTCAAAATCAGGACAACATTCACTTTGGTCCTTAGATAAACTTTGGAACATTTGAAAGCGGGTAATTGGTAGTTTTTGGTTATTGGTTATTTTCTTTCTTTGCAGTGTTTCAAGTGTGAAGTGAGAGATTGGGCAATGTATGCAAAGGGCCTGGCAGTCCAACAGTCTTCTTGTTACAGCTTGGGGCTTGCAGGGTTGACTCAGATGCTGTGAACAGAGGATATGTGTGAATGTTCTGAACCAATTGGACTCTGTGTATCAGATTATATATGTGTGTGTGTGTGAAAGGATATTGACCTGGTGCTGTCAACAGATTATGATTTATCTATTCTAATCCAAGTTAGAGGATGGACAGATAGGTGGCATGTTGTAAATGGAGAACAAATGATTATACAGCCTGGATCAAAATACTTTTCTTAAGAGGTAATTCACCTAAAAAGATGTTGAAAATTAAGAATGCTTGTGTGACAATGCGGATTAAATTAGATATCCTGTAATGACATGGATTAATCTGTAACCTGTGTTTGACAAATACAGGAAATGTTGGTGTGATTTTTGCCACAAACACAAACTGTAGCTAAGATACAATGTTTGCATGTCATAACATAGAAATTGCACTTGATGATATCGGCTTTTCAGCTATGGATAGGCACATTTGCATGCATACATAAATATATATACAAACACAGAGAGAGAGAGAGAGAATCAACACACATCCAGCCATCTTCATTTCATGTTGGTTAAAAATAGAATGCTATTTGTCATGTCACTTTCATTCAACAAAAAGGCAGTTCAGATGTCTCCCTCTCTTTGTTTGACTGGCTGAGTGCTTGTTTGTCAAGTACACGTTTGGTTCTTCTTCCACTCCATCAAACAACCGGGAATTTACAGACATCTACCAGGAACTCTTTTATCAGACCTGACAAACGCCTTCATAGTAAGAGGGAACTGTTTAGACAGTGACTTGTTGTTATTTACTGTGTGGGAGGGCTGAGTGCTTGGAGCCTTGAGCCCCTCTGCATGTAACAAAAGAGCAAAGGGTCAGACCACTGTGTCATGATTACATGAAAGATGGCCATAATCCTATATAAGTCAATTCATATACTGAAGACATAGATGAGAGGCTGGGGTGAAATTGTTTCAATTAGAGTTTAACAATGAGTTAGAGCTTGATCCTCAAGATAAAGATTACGAGCAGTGTATTTGTTTGTTGCTGCCCTGGTTTTTAACGAGGTCAATCAGGGGATGACCCCACCTGTATGTTTTTCACCTACAGGTTTTGTGAGGAGGGCAGGGTTGGGGAGTGATAGATGGAACGTGCTCAGTCCTGCTACAAAAAAATAGACCGCATTATTAGGGACCTTTGGGTATACTTAAATCTGCTAACCAGCTATTTTTTACATCTCTGTGTGTGTGTGTGTGTGTGTGTTTTTCCATCATTATCATGTGAATGTCGCAGAAGGTGAGCAGTTGGTCAGTGCAATATGAGCTGCTCCCTTCCCCAACCTTGTCCCTATCTCACATGATCTCTCTATGGTTACATGAAAATTTACAGACCACTATGACCCCAACGTTTCCTGCTTGCTTGTTTTTTTTGTCTTTTTAAGTGACTTAATTTTATCACCATTCACCATTAATGTCAGTTACATATCAAAAGGGTACATGTAAAAATCTAATTTTCAACAGCCACCTCAGTTCTTCTCAGCCAATGTCAATTAGCTGGCAGCATAATCTGTGTTGATACAATCCCCTTAGAGGTCTATATCCTCCTTGCCACACTACTGTCTTCCATAACATAACGCAGTCCACAGTGCACACCATCCCCCTTCTCTGCAACACTGCCCCGACTCATGTGGTCATACACACATTAACTCACACCTCAGTGGTTTCACTGCTAGTTAGGTGCATGCATAGATGTCCCTACATGAAGGGCAGAAGCGGATGAGCCGCAGAATGTAAACATAATGCATGTCGTCTGACATTGGAGGAGCATTTCTTTGAGACCTGGCCTATTTGTTGTTTTGCCAACATGCTTTACACAGGTGTTGTACTCTGGCATTAGTGATTGAAGTTGTGTCAAACGGCCTCAGAAACTCTCTTAGACTCCAGCACAAGTCAGAACAGAGAGGTTCCTCTTCTGTCTGACAATGACACATTTCCTTGCTGAAGCCAGGGATTCAGTCCGCTCTTGCAGACTCAACCAGAGCTTAAAATAACCTCCAGTTTGATTTAACCCTTTGGGGGTCAGTGCTACTGCTAATGGGATACACGCTCAATCAAGATTGGCAAGCCAGCTGCTACTGCGTTAAATTGAAAACTGATTTTTATCCCATCTCTTGTACCTTTTGTCTCTAATGTGGTCTGCCAGTCTTTTGCTCTAATTTTGTCATCATTTTTCTCTTTCTTTTTGTTTTTGTTTTGAAGACACTTGTTTGTCTTTTCCTCAAGTCTCTGTCTCTTCTTCAACTTTATTTCCTGTGCTTCTTCCCTCTGCTCACATGAAAGGGAAATCAATTATCTGTGATGGTTGTGTGTTCGAATGGAGTTCAAGAACACTCAGAGCAAGCTTGCATCAATATCCACATGACACTGAATAGATAGAAGTGGACATTCTTTGTGGTTTTTGTAAATCCAGGTTTTCTAATTTTCCATTTCCATTTTGATGTTTGGAGGTGAATCACTTTAAAAAGGGATAAATAGCAACGTAATCAGAAATTATAAACAGCTGTGCTTAGTTTTTTGGAATTAATATAAACTGTGTCATCTGTATTTTGTTGGAGTAATTCTAGCATTGACTTCTGTAACCAATTAATAAATAAGCCTAACATTGGGAGTTTAGTTTTTCTAGTCATACAGTTGTGGATGTTAAATGAATATCGCTTTGTGTATTCAGCTGCATAGAAGCCTATCTGTGCACCTTATTGGTGAATACTTGCAGCTTGACAAAAGTACATCTCAGCATCTTTGTGGACTTGACTTGGCAGAGTGCCTGTCACATGATGGACCGCTCTGATCAGACTGAATCTGGCATAGTTTCACCTGAAATAGGAGTTTATGATGTCCAACTGTATAAAATGTTGTGAAAGAACATAAACTGGTAGAATCTCAGACTTTCTTTGTTAGGCGATGACCCTCTCTGCTATGTTTCTTGATGGGCACTTGTGGTTTATGTCCATGGGGGTTTTCAGAGGGTGACAGGTGGAAGGAGTCCTCCATGGGTCTAAAAGATGGCTGAATATGATCTACTGTCCATTGTGGGGGCAAGTGTGCACGTAAACACACAGAATTTTTTGTTTTGTAATTGTGGGCCCTCATAATTCACATGCAGCATGACGAATTGGAACAGAGCTATCAATTGTCATTGACGGCGTGTCTCCAGGACAAGGGGTCAGAGCAGAATCTGAGTGTAATTTTCCCACATTGATTGTTTTTCACTATCTGTCAAAAGCTGTAATCACTCCCTTTAGTCTTCATAACTTTGTGTAATATTAAAGAATGATGTTGTATTGAATAGAGGAGAAAGGTCAAATTCTGCTCATGACTTTGCATTTGCTGAAACAAAATACGTGATAATGTGTTATACTGAAAACAACCGTGGCTGAATTAGCATTGTAGAGGGACCAAATTGGAAGTGACTGTGGATATTAAAAATGAAGCCGTTTTCCTTAACAGCCTTTTCAGCATTGAGAGCAAGCATGAAGTCACCATCCTCAGTGGACTCAATGAATTCGTAGTGAAGTTTTTTGGACCACAGGGAAGTAAGTGTTTCTTTTTTCTTATTTAAGAAATTATTCCCCCCCAGCTAATTTACCACTGAAGCTTCCTCAGTGTCCAAGAAATGTTCAGTCTAGGTTGTGTTTTCATCTGTGTTGCAAGAACCATCAAAGAAATCATAATACATTTGTTTTTGTGTTGTCCACTTGGGATCTTTAATGTTGTTCAATTAACCCTCCTTTTTCTCACTAAACATGTAACATCTTCAGTAATTTCCCAGTTTAAAACATAGAGAGAGGTTTTGTCACAGCGTACCAGGACTGTAGGCAGGCCTGAGGCCACGAAGTGGAAGCCACAGAGCAGCCAGACATGAGGGACAATTTGGATGAAAAGAGGGGCCTCAGCAGCAGGAAATATGTCTGTCATACATTGCTCAAAACATCAGTCAGACTGAAACTGCTGCCACTTGCACATCAGTGACGAGAGGAACTGGGTGTTTGACTGTGTTTGATTCCTTCCAACCTAGCCAGTTAAGGGTACTGTTGTGTCTATGCACATGATCGCTGCTATTCCTCCTCAGCGAGTGTGTTTTCAGTCATCTATGTACTGTTCGGTTTCAGTAAGGCACATGAGGCTCCTGTTACAAACAGCTATTCTGGGAGAGCATCACACACTTCCAATCTCATTCTCTTGCTCTTTGAAGTCAGTGTATTTTGTGAAGTGATTTGCAAGTAAAGAATTCTCCTGGGCTGAAATATATTAGCGCATAAAATAAAATGAAGTGGCAGAGAGAAATTGAATGTGTAGCTCATTTCTCAAGTGGTCCCCTCTCTGTTGTGTTTTTGAGCAAATGAGAAAGGAGTGCAGAAAACTGATATAGCCCTGCAGTGTTGAAATCTGTTGGAGTGCATGAGGGATGGAATATGATGTTCAGTGGAGTGTAAGCCTCCCCTCTGTCTTCAAAAGTGTTCTTTTTTTTTGTGTGTGTCTCTTTGTGTGCAGCGCCATACGAGGGAGGTGTGTGGAAGGTGCGAGTAGATCTTCCTGACAAATACCCTTTCAAATCTCCATCAATAGGTAGGAACTCAAGTGTCGCATTAAGTGATGTAAGATTACATTTTTTATGTTCCACCTCACTTTCTCATCCTGTCCTCATTTCTAACTCTTTTTTTCCAGGATTCATGAACAAGATTTTTCATCCCAACATTGATGAAGCGTAAGTTGTGGTCAATTGCTATGTATTTAAAGTCTCAGTTTTTTTGATGGATTTCCTTTACTTTGGCTATATCTTGCACTAAACAGCTAGCCGGGCATTGTAAACTAATGAATGAATTCGCTCGTTTTTTGTTTTTTGTTTTTTTTTACTTTATGAGCTACAGCTTTTGTTTTATGAGGCACACATTTTGAGCACAGTCAGCTAACAGCAGCAAATTACACAAATATTTAACCTGGCCAAGCTTTTTGTGTCTCTGGGCCCACTGATCCACTACCGAGTGCCCAGATCCTCTGAAGGACACAGTCCATGAAAATGGGTCCATGGTTCCCTGATAGGACCTGACTTCCAGAGTGAACCTGTGTCTCCTCCATAAATGAGAGAAGATCAAGTTTCTCTTAATAAAGCTTTGAAGTGACTTTTTTTCATTTCCCTATTAAAATGCATATACATAAACGTGACTAATAGCTGGTAAATCTCACCTAACATGTTTCACAACTTTAGAGTTGATAAGAATTTTCCATCTGACTGTCACACAGTTTTCCATGGGGTATTAACCAGTTTTGTCCTCTAATATTTAGCACATTTGAAACATTTGAAATGGGACAGGCTTTGTTGGACATATTTGGGTAAAATAAAAAAAAGGATTTAAGAAAAACCAGCCTCTAAGCAGGGAGTGCAGACCTTTCTTCTCCCCTGCCTTTGGTTTTTACCTTGTAACTCTGTTTTCTTCTCGGTTTCCCAGGTCAGGGACGGTGTGTTTAGATGTCATCAACCAGACATGGACGGCCCTTTATGGTGAGTGGCTCCACCGTGTGCGTATTCATTTAAGTTTCCTTACTTGTTTCAGTGTGATTATCTGCAAAGATCTTAACCCACTGCCATCAGCAACAAAAAGTGTCTGCCGCTCCTTCGCTACCACGTAACCCTAACCTGTTTACTGAGGGGAGAAGTGAACACTAATGAGGTAATATCCTCACCCAACAAGGTCAGACAACATTCACCTTTGACAGGAATGATTTACTGCTGTGCGAGACATGCTAGCATACTCTTGATGGCAGTGAATGTTTACAACGCAGTTGCTCTTCTGGCTATCACAGTGTCTCTCTTTCTTCTACTCTCCATGTCCCTGTGCCCTTCTCCCTGTATATTTACCCATTAATACCTCATTACAGTTAGTCCACAGGGATGAGAAAGCTGTTGAGCAATATAAATGACTTTACAGTAATATGCTGAGCAGATGTTTGTGCATACCTCTCCATTTATTCTCACCAGTGTTCTGGATATGACCCAATACAGAATGTTAAACCCTGGTATTCAAGTAACTTGATTCAAAATGAATTGAGGCTCAATAGCTGTCACATGAAAGCGAAAATATTTTATTTAAGTTATTAATGCTGTCAGGTCCGTTCACATTCTCTGCTTTTTCTCAGACATTTTGAGGAATTGCATTTGATATATTTCACCCTTCTTTAGAAATGCAGCTGATTTGTTTGCCAAGTTTTTGAAAAAAAAAAAAAAAAATCAGATTGTACAAACATGGAAGGAATAGGCCAATCAGCCTGAGCATTGTGTGTAATGACCCTCTGCAAAGGGAGGGTGAACAAAAGCAACTGATTGAATTGTCTAAACATGATAATGGTGTGCAAGAGATGGTAGGAAAATATTTGTTTTCCCAACTTGAATGGATCCAACAGTGACACCTAGCAGGAATTGTGAGTTTCTCTTTGCCTCAGCTCTGAAAAACAAAAAACTGAGGCCTGTGAGGAGTGATTACTGACAGGGTTTTGTCCTGTTCTAGCCTCTACTAGAACATATGGAGGAATACCTTTGATCTTTTTTGGTGAACCTTGTTGGGTGGTCATTTCTCCAAAAGGTTCCATCAGATTAATTGTTTGGTTTTGGAAAAAATGTCACCAGATTATAATCTATAAAGGTTTGATAATTTATATCTGTGATTTGATAAAATTACATTCTCCAGATCTGACCAACATCTTTGAGTCGTTCCTGCCCCAGCTGCTGGCTTACCCAAACCCCATCGATCCCCTGAATGGAGATGCAGCTGCCATGTACCTTCACCGGCCAGAGGAGTACAAGCAGAAAATCAAAGGTTGATCTAAATGAAGATCTGCTACTTATACATCCCTAGGACTTTTAGATTCTTAGATCAGATTTTTCAAATGTAATATCCAACAAGATATAAATATCAACTGCAAATAGAAAAAAGAAAAGAAGTTTTCTCTACCTGATCATGTTCCCTTTCTTGTCTCTTTCCTTCCATAGAGTACATCCAGAAATATGCAACAGAGGAGGCTTTGAAGGAACAAGAAGAGGGAGCAGGCGATTCTTCATCTGAAAGCTCCATGTCTGATTTCTCAGAAGACGAGGCCCAGGACATGGAGTTGTAGTGATAGGAGGGCTCCCCCATCCCGCCCCCTCCTTTAACCCCCACAGAGACTATATTTGATTTCCTAACCATGAGAAAGCAGACTTATAATATTCATATTTAAACAAGTTGATTTTTTTATTATTATTATTATTATTACTACTAAACAAGGATTTTTATGGATATCTAGCCTTTGGTGTGTTTGACAGACACCCTCCCATTCTGTAGCTGTTTCTCCCTACACAGATGTCGCAGATGCTTTCATATTCATCTCCACATTTTTAAGGATATGTTATGTAGTTGTAGGCAGGAAATTTCCCCGTGAACGTCTCATTTCTGTACTCAAATTTCACTTTTTAAAATAGAACTTTCCAGTTTGACCTGAATCCTAATTTCGTCTCTTTTTCTGCAATGCTAATTGATTCTGACCAACATTTTGTGAGTTGCTTCACTACAGAGCTGCTTAGGTTTTGCCTGCCTGGGTGTGCAGCACAATATTAGCCTGTAGTCAAGACAGTATTTTTAAAGCGCACAATCACACAAGGTGTTTTTTCAATACACCTTCAATAAATGAATACAAGATGTGGAGTGCCAATACTATAGACATTCATATAGCAACCCTAGTGGCTGTCTAAGCAAATCTTTTTCAACATATATTGTTTGAGGCATGTCAGTAAAATAAAAAGCCTTTCTTTGTCATTCAGTTCGGACGCCGCCTTGGCTTTTGTTACTCTTTGTTGATCTGCCACAGCTGCCTGTCAATACGTGCCGCTGTGCAGTGCAAAATAAATGCTAAAACAAGGTCAGGTCTTGGAAAACAAATTAATTAAATACATGTCTCATTTCACCGTGAGTGACAACCTGGTGACAAAGATGTGTGGCAGGTGCTTTTAGCGTTGATTGATGGAACGCACACTAGCTGCATAAACTTTAAGGAAGATTTGTGCACAAAGGCAATAAAAATAGAAGGGGTTCTTCTCAGATCTGTTTAAGATTCTGGTCAGACTCATTTGGTATTATGGGAACTGAAAGTAGGCCAGAGCTACCCTTTAACCATCTGACCATATGAATTTCACATTTCATGCAGCTCATACCAGTTTTTTTGTTAAACTGCACCTCAAACAAACCTCTGTCTTACAGTCTTTTCAACTTCTGCTTTTTAAACTATTTTCTTAGTATTACTGGTCAAAAGCAACTTTCTGGACAGAAATGTAACTAGCACCTGTTCTGGTGAACTTACAAAACCAGCACCAAAGTCAGTTTTAATTTAAATAAAAAGCAACAAAAATGGTCATATGGTTACTGAGCAGATCTGAGTACAAATCAAGAGTGATTTACTGAAGATTCAGGTTTGTGTAGTATCAGTCCTCCTCACATTCCACTGTTACCTGGAGTTGGCTCCAATGCATGCCCTTTACATTTGGTCTGACCTGTGGTAGGTACCCTGACTGCATCTAACAGACTCCCACACTTTATGTCAGCCCGCCAGGATCTCTGTTTGGATCACTAGTTTGAGGAAGATTACAAAATAAGAGCCAAATAAATAACTTTTAGGCTTGTGTCAGTTTACGTTGAGGGGAATTAATTTAATGTTAACTTCATATGTACAGGTTTGACTTCTTATTTGGAAAAAAAAAAACATCAACTATTCATGGCTGATTCATTGTGGTGGGTCGAGATGTAATCCATGATGTGTGGAAAGAGATTGCAATCGCAGCTTCTTTTTTTCTTGTACTCTTCACATTTTTCACCCAATTAAGTGGGTTTGGATTTTTTTTTTAATTATAATTTTTTTTGTACAGCATCTACCTTGTACAGTGATAAGACACCTCTCTGTAGCCTCACGACAATTCAGTGTTGAGCCCGAAACACTGACCCTAGTGTTGCTTGTCATGGCTAACATGGCAGTCAAACTACCTATAAAACCTTGAAATGTATTCACGTCCTAAATTGCAGTAAGAATCACTGGCTGCTTTGATTGTGGAATAATAGAGGGAAATTCAACACTGAGTCATACTCCCGAGGTCACCTTATTACCTCTGATCTTAAATCCGTTTTCTGTGCCTCTCCTATGACCTAGTGAAGAAGTCCCCAAAACCACATTTCCAAAAAGCCATGAAGGTCACAAAAAAAAACCCAACAACACACAACTGGTGAAGAAGATTGTTTTTACTCCCACTTTTCTTCTCATCCTCCTACAATCTGATCTGTGCAAATAGTGAGTAAATATCGAAATGTTCCACTCTGTTGCAGATTAGGGGAATTACACAGGGCTGAGTGGCACAGGGTGTATTTGAGCTAACGTAGGCTTGTTGGACTTTTATGGCTCAGGTTTTAAATACAGTTTGGTTGTATCTTGCATAGTGATTAACATTTTTCACCCATAAGGTATTGAAAGAATGGAAATCATGCTAATATTTGTTGAACTGTGTTTTTGACATGTCAGGATAGTTAGTTTTGCTGGGTGGTGACTTCAACTAAACAACATATGCTATATGGTTGTATTACAGATAGAGTTAGTTAGTTTGGTATGCTTACCTGATAAAGCAGTCATTGCTCATCCAACATTTAGTTAGTCTCTGTTGTGTGGTTATATGTAAGATACTCCATAGACGTGCCTGCTTGTCCTCTTCTTGCAGATTCAGAGTTGTACAGATGACTGTGAGTGATTTCAGACATGTAGTGAGCCTGATGGATCTAACTGTACAGAAATCAAAAGTGTGGTTCAGCCCCTTTCAAGATATTGGATTTTCTCCAAAAACAAGATTTAAAGACACAATTTCGTGCCCAAGGTTATCACCGCATTTGAATGCAGATCTAGAACAGATACTTCCTTAATCTCTTTTTAATTTCTGATATTTATTGGACTGGTTAAGGTAATAGGATATTAATTTCTCTCATCCATCTTGGAAAAGTTTTGGATGTTATCTTCCAACAGAATGCAGCCATTTTAAATCTTTCTCTTTTTTTTTTTTTGTTACATTTGACATACATCAAGGCAGTGTAGAGCTGTGTGTGTTTTACATGTGTTGAGAGTGTTTGTGGAGAGGTTTGGGATCCACATCTATTCAAACAGAACAAATTTTAAAAGCTGTATTCAGATTCACAGTTTCACATTTGGCTTTTTTTTCTGTCTAAGCTGCCTATAAATGTGTATTTATTCATTCGAGAGACCTCCTTTTTTGTTTTTAATTTTAATCATTAAGTGCCACAGATGTAAGTTATGGTTCAGTTTAAATATCACACTTGAGAACTTGAAATTTGAGTTTTTTATTTTAAATAATTCAAATTGGGATTCTTGTTTTACATTTGTACAGTATTCTACTTGAGTGCTGAAAATACAGTATATCTAAATTGAGAATTGTAATTAAATAGCACATTATTATGCAGTGGTGCAACAGGGAACAAATGGTATTTTGTCTTTTTCAAAAACAATATTCTTGTGTTGGGGTAAAGTCATAGGTTTGGTTTCAGCATTATTTGCATCTTCTGGGAAATAAATTGATGATATACTCAGCTGTGGCCTGGTGTTGCTCTCGTAAACATGACAGCCATCTGATCTCTTCTATGGCCTCCTGGCTCTTAATCCCTACACTTCCGCAAAACATTGAGAAATAATTCCTGCCTTTGTGTTTCAGGTTGATTTTAACTCAAGAGATAAAGAAAATGTCCTCAAACCAGTGAATGTGTATGCTTCCCATTGCAGCCTGAATTCAAAATTAATTTTGAAAATGCATGGGGAAATGTTTATTGTCATTTTTTAAAAATTTTTTTCTCCTTACTCTTGGCTTTCTCCTGTCCACCTCTCCTCCCCTAAGACCTCAGGCTTACGGACAACAGTGTCTAATCAGTGACTCCTACTAGATTTCACATGCTGAGACTGATGGGGCCTCAAAATTCGAACTGCAGACCTGCAGAGAAATTGTAGTACAGAGCCATAGTCCTACAACCTTACTTGCACACTCCCCTACACCACGTCAGATACAGTAAGGATGAAGGGCCGAAGCTTACTGAATGGACTGCTCTATCACTAATACATAGACAGGACATCCAGGGCCAATTCTTAATTTTATCAGCACAGCTGCAGAGAACCAGCACCCTGATCCTGTAATTTCACCTCCCCTGTGTGTTGACTTGTCTCCTCGTGCACTTGCATGCTTCTGGTGTGGAGGCGAGGCTCGCTTTGGTGCACACCTCCCATTCTGTCTTGTGCTTCTGTGGATTTGTACCCTGTGCTGGCCTACTATTGCCATCAGGGGATTTAGCAGGCACATACAGCATGGAAAATGGCAGATTTTTTATAAAAACTCTGTATTTGGTACCTAGTGTGTGATATTTGAGGGTTAAAAAGTAAAAAGGTTTGTTTTTTTGTTTTTAAGTCCATCCTTGGTTTTATTTTTATCACCCTCTTTGACCTCCTTGTTTTTTTTTTGTTTTTTTTTTCTTTGCATTGTGAAGTGGGCATGCTTGTCAAAAAGACAAATGCTCTCTATTAATAGGCTTATAACCTCATAAATAGTTGTGTATAAAATAAACTGTTATAACTTCTTTTTTAATAAAACATTCAATGTGTATAAAAGGTTTGTGGCTGATGACTTTCATATATTTGTAGCCAAATCCAGTTAATACAGTATTTGAAATTAAATTTGTCTGTGTATATTATCTTGCATTTTATTGAGTAAGTTTAGCTGCTAAATTTGAACTAAATGTATGAAAGTAAAATTAAAATTCAGCATTCTGATTTTAGTAGTATAGATGACTCACTAACTAACCACGCTGTTTTTTGAGTGCACAAATGCTGCATTTTACTTAAGAGATTCTTCACAAATCTATTACAAGAGTGCAACCAGTTGCCGGAAAATATATCATGTGATTAAGTCCTATTGCAAATATCAAATCTAAATTAAAAACATATTAACTCCTTTAAAGAGATTGTAACAGCAGTATTTCCACAAGGTGTCAGTATTTCACTGCACTCCTGTTCTGTTTCTTCATACCAGTCTCAGTCAGCTTGTACAATATGAGCCACTGTCTCACATGGTCACTGTGAGTACCGTGAAATTTGAGAACAAGTGTTACTTGAATCCTTCTATGCTGAAATAGAGGTGATGAATGATTACAGCCATCCAAAGCCAGATTTTGTTGGGTTTACTGGTAAAACTATGGAATATATTTCATCAGTCACAACGGAAGTTGTAATAATATATAAGGTAAACCCTTCAAAGTTTTGGTTGGGATCATATAGCATTGCACAGCCTAATTGGTGGGAGGGGGCATAGGACTGATTGAACTATCTGTTAGGACAGCCAAATGTAACTATAGCTGCAGTTTCACAACAGGGTCCAATGAGGGCGCCACCTCACCCATCCTCCTTTATCCTGAGTTGAAACCCCCTCTATATAATCACAGCAGGGGAAAATAAATGCCGTGACATAAGGTTGTTTAATCCTCTCTCCTCTGAAAAATGTATTCTGTCACGCAGCAATCTGCTCTCCTGTCTGTCTTAGTTTCTGTAGCAGTGCTGAGACATGAAATTGCTCTGCAGGCTGATATTCCTCACATGTTTGGGTGACTGATCACTATCTTTTTGTTATGTTTAGGTGACTTCATAGTGTCATTTAGGTATTGATTTAACTTTCCTTTTAGTACAAGGGCTCTGGTAACAAGACGCATTGAATAGCCTTATAGTATATTTTTACTATGCACCTCATTCTCTATAGTATAAATCCTGTGCAGAGCCACAAGCTCCAGCGTGTCCATCCCAGAGCCCTAAAGGTCTTCATACCGGCTAGGAATGTGATAGACACAAGTCTGTGTGCCAATAAACTGCTATGTTATGCCTTTAATTTAGCACTTGCATTAAATTAAGAAAATGAAAAGCTGTTTTGTTATAAAACTTGTGCGATGTCCTTTAAACTGTACTTATAAGAGTTAGAAGAGCTTCTTGTGACACCTGTCATTATTAAACAGGAATTTTCCATCCCTTATGGTCAGTATTCGGCAGTAGCATTTTGGATATACACCCCAGTCATTTAGCTCCTCATAATAGGCCCATCCCTTTTCTTTTCCCCGTACTAACCCTTCTCCTGCTTCAGAGGAGAACGGAGGGAGAAAAGGACGACGTTTATGTCTCCCCTGTGTTGACCTCCAGAAGTTCAGCAACCCGAGATCCTCAATGAAATATTTAAAGTGTCTGTTTTATCCGCAGTGCGTTGGTCAAGACAAACTGCGGGCCTCCATGACGTAATGCCAGAGCCATCCACCTGCTGTCTGATTGGTCTTCACTGTGCAGGGTGGTCAGGTGACCTGTGCCGTTGTGGCCTTTTAAGACATTACGATGCCCCAAGGCTCCACATTAGGCTCATGGTCTGTCTGCTGCAAGTTATGATAAATTACTGCTGGCTGCAGTGTTTCCCATAGCAAAGCTTTTAGCAGCAAATCCACCATATGCATACATTTTAAAATGAAGACCAATCAGCAAGGTTGGACTGCATTAAAAAATGTGCCTTTAAAAGTGTTTGTATTTTCCATTATGGCATGGCGCCTCTACAGACCTGCATTGCAATAGGCTCTTTATTTTAGTCAATTCAAATAATCCTGAATATATGCTGGATTCGATAAATAACCACACACCCCCCTACTAATACTTATCTTTTTTAAGCAGTCAGCCTGTCAGACAATTTGGGTGCACCGTCCCCAACAGGCAGGCTGTGTGTTGGGTTTCTCAGGTTGGGACTGGGTGGCAGGCAATGGGCTCTCTCGGGTTACAAGCTCTGTTTCAGTGGCACAGTGGGGGGTGGATGAGGTGGTGATGGTGATGGTGATGGTGAAGCAGCAACAGCAACGCAATGATCCCTGTTTACTAATAGATGACTCACTGATTAACATGGCCCCCTCCTACCACATCCTCCTCTCGGCTAACAGAAGTCCGGGGGCAGACAGTGTTGGTGGTCGCTGTAGTGTAATATTGGCCTGTTTTCTCTCTTTTCCAACACTCAGATGGGTTGCCGGATGTGTTTATTGCTGTTGGTTTTATTCCAACCTTATTTCACTGCCATCTTTGCTGTGTTTTCTTTGCTACATGAGCTGAAGGCAGTGAATAATCCCTCGTTCTGTAATCCTTTGCAGAAGTAAGGAGCTAAAATGTGATTTCATATCAGGACAGTTTTGAATTAGTATCTCCCTCTGGAAATTAGTGCCCCCCTGCTTTTATCCGGTTTGATTTGATAATATTTAAATGAAAATATTATTTATTTATCTTATTTTACAATCTTGTTTTATCCTATTTATTAATGACAAGAAAAAAATAACTGATCAATACATTTAATTACTGTATTAGATATAAATATATTTGGGGATCCTTGATGAAACTATATGATTTAACACATATTCTTGCAACAGATAAACTACATAATTACGTGATCTATAGCCCCATCCTGAATGAAATAATCTTTTATTGTCTTTTGGGTTTTCTTTAGGTTCAGCAGACTAAAGCTTGCCCCATTATTGTTTCATTTCATCCAGCATCCTATCAAGTGGCCCTGATCCCTTCACAGGAGACTGGCTGCTTTGACTCAGCGTCCATCCGATCTCTCCGCATGATAATGCCAAACTTGATGAGTATTTTAAATATTCATCGAAGGCGACTCGTCTGCCATCCACGGCTGCCTGTCACACAGATGATCCCCGGCTCCGGTGTCAGCTTTTCCAGGTGGAAACCACGTCAAAGGCCTGGAGAGCTTCAGGCTGCGGCTCCGAGTCAGCTCGGATCGATTTCACTATCGCTATTCACTCTGAAAGGATTGTAACCAAAACCAGCTTCATCAGCTCTAAATATTAGACGAGTGTTGCCCACCTAGTTATCTGCCTAATTATCAACAGCAGGTCAATGGAGAAGGGCCCTCATATATTAAGCCTCCTAGAGGGATTTGGGGACACAGTTGGGGCTCTCCCTTCAGCTGGGACTGGGGACAGAAAGACTGTGAGGAGCCACTCTGAGGCCCCCGGGGCCCGGGAGGATGCTGCTGCTGCTTCCAGGCCTGGCGAGTCCACATCAGGTTGTATGATTTATATTTTGATGATAGAATATCCACTCTCAGACTGCAGGATGTCCCTCAGGCCTGCGTTTAGGTGTTACAGCAAAGGTATTTTTCCTGCTTTCCCCAGACAGGAAACGTTATGCAACCTGCATAGAGTATCTACCAGTGCAGGCTTTAAATGCAGTATTTGATAATCATTAGCCATCTGGACATGGTCACTTGATCCTGCAGCATCTCGGCCCAAGAACTGCAGCATCAACAGCATCAGCCGACTAAAAGTAATCCTGGGATGGGGGCTGGGAAGATGAGGCCAAATTGTCTGATGTAGCCTTTGGTTTAAAGCCAGAAAATACATTGCACGCCATGTTGCAGGTTACTGAGCATTAATAAGACACGTAGCTCGTGTTTACTCTAGAAACTATACTATATCCTTTTTTATTTTGTCTCATTAATCTCATCTGCAACATTTTTTACCAATGGGGATATGCAGACCAGGTAAATTATTTTGTTTTATTTTATTTTATATATTTCTCTAATAACGCTGCTAATGATCCAAAGGTAAGCAGCAGGACACCACAGGCCTGCAGGCCTCTCTCCTTCCAAAAAGGCCTTTTTCTTTTCTTTCTTTCTTTCTTTTTTTTTTTTTTTAACAAAAAACAGGCATCGGGCCTGTAAGGACATTATCGTGTCTAAACATTAAAATGACATAAAGAAAAATCACATTAAAAGTGTGTAGTGATGGCCCTAAATAATCAAGCCCCGAAAATATTAGGCCTGCTGTAATGTCTCATTTAGAGGCGCAGTTCATTTTTAATTATGTTACTGTTTCATGGGTAGAATAGATTTAATAGTCGATCAAAAATTAAACATTATTTTTTTAAAAACAGAAAAAGAAAAACAGTAGAGATCAGTCTCTTCAGCCCGGAGGAGCGTGCCTGTGTTTTCCCCGGTTAGGACAGTCTATAAAGAGGGGGTTGGTCCAAATTATTAGTCAGGAAATCGTTTAATCCGGAGAGACAAAACCAGCCCTCATCCGCTCAGACTGCAGCAGCTCCCGGGCTGGGCTAAAAACAGCACCGCATTTAAGGTCCCCTCACCTCCAATCGGAGAGATCCACCTTAAAGAGCCCAGGAGCAGGTAGGCCACTAGAGGCCATTGAACGCAGCAGCAGTAGCAGGAGAGACGCTGAGAGTTTTGGATTTATGGGTTTGATGTGCGGTGAGATGCCTGAAAATGTCTTTTCCACCCGGCAAATCCCCGGACTGCAGCAGGTGGAGGGGGACCGGATGGCAGCTGCCTGGCTCCAGCCTCTGCACGGTGGAAAGACTTCCACTATTATGAACAAAGGTACTCAGCGGTGGGATCACTGTTTAAAGGGGAGAGACTGCAGCAGCTTTAAGTGTGGGCCCATAGTCCGTCTGTCATTCAAAGGCATATAATCTAAAGAAATAAAAAATGCTCAGGCCCAGCTCAATCTAAAAAGGTATAATAATAATAATAATCACAAAATGTTGCCATATTTTTAAAAAGTTAACGCAGAATGTTTTAGATCATGCACATGGTCTGAGGGGCTGTTTTCCGCTCTACGGCTTTGTGTGTCTGCGCCTTTAAAAAGGTGCACGGTGCACCTTTTTTCCGTTAGTGTGCAGCACGGACGAGCAGGTAAAAGGGAGGAGGGCAAGTTTGGAGAGAGGAGAGGAGAGGGGAGAAGACAGGAGCGCTGGGGCTCACACTGACATTTGATACTCAGGAAGTTCAGGACGCCGCTTGGATTTCTTTTGTTTCATTGTAATTCTGCAGTCCTTCTGCGGGCAGCACGGACCGGAGGACTGTGCTGCTTCAACACGACTAACAGAAGGAAACCCTGCAAATAATAATGATAGGTTCAAATGTCTGAGGGTCCGACTTCAGCGCAGTTTGTAGCCTCAGATGTGACGCACAACGACGGACTATCTGGAAGGTATGCACTTCATTTTATATGAGGCAGTTTGACTCAAGTTAGACTTCTAATCGAAACGTTTTATATCGATAAAAAATTATATTTCATAAAAATTGGTCATGATACTCGCCAAAATAAGGAGATACTGATGTAATTAATCCTTCCTCATAAAAATAAAACGTTTTTACAGTTATAGGCCATTTAGATAATTAAGATAAGAAAATAAATGAAATCGTTAAATCATCTTCTCTCCCCTTATATAAATCGAACAGGTTGAATGTGGCTGAAATAAAAAAAAGAATTATTAGGCTACAACATTAGGAAGTTCAAATGCTCACCAGCCTTTATTTAAATCAGTTAAATGTTACAGTGGCAATTTCTTTGTATTTCCCGATGTTGCTGAAGGTTTGTGGTGCAATCTTAATCACGTTGCACCTGCTTTTATTTTTACGTCATTAACCTAATCTCGTGGATTTAAGACCCGTTTATAAGTCATCAGATTTTAGATCTAACTGATGTAAAACCACAAATTGTCATATTTTAAATCCGTCAAATTGCAGAGAAATAAAACGGGAATAAGGGTGATTTTTTTTTTTTTCGTTCAGGGTTCTCATCTTAATTAAAAGCCTCAGCCCTAAAAAAAAAACAAAAAACAGTCAAATATTTCAGGTGCATGACTGATGGTGAGTTTTGGATCTTGCTGTGGGAATTAGAGGGTGATAAATCCTCCTTGAATAACCGTGAAGTTTAGGACTTGTAGACTCCCTACTCAGAAAAATGCGATTAAGTGAAGGGACTTTGGAGCTGCTCTTGGGTTAAATGAACGATAGCAGACACAAAAGGACAACCAGGCTCTGCAAAGTTAATTCAATAGTTAGTAAATTTACAAACTGCTCAGTGATTGAGTGTTGAAATATCCCTTCACAGCCTACTCATTTCCTCTTTTCGGCCTTTTACTCCTCATGAAGCTGTAATTCTATTGGTATATTTGCACAGAACCCTTTCAAAAATCATCATTATGTTGCTATCATTAATGACAGAAAAGCTACATGATTGCAGAAAATATCCAAACTATAAAAAAATGCCGATTTTCAGATGAAGTATATCATACATGAGGAAAAAAGGGTGGATCCAGTTTATTTAGGCTGCTGCAGATGCGCTCTGGCCTCAATGACACATTAAAACACAATGAATCTGTGGCAAAGTTATTTTGAATTAGTGAGTAAATGTAGTTTGATATAAGATTAATTAATATTAAATCTAAGAACCATGTTGCTGCATTATATTCTATATGTTTTCCTCTATGCTGCTGTCATGCGTCATAGACACTCCTATTCATTTATGATATATTACAAAAATTTCATGCTCCACCGTTCTTAATTAAGGCATGGAAAAACAAGACATGGGCATGCCTTGAGGAGACACAGGTTCTCTTCGACTTGGCGTTTTAGTGGTATTGATTTCCTCAGGAAATGGCAATGAGAGTCTTGCTAAGGGAGCCATTTGGGCGTCTGAGGAATCACTTAGTACATGGTTTTGATCGCTGGAATCAATGGGAGCTCCGAGCACTGCAGGGCCCACTATGAGGGAGCTAATGGCTGAAGCAAGGGTGGGGCGTCTGGGCCCTGGCAGGACAGACCTGAGGACGTTAGCCTCTCCAATTCAGATTATCTACTGCGCAAAGATGCTGTTGACAACACAACAAGGTCAGGAGAAGCACTGAAGGTTAAAACTCAGCTGCAGTGCCATTATATCATAATTTCCATGGCCTTTTATTCATATTGAGTCATTAACTTTGCGCAGAACCAAGAAAGAAAGTGCTGGAATTATATTATTTGTACATTCTGGCTGAAAGGTCATCATTAGAAAGGCCTTTACTGCAGTAGTCAAATTGCAACAGTGTCCACATCTGACTAACTGAAGCCATTTTCTGGGATTTAGATGAGTACAAAGTAGCTGTGAACTGCAGGCTTGTGATCAGTCCAGACACATCATGTTAGTTTTAACTCAGCTTCATTTGAACTTTTACTATATTGTGTTGATAAGATGGCCAAAAAAAAAAAAAATCAAGCTGGCTGCTAATTTTACTTTTACTATTTTGCTATTGCCACAAACTTCAATAGTGATTCCAACTCAAGCTTATTCAAAGTCAAAACTAAGATGTTTATATATTTTTTTTCTTTTAATATTTCTATGAACATCTTCACAGTTGAAAGAGGCCTAATATTGGCTTACTGTAAAGACGAGTTAGCAGCACACCATGCAGTTATCTAGAACATTTACTGGTCAATGTAGCTAAAGTTAATCTATGGAGTGTTACATTGGTCAAATTTAGGGTGTCACCTCTTTAGGCAAATTTTGGGTGCAGGAGGTGAGCATGGCCAGGCTATAAAGGGATTTCCTTTATCTTTACCAACCTTACCTTTTAGAAACTGAAAGGTTTAATAACGGAGTTTGATCATATTTCTTTCCTTAGAGTCATTTAGTCCCTGTTTACACATATTTTGCCAGTTGCATTCAGAGTTTGCCCACTGGAATCCAGTGTATATATATATATATATATATAAATGGAAATTGCACAGTGGATTTAAATTGAGGACACTTTTTTTTTCTCTGAAACCAATTTGTAATGTGACTAGAAAAATAAGACACACACATATTATTCACCAAGATCCAAGCATTCTTTACACAATCTTCACAACAATCTACTAAAATTTTCTCTCTGTTATGTCCAAAGGCTTTCAGTGAAGACAAAATGCTTAGATGAAACACTATTTCCGTGAATAAAAAATAAAAGCAACATTACTTCATAAGCTCCAAAATAAAATGAATCATTATGACCATTTAACAGACCTATTTACATGTGATTGTGGTATCTGCTCTGTCGCTCCATCAGCTCTACAGTTTAATTCGCCTCTCCAGGAAATCTAAAGATGGCAGTGTAGGTAATTAGCAGAAAACAACTAGATGAGGATGTTTGTTCACTCATAGGATTGACCGGACCTATATTTAGTTGCCCACATTTAGACACACCAGCCTCTGACCTGTTACTGTGTGTGGGTCAATCCACTGCAGTGCACTGCGTCTTGAGTTAAGATGCGTCACTGCAACGCTGTGAACATGTTGAAGGCTGGGAATGCTTCTCTTACTGTTTCATGTCATTTATCCCCTTCTCTGCCCCTCTCTCTCTCTCTCTCTCTCTCCAGGCTGTTGTCTCTGCTCTTCTCATCAGAGTAGATGGCTTAGTTTGCATAGTTTTGCTTCTCTGGGCTGACTATCCTCACAGGCTGACTAATTGGCCCGGGCGTTGGGGTGATAATGACTCCTGTTCTGTGTATGGCACTGGTAGAATTCACTGTGAGAGCTCACTATCAGTGAATTACCATAGGGCCATAAACAGAGCAGAGAAAGAACCACTTGATGATGCCCGTCCACAGTGGCCATTGCTCTGTGGCTGTTCTCTGCTGTGCTTGTGGGTGGAGTGAATGTGATGTAATGACTCCAGTGCAGTTGCATGGGCTGAGCTGTGCATGTCCAGCTGGGTGCTTCGACATCTCTCTGTGCTGATTTGACTCTATAATAACAGTTGCTTACATTCGGATGTCCCAGCTGCTCTTCTTCTTTGCCCATTTTGGCACTAGCACATTTTTGCTTCTGTATATATACTTTGAGCAATTATGTGTAGTGCCAATATAGGAAAAGACAGACTTCCATCATTTTTGCTTATTGGGGCTTGTAATCTTCTCTGTATATGTACGTGTTTTGGTATCTCAGTCAGAAAGTGCTCATGATGCCCTCTGAGTTCTCCTCAATATACCTTAAAAGACGTATTCTCCTCCTGTTTGACATTTCATACAGTTTTCTCTTCATGACCTGAGTGTACAAGAACTTTGGCATATAAAGTGCAACAATCAGCATGTCCATTTCTGGATACTGACTTTAAGATCCATACAATCTCATCGTAGCAATATCAATCATTCCACAACCTGAGACACCATGTTAATGGCCCAGAGGGGTCTGAGGAGGCCCAGCAGCTCTCTGGTGGTGTTTGGCAATGGTAGAACTCACACTGGTGAGGTAGATGGATCCGGTGGTTCTAGACTTGCCAACTACTGCTTGAGAGCGCCGACCAGCTAAAATGGACGGAGAAGACAAAAACCCCTGCGTCACGAGTGGAGAAACATCTTAAGGACATTTCAGTCAGTGAGTGAGTGGCTGACGGTGGTGAAGGGTGAGGTGAGGCTCTGTTCCTCCCCTGCACACTCCAGCCTCAAAGCTCCAGTGACTCTTTGGAGGCCAGTCTCTTTAGCGGTGAGGGCCATAGACCGTGGACTGCACAAGAACTGGGACAAACATTGTTTTGAAATTTTGAGTTATCAAGCAGTACACCAATGAAGGTATTCCATATTAAAGCCAAGTGCCATGAATATCTGCAAAGGAGGACAACTAAATTACAAGAACACGTCTCGGTCATATCAGGTGTCTGTAACACATTTTAAAGAATCTATAGGATACGGAGGATGGGTAACATCCCTACAGATAAGATGATAAACTTTAATTTGGATCCCAAAATTAATGCAAGTGTTTTCTGTGTAAGTAATAATGATAATTATTGGCTGCATTTAATCTGAGGGCTTGTATTGTCTCCTGTTCTGATAATGTTATAATGGAGTCCTCCATCAGTCTTGTCTCCAGGTTTGACCGACACTGATAGATCATGAGTGCACCTCTGCAGCATGAGGGGCTCTGTGGTTTACAGACGTTCAGCTATTCTGCCTTCAGCCAACCATCCGGGGGTTCCTCTCTTGGCTCCGTGGCATAATTGGCAAACTGTGCGGTTTCGTCTTACCCCTCTCTTTCAATGCAGCCTTTTTCCCTCCTCCCTACCTAAACGAAAAGGGTGGAGAGTGAGAGACTTTCTCAGATGTTGGTATGGTTTGCTGTAACAGTCCATTGACAATATGGCTCAAAAAGCTGCTGCAGACTGAGCTTGATATATCTGGGTCAGGGTCTGCTAATGTAGGTGACAGGGGGATCTGGGGATTAAAACCTCTTTATCTGCCTTTGTATAAATCCTGCTTTATATCCTACACTTCAGCTTTGGCTAATATGATTTGTATTGTTACCAGTTTCCCTGCAGGCCAGCCATATTTGATCTACATGGACACTGTCAGTGGACTGATGTAAAGGCCCTTTTACTTTTTGTGCAGGTCGGCCATTAAAACAAGAAAGGTGAGTGCTGAGATTGTGGTGATATGCAGACCAGTTGACATAAAAGAGTCAAATCAACCTGTTATTTACTGGACAACTGATTCAGATAACTGTAGTTGTTTCATGTTACACAATGTATCACGCACATATGTTATAGTATGGTGTGTGTATACATTACCATGCTGTTTGAGCTTTGGTAATACCACAAGAATGGAAAAAGGACTGTTAACTTTTATCAAATGTCAAATAGTTTTGTTTTTTAACCAAACCCTTATTCCTGCAAATAAATACTTTCAAAAGACTAATCCATTGTGTCAGACTACTTCTAACGATCTTCTTTGCAGCAAAGTGCATTGTGGGATAACCCTTGTCAGTACGAAGCCTTCTCCAGATGGACCAAGCAGCTCAGGTTACACCACATTTTTCAGTGCCCCCTCTATCCCACAGCCCCCCTGGCCCCTTTCTCCATCTTTCTCTCTCTTTCTCACACACACACATAGACAAGCGCGCACACACACAATTTCCCGGGTGTGTAGACTGAGGCTGAGACAGTGCTTCGCCTGTGTTCTAATGCAGGCTGCAGAGCATTAGTGAAATGCGATTATTGCTGGTCTTACGCAGTGTCTAGGCCCGGAGATGGACAAAGGTGTGAGTTGGGCAGGTGAGGATGCCAATATTAGACTATAAACTACATGATGGGGAAAATGCTTCATCAGCAGAGTTTATGGGTAATTCCAGAGGCCTGGATGAGATGTTTAGTGTTTTTGTTGCCTTTTTTCTATAAAGAAATAAAAAAAAATGTTTAGGTTTCAGTATTTCTGCAGATGAGAGAAGTGTTCCCACAGATGATGCAGGAATTAATTTTTCTGAACAGTTCTGATTAAACAGGAAAAAGAAGATCATTTGAACGTTTTAGGTTATATAGTTCATCTCCTTGTAGTGAAGGAATGGTTTCACAAGTTTTGGTCCAAGCCTACAGTCAGGATGAGGGGTAAGAGATTATCTCTTGTTAGAGGAAGTTGGTTTTTGGACAGCAAGCGGTTTGTACGTGTGTGTGTGTGTGTGTGTGTGCGTGCATGCGGGGGTGTAGGGCGCGGGATGCACGTATTAAGAAACGATTAGTGGAGATTAAAGCTCTGCTCTAGAGTCTGCCTGCATGACTCCAGGCAACAAGAATGACCAACCCCTCCCTGCTCACCCTGCACTTCCCCCTGTGGAGTTAGGCCTCTGAAGCTCTGGATGCTTCCTTGTCCACCGGCTGGGGAGAATCAATAACGCTGCCTCTCCTCTGCCCAATGATCCTCCACCACTAAACCTATTGCCCCCAGTACGGAGTGCAAGCACTCACGCTGTATCCTGACTGCCTAGATTGGAAGGTTTTAATGACATCCAATTAGGTTCAAAGTCAGTTGATGGATGTGATGATTCGAAGAGTGCACTGCAGTAAGGTGCACGATGATGTAACTTCTGAATGTCACACGCAATGCAGTGCTGTTCTTTCCATGTGAAAGCATCACTCTGAAGCTGGAGAGTGAAATAATCAACTAACAATGATTTATTAGACAAAAATTACTATATGTGTTTATTTCCTAAGGACTAGGTTAAAAGAGAAAATCTAAAGTATATTTTACATTAGATAGGGATAGAATGACCTTGATAAGGGTCATTTAACATTATAATATTGTGAACTATAGCCACGTCAATCACTTCACCGGTGTTAGACCTTTAAATAATGTCAGAAAGTCGAGTCACACAAGGGGTACAATCAAAAAACAGAAAGAGAGGCAATAGAACATACAAAAAGGAAAAGGGGGATATTTTCATCTGTGTGAACGCAACCTGGTTCAGCATTAATCTGGAGGAAGAGCTGGATATACACTGACGCCTGATAGATTAAGGCCTGAACGCTTCTCTCACTATCCCACCCTGCAACAGAAGGGCCCTGCTAGCAAATCCCAGGCTTTAAAGTAGAGGAGGTTCGGGAAGCTTATGATGTAATCATGGCCTAGTCTGTCACGGCAGGGAATGCGGGGGAGCTGCAGAGGAGAGTGTGGCGCTTACTGGGCTGTGGCGACTCTGCCATTGAAAAAAGCAGAAGAGTGTAGCATTCCTAAAAACGGGGAGAAAACATTGTTTAGGGGTGATTAGTAAAACCCAGAAGTTAGATTTCAGTAACATGCAGCATAAAGCCGAATGTGTGCATTTCCTTTACTGTAATGGAAGAAATGGGAAAAGTGATGGACAGATCATCAAGCTGAACATCTTGTGCTCTATTTCAAGTTTGACTGATATTTCCATATTTACACAATGGTACATAATGTTCTAGATGTACACAGTAAAAAAAAACTACAAAAAAACAGCCAACGTTGCTGCTTTTTGTTTACTGTGTAGCTTAAAGTGCAAGTGAGCTAGTTAAAAGGAGGTTTTATTATGAGGTTTCACATTGGCAAAGAGATTTAGTATTTAGTTAGGTTCAGCTGTCAAAAAGATGAGCAGCATTGATCAGGTTACAACTGGTCAATTGGATTCCATCAGAGTAGTTTCACAAAGATGCTATAGATTTAAAATATTCCAAACTTAACAGGTATTTTTTGCATTCAGAGGAAATCTACACATTCACATTGAAAGGTTCAATTGCAGGTGTTTTGGATTTCCTTTGAGCTTACCCTTTTTTGGTCATTTTGAGAAAAGGATGTCCGATATTCACTGCAGCCTCTGTTGGTCTAGTGAATAAAATTAGTTTTTTTCCTGTATATGGGGGTTGAAGAAGATTGAGAGACTGAGTCATACATCAACATATGAAACCCAAATAACTGTCCACGATTGCCTCATCACATTTAGACGTTTGAGTTGGTGTTTATATGTGTTATAAAGCACAATTCAAAACATTTATTAATGAAGCTTTAACAGTTCTTGTGTCCCTTCATGGTTAAGAGTAGATCAAGAATACTAAGAAACAAGACAAAAACATTATGAATGGTGAAGAGCAGCCAGTCTATTGGACTTTAATTTTTTTTTTTTTTTAAACACACGGTTGGTGAGAGTTGAACCAACTGTTACATCTGCGTCAAACCCAATTGATTTTTGGCAAGCCACGTTTGAGAAGATTTAAAGAAATGCTTTTTTTTAAATTTGCATCACAAATAATTCATTTCCTGTCCAAGTATAACCTTCTTCCTGTGATATACAAAGTGATGCAGACAACCAGGTCCTAAGTGACATAAAAAGGAGTTCATGTTAAAAAATAATATACCAAGGGGTGCTCCTGTCCATGCACTGTAAACAAATGGAATCGTAGACAAAACGGCTGCTTCAAGAAGTCAGCTCAGCAATCCAGCAGTAAAAAACACTTGATATATATCCTGAGTCTTCACAAATCTTGGCATGTGCATGGTCAACAGTAAAACAGCACAGGGAAAAGGACATGACAAGACTGTATTTCAACATAATAATTTAGCATCTAATGTGAGAAAAATGTCTGGGAGTGTCTGCAGCTCAGAGTATTAGGTGAGCTGAGGTGGAAAGAGTGAAATTTAGAATCGTGATCAAGGACAAGGGAAACAAAGAGGAGTGGTTTCTGATTATGGCACTCAGTTGCAAATGTATCCTAAAACAGAAGAGTCCAGCACACAGACGTTATAGAAAACAGTGAAAGTAACACACTCTGGGTGAAACAGTGGTGGCTTTTCCTTCCCGGGCTTTTTGGTTCATCTTTGTTTTAAGGTTAATTGTAGAGAAATAAATACTATAGTCAACATCACCAAGCTAAAAAACAAAAAACAAAAACAAAAACAACAACATTAAGCTAAATGGGGAAAACAAATTACACCAACAAAAGCAATATTTTTACATAGTAAACACAATGCATTGATAACCCACTTTTATCTTCCCTGCGGATGTACATTTAAAAATATATTTGACATTGTAAATAGCGTGATGTCTTGGAAAACAGTAGGATAAACAAATCTCCAAGGTGGCCATTCAGTGCCTTCTACTCCTTAAAGGGTCTTAACCGTCACTGCTCCAGGGTCACAACCTCCACCGCCTGGCCGTCCAGAGTGACAGTGTTGTCTATGCGCGTGGCGACTGGTGCCATGGCAACCTGGACGGGCCGGTTGCCTTGTGCGAGGCTGGTCACTACAGTCTGGTACATGCTGACTGGGATCTGGACCAGACCTGAGGAAAACAAGTGGGACATTTTGGATTTCGACACCCTAGTGCTGTTAATAATGCAGAACAAGGATCAATGTCAGTGAACCTTTTTACTCAAATGTGAAGCCTTTTCACCCACGACATTCTACAATTTGAAGATATTGCTTTAGGCTCAAATAACTCTGAGGATGGATAAGACAGTAATAAAAAAATGTAAAAAGAAAATCTGTAGATACACTGACAACTAAAGGAATCATTAATTACAGCTCAAGCTGTATTTATTGTATGTGTAATGAACATACCACTTTCCCATTCAGGTAACAGTGTTTAGTCTAATTCAAATCCTTTAGGTTGACCATGCAGATAAACTTATATGATCAGTTGTTTATGAGAATTATTAAAGGCCATTGAGGAAAAATTGATCACTGCCATTGATTAATAATTGGCTAAGGTTAGCTGTCTGATATCACCATGGCTTCTGGGAGATTGCAATGGGCCTTCTTCACCATTTGATGCTATTTTATACACAATCACTCTGTATAAAATAAATAAATAAAAAGATTAATCAATGAATATGTTCATTTATCGCAGACCTACTACTAGTAAATACTGCTCCTTCTGTCTTTGGCCAGAGCAAATCTTTGAAGTCAGAGAGCTGTATGTGACAGGAGGCAGTCATGTTACAAAAATAGCATTTCTGAACAATGGTCCACTTGAACATCCCGAGCTTGCTTCCCCCCCGTGCCCAGCTGTGAGTGTGTCTCTGCCTGTAGGGATTATTGCTGCAGTCACATGGGCCTCGGCCCCACCCTACAAGCTGTCACAGTGTCACGGGCAGGCAAGAAGGTCAGTGGAGGGGATGGCAGTGGAACATGCCCGCTTCCATTACTGTGAGCTAAGAAGCTGGACCTTGAATGCACCACATATCCATTGCACTTGAATCTTTTTAAAAGTTGCACACGAGATGACACGGGCTGCTTTCAAATGTATTTTAGTCTGTACATTATACATTATACTGTACATTTTTTTAGTATATCCTGGTTTTTATTAATCGGTTCACCCAAAAATAAATTAAAATCCCTTCTGTCAGGTGGGTAATTGTAGGTCCTCTAATGTGGGCTCCTGCAAAGCCCACTCACTGGTGATTTTTGACAGGGTTAAGTTGTGCTGATGCAGGTAATTGTGGTGGCAGTGATTATGAAGGACAGCTTAAGGAACAGGCCTCAGCCTGGCACTGTGACGTACAGACACAACACAGTTACTGAGTGGAGTGCCTCCCTCAACCACTTGTATGCGGTTACTAAGACATGAAGGGCCAAGGCTGGGGTGGAACTGTGTACGTTTTAGTGTGTGGTTTAGTGTGTGTATGCCTGCATGCCTGTGTCATTGAAGGGTCCCTACATAAGCCAATCAGTGGTGTCTGGGCCAGTGCACTTCAAAGGGTGTGCTCCACTCCTGTGTAGCACTACTCTGATTAGCTAAGGTCAATAGCTGAGAGAAGGACTGACTGCCAGCTCCATTAGTTGTTGAACTATAGCTGCCAAATGACCCTTCAGGAAACAAGATGCCAAACAATGAAAGCTGCAGATGTTCGCTTTCAATAACTCGCATTTGTATTAGTGTACAAATGTACAAATATAGACAGGTACACTGTATACATATATATATATATATATACATATTTTTTGAGCACATGTTTTCTATTCACTATTTTTTAAAACTTAACACTCAAAATTATTTATTTTTCATGTTTTATTAGAATTTTGTACAATGCTTTTTAAGAAAAAAGAAAGAAAGAAAAAAGGAATCCCAAAGGTACAACACAAATTTTTGTGCCTTCTTCAACCTTTACTACAGCTAATATACTACTACAGTATTTTGGAAAAGGGCCGAACCAATTTGTAGTTTAATGTAAGCTAATAATCTTTTTTTTTTTTAAAAAGCTGCTTTTGTGCAAAATCCATGTTTCTGTTCTGTGCTGCTCGTTCTGCTGATGAAAGGTATGTAGATTAAAGGGTTGAGTTGTGCATAATGTCTAAATTCAGAGAAGGCTCAATAAAATTCATGTAATTATTGTTGGCATATGTGTGTTCGTGCATGTATATAGACAAGCAGGAGAATCTGGGGCTGTGTGCTGACAGCTGGCCCAGTGATTAGACCACGGACTGATAATGGAGTGGATCAAAGCTCTTTAGGAGGGTCCCTGAGGGACCTGCTGATGCCCAAGGACCAGTGTCTTTTTGTATAAGTGTGTATGTGTATTAATCCCCCTGATAAATACTGATGTCGAGATTGACAGCTTGACAAGATGTCTGTATAGCTAAACCTTTGGATCTGAGTATTATGAATTATTTGTTGTGCAAGACTGTATTGATTATAGATATCAATGCTAAAAGAAATTAGTTTGATGTGGTTTCAGCAACAAATCAAAATTAACTTCCACTTAAATTTCTATTCAGCCAGCAATGGCTATACCTCATTTTAAAGGTGTTAATTTTTATTTGACATTGTCATGTCATAAGGCTGCAGCTAAAAACTTATTCAATATGTTGTGCTTAATTAGATCAGAATGGGTTCCCTTCATGTTACTCATTGACAAGCAGTAGCTCTACATCCCACCCTGAGGACATTGACTGAACATATGCTGTAAATGGCTGCTAAAGCTCTCAGTGTGAGACTGTCAGTTAACTGGTCCAAACCCAGCTCACACACACTGCCACAGTGCAGGTAAGCTTACACTTATTCAGACTAATTAGAAATGCCATTGGCTGGGGAAATAAGTAAGTTACTTTTAATATTTGCAGTTTGCAATTCTGTCAGAACAAAATTGTCAATGTTGTCAGTGAGGTATATTTTGCCATGTTGATAACATTATGGATGAAAATACCTGTGGCATCCTGAACCCCAGCTAGTGCTCCAACAGCAGCTGCTGTCTCCGCCAGGACAATCTGCCCTCCGCCTTGTAGAGTGGCTTCTGCCAAAGTTGCTACAGCATGAGCTGCTGCCTCACTGCAACACACACACAGACACAAACTAATCAGATATAATGCAAAAATGTCACTTACAGGATGAATTAACTGTGTATATTTGGCCCCCAGAAACAAAGATCTCAAGCCTGTGCGCACACATGTGCATGCACGCACACAAAGACAAACACACACACACTTCTCACAAAGGCAAGGGTTATTAGTGTGATGTGGGGTGAAGTGCTAGGAGTGTATGAGTTGTAAGAGGCTTTTCTAGTCTGGACTTATGGAGAATCTGTCACATCTCCCTAAACGCCAGGTGCTGGGAGCCTAACAAAGTAGTTTTATTAACCAGATTCAACCAGTGGATTTACCACGAGCCTATTAACACACCAATTTTGTTATGAACTAATGGAACTGTTCACAGCTCGGTTCATAATCACATCTGAGATACAAATGCAGACAGACGAATAAGGAGGAGGAGGAGCTGAGAGAGTGCACAGACAGTAGCATTCACATTGTGGCTGTATGTGGATGACACCCAACTTGACACCCTTAAGTGATATCATGGCATTAGAATTAATATAATAATACATCCTATCAAACCGTGGGGACATATTGAATTTTGGTGTTTAGTCTTAACTATATAAACTGTGCAACTTATTTGGTAATTCTGCAAAATAAAACCCAAATCACAAATTGATTCCATCATTTCAAAATTCATTAATGAGTGCAATCACATGGGAGGCAGTGGAAAGCCTTACTAACTGCAGTTGACTACATCCGATAAATTGTGTCACCCTGGTGTAATTTTTGATCCAATACAGCAGAAAAGTCAACAAGAGAAGGAGGCTTTACTCTCCCTCTGGAGCAGAAATCAGAGACAAAATGTTCCAGAGCCTGTGGAGCAGAGAGCCCAGAGTAGCTCACCACAGGTAAACAGCAGGAGGGGAGGGGAGGAAGAGGAGGGAGGACTCAGGTGGGTGCAGGTAACAAGCCCCAGTGGGACATACCCATACACATCTGAAATTATTGCCTTGACAGTACTGCGGGGGAAAAACAGCTTATATCTCACAGTGCTCAGTGAACATCTCAGTGAGTCTACCTGATGATTTCAGAATATTAAAGAACCCTTGATGTCAGCCTGAAACTCATGAAAATCAAAACAGAATGTTGTCACAGCCTGTGGCATGAATACATGATAGTTTCATCAATTCACTGCCATTTTCAAGCTGCTGTATTCTTATGTTGTAATCAGATCCTGCAGACACTTGGCTCTCCATAGGACATAGCTTAAGATCCTGTTGTAGGTCCCATCTGAATACAACTGCATGAGTGTGTTTGCGTGGCTGAATTCCCTTCAGGAAAACAGCTCAACAACAACTCCTGTACGTGGTTTATTACAGAGCCTGATTAAGATACTGATGGGCAGAGACATAGAGTCTACTTACTTAAGTGCTGTGCTCTACAGTCAGTGTGCAGATTATGAGTGACTGTATACAAAACCATTTCTGAATTCACTACCAACATTATGAATCACATATTTATTACCTGCTCTTCTATTACCTCCGAAACAAATCATACTGAGCCATTAGCACATGGAAATACATGGATGACAACCACTTTAATGGCTTTGCATCTTGCATGCTGTCGCTGTAAAAGCTACAGGCTAATTAATTAGCTGCTGAACCAGTATCAGAGGAAGTTGACTGTCATCTCCAGGGGACTCTGGTCACCTGCCCTGACAGTTGTCGCATACTTATCCTGTTGTTAGAGCTGTCTCTGCAATTATGGATTCTTCTAATGTTCTGCAGTGTTTGTTGGCACCATTGGTGACTGAACACTCATGAGGGTTGTGTCAGTGAAAACGCAACACAAACTACTATTGCGTGTTTACACTTCCTGGTTGTAAAAAAGTAGTGCCACCTCTGCTTTTCTGTTGCCAACAGTCCCACCTCTCTCCATTCAAGTTTCCTAAGTTTGTTGGGGACCTTAAACAACCCGAATACACCAGCCATCCTGTTTAAACCTTTTTCCTCGTCTTTCATTCCTCTGACAGGCCAGTGTTAAGAGCCACCTTAAAAATAACATTTTTCTTTTCATCATCACCTGTTGAGAGCCATTGTGACGGTTGCTCCCGGTTGGATCTCCTGACTGGCAGCGACAGCAGCTTCAGCTAGGGATGCTACTGCTTGAGTAGCCTCTGACGCTTGAGTGGTTTGGATTGTCATCTCTCCGCTCTGCAGGGTGGCCCAGTTCGGCTCCACCTGGAGAGAGATAAGAGTTTCATGAAAAAATATCTGAGCATCAACAGTTGAATAAAAAGTATTCTGTAAAAAAAGCTGCATTGTTGGCCTGTTTTGGTTTAGTGGTGCTGAATGGACAGCTCCCATAGAACACACTTTAGTTCATCATCTTTGCTGCATTGTCTACATCTTCTTTGTCCATAGCACTGACGCTTATGGAAGCTTTCATTTGAAGGAGTAGTTGCTTTGGAGTTCATCGCTACTATCAGGTGCCCACACTGTTGTGTTTGATTTAAAGGTGTGTGTATGTGGTCGTTACCTCTCCATCAGTCACAGTGGAGTAGTTCACCTGTGCCACTGTCACACCAGGCAACTCTGATGCATCTGCCAGAGTGGCAACCGTGTGTCCTGTGCCAACCTGAGAGAGACACAGTGATGAATCAAACTTTAGAAAAGTCATTTGAATTTGATGAAATGCTACTCAAGAGTATGATGAACCATCAAAAGAAATGTACCTGAATGAGTGAGACTGTTCCATCAGGGTTGTTGATGGTCTGTACCACTGTTTGTGACGGCACAAGGTGAGCGATGCTCTGTGCTGCGGCCAGATGGTGCTGGGTGGTTGTTGTTGTGGTTACTTGCTGATCTTCAAAAGCATACAACAGATCCTCACGGCCGTGCTGCTTGTAGCAGTTCTTCACAATGGTCCGCAGTGCTTGGGTCCAAGACACCTGGAGAAAAGGTTAAAAAAATTTGCTCATGTGTGTAAATCACAGCTTGATTTTCTACTGTCCTACAGGTAGCTCAAGATGAAAATAAAGATTAAAGGTCATTGGACACCTTTTTTAATCACTTGTTTTAAAGGAAATTTTCATGATAGCAAAATGAGGGGTATGTGTAGTTTTGTTCCACCTTGGGACCTAATCTAAAATATAGACATGGAACCTCTTGGAAAATTCATATAAGCTATTGTACTTGAACAGTATAGTATATAAATTCAGTTTAAACCAGAATAAATGCCATCTGCAGCAGGATGCAGACAAAACACAGTATTTCCAACAAAGTCTCACATAATTAAATCATTGCTTTTTAAATATTTTTCCCCCTCACCCTCTGTTTCTGCTCCTCTGTGCGGACGTCACTGCGGACATTGGCCCAAGGGATATCTTCAGGCCACCACACTGGCTTGCAGCTCTCCTTACCCCAGCCAGGCTTCCCTCGGCCTGTTGAGTACTTCAGCATCTCTGGGATGAACGCTCGCAGCTGGGCCTGAAGCAAAAAACAAACGCAGAGAAAGGAGATGATACAGACACAGAAACTCCAAAGTGGAAAGCTGCAGTGTCTTTCCCACCCACCCACACACACACACACACACACACGCCCTTGAGCAGGCAGCAGGAGGAGGGTATTGATTGTACACCTGCTGCTGGGTGCTGAGATTGTCAGAGCCTGCAAATAGAAACAGTCTTTCTAAAAGAGGAACAATGCGTTCATGTTTATTAACAGACCAATCTATGGCTGTGGCTCCAGGGTGATATATTGGACAGACACCATGAGAGCCATCAGGGCTGATCTAACACAGTTCAGCACTCAACCTGTCCCAGCAAAGTCTCCAGTCTACTCAGCACAGGTATTATTAAGGAGAAGCAGGTCAATGTTGTTGAAAAGAAAGATCAATGTCAACCAAAAACATTAGATTAACTTTGATCACCCGTGATGTTTGCTAATTTATGGACTTGTGCAAAGACTTCTGTTACTGTGGGTGTATCAGACTGGATCAGGGAGAACTCAGGGAGAATTTGAGTGTGTGCCATTCGCAAACATTGACCTAAGGGAGCAAAGCCACATCAGTGCAAATAGTGCAAATACTGCAGTGCAAAACTACAAAAAGTCCTCTAATTGTAGGTTGAATGCTTAGTCCTGGAGTTCTGAGACCAGCGCTCAAACGAAATATACCTCAGCCACTCTTGTCACAGATAGACGTGACATTAGACTTGCTACTCTTGAGTCTTGTGTGGTCTCGAGTTAATCTGATTTATTCGCTAATGATCAACGTGCTTGAGGCCGACCAGTGAGAATCACACATAGCGTACATATCCAATCACCATCACATCAACACTTCCAGAACAGGCGTACACTCACTGACAGGCTAGGGTGGGGCTTAGCGCCAATGTCCTCAGTGTCCTGGTAATATGCAAGCATCACAGAGGGATTATATTGCACAATGAGGCACTGCAGCGTCTGCCTGCCTTGACATCATGGGCTAAATTTGGTTCCGGAAGAAATAAATCCCTCTCCCCTCCCCTCTAAACCCCCTTTTCTAACTCACAAACCACCAATACATAGCTTATCAGTTCAATAGACAGAGCAACACATAAGACCAAATGGGTTTTGCAAGAAAATGGATGGCAAGTATTTTATTGTGACGACAAAGATTTCATAGAGAGGCCACAATAAACCACTTCAACCCACACTGAGCTGACAACTGATCAGCCTGGCCAGAAAGGACTTGGTAGCAGAATTTTTTTTGCATTTCCACCTGTGGCTGGTGTGAATGTATGTGGATGCATGTTTGCAAGGCCAGGTGGCCTAATTACAGTGGCTAGTGAGTTAAGTGGCATGTTGTACTGGCATCTACCTCCCCACCCCCACCCCTAATCCTCCAAGCAATGGCCCAATCAGCATTTAGGAAGGTGGCTATGTTGTTGGGTCCCTGGCCTTAACAGGGCTGGGGGGTAATTATTGGCTCAGGCTAGTCCCAGGATCACCTGCTACAGATGCTCCATGTATTGGACTGGACAGGGCCTCTGCCTGGGTCACTAAACCTCACTTGGGATTTCTTCAGCTGCATAAAACCTACTGCAGATGTCTACAGAGGCTATACATTAGAGCCTCCCAAAGTGGATCAGGAAACAAAGTTTGAACGATCTCCCTTTCATTGTAAAGCTCATATTATATTTCATATTCATACTTTTCATATCCAAGGTTCATCAACCTTTCCAAGAGGGATCGGACAACATCTTGTCTCCAACCCATATCCCTCTGAAAAGACCTGCCCACACTGTTCCACCTGGCACGGTGAAACTGAGTGAGGCAACAGGTTACTCACGATAATCTCATCCTACAACCTCCAGAAAAACAAGCACCATCTAACACCTGTGCGTTGAGGACTCATCTGGCCCTGTGATTGGCTGTGATTGGCTCCCGGGGTTGAGAACCGTCTCTGGGGGCCACTGTCATACTGGCTACTCTGACAATGATCCAGAGAATGCGTCAGCAGCACTGGGATGGCACAGTAAACAAGCCGGGATCCCTCGGGTGAAGGACTCAATTGGTGCTAATGTTGTAGTGAAAGGCTGACCAAGAACAGCCTGCACCTCCTCTCACTGCTTGCTGGTGCCACAGCCCGTCTATAAAGAGGAGGAGGCTTTGCTTGTTTTCAGCTTTTCAAATGCACATTACCAATGCATGTAACAATACATGAACGAATTCACCCAACGACCATGCGAAAAGAACTGAAAATCAGTGTCTGACCTTGATGCATACTGTATAGCTAGCTAATTTCTTGTTCAAGAGAGACACAAAACAGGATGATTGTTATTTGTTGCCAACTGGTGCCCCCTGCAGGGTTTAGTGACATTACCACTACCACTCAAACACCAAAAGGTAATTCTGGATATGCAACTTCCTACCAAGGATTAGCTGTAGATGACATGATACATGTTGTTTTACTTGAGAGGACTGAACCATGATAGATGAGCAGACAGACATGGTGCTGAGTCTGACCTGGGTCATCTTGTCCACAGAGACAGGGATGCCATCAATGGTGAGGGGGGGCAGTTCTGAGGCTAACTCGCCCCCTGCAGGGGCATGTTCTGCCAGGGCGTTCTCCAGATCCTCCAACATCATACTTTTATACTTCCTCACCTGTAGCATAGGAAAAGTGTCAGTGTGGAAATCAGTTTGATCAACAGAAAATTAAATAACTCAATTTTGGATTTGAATAATTTATCAGTTAAAAAAACAAGCATTTGCTGATAGAAATTCTGAGATCTTTGAATGTGATGAAAGTCTACCATCACATTCAGAATAACTGATAGCACTCACCACATTCTCCAGAGGAGCAGCACCAAACACCTTAAACACTGGGTTGGGCTTGGAGGGTGAAATACAAAGCACTATAGCCTGCTGGCCCACTCTGGTAGTGTACTCATCCAGTGTGGCTCTTAGTTTCCTGTAAGAATACAGTAGCAATTATTACCTGCTTCAGAATAACAGCAACCAAGTACAAGGCCAACTCTCTCTGAGGGCAAAGGACTACACAGGGCAGAGGGATAAGGAAGAAGGGGTTTCTTCGTGTTCAATGCTCACCTGAGCAGACGCGTCTGCTGCCTCTTGCGGATTGATGGGTTGGATTCAAAGATATGAGGCCTCTTTCTTTTCTTTCCAGTTGCCACGGCAGCAGCGGCTGCCATGCCTACTGGCCCTGAGAGGAGAAGAAAGAACAAGATTGTGTACTGTGAACGAAACAGATCATCAGAATGGATACTATATGTTGTGTATAGCTGCAGTTGTGTGGCAATTTCCCTAAATGTATATGTCATATGGTTATTATTCATCTAGGGATTTATTTTAACATTTTCTTTAATAAAGTTAGGAGCTGGGTTACAATAGCTTGTCACTGGCACCATTTGGTAACTCAAAAAGGCAAAAGACAAACCTTACTCTAAGTGGCTTGCAATGAGACATGTTAAAGTAATCTGCCTCCACACAACATTGCTCTGGCACCATCTGCTGTTCAGACCAAAATATTACACTGAAATCAGGATATGCTGTTTTACTGTATCGCTAAAAAAATGTAAATAATAATATTAATAATCATAATAATAAAATTAAGTCTAAACAACATATAAATCTGGTTTGTAATGAACTGATAACAATCAGTCATTGTTCCTCCAGACTTACCTGCAGCAGCCAGGTGGGCGGTGACTTCATCTGTGCCAGCTGAGTTGAGGATGTCTGTGTCATCATAGGGATCATCATCTGGCGAGGATGTTGAGTCTTCCTCAGCACTCATCATGGATGTTTCAGTGAAGGTGGCAACATGAACCTATACACAGTGAAGAACTAGGTAAAGGGGTATACAGCTCTATAAGGGTTTCTAGTTCAGCCTAAGGTTTTATCTCATCTTCTGAATAACTAAATGTGTGATAAAAAGGGTGACTCCTCTGGTTTGTACTTGAATTAATTATTTGGCATGTTGGTGCACCCGTCGGACCTGTTGGCTGACGGCGGAGGCCTCGATGGTGGTCATGTGCTCTGTCTGGTGAACTGTGTGCTCCTCCATTATCAGCCACCAGGTTTACACAGCTAGATCAACAGTATAACTACTAAGTAGAGAAAAAGGAAAGAGAGAGATACAGCATAGTATCATATTTAATCTTCCATCTATTCTTTATAAAAGAGTGCAAATAATTCCTGCTCTATTGACTATTAATATGCAGCTTAGGAGAAACATATTATATACACTCAGTAACATGACAACCCAACTTCCCTGGTATGATATATGTTGAGTGGTGTGCTGATATTTTCATAAAAGCATTAATCTGTTGACCACCAACAGACTGCAGGCTTATGATTAAAATAACCTAGTTTGATGTAATTGGAATGAAAGTGAACACAAAATAATCAATAATGCTTCATACATTCTGACTATACAATCTATTAAAAGCAATGTGAGGCAACACTGTCACCTTGCTGGGTTACAAATATTATAATTAAATTCACATTAGGCTTTAGTGGAATTTAGGACAATTCTTCTTATTACTGGCCTAAAATTGTGTACATCAATAATGTAAAACTTAAGTCTGCAGTTGTCTTTGTGATTCTGACTGCACTACAGCTGCTCCTCCTCTAGAGGGCTTTGCGTTGTATACAAGCTTCATTTGGACATTACTGTGAACAGTGTAAGAAAATCATCTTTATTGTCCAGTTTATTAAGTTTTAAATAGTAAGATTTTATATGACATTAATTTGAAAGATATGTATCAACACATAAATACACAAATCACTATATATGGCCTGACATATATCACAGTCATACCTTAATTTGAAATACATCTCAATAAAAAGGATATTTCTGATAGCACACAGTCTAAATGTTGTCCCAGTGTGAGACACTGACTGTCTGGACTGGAGTTATATTACAGGCTGATAGAGGGATGAAAATCATTGATACAAGGAGGAACGAAATGTTCAACGGGGGCATTTTTAATGGGGATAACTTTTCCATTTGGTAGTGGGCAGCTGATTGGGGGGAATGTGTCTTTAAGCAGGTGTATTCAGTACACATGGAGGTGACTCTTAAAGACAAAAATTAACGTCGATACCTGCTAAAAAAAGTACAAACATACAAAGAGACCAAAGGCTGCGGTTAAAGACACACAGACATTTTTATCATCAGAGTGCTGGGAACGACAGTACATGACTGAAGCGCCGATTGGATCAATGGGCAGATGCACAGATCGGTGCACGACTCAACAATAAGGAGATAAATAATCTGATCTGTGGCCAGAAATTAAGATGTTTCTCTGCAGCAGCTACTAAGCGATGAAAACCGCCTGCACTGGGCTGTTACTGTCGTTGCTCCAGCCTTACAGAGCTCCGATATTACACGACTTGCCGGTTGGTTGATATCGACTGCTCAACCGAGCTAAGCTAGCAATGTCCTACATTTGGCTAATTAGCTAGCTAAGCTAACCATTTGGCGCTGTAGTTTCGGCCATATGAATGGACATCGGCTGTGATCATGGAGAGGAGCCGTTATTCGGTGATCGGACACCGATCTTGGATTATATCAGTGTCCGTTTAAAGCCAAACATCGGGAGCGCAGCAGCCGACAAGAAACCCGCGCAATATGAAACAAAACAGAGCGCTGAAACAGGCCGAGCGGCCTCCTCCGCGGCTCCGCTCCATCTCTGCTTGTTGTCGAAACGCGCTTACAACCATTAAAAAACAACAACAAGAAGAAGAAAAAGGAGCCACATATGCATCACAATCCTGCTGCAGTCAACACCTAAACAATCTGCATCTTTCGCCCTCGACGCTGCCGGGTTCGATGATGCGGCTGCGCCGCGGCTGAAATAGATGGAGATTGCGCGGTAGGGCACTAACCTCAGAGCGGCTGCGCTACTTCGGGCCTGCGCCGTACAGCGGGGATGGAGCCGAGCTGTAATGGAGGACAGAGGGGAGCCAGCAGCAAACAACCGGCACACCAAACACAACTGTGATCTACGCCAGTGATGCCTTCAGGTGCCCACCGCCGCGATCGCAGTCGTCCAATGGATCCGACACACCGAATGTGAAAAACTGCACTGAGAATAAACTTAAAGCGACGGCTGCTGTTTCATTTGTTTGCTTTCATTAAAAAAAGACACATTTAGTATGAGATGGTATGATGATGATGACACATTTCAGTGCCAGACTGGCCAACAGTGTAGATTATAAGACTAAACGAGAATAGTTTACTGTAAGGATGTTTATATTACAATTTCGCGTTCGTATCTTAAATTATTTTTAAACCTTTTAGATTTATAGAGAAGCGATTAAAATCAAAAGTCTTATTAGTTCATTCAGCGGTAGTTAAGTATGCAAACACAAACACATACAAAGAGTAAGTACAGTAAGTAAAATTAAGTAAGATCAAACTCAGGAGTGTTGTAAACACAAAACAAACCAAAAAGGTGAAGAGTAGACTCATTTAAATAAAAATGCATCACTAGAACTGCAGATAAATGTAAGTCGGGGCGAGGTAACTTCATGTGTACTGCTAATTATATACACAAAACAATTCTAAACAATTTGTGTAATGCATGAAAAACTTAAAAGATAAATTACATTACTCTAATTAAATACATATAACGTTGCGAGCAATTACTGACACGTATTAATATCAGTAATTACGTATTAATACTAATTTCATACCATTCACACATTCAGTAATGCTGGTAATCATACATTTCCCTTTTCAAGTGTCGTTTTTATTCAATCCAGACCAGTTGAGTCATACGCGATTGAGAGTTGGTGGTATTTCCAATAGTCTTGAACGCCGCATCAGACCGGGGAAACCACGCCCCCCTCCGCTGACCTGCTGCCAACCTGCAGACAGCAGGACCGCCGGGATGTTCAAGTTAGAATAACTGAGCTAAAAAAAACAAAAACGAAGTGTGAAAAGGTTAGTCATGAAATGAAAATGTAAAGTCCGTGTATTAATTTCAGAAAGCGAAACAAGCTAAGCCAAAACAAGATTTCCAAGTCACTTCAATCAGCAGCACCTGCCGATGCGCAGCTTTGCACCTGGACCTGATGACAGGTTAGTAAACTCTTCTGCAGAGGGACTAATTTATTTTTATTAGTTAGCTTTGTCAAAAACACGGATTAAACATTTAGTACGGTCAGAGGCAGATTTATTATAAGGTTCAAATCTGTAGCTCAATTTGCACAGGTTTGGCTGAGTCATAGCTTTGCCTTAAACCTGCTCTTTACCAACAGCTCTTTTTTGAGACCATCATACTCCTATAAAAAGTGACATGAAAATGGGTAAAGGTAAAAATCCAAAGCTTCCTCTGTTCTCAAAAGAAAGATTTATAACGTTATTAAACACTAATGTCTCTGCCACTGATAAGTTAATAAACCTTTTTTTTGGGGGGGGGGGTCAATTGGTGCCAGATAGTAAGCATTACTGTAAATGTATGGATAACTGGACTCTGATGCTGTAAGCCTCATGTAGTTTGTACTCATAACAGATGTAGAAGACACAAACTGTGTTGGGCAACTTCAGGTGATCTGATTAGATGACAGCTCCCACGGAAAAGCTGACTGGGGAGGACAATAAGGTAAGCTTCTGATGATACTACTTTTAGACTGAGAAGTGCACTCCAATAGCTCATCAGAGACCAGCCAGGCGCAACTTTAACACATCTCAAGGGGGCGTAAATATTATGCCAGACAGAATAAAGTCAGTGAAGTCAGCTTTATTTTTAGAGCGCATTTAAATAAAGCCTGAGATGATCAAAGTGCTGTACAAACAACATTAAATAAAAGAAAGTGAGAAAGATCATACTACAGAAAGAAACGTATAACACCCAGACAAACATAACAATAGATTGAACTTACAATACCAACAATTCTTGAACAATTCTTTAACCTATAGTTGAAAGACGGAGCTACAGGGAGCACACTTAATATCTAATTACAGCTGGTTTCATAATTTTGAGCAGCGACTGCAAAAAAATCTGTCACCTTTTTAGTATAGTTAGTCAATGTGGGACATAAAAGAGATGAGCAGAGATATTTAGTGCTGATGAAGAAAGTCTGTGTTTTTTTTCCCCAATACCTAAATTATGTATCCTGTTTTTTGTATATGGAAACCACACTATTCTGTTAGTGTCATGTCATAGAAGTTGTCTGCCTTGTTGGATGTCACCTCAACAGAGGTGCACATGGGAGCGCCCAGTTTATTCATTCACGTTTGGCTAAATCCTCTAAGCTACATTCAACACATCGCAAGGGGGCAGCATTGCCCTACAAATCGCTCTTGGCCTCTCAAGTTTGTTGTAACAGGAGATGGCAGTGAAGCATCATTGATGTGGCTCTCTGCAGGTGCCCTGGCCTGTATTCAAGATGATGGATGTTTTACATTAGTGTGTGGTGACAGCAGCTTATGTTTGTGTCTGACTAAATGTCAGCAAGTATCATATTCAAAAATCTGACTGGAGAGCTGCAGAGTGTGACTCCACATTTTACAGCTTCCACACTGTGTAACTGACCTTCATACCGCACTCTATCACTGTCTACCAACTGTCTGTCCGTCTTTGCTTTAGCATCTGCATGAGTCATTGTAATCGAAGTGTATACTAAAGCAACATGGTGGACAAACTATAGTCGGACACAAATGGGCATATTTACAGAACCGGTTGAGGGTTTAAAAGGACTTTGTAAGCTTTCCTTGTAGATTTTGAAGAATGTTTTACCTTTGATTAGATGGTACTGTTGATTATACCTACTATATGTGGAGATAAAGTATGTTTAGGGTTTAGGGACTGAGTAGTTGTTTCTCAAGGGCACTGCAGTGGAAAAAAAATCTGTTAGTTGGCTGGTGGTATGATGATGGGAGAAAAGCCGGAGAGTGTTAATGAACCAAGTTCCTATTATTTGGTCCTTTTCTGCTTTATCTTCCGTGGGCTGTGGTTGGGTATAGATAAGGCTTAAAGCCCAGGGGTCTGGAATCAATAACGAATGTAATTGCTGAGGTGGAAGTGAGGATAATTGAAGGTTTTTGTGTGGACCATCAGAAGCACTGGACAGAGGTCAAGTCATGGGAGAGAAGTAGATGGTAGTGGTGACGGAGAACAAAATGATTTTGCTTGTATTCTAGTCCTTCCATTCCTAAGGTATAGGAGATTTCCCTGGTGACCATCTCTTTGTCCAACTAACTTGCTTGTTGCCCTTAAAAGTTGCAATATTGATCCTAAATCTAAAATACCTCACAAACAGTGAAATATTCATCTTCATATCGACTATTCATGTTTTGCTGGTCTTGCATACAGTTCCTGCTTCAGCCCAAGGAAAAAACGAAATGGCATCAATGGAAAAATTAGCAGTGATGCAGTTCATAGATATCAGTATTAAGCAGCATCGATAAGCTAGGTTGTCTATTCTCAGAAGGTTTGCAGTTCCAGAGCTGCAGGGATTGCCTTGGGTTAATTCTTCTACCTGTATTAAGTCTATTTGGTTCCCAGTTAATCTTCACTTCTATACCAACATCTTAATATTTTTTTTTTTCACCCTCAGTCATTTTCACCTTTCAAAAATTATCATTGCCATTCAATTTATGCATGCTGGTTTTTCTGAGTGAAACATTGCTTTCGTGTTTCTGGCTGCTAAGGGTTAGATTGAGGCAGCTGTTGGATGTCTACCTTGCAAGAGGGTGCCTCAGCACCAGTACATGTGGGAGTGTCAAGTTTATTTATTCACTTGTTTGCCTGAATCATTTAATCCAGGCAGTATTAAACATGCAACTGTTTTAAACCTAAGTAACCACTAGGGTGAAGTTTAAAGCCAAGCTGGACTGCACTATGGATGTTAACAGAGGTCGGTGTACTCAGCATTTGTTTCGTGGTGTGTATTTGTTTTAGATCTTCGCCCATCTGCTCCTGGTAGGTGAAACTCTAAAAGGTGAAATATTCTCAATTGTCAGCAGGGGGCAATGCTCCACCACGCACGAAGCCAAAAATCAACAGTTTTAGAAACTATGCTGCTGCTCTTGCAGAGTCATGCCCACTGAATGATACAACACATTCATTCATATTTCACCCTGAAAACTTTCAGAGATTACTTCCATCAAGCACCCTGGGGCAAAATTAATCTGAGGTCTATGCTGTGTTATTTTTGAGTGGATTATATCAAATTTGGGTGTATATTTTGGAGTTGAGCTTAGTCTCTTGCAGAAAGTGAATATATCTGGTGTCAGCATCAGGAAGAGATAAATTACGGGATACATCTAGTATAACCTTGAATACACATTGTGTTGGTATATCTAGGAGTGATAGAAACAGAATTGCTTTTATTTGGCTATACACTGCTCAATATTGACAATCTTTACCTATAAAGATGTTTTTGCTTCACTTTCTGAGCAGTTTCTGAGAATTTTATGTAACAATATAATTTTTTTTCATAGCCCGATCAATGCTGAGCTCAAGCACTTCATCTAGCATGACATCTTTTCATTTTAGTAAAACATTTGCCCATGGTCCAGTATATAGTTACTGAGAGTCAATATTGGCAACATTAGTCTTTACCAAATAAAGACCATGATATGAATAGAGGGGATGTGAGTAAATAGGAGTGGTAGTTTGAATGACAAACCAAAGTGTGTGAAAATTTTAGTTAGTACAAATGCAATGATGCAACATCAATCACTTGCTTTGATGTCACAGCCAAGGGTTTCCAGGTGATCACACAACTTCACAGCTCTCCTGTCACTGGCTGGCTCAGAGGAAGCAGTTCCACCTTTCCTCCTTGCGGAACCCTCTCCCCCGGAGGATTTGGTGAAGAATGTTGTCAGTGATGAATGCTCTTTGTAATCTAACAGGATGTTTGATTGGAAGTTCTCCCCTTATCTCTGTGTAACTTACCATTCAGCTAGAAAGGAATGTGAATAGATGGAGAGTATTCAGAGTATCTTGCATACTTTGTGCACTTTGCACTGACACCATATTTTTATTCCAGTCTACTGTGTTTACCTGCTGGAAGACACGCAGCTCTTCATGTTTCAGCCTCAGTCCGACCAGCTCTTTTTTTCGCTGTACTCCAGTCTCTCCGTCTCTCCCCGTATCATCTTTCTTTCTACTGAGACTCAGGTATTTTCCTTGATCAAGAGCAAGCCTGTGACGAGTCAAAACAGAGAAATCTGAGAGTGAGCAAGCATGTGACTGTATACGAGTTGGTGGAGAGGAGTGAGAACAATGTTGCTATGCTTAAAGTGAAGCCTGACATCGACTGAAAGCGGAGTGTAAAGCAGGTGATGCCAAAGGGCCAGATACACAGGATAAAGAAAAACTTTAAAGTGCAAAAAACACCTCCATGAACGCTCTGTGTGAAGTATCTCTCTTTCTTCCTTCATGATGTGCCTCCCTGCCTAATTGGAAATGTAGTGTTGGTAATGAACCTGTTTATAGACTCATTATTGCAATATTCAGCAGTAGCAAAGGATATTGTGCTGTGCAGACGTCGAGGAGAAGCTGTAAAGAGGAGAGAGAGGAGAATAGAAGGGAATAAATAGATGAAGGACAATTGAGATTCACAGAAGGGGAATGTATTGTTGTCGTAAATCTGCATGCTTTGATAGAAAAAGATATGCTCCAGGTGTACTTTGATGTCTTTTCACACATGTTGATTGTTGTGACCAAGACAATTGGGCTTGTGTTGTGCAATGAGTGCTTGTTTGAATGGCAGCCAAACAGGGGACTATTGCATGGTGAAGCCAGACTACTGTATACTTTACAAGTTCTATATTTCTATAATTTTTTGATATGGGCAAAGCAAAAAGTATGTGCCGATGGTGCTTGGTTAACTCAACCAGAGAAATTTTTAGAAGTCACTAACACTCCAAAAAAAAAAAAAGCATAATTTCACTCACTGCAAGGATTGACAAGATAATACATGCAAGGTGCTGGAAGGCTTTATCATCACACACCATCTCTGCTGTGCTTTTCAGAGAGTTACAAGGTCAGATTATTATGATGAATTATCATGATTATTAGTATTTCATTTGGACCTTGACCAACCATAGGGGAGGCAAAGAAAGAAAGAGCAGGGGCATTCTGGTTCCTTCTGCTTCCAACAGATAAAAAGGTTCAGGTTTGTGTCTTTATCCGTATTTGTAGCCCAGCATTACATCTCCATCAGCATGAGAGTGTCCAAGCTCCAGCAGTATGTTTTGCAAGCCTGCCAGTTGGATCTTCTGCTTGCTGCAGCCTCTTAAGCCTAGTTGAAATTCCATTTACACAATAAATACTCAGCATGAAATTCTGTTAGCTACAAACTATGCACTAACTCCATGACCTTAATTTTTGTCAAGCTGTAATAAAATAAAAAAAACAAAACACGATAATAGGTTCATCTGCCATTTTAACTCAAATAAGCCATGGTTAAATGTGTGGAGGAAGTGCCTGTTTTGACACCAGCAGCTTTCTCTGTCATACTTAATAACATGATATTTTTCTCTTGGCTTTAATGAATGAAGTTCACTCTTAGTACCCCTCTGGATTTTGTGTATCTTTATATGTTGATTCAATAATAGGAACTGCTCTCATGATGGGTGCTTTTAGAAATGAAGAACATTGTGGGATTTTTCCATGTGCTCCATTGTAACAGTGGGTTTTCTCATTATACCTTATTAAGACATGCCACAATGTATTAGAGCAATTCACTCCACAGGATTAAGTCAGCCATCAGAATACTCTTTATTATAAATACAGGATCTCCCAAGTCATTTGTCCTTCCAGTGAAACCTGCCCCACACCACACCCAACAGCATTATCTCAGCCAAGATTCTCCGATGCTGATCCATTTAAAGCTGGAGGAAAAGAGCTGACTGGAGGCAAAAAGTAACTCTGTTTTTAAAGGCCAGACACTTTCACTGTGTATATCTATGTGCAAGCGTGTTCTTGTGCTGTCCTTTCTCTAATTGACCAGCTGTAGCTACGTGTTCTGCCTCCCTAAAAACCCCATTAATCCCATAGATGCTTCACAACAGGCGATGCTGCTTTGCTTTGTAGCCTCTATTCCAGCTGTCCACAACACCTCTGAAGAGGGAAGGAAATGCTGGGGAGTGTGATTGCAGATTGAGGGAGAAAAGAGGAATTACAGTGAGGGAGGGAAGCAAGTTGAAGGAAAGGTGGGTAAGAAAAGAGAGAAGCAGAAAGTCACAGAGGGAATAGAAGATTGCCGCTCTTTGAGTCCCCTTTGAGTTTTTTTTTTTTTTAGGGTAAAGATTGAATGGGATATTACTGTATATAAACCAGATCCTGCCTCATATTTGACTTCCTGCTGTCGATAAATCAATACAACCACAAATTATTTGCTAAAGAATGATAATGCTGCATTCACAAAATTGTCCACCAGTTGGCTGTAAGTGAAATGTAAATTCTCCCTCATATCTTTTATGTCAGGGACAGTGATGCAGACCTAACTGGATACATAATTGTGTACTCAACCAAAATTTATAATTGGGGAGCTATCTGTGTGTCAAGCAGTCTGAAAAACAGGCCACATAACCTCTTGAATCTGGCGTTGGACCTTTTGTCACCCCTCTTGCTCACAACTTCTTCGTGCTTTATGACAGAAAAACCTTTAGAAACAAATAGACTTGTAATTGCCTTTATCTGTGGGCTAAGGTCACAGAGGCGAGTCCTTTCAGACTTGGCTCGCTTGGAGTGCAAGCTTAAGCACATTTTCAAGGGGAAAAACTTGGGAAAGTTGTAGTTTACAAAGTTCAATCTCTATTCTAGTCAGTGCAAAGATGGAGCCAAGCCAAGCATCCTGCACTCCTGTCTTGCTCTTGCACTATAACATAACATTTAAACTTGGACCTTTCTTCCTCCAGGACTCATCTTCAGGGCTGGGGGGGGCAGGGTCAAGGCCATTAAACCTGGTTTAATGAGATGCTCTTTCCACCGCACATAAGTGTTAAGACAAGTCAGCAAAGTCAGAGTTTGGTTCTGTCAGAAACCTTCAGTGATGGTTTGTCTCACTGGTGCTTTTGTAGCATTGGCCACTGATGTGTGTCAAAATCTTAGCAAGTTGAAGAATAATGTACTTGCATTGGCGAACAAACCGACTGTGTGAAACAAGGGAACCACTAATATAAGCATGTTGGACACTGCTGACATATCACCAAAGGGATCAATAGCATATGGTGTATACACATGGGGATTTTGGTATTGCTGATGACACAAGAGTTGTGTCCTAGTTTGCACCTTTTAGGGCATGTTTTGCAAATCATCCTTATCTAAAACTCATCCCTTTTTAGGGTATCTTAACTTTTCAGTATAGTTGAGATTTGACCCTTCTATCACTAAAATTTGAGTTCAGTTTCATTGTTGCATTCATATTTCTTGTTCTCTTTTATCTGTTCCAGTCACACCACTTTGCATAACACATTGCACATACTGCAGGTTTACTGGATTATGTAAACTGCCCCCCCCCAAAGTATATATCAGATTAAAATTTGACAGTATGATCAGCATCAGTACTGACAAAAGTGCAGATTGTAATGTGGTTTAGTGTGGTTTTTTTTGTTTTGTTCCTGTAAGCCAGGTAGGAGCATATATTCTCAATTTGTTGGTCAAACAGCTTTGTGAAGACTTTGGTGTTTTTTTTTTTTGTTTGTTTGTTTTTTTTGTGAAACATGCTGTGGAGGTGGGCGTGTTTATGTATGAAAACTCTCTCTCTTTCTCATTGTTATAGATGTTGTTGTTGATGTACTCACCTTTTTCATCTTGGATGTAAATTATGCAGCAATTGTGCAACTACCTGCATTCATGGAGCCATAAAACCACCTAAAGTAAAACTGTGACTTGCTCCTACCCTAGTCGCTCTATGTAATTTAGATTCATGCTGTAGTGCTGACAGTAATTTATTATACACTGATAACATTACTTTCACCAGCACTCTGAAAGCACCTGATCAAAATTAGAAATGCAAATGACAAAAAACTAAAGCATTGATCCCTTTCCTACATGTTTAGCACTGCAGTTTGTTCCACAGCGTCTTACTCTTGCGAGTCACTGCATTTTTAATGTGAACTTATTTTCAGCTGAATAATTTAGCGCATGGTCAGCAGCAGGGGTGATCCAGAATCCATCTGATGAGCAGAGAAGAGCACAGGGGGTATATTCAGCTCAGGAAGTTTGAATAGGCATGAAAATGCACATTGTAGCACTAAGTGTACTATGGATCGGGTCTACAGGGAGTCATGTTCTTGGATCTGAGTCTGAGGGAAGATCTCTGGCAGTTAAGTCATTAGAGATGGGACTGCAAATCGGTGTATTGTTTATCACTGTAATTATTTCATTTTTTTTTTGCAGTATTCCGCTCACTCACTATCAAATTCTCTTTAGATCAATTGTAAAAACTGTTAGTATTACGTGGCAATGAGATCAAAATTGTCCTTCACCTTGCCTGTGTCTTCTGATGGATGCTGTAACATAGTGGTCCTGTCATTATGTTTCTGCCCTTCAAAGCAATGTATAGGAGATGGTAATAACCTGTAACTGGTAATTTAGGACGTCTTCATAAGGTTAAGGTTGATGGATTGAAGAGATTTAGTTGTAGTTAACTGAATCATACTTGGATCATTAGCTAACAGTAGGGAGATTTTAATCTTCATCTTGTGTCCAAGCCTCATAAAACTTTGCAAAGAATTAAAGTCAATTTGAGTTTTACCTAAGTAACGTTTGCATTTGTCTTTGGGCAAACATTGAATATACAGCCTCAATGTAAAAATATTGAGGGCTGGTTCATTTTGTCTGACCTAGCTATCCCTCCGAGCACACAGGCAGGACTGTATTCATTTGTTTTATTGCATTAGAGCATTATGTAAATATGTACATTGTCAGTCTCTGGAGGGAGAGTGTGCCAACGGGGCTGAATAGATCATGTGAAGAGGGCAATTTAACGGCTAGCGATGAATGCCCTCTAACATATGTCAGGTTGTCACACACACAAATGGACATCAACATCATCATGCAGGGTAGTGGACCCATCTGCGCCAGGGGTAGGCCCAGGCATCCGGGGGCCTCAGTCTTTTTCATTTACCACGGCTGGGCAGAGAGTATGAACACAAGGTTTGTGAATGGTCTGTTATTAATGAGGCCTCATTCGACTCAAACAGACACCCAGGGCTGCTGCTTAGTGGTGTGCCCTCAGCTGACGTGCATAACAAAAGGCAGAGTGGGATCATTAGGCCCCCGGATGCCCGAGGGGTCCACCATTTTAATCACGTTTGTGTAATGAATGCAGCTGCTGTGACTCACTGCTTATTCATAATGTCTCCAAAATGCAGTTGTAATGTGGTATTAATGTTTTTTTCCTGCCCTGCCAGGGGTACTGTGTGTCTGTGTGTATGTAATTGAAGAAATTGAGATGGTGTCAGCTTTATTACTCATAGACAGGGATGTGACAATGTTATGATAAGGCCTAGGGTCATGTTAGATTGATCATCACCCTGGGATTCCCTCATTTTGCCCTTGTGAGTTTAAAATGAAAATTCACAAACTCCTGAACATCTGCGATAGCAAAATGTTGGAAAACACTGTGATGTATTAGCATATGACTGGAGGGTCACCGCATTAGATATAATAATAATAATAAGTTACTTCAACATCATGCTTTAGTTTTGCGTCTAGAGGTATAAAAGACTACTACTTGTAGTTTTGGCCTTTGAATCTTTTTTACTCAACATTTTTGAAAATGTTTATGGCTTATTTCCATATTCATGTCCTATTCCAGACACAGCTTTAAACGAGGTTCGTTTGAATGAATCCAGTATGGTCAATTGTATGAGTAAGGAGTAAAGAGTTTAATTTGCTTATGACCTCTAAAGATTGAATGGTGTTGAGTACCCCATTCTCCTTCTTTTACATTGTTGTGCAACCACTTCATATCATGTCAAATGGTGCGGTTTGTGGTGGCGCCGGTGGTGTAGTGGAAATGTTACCATTTGTATCCAAAAAATTGGTCTGTTTCAATATAACCTCTGTAAAGGAATTGTTGTCAAATAAATGATCTTTTCCCTATTTGTGTTGCTCAGAGGGGGCTGAACCAGCTCAAAGCATTTTCCCCAGCTGTTGGGCTTATTAAAGGACCACTGACGAACAGCATGCCACTCTCTTATCTTTTTGATCTTCTCACTATGCCTTTGTATGAGTCGGAGTGACAGTGGGCGTCTTTATATGGCAACAAATCTTGGAATAATCTAAATTAAAGTGGCTAATCTTGTTATTAGGCCATACTTGTTTGGCCACATGTTTATCTCCCAGCCTCTCCTTTTTCTTTCTTTATTTATCAGTGGGGACAAATAGTACTAAGGGGATTTGGAGCAATTCTGTACTGCCCTTAAACAGTCTACATTAGTTTTTAGAGTATAGTGTTGATCACTGTCTCCTTTGAGCCTATTGTAAATGTGCTTTCTGCCTGTCCCAGTGCATCTGCCCTCTTACTATTGCAAGTTAGAATTAATCCACAGAAGGAGGCTCAGGCTTAAGTAAATCTCAGTCTTGTTTGATTTGGGTGTTCAAATACATCTGCACCATCTCAGGGCATTGATCAAAGGCCGTGTCCTAAATTCCACCTTTTGTAAACCCCATGTCTGTTTAATGCACACAGACACAGAATGGAAGTGTACAGATGTCTGCAGCTTTTTTTTTTTTTTTTTTTAGATCTTCTATTTGCATATGCATAAGCTGGATCATTGTTGTCATTTTAATGATGGGGAAAACCATTTTGATGGCAGACGTGCCTTCATGATCAGCTCTAATAGACAATTTTATTGAGGAATGGCATCGAAGAGGAGCGCATTATGAAAGTGGTGCATAAAACTGCTTGGGATTCCCCGATGCTCACGGTCGTCATCATCATCATTTTCTCAGACAGAAAAAAACCCATCCATTTTGAGTTTTTTTTTATTATTTATTTCTTCTTTTTTTTTGCCTTCATTATCTCCCCATTTTCTTCCTCACACAAAAAACTGAAATTACTGGGAAGTGTGTCTGGCTTTGCTTTAAAAGGAAAGGTGTCTTTGGGAAACTAGGTGATGCCTAGGTATTATCCCATCTCCTTCTTCTTCTTATTGTAAACCTGTTTGTCTTGTCTGTTCTGAATTCCTTAGTTGTTTAGTCCTAATTACCCATTTAACCATGCTTTTGCAAACAGATCCTTTTATAGTGTTTTGCTAGAACAATAAAACGTAGTTGTTGTCTAACATTTTCAGAGTTTTCAGTCTCCACTTTGCAACATATAAAGGCTTTTTAGATTATTTGCTCAAAAGGAATATAATTTGAATGTGTGTTCTTCTACCTGAAAATGGATGACTTTTAACAGCCTGCAGCAAAATAGCAAAGCACAGGGGAGCAACCTGATAAAGGATTCCAATGCCAAAAGTCCACCACCTTTCTATGCCAACTCACTTTATCATTGACTGTTTTCCACAGAGTGCAGATACAACAAATGTCCTCTGGTCTTTCACTATGCAGAGGCATTTCTGTTTGTGCTGTCCTCAACTATCTGTCCTCTTCTTATTTAGAAGAAAGAAAGAAGCTATTTGAATGATACAATTTGTCATGTCAGAGGTGGGAGGAAACTGAAACACAACTCCTTGGCTGCGCTAATGGAACAGATTTAGTGTTAAGACAAGTCTGACCATGGAGGTGGGAGGGGAGCAACAAGGGATTTCTGCTGAGGCCAGTAGAGAAGTTTGGGACCAGTGGCAGTGCCAGGGGGCAAAGCATTCATCTATTCTATTATAACTGGTATTATAATAGTAATAGCAATGCGAAGGACTGCTTTTTAATTGCAATTTCTGATTCACAAATGACTGAATATAGCTTTTACATCCCTTTTACTTTACTTTTCCTGACCCACTGTGGCACACACAACCTGTGAACCACTGGCTGCCTTTCTGTCTAACTGGTGACTTTTGTGTATATTGTGAGTTTAAGTTTGTGTTATCCAGGTTTGATAGAAATTCAGGTCTTGGCAATTGAATAATATTTTAAAGTGACAATCAGAAAGGTCAACAACACATGAATGGGAAGCAGCGGGGTAAGCACTGGGTATACTGCTGTGCTCTTGACACAGAAGAGCTGAATGAATTTGACTGATTGAATTCTTGTTGTTAGCTGCAGGTGTTTATTTGCTGTACGAATCTGACTTCATGGGCTCTAGACAAACTTCATGAATCTCATATAGCATACCAGTATTAAAGATTTGTGTCTCTAAGTCAAAAAGTCTCTGCTTTCATCTGTCTGTGGTTGATGGCAACATCAACTCTATATCCTCTTTTGAGAGAAGGACATTATTGAAGGATTTAAGGGCCCTGTCATGATTCATTTCCATATAAACCCCTGTGAACCTAAAGCTCAGGTGCCAGATTACGCTGCACAGCTCACTCTCACAAAGCAGCCTTGAGTAGTATTGCATTAGTATCTTTTAATGCACTCCGACACACAATTAACCACCAGTGCAGGTTTATTGGGTAAGGGCTTTAACACATACGGATTCCATTCCCAATCAATTACATTCTATTTTTACTAATTTTAGTTATTAGTTACTTGATTTGACTGTTTGCTTTCACAAATGCTTGGTATGCTGCCCCACAACAGACTTAGACAAGTTTGACGAGGTTGAAGAAAGTTGGTTTTTATTGAGGCCAGAGCTAATATTGCCTGTTTTAGGGAGAGGCTCAGCTGAAGAACTGCAGACTAGGCATTTTTTAGATAAATACGGACTTCTTTTGATCTGTAAATCATTTAAAGCTACTCAGGTGGAGTCCCAGAATAAAGATATAAAGTTGGAAATGCATAATGGCTCCTTTAACTACTACTTACAGTAAATACGTTCCCCATGGTACACAATTGATGTATAAAGTATGTGAGCTGTTTTTCTTTCTTTCTTTTTTTTTTTCGTGAGATTCATTACATTTAGTTTGGGCTTGGCAGTACCTATTTTCTGTTGGAGCATCTTTAAAGAGACAGAAGTGAAAACAAGAACACAGCCGGTAAACCCTGGGAAATATGATTAATTTTGCGGAATTTAGTATGCACACCCAAATGTTTACAAATGTTTACAAATTTTAATTTAATGCTGTTTCACATATTGTGTTTTCCAACATTTGGGTCATTAGGATCTCATGAGTCTTTGATGGAAATGTTTTCTGTAAAGAATACAGATGACCATATCTGTTTTCTTTGATTAAAAAATCATGGACAGATTAAAGAGAATTCATCTGCTTTCTTGCACTTACTGTTTGTTTATAGAGAAATTATGGTCAGATGAAGAAAATATTTCAAGTATGAATGTAATCATGCACTTGATATTTCAATCAGGATTTTCATTTTAGTTCAGACATTAACTGATATGTTTCCTTACCCAGATTATCAACAATTGGCGTATCCCTACTTGTGTGAAAGTTGTGAGCTTCAAATTTTAAAAATGAAATCTTTTATTGTCCCTCTTTGCATGTTTAATTACTTACTGTAGATACATACTTTGCTTAAAAGCTGATATCCGCAGACCCAGGAACGAGATGAAGACATCAGGCTTTCTTAAAAAATGGCACCATGTCACTACCTGAAAGAAGATTCAAGTTGAAAGAGTGGTTAAAAAACAAGCATCAATATAAAGAGTGTAAAATTATGCTGTATCTGAGGTATCAAAGTTGTAATTATGCTATCAGCAGCAATCACCTGAGTGCCAGATACAATGCTAATGCAGTGTGTCTGTATGGTATGCTATGCAGCTTGTGCTAATGAAACTGAGGCAATTACACACTATTTCACATTATTTTCTTCTAAAAATAAACCACACCATCTGCTGAGCCCTCCTTATGTAGAGTAATTTGTTTATAAATTTCATCAGTGCTTTGTTAATTTTCTAATCCACGTGTTGTTAACTGGTAACCAAATAAGAGACCTGACCTTTGTTCCAACCCTGTGTGTTGGTGCATTACCTGGATGCATGCTGGTGTGTATTAGAGAGCAAGAGGGGAATGTGGTGTGAGAAAATGAATGATGCCAAAGTATATAAGAGGCTGGGATGAGGAGAAATGGAAGGCTAGGGCAACATTTCACTTGGTCTTTATCCAGTCTGCATATCAGTCTATTGAGCTTTTTCAAAGGCAATTTATTTTTAGATATTTCAAAAACTCATTTGAAGGCGATTTTCACTATATGGCTGCAGCCCTCTCATTCAGCCTCTTCCCTCTGCGCCACTGTTACCCCTTCTCATGTGGCTCTCGATGTGTCGCAGAGCCCCATTCCTTGGCAGTCAGCACAGTTTTGATTTAATTTTGAAGGCCATCTGTAATCCCCTGCAGGACACAGAGGCTCATAGCCTCACACTCCACACCTCTATAACTAACTCTTTATCTGCCTTGCTTCTCCTCTGCACTCTCAGAACCTTAGCTTTTCTTTTGTCTTCATTATCAGCATCCCACCCACCTACCCCTGGCTCTGTTGCTCGACTGTGGAACTTTTCAACCCATCTCATACATGCAGGGATAATAGGATTGCTGAGCTCCAAAGAATTTAGTGCAGGTATTCACAAAGAAGATATGAGGGAAAATCATAATGACAACTTGAGTAATAAGTCATGTTTCACTGAATACTCCCAGGAGATATCCGCCCCTTGAACAGATGCACATTGCAGTTTAGTGGTATTATCGTGCAGAAGCCTATGAAGGACACAGTTTCCCAATTTTAAAACAATTTTCCTTCCATTTACAAGTCTTTATGGTTTTTTGACTGAATTCTAATTGAAATATGTGTAAGAAGGATGGGAAAAAGAGTTTCCTGTGTAGAAAAATACAATGCTGTTCTACAGCTTGTGCACGTGTTAAATGTCATAGTTTCGTTCCCTTTCCAATCAATCACATAACTTTATACTAGGCTGTAACCCTGTCCTTAATATACCTGTCATGGGGCCACACTTTCACATTCCATGTGAAGCCCATGAAGGATTTTTTCCATATTAAATATTGCAGTTGGCCTTTCTCCTATTAAATATGTGTATCCAACCAGATATGACATATGCCTGTACCAGTGCTAGTGTGAGTGGAGCAACTATTTCATTTCACCAGCAATCCCTTATGGACCCAATCCTTCTATACACCATCACAGACTTACTTTTAATGATCATTCCTGATGGGCATCCAAATAGGTTGTTTTACTGAGTGCACAATGCTGCAAATATACCCACAATTTAAAATATGATATTTTTGAAAGTGCTGACAATTACCTCTACAAGAAAGCAAACACTTTGTTGAATGTTTTATTTTATGTACTAAAGATTTTTAGCTTGTCTTGTTTTTTTCTTTTTTGTTCTTTGATTTCTTTCCCCCTGTTTTGGATCAAATGGTATCATCGGAACGTTGATGCCACTTTTACATTAAAAATCCGACCATACAATCTAAGGGCAGGTGGGGATGTCCAAAGGATGTTTTTAGTGACATCTGTTTGATCCATCTGTCATCTTTTGGTCTTGTAGCACCATTGGTGCCCTGAGAAAATGTTGAAATGGGAAAAAAGTTACACTTGCTCCTTGGTGGAAATATCTCTCCTGGAAATGACTCTTCACAGGCTGATTGGAAGTTACTCTGCGAGTGTCTTGCTGTCAGGGTAAAGCAGTTTGGCGGTCGGTTGACTCTGTAAGCTCTGGTCAGAGATAAGCACCTGGCTGGAGAGCTTTTCCATTTCCTCCCAAAGCACCCAATCAAGTAGTGGCTGCAACTCAGCACTAAAGAGACCTAAATACTCATCCTGTCTCACTCTGCCCCTGTGGAAGTCTGTTTGACTCCTGCTTCCTGTCTTTACAGTACTTTCAGTCTCTCTTCAAACTCTCTCTGTTCTCCTAAAAGAGCTTGAGTTAGCCTAATTCTATCCAGTGCCTACTAGAGGTCACATTGTCACTGTCAAATAGTTTATCATTTCAGCAACACCCAGATTTCCTGCACCTTTTCAGTGGTCAGGAAATATTGAGTTTATGACAAGGCAGACCAATTTAGACCCACTTGTGGGATATCTGATTGTGGATATCTGCCCAGCTTTGGCTGATTGTTGAAGTGGTGGCTCGGGGTTGTGACACTGCTCTGAGTGTTAATTAGAATGATCAAGGGGCCACAGTGTCTGTAATCCTCCGTACCCTGATACCCGCAGGCAGAAATATGTCTTGCGTATGCTTTTGAGTTTGAGCCTTATCAGTTTCTGCATTATGACAGTCTTTTTTTTTTTTTTTTTAAATAAGTTCGACTTGTCTTTTCCTCGAATAAATGTGAAGTCAAGTGTGTCACATGTGACCACACCAATAATGATCCACTTGCCTGTAAGAGTTAGCAATTGTAATTTGTCTTGACAAAAGGTGATGAGTTTGCAGAGGATTTGAAGCATTGAGAAGACTGAGATATGGATTATGCAGGAACTGCTCCAGCTCAATAACAGACTGTGTATGTTGTAAATTGAGTGTCAAATGCCATCTGATTGATTTTAAGATATATTTGGCCTTTACAGGTAATTGCACTGGATGAACTGATGAATGGGAAGGACTCCTTGAGGGAGTTTTGCTCCAGATCTTCTGTGTATTTTCCTTAGTTATCCACCCACTAAGTCACAATACCAAAAAAACTCATACGTTGTAGTCAGTATTTTTGTTCCAAGTAAGTAGTTTTTAATTATTTTTTTTATACTTGGTGGTGGTGGACAATGGTGTGTGTGTGTGTGTGTGTGTGTGTGTGTGTGTACAAACTATCTAATGACAACCCCCCAAAAAAGTCTTGACTTGTATTAACCTCTGAGAGAACTGAGAGAGAGAACTTTGGCCTTTTTACACACTTTACTTTCACATCCCTCCATCTTGTTGTCACTGTCTCTCTAAGTTTTCTCTCACTTCCGTCACTTTCTGTTGTCACCATCGGCAGGTGCTGAATCAGCGGTGCCTATGAGAGGCTGGCAGGTACTGTGTCTTGCTTGTGACCTTCACTGCTCCTCTCATGTCCATAACAAATTGCCCTGGGGTATCAGCATGATCATGCAGTGGCAACACAGCACAGGAATAACGACAAGCTTAACAAAGCTGAAATTGTGCTTGTGTGCACTTGTACTTCCATCTTTACGAGGACTAATTTGACTTACAGAGCTGTGGGGACATTTTGCTTGGTCTGCAAAACTTCAAAGACCTGTTTGAAGGTTATATAGGTAGCTTGGTATCATTAGTTTAGAGTCTGGGGTAGGGTAAAGGTATTAGGAACTAGCAATATAAATAGGAGTTTGTAAAGCTCTCATTCAAGTTGTCTTCTCAAAGTAGATTCTGCCTTGGCTCAAAAGAAGTGTGTGTGTGTGTGTGTGTGTGTGTGTGTGTGTGTGTGTGTGTGTGTGTGTGTGTGTATATCTGAAGAAACCTTGTCAACATTGTCTTGCACATTTCAATTTGTGTTCATGGGACCTAATAAATGGATAAAAAAAGACCCGTGTGTGCGTGTACATGTTGTACCCAATACCAATTAACATTTACTGGAAAGCTTTTGAAAAGCTTGTGTTTTTGCATTTTTTGTAGCTGCTGGGACCATTTTAAATTACAGGTGTCGGCATATTCATGATTGCTGTCTGTTCACCTAGTTTCATTCCCCTTAGAACATTAGCCAGTGACCTTAGTTATTAATGTTTTTAAATATGTAATTCAGCGAGTGCAAATGGGCTAATGGTCAAGCAAAAGTGGCTGTGTCATCCACAAGTGCAGAAGGGGGTGCAATTTCCTCTCTGTTATATACACACTCTCTTGATTAAGAAGGCGGTGTGGGTGATTTGATGTGGAAGCAGGATTTTATAGTGTGTGTGTGTGTGTGTGTGTGTGTGTACATGTGGGTGAGCAGTAATAATTAGTACTTAGGACAAACATGTGCATGCAATTACGCATCCAAACATCACTGATGGATTCTCTCTCTGCATTTTGAATCATTAACTTACTATTTAAAATTGCTTACACAGGCAGTGGTAAGGCTCTCAAATACTGCTACGCTTCTATCCAGAGCTGATAGGCTTTTTCATAGTCAGGGTCATTCACATGGACCTATGAGGCCCCATCACACACTGAGTCCAGCATGATAGATGAGGGCACTTATTGTTGAGCCAAGTCAGCTTGTGCCTTCCGCATCCAACCCCTCCGCCAAAATGTAAGCCACACATACACTATGGTGCTGTCGCAGCATAGCATTGGCAAACACTCTCATAAGGTTCCAAGGGCATTGATCCAACTCTCCTTCATTAATATGTATTACAAATTATTTTTTTAAACTTTGTTAAGCCAAGTCTTGCTACTCTGAAGGTTAGGGCCACTGGGAGTATGTGTGAATGTGTGTATGTACCATGAGCTCCAACACATATAGTAGATTTACGGTAATCAATTTACCTCATGCCCAATTCTGCTCAACAGAAAAGGAAAATGAACTTTAGGTCTTTCTACTCAATTACATGTAATTCGAGTTGTGTTCTCTATTATCAGGAATCCACAAAAGTTTTGTAGTGACATTAACGTTTTTTTTGAAAGGTGGATATTTCTGTGGAGTCTGCTGACTGTCTTTAATGATTAATATTGACGTCTCAGTCAGATTTTGGGATGACAAAACTACCTGAGTTCTATAATACTTGCTTTTTGCTCTGTAGCTCATTTGCTCACAACACTGTGTGTAAGGGGACCTTCCAGAGTTTTAACAAAGCTCGAAGGGGCATTTTTGACAGCTGGTGTACCCGCAGCAAGTAAACAAAGGGTTGGAAATGGATGGCACTCTATACAGCCAATATTGAGCCATCAAAAATTGGATTGGATCAGTCCCAGTCTCTATCATCTGGATTGGCTTGGGACAACCTTAGCTTGTGATGGTCCTAAAGGAGGACTAAAACAGTTTTGAAAAACAAATCTGCATCTAATTACCTTGTTGTTAAGTTTTCATATATTTTGCGGCCACTGTTGCTGAGGTGTCATAGCAAAGTTAACTTATAACTTGTATACTTTTGTGTGGAAAGTACAAGCCCCCAATATATTTAATGAGAGTTACTGTATGTGTTTAATGTCACACATTCTATGATATCATTGGTCACACCTCTAGTCTAGTAATACTGTTATGATGGAGACCCTCAGCACCCCAGTATTCTTAATTCTTTCACTAATTAGTGCTAATTTGTGAGCATGCACTGGGCATTGTTTCTTAATGGGGCATAATATTGGCAGCCCTGGCTCAAAGCTTGTCTCACTGGGGACCTGGTGATGTTGGTTGATTTGATTAAACTTAGCAGATCCCTTTCTAAGGCTGCTCATTACCTGGCAACCAGGGACCCGATGACAAGAGCACTTAGCATATTTAATAGCCAGATTTAGGTAAAAATTAATGAGTAGGTGGGGTGCCCTGAAAAGTTGTGAGAGAAAAAAACTTTCTTATAAAAGATTCTCATCAGGGAATTGAGCCCAAATTCAGCAGCTGTTAATGTAATTTTTCATCTTTACATATAGTTCACCCTTAAGGTGCTATAGGCCTCTTGTTGATGAAATGTCAAGTGTGATTTTAATGTGGCCCATGCTTAAAATATGGGCTTTGGCTAGATTGATGGAGACCCACCCCCAATTCCGAGTTTTCACTCCCAGGAGCAAATGAAAACACAGCAACCTGCATTAGAATAATGAATATGCACCCCCTCATGGCTGAAATTAATCCACAGAAAACGCCACTTAATTTTTCAGGGGAGTAGGAAAGCTTCTTTTTAAATTGAAAATATCATAATGAGCGATTTTTACTGCAAAATGCATCACACACACATTACCATACACCCCACCCCCCTGAGTGCATGCTCATACACAGAGAGGACGCCTCTCCCTCTACTTCCTTTCACAAATAAGAAATTTAAAAGGAGGTGTCAGCATTTGGAAGATGGATAGGTCTCAGTTAATGTGTTTTTTTTTTTTTTTCACTTGGTAGGAATTAACTCCTTTTCTCAAATCCAGCTCACCAGGGAAAGCAGAGTAATGAACCCTAAAAGGAATGCGCTGAGCATGTTTATCTTTTTTCCAGTGTCCCTGCTGCCACAAACCCGACTACCTTGACCCGACCCGTGACGTATTGAGGGGCTCAAAGCCGTACTCCCAAACGTGTCCTCCATTTCCTATTTACTTATTGGTGTGTGCATTGAAGGGGGAAAGAGGACTTATGGGATAAGATTTGTGTACAGCGTGTGCATGATTGTGCAGCCCTTCCATGAATTTGTATACCTACAGTTTGTGCACCTGGGGACCTTACAATGCCAACATTATATGGAGGAAAAAAATCAAGTGTATTGTGTTAGTATTGAATCTTTTATCCTATTTTCCAGCAATCTGTAGAATACGGAGATGGGTAAGATAAAAATGATTTTACTTTTTACTATACTTGTGCACAGCGGTAATGATCCTGGCTACAGAATATCACAATCAGATCCTTCACCAAAACAAAGAGCACACATGTGCTCCCACAGACAGGCCAGAAATTGGGATCTCACTCACTAAGTAATTTGCTCTTGCTGTTTGTATTTTTAGATCTGACATCGGCTAGAAATCGCCACATACCTGACCAGTTTATGTTAGATAGCATGCTTATCGAGGGCAGGCTGAGCAAAATAGTCTGTCCACCTCTCATATGCCGATGTGGTGGAGGATCCTAAATGATTGTTTGAGTTGCTCCACAGTTGCTACTTTTATTCAATTCAAGTTGCAGCATGATATTTGTTAAACTGTAGTGTTTACAGGGCTGTCTTGACTGAGGACACATCACACAAAAACAAAGATGTGAATTATTTAAATTTTCACATCTGGACTGACAGTCTAGATGGAGAATAATGGATGCATTTTGAAATGCAAAAGGATGGGTTTGTGCTAGCATAACAGATTCCATTTCGAAAACCCAAAGGCTCATGAGACTCACCTCCTGGTTTCTGGATTAGTCAACACAACCCCACAAGGCATTGCCTGACTGGGCTTTTGTCCTCTATGCCCTGCATGGCTATGCTCCTCTGGTTCCCTGTTTTTTGTCTGCCTTAGCTTGACATCTGTGACAATTACTTTGGGCCTCAGGGAAAGGACACAAAGGGCACTTAACAGGGCAAAAATGAAGTTTAGAATCTATACAGAATGTCAGAATTGACAGTAAATTGATATATTCCACTGCAACATGAAAATCTGCAAGTTTGTTATTTATTGAAAGTTAATATTTCCCAAATGCCTGAATTTAATTCTACCAGAATTAAATATTTTATTACATTAATATGGTGCATTTTTTGTATATTTTGTCTCTTCTCTAATGGTAGAAAATAGCACGTGTACAGACTAGAGTGAAGCAGATGTCAATTGGAAGTGAAGATCTCCCCCACCCATCACACCACCCCTCTGTCAGTACACAATCCCAGACCTTCCCCTGTTTGCAGACACATCAGATGGCTATTGATGTTAATTAGACAGCTTCTAGCTAACGGTGCTCAGCATTATCTAACCATCCATTAAAAGTGTGTAACGTGCCCATTGAATAAATTTTTCCTCTAACAAGATAACCATCCATCAATCTGTGTCAGCTATTGATATGTAGGTAATAAAAGGCTTCCACAGGTAATTATAAATAATGCAACATGCCTTATCAAGGCATTGAATTCAGACTGCCTGCTGTGTGACCACATTGATTGATCCACTGCTGCAATTCTCTGCTTGTCTGTCCAATGTACGGCCAAAACATGTTGCTCATTTCTGCAGACAATTCAGAACACGATTTATTTTTAAAGTGTTCTTTGTTTGTCAAAAGAAAACCAATCTACTATCATAGATTTCTTGTAGCAAAGCATTGCTTTCACACTGTTTATAGTAAATACTTCAACTTCTTCCCATTGTGTCATTTTATATTTTTGGTCACAAAACTGCTCACCTAACCGCAGCAGCCTTTGACTCCTGTCAGCCGTGTTTGGTGGAAGTTGTAATCCCCAGAAAGTTGTTTGCCTGTATGCTCTTTTTGTAAATATTTTTTTGAATTGTACAAAATCTGTCCTAAAAAGTAAAATGTTCATCCACAAAAAATTCATATAAATGATATTATTCTGTCATTGCACTCCTGTGGTCTGTAGATGTGCCACAGTTAATTCAAAAGGATGATAGCCAGACTCTGAGCCTCTATTTGATTATAATCCATCTCCCTCATCCAAGATCAGGCCATCTGATTGCTTTGTGCTATGTTTGACAAGATTAAGCCCCTTTTTTTCCATTGTCAGACATGAAGATTGTGTTAGATATGATGCTTCCAACTGGAGATTTAATTGGAACTGCTGCACTGCAAGCCACCATGATCTGGACAAATAAAGTCATGCCAGTCTTAAGATATTTCAGTTTCATACATTTTGACTACATTTAAAGGCAAGCTCTTTGGTTCCCCTTAAACAAAATAAGATTATGCCTTGACTGGATTACATTATTCTCTATTAGTGCAGAAAGGGTACATCTGGATTTGGTAAAGAAGTTTATAATTGTTGTGAGTCAGAGCAACATGACAATCCTAGAAAGAGGTGGCTATTGTTTGATTATGAAAGTCTCCCTGAATGGCAACCAGGAATTTATCATAAAAGAGAGTTTCCATTGGCCTGGACCTGCTGCTACACCTCGAACGCCATGTGTTTACTGTAAACTGAAGTTGCTTTACACAGTTAAGGTCCTCTAACAGCTGCCACATGAAGCATTGCCAAGTCATTAAAGACTTTCCCTCGTAAACTCAATTAAATCAAAACTGGTGAATCAGCTTCTCCACTTTGGTCACTTAGTTTAGTGAGTTAGTTGAGCCCAAACAAATACTCCAATCCAATCAGCAAGTTGTGGAGAGTGACTGATGATACAATGGCTCGACAGTTCTCAAAGTTCACTAATTTTGTTTGTCTTCAAACATGTTCTAGATCTAAAGTAAAACTTAATTATTATAAAAAACTGCATTTCTCACCTCCTGTGTTTCCAGGAACTGATTTTAGTCAATGATTTCAGAAAAATTTCAAATTTAATAAACGGTTCCAATCTGAATGAGTAACCACCAATGGTCTTTCAGTAATGTATTCATACACTCAGATACAGGAAGGGTTCATGTTTATGTCTGACTGAAGAAAAGCGTCAACTGTTTCACTACTGACATGAAAGGACAGCCAAGTTTATTGATGACCTTCAGCTGCTGTTGTAAGTCTTTACCTTAGTTATTCATTGCTAAGCAAATACAACTGATGCTATTACGAGAGCCTTCTACAGGAAGATTGTGTATATAAATTCCTATCAGCGCCTCATTGCCAGGGAATAGCATAATCTCCAGCACAGTAAGTGTTTGCAATAGAGAAAAACTGTAGCATGAAGAGTGTTGTCACTCACTCCCAGCACAATCAATGCAATCACTGTATGAATAGAATTGAAAAACAACATCACTTTACAGATTTATGGAGCTACATGTTTCCTCAGAGTAAAGGAGCAGTGTGAAGGGAAGGATTTGGTGACATCTACTGAGATGTGGCAAATTGCCTCCAGATGACCCCTATGCTCCTCTCACTACCCTCTCTAACCTTCCAAAGCAATGACAAAATTATATTATTTTCCACCTCTTCCCATAGGTGCACCTAAATAATTTTTTCCCCTCATTTTAGTGAATTTGTCTAAGCTGTCAGGTTTTACAGGGGAATAAACATTCAGGCAGATAACAGGAAAAAAACTCAACCCCTAAAAAAAACAACATTTAACTTGGCAAGCAGCACCTCCGGGATGAACTGCTGTCCTTCAAGCTCTAACAGGATAGAATTTTTTAGTAATTTGCATACCAGCTGACCTGCATTATGTATGTTTCAGAAAAGCAACCAAGAGTATTCATGTGAAAAATTGTGTGTGTGTGTGTGTGTTTGTGTGTGTATATAAATGAATTCAAACTTATTTAGGTTACAATTTGAGTCAAAGGTGTACATGAAGAACAAACTTGATATCCTGTATGCCTTAACAAGAAATACTGTTTTACCAACATAAATCTTGTTAATGAGTTCTCTAAGAATCATTCTTTGCGTTTTAGGAAAGGATGTTTCTTGTTTCTGTGGTGACTTAGAAAATGGGTGACGACAGAAATTTGCCATTAAGCGAGTTACACAAATTCCACAAGCGAAGAGTCACCAGACTTTTGTTCAGCTGGTGCACATAAAACTGCAAAGTCTTTGGTGCCAATAATAGTGTCCTTAAGGTTTCCATATGCTGTAAATAGTGCATTAAGAGTAACAAGCCCAAAAGTCTAGGTTAATACCGTCAGTAGGAGCCTTTTCTCTGAGGAAGAGATCAGCCAAAACATTGTGCATGTTACTCTAGTGCTTCACAAAAGGATAAAGACTGTGACAGTCTCAGTGCAATCCATTTTATCTCTAGTTTACCAAAAGTAGATGCATTACTCATGCATTAATTTTAGTCTGTGAAATTGCAAATGTGACCCGGTTCCATTGCACCTTTCATTTTATCCCCTGCTTCCATTCCTTTATTCTAATCAATCTGAATCATCGTGTTGGATTTTTGACCATGACAGGAACTTCACATATCTGCTCCATTTTCTGTGTGTTTGCCAGATAGCTCGGGCCACAGTGAGAGATACAAGGCACATGAAAGCAAACAAAGATAAGTCTCCCCGGTGAAAACCACACATCAGCTACCTGCCAAGTAAAATCCACAATATTACATTTTGCAGTTTTCTTTGCTGTTTACAAATTTGTCATTGTCAGATAGCACAATTTGATATAATGTAAACAAAAATAAAAAAAAGTTTTCTTTACCCGATTAGAAACCGAAAAGTCAGTTGTTACGTAGTTAGGTGAACTTTACAATGATCATCTCAAATTGTAACAGTACAACAGTCATATTTAGGGGTTTACTGCATCTTCACGGCCACAGGCTATAACTGCAGTCGCCTGGTGACTTTTCTCATAGCACTCCCCTTTTTTCTGACCCAAAGGCTCTGCCGGTCACACAAAAGGAATGGCTGAGATTACCGTGCTTCACTGCATCAAAAACAATCTGCCCAGGGGCAAATTTGATTGGCTGAAACACAGCATCCACGCCTATTTTCCATGTGGAAGAATGGCAGCCGACAGCAATGTAGCAGCAGAGCAAGTTCATAATACATATTTATACCTGCAGCCTGTGGAACATTTATACCTCTGCACTTTCATTTATGTGTTGCTTCTTATCTGCTCACCCCTGGCTATGTTTTTCATTTATTTGGGCAGATTTGCCTTTTGTGCAATTTTACTATTATCATATTCATTCATTTATACTGTTCACCTTTTGGAGAACACCTTCAGGAAATAAACGATTGCATTGCAGTTCCTAGTGTTGACAAACTTCACGTGATAAGTTAAACATCGCAGGCTATTTAAATGGCTGGTTTCCAAGTTGATCTAATATTCTTGCTTCATTCATCTTCATTAATAATACGTCAATGGCCATTGTGGTTTTCTTGAACAAGATTTTTGTGTCACCTCACTTTACTTGAACCGTGCCTTGTGAACTAGCGCAGCATCGTCATGTAGATACTATAACAACACAGATCAAAGGAGAGGATCACCATTTTCTCCCACCTCATAAAAGGCAGTCATAAAATACAAGCGTCATTATGGGACGTTTTTATTAATTAATTGCAATCATACAGTGATAAGTACACTGCAATTTCCTGTTCATTCGCAACCTTTAAAACAATCTCTCTCTGGGTGTAATTTCATTGCTAATCATCCAGAGTTGAGGCAAGAACAATTTATGAACTGAGCAGTTATTGGTCATATTGGATATACTGTAGAGCAAAAATGCATCCTCTCTGCCGAGATGAGCTCCAAAGCATAGTCAGAGTGATTTACTGTAGTTTTTGGACTGACATCAAATCCTACAATGGAGAACAATGAAGTAATGGCAATGGAAATCTTTGTAGATACAATTGCTCGCTGCCATTATGCACCAGGGCCTCTTCTGCTTTTGTGAAGACGATGTAAAATTGCAATGCTATTATCTGACCATTGTCCTTCTTCTCTCATCATCTCTTTTTGAATAAAGTTGCCTGATCTTTTATACAACCTGTGTTAGTTGTCAGGAGGAGTGACAAGGGAAGTGTGATTGAGTTTGCGTGCATTTGTGTTTGGCTGTGTTGTTTATCGGAACAAGGAAGGAGAGAGAAATATATTTGAGCTGGTTTCTTGAGCCAGTGATCCAACGGCTATTGAGGGGATTTCCTGTTCTGTGTCTCGCCTACACAGTAAACCCCTCTCTACCATCTCTGTTGTCATTTGCCTTGGTACTAGACCCTGAATCTGTCCGAATCCTCCTCTCATTTCAAGTCCCTCCCCCTCCTACACCTTTGCTACTTTCTCCATCCATTATTCTCTCCCATCGTCCGTCTCTCTGCTTTCCTGACTTCTCAAATCTTCTGCTGTTTTTTTTATTCTTTACTCCCTTGATTTCACTTGTCTGTTTTCTCCCTCCAATAATCTCCTCTCTTTCTTTTCATCCCTTCTTATTTTGTTTTATCAGTCCCTTTACTACCCTAGGGAGAAGTACGGGACTGATGAACATGGAGAGCCCAGAACAAATCAGTCTATTGATCCGTCGATGTATCCTTTGCACTACCCCTCTGATCGTCAGCAGAAAACAAAGTGTTTATTAAGCGAAACCTTCCCAATCTCTTTCTAACCCCACACCACTTCTCCCTGCTTCACAGGCCCCCTCACTTAGTAATGGAGAGACAGTTTCTGGGACCTGTCCACTCAGCTTCGAATTGTCGTGTCTTCCAATTACATTTTTCTAAGAGTTTCACCTGTCAGGATTCTGACTTCTGCATTCCCTCACCCCCTTCTTTACCCTGCCCACCTTTACTGCCAATTTAAAGTTGTACTATTCCCAAATATAGAGCACAGAGCCAGCACTTATGATGATGAACAGCAGCAAACTGGAGCCACAAGGAGAAGAGAGATGTGTGGTGTAGTCGTATGTTTATCAGACATCTGCAGTCTATAGGGCTTAAATTAGGCCTGAATTTTGTTGAATGATTGTATTATGGGTTGTTCCAAAAGGCCTGTATTTGATTGAAATGGAAAGCTGTATCCTCTTTCTCTGAATATACATCACTGCTGATTAGATTATGGAAAACTGTAAGAGTGGAGGGGAGAGCGTTTGGAGTGGTGGCGGATAACAATGAAATGCAACCAAAGCTCACTTAGCTAACAGTCAAGTAAGGAGAGAGAGGAAGAGGCAGAGATAAATTATTCTGGTGACAAACAGACAGCAGGCAAACAAAAGAACTTCTTAGGTCTAACCCTCCCCCACGATGAAGTAACCTATATTGATAAGGTATTAGCTGGAGTCAGAGGTTCTGCAGTGAAACAGTCCACCTTTACTTTGACAGACAGACAGAATGGATCCTAGCCATGGGGCTCCCAGGCCTTGCATAATCAATCAGCCATTAATGGAGTAAGTGGCTGTGGAAGGATATTAAATGTTAATTGCTGTAAGGTATTGATAACACCCATTGATCTCCTAGATAATTGCAATCAGTGAAAACAAAGATACATTATATGAGACTAAGCCACTTTTACCAAAAGCTAGGGCTAAACAGTGTTGAATGGACATATGAATGAGACGTGCTTTTGTTGTTCTCATATCTTGCTTATGTGTCCTCATGGGAATGCTTTATAGCAACTCTAACTTTCTATCATTCACTTGCAAAGTTGAACTGTTAGATATTATCTTCTAAATTTAGACTGACAGTCTTTTTTACTATCCCCCCCCATCAGCCAGGTTCCTTTAACTTAATTTTCTCCTGAGTGAGTGATTGTCTTTGCTTTTTAAAGTGGCAAAGAGAACTTTAGTAACTCTTTTCTTAATTATGTTCACAGTCAAGTCTGCTATAATACAAGTTTATTTATTAGTTGCAATCTAAAAACTTATGCAGTGAATAAAATCCTACATTTGTTTTGTTGCAGAGCAAATAACATCTTTACTATATCTGTATCATCAAAACAAAACATTTAGTCGACATAGTCAACGCTGAAAAACACAATCTAGAACAGAATAATATTTAAGGTGTAAATTTGAAATGTAACGCTCAATATGATCATTGTAAATCATGAGGAACTAAGGTATCCATTCTGGATACCCAAAAAAAACAAAAAACAGGGCCCAGATTCATTAAGCCTGGTAGTAATCCCTCATAAAAATGTCTATTTCATAAAATAATTTCTTTCTTAAAATATTTCTAGAATGAAAACATTTAAGCCGAGGACAAGCTTTCTCTCTAACTTGCTGTTTTATGCCTCATCTTTTACTTTCATCTCCTTTTGTCTGCTGGAAGGAGCTCTATTGTCAGATGATGTCTGCAGTGTGTTTGTAGGAAAGGGTTGATGTCTATAAATGACTTGTTGGGAACAGAAGCCGCATCAGTCGGTTCATTATAGATTAACCCCTCAGTGGAGCTTGAAGTCGATCACAGAGCAAAACTATTTACAACCTCCAGTCAGAGGGGAAGAGTCATGGCTTGGGGTTTGTTCTGTGCGTGTGTGCAAAGTGTGTACGGTACTGCCTTCACCTGGGGGTTGCCTATGTCTGAGCTTTAGTGTGTGATTAGGCAGAGGTAAGGTGGGATGGATAGAGAGTTGCAACTACTCCCAGGCCACCTGAGAGGAATTGGCAGGCTCTGGCCAGGCATCCTGTCAGAATGCCTGTTGAATAATGCATAGCCCCAGAGCAGTTGGGCTCTCTAATACCACATGACTCTGAGTCACCCCTCCAAAGATCAATAACACTTAGAAGCTGCTTTATAATGAAGGAGACACTAAAATTCCATCATCAGGCAATTAGTTGAACTCTGCCTCTCATTCCTCACCCCTCCTCGCCCATTTCTTTCTGGCCACAGCACAACGTAGGGCACATCATTTGTTGTGAGTGAGTGATGTTGGGACAGGTTCGCCTTTTGATGGAGTGTTTCTTTGGTTTTTATGAGGAGATTTGTCAAAGCAGTTTGCTGTGTTTTGAATGCCGAATACAAGAATGAGAGTCTCTAAGGAGCCCCCCCCGGCCTTTCTCTCCCTTCTTTGGCATTTCCTTTCCTCTTTACCCTGCTGCTCTAAGGCATGGGCTACATGCATTACCACTTTGCTCTAAACTCTGGCCACATAAAGGGTCACAAACACAACCCTTAACTCTGTATGTAGGCCGTTATGACAGCAACTGAAAGCAAGTCCAGAAGTTAGAGAAGCAGGGCTTGTGGTATGTACTAGTCATATGCACAAATATTTGCACAGACACACCATTATGGATACAACTCTTTTAAAGCCATGCCATACAGTCTTTGTGAATGCATACATAATGACCGAATGAGTTCTGCAGACAGGAGCAAGCTCCACTCTATTCCTTGGGGAGGTCAAGGGTCAGGGAATGATAATGCAGTGTAAATGTACTGGCATGGGATTTCGAGTTCATTAGAGGTCCATTATAGCCTTTTGAGTGACATCACTCTCTTTGGGAGTAGCAAGAAAGAGATCATCATGAATAACCTGTGCTGTCTTTGGTATCGTGATTTATGATGGATTATAGAGGGTCAAGAGTATGCTGTTTGGGGGAAAAAAAGATTTGTTTTATTCTAATATTAGGGAGAGCAGCTTTAAATGGATGTTAGGAGTGCAGTGAATCTGTCTAGTGTGTTTGATCATAGAGCAAATAAAATTTCAGTGCACATGCTTTATACTGCTGGGCAAGGTCTTCCCCTGCCTTGGAAAAGCCTTGGACTTTATAAACCTCCTCTGTGCTGCCTCCACAACCTCCTCAACCCCAGCTTCATCCATATTCACAATCAGCATCTGCAAAACCCACTGCTGTCATCTGCAAGTAACCAAATTTATTAGGTGAGAGCAAGGAGAGGAGATTACCAGTGTGGACAGGTTCCCCATTCAATTCGGACTTGGGCCAACATCTCATTATTCACCTCCTTCAGTGTTTATTGCTGAGAGGCAGGGGAGGCTGTAGAGGGAGCAACCAGGGAGTCATGGAGTCATACAGGGCTGCATGGTTCTACAGGAGAGCTCTTCTCTCTTCGCTTTCTGGGTCCTGGAGGTCAAGCTGAGTCCCCCCCACCCCCTTTCAGTCTGGAATAATAGAATAATGGCATAATTAACTGGCAAAAAGATTTTGCCCTGGGGATGTGCTCTGCTGCTCCATTAGAAGAAGCAAAACTGTAGCCCTGGTCCTGGCCGTAATTAGGTCTCCATGGTTTCTAATTGTCCTGCTAAATAGCAGCAGTATGGTAGAAAGGGATCTGCAGTGAGGACGGCAGAACTCTTTAGCAGACACACAGGCACAAGATTTTCACTTCACCACATCCAATTAGGGCCAAGGTGGGCGAGAAGTACTTCTCTGGGTGTGCAAAAATGAACATGTATTGAGCAAACAGAAAATGAATGAAGATATTTAATATATATTGTTATTCTTGATTAATGGTTAAAGAAGTAATTACCCAGTCACAGCTTCTCAAATGTGAGAATTTGTTGCAATATCAACTTTCCTTCATTCTTTGGGTTTACCAAAAACTCCAAATACTTTTTAGCTCTACGCATAAAAAACACGAACCATGGCTGAATTTACACACAATATTAAGCTCTGTCATCCAGCGAGGAGCTGCATTGCAAGCACACATTCATAATAAATAGCTTTTTTTTTTTTTTACATTATCTTTCTACTGTTTACTATGCAGCTGTCAGGAAAAAAGGTAAATAATTGCTGCTGGAATAATTTTAATGCATTGCACACTCTTGTCTTCAAAACTACAGTCGAGTATTTCAGTGTCAGATGAGAATTCAAGCTCATCTATCACTCAAACACCCAATCTGAATTTTCTTTTATGGTCTCTAAGGAAACTTAGACATATCTTCACCAACACGGCCTACTGCGTTTTGGTTTTCTTTTTTCTTTTAATGTCGTTTTTGGACTGAGCCTGTGGTGAATGATTAGTTAAAGAAAAGCGTTCCAACAATCAATAATGATGTTGCAGATGTTTGTGTCTGGATGCTGTTAATATGTTTTGTTGACATATGCTTGCCCACTGCTTGCTATGACAAATACAAGTTTCTATTTGGACCTTCTAGTGATTGAACAGAAGAGATGTTGAGCATCTCCCCTGCAGGCTGTTACCTCTCCATTATCTGTTTTTTGCAGCATCACATTCTAAACACAACAGAAAAATGCGCCTGTTGTAATAGTTTATTGACTCTCAGTTTCTTTAACATTGGCTTAGCCAGCTAGCTCTAGCTCACCCACCTCACACACAGCTCTAACTGATCACCTATTGAATGAGATAGCTGTACATATTGGTTTTTCATACAGCTGCATGCACTGTGCTCTACTGGATACAGAGGACTGCTCTGCTTCATTCCTGTTTCTGATTTATTTGAATTTTCATCACCTCAATTGATCGGGGCCCTTTACTCTGGGGACAAAGATACGAACTAAATGACCATTGACTGCCAAGTATTTGAAAAATGCCTTTGTCAGACCCCCAGTGCTATTGATGAGGGTGTATTAAAAAATGTATCTGAAGAATCAATGGTGATGAAGGAGAAAGTCCATTACAGAACACAAGCAAGCAGGCTGTGGTCTCTTATTTGTGCTCCCACTTTCTGTAGCCCTTTTTCTTTCTGTCTTTCCTTTGTGTCCTTGTGCTTATGTGCTAACCACTCCTGGCGCATTGCAGTAAACTAGAGGAGGTAGAGTAGTAGGCTGTGTGTGTGTGTCTGTGTCTGAGTGTGTGTGAGGAGTTGCAGCAGAGGCGTCGACAAGCACCCACTGGTTTACCGTCCATAAATTCCACTTAACCACAGCACACTCCATATCCGAGGATACTGACCTTCTCTCACAACTTCTTTTTTTTTTTTTTATCTCAGTAGGAAACATTGAAGATGAATCATATTGGTCTGTAAATGTCATATTCATACCTTTTGGGATATTAATGAAGTTTGACATGATAGCACATCAACACAATGGCTTAAAACAAACACTGAGGAACTTTCTTGTTATTTAAGGATATATGTCTTCTGATGAAGCAGGAGATGTAATATGCTTATATACTTAAAATATGAACAGGCAAAGATCGTGGATTTTCTTTCAGACAAAACAAATGTTTTAAAAAGCAGTACTGATATTCTGATGTAACTTGAATTCTTATTGTTTGTGTCACAGTTGACGAAAATCTGTAAAAAAACAAAACAAAACAAAAACCCAGATTTTAATATATTTACTTTACAGTCAGGAGAGGATTGCAACCATTCCCCCTGACATCTCTTTTTTCTATGACTACCTTGTGCATTATCTTCATTTTTGTAATATTCTAATTTGCAAATCCTGTTTGAATTGTGGATCAATCAGAACGGCAGTCATCCATACAGAAATGCTAGCTGTCTGGCAGCTAGCTGTGCAGTTTGATAGTTGTGTTTGCTGTAAGATTTTAACATCCTCATTTCATGACTGGCTGGACATTATAGAGGAGATGATGAAAGGTGCAACAGTCCACACCATCTCATATATCTTGTCCTCTTTACACGCACTTGCTCGTTCCGTCTACCTCTCCTTTCTGTCTGTATTTTATCTCTCACTATAAGCTGGCATACCTTCCCACTAATGCTCTGTCAAGATCATTAGAGAGTGATGGACAGCTTTTGATGTATGCCATCATTCAATGGTAGAATGTGTGTATGTTTATGCGCTGAAGTGAATCTCAGTCAAATTGGAGCTGCTCTGTAAAGGTGTGGAGTGACCTTTGGCGTTTGAAAGCAGAACACCCAGGTGGCTAGAATGATGATAGGCCTAGATGAGAGGAAATAACTTCAGGAGAGGTTTGATAAATGTTTTTTTGAGCTACAGTGCAAAAACTTTGTTCTTCTTAGGAGCTAAATGTCCACCATGTGGGCTTCGGTCTTCCTAGTTTGAGCAGGGTGTGACGTTGAATGGTTTCAAGTGTAAAATCCAGGTCAACAGGACTTCTGGGAGTTAATTAGGGGACAAAGAGAGGACTTGAACCTGAGCATGCTTATCTCAAGTGTGGATAGGTGAGTAATTCAAAGGTGAAAGGTCAAGATACATCACTTCCTTGCGGAGACGGGTGTGATTGTATGTGCATGGACACCTGCTTATGTGCATTCAACTGTTTGTGACAAACAGTCAGCAAACAAAAGTTGTCTAAGTGACAAATGGCATTGTAAATGTTGAGCCGAGCCAAAACAGCCCCCTGGAGACCATCCATGTTTGTGTGAGATCAGCAGAAAAAGCCCTTATCAGACTTATTATGGGCCTTCCTCTCAGCTAGAGAATGGTATGTGCTTTGCATCCTAATGTCCTAATCTATTCTTCATTAAAGCTTAACACAGCAGTTAACGCACCCTCTGATAGCATCACACTGTGCCCTCTCAGCAGCACAGATGAGGCCTGTGCGCCACTGATAAAGTTTCAAAATGCAATAGAGATGGCTGAAATACAGCTCAGAAAACGGGACCTCAGTATGCCAGCAGAGGGGACTGCAACAGCCTACGCAAATACGCAATTTCACTAACAGCAGTGAAGTGTTAATTTTAAGAGAGTGAGGTCCAGATTTCAGATGCTTCCATAATTCAAAGAGGAAGCTGACGTTTGGAGTTTTCTGTCATGAGGTGCCATGTGTTCCCTGGAGGATGATGCCATCTGGCCTGGTTTATAGTGGGCTGCTAAGGCCGCAGGGAGGGCCCAAACAGCTGATGTTTAACTGGCACTGACTTGAACCCTAAACCAGGCGGAGAGTGTGTGGGCAAGAGCACTCCCACACCTACAGTCTGTTAAGTTGTACTGCCTCACTATGACAGATGTGGCAGTGTGCGCGCCAGCATTTGCCAGAATATATGAAACTAAAAGGAACATATTCATCAACAGTGTGCCAACAAGAAGTCTCAAGTCTTCAGTAAAACTAAATAAACAGAAATAGAACATTTAATTGGAAATGCTCATCAATCTGTCACTTATCTCAAGTGAAAGAGCTTTTGGGGGAAAAAAAACGGAACTCCAAGTGGATGATGATGTAAATATTTGAAAATGAATAATGGCTGGGCGGAGTGAACAAAAAAAAAAAAAAGACAACAGAGGGGAAAAAAATAAAGAGAAAAGCAAAACAAGTAATTGACAGTGACAAGTAAGATAATAGTGAGTGTATTAAAAATTCACCAGGTCCTCCTCTGCATTCAAGCAACAAGTCGATTATGAACAAACTAACTTTCCCATGCAGATAGGGCTGCTGGGTCTCACAGCATTCCTCTCTGAATAATAACACCTCAGAGTTTGATGACAACTTTTTTTCTGTGGAAGTGGAGAAGAGTTTTTCGTCAGCTCAGCTTATATCTTTTTTCATTTTGCATGATCCATCTGATGCTTACTACATTTGCGAATCATCCAGTTTTTAAAAATATGCCACTGTCGGAGCAAATACTTGACTCACGAAAGTCTGATCTGCTCTTCCAGTTTCTCTGTAAATGGTGGTTACATTGGTAGTGGGGACTCAACATGTGATTGATGCCAACTTGATGATAATAGGCACTACATTACTAAAGTATTAGACTCAAGTATCTATCTCTCTGAAAACAATTTTTTTTTTTTTTACAAACCACATCTGTGATTCCCCAAAGTTAAAGTGAGTGTTTTTGAGTGAATTGAAGCTGATGAAGAGGAATTTAAATGAGAAACAACAAAACTATGGTGGCATGATACTTATGTGAACCCATATGTGGGAATATGTTTTAAAATACTTTAAATGGGCTCAGTGAGGTTAGAGGTCAGGGTCAGAGCTGCAGTTACTGGGCCTATTTGGGATTTCCTTCTACTCACACAGCCAGAACCAAAGTGAAAATGAATACCACCCAATCAGGGATTAGACACTATATGTACTGTAACCTGTTGGCTCTCTTAGTGTGAGTCCAGCTCCACAGGAGTCATTCACTTGTCTTCTGAATTTCACTTTGAAGGTTTGTTTTTGTCAGAAAACTCGTAGAAATGTGCCTATGTAATATATATTATAGATATTATATGCAACATATACAACACAGTTGTGCAGAAGTATTTTGTATTTCCTAAAATATCCAGTCCAAATAATTAGTCTCCTGTTTAGGCATCCCCGAATGTTTGGGAAAATTGATCGTCTATACTTTCACATTATTTTCAATTAATGAAGTGTCTGATCATACCCAGCAACAGAATTCTTTGAGAAGCAGTTCAGGGTATGGATTTCGATAGAATAATGAGACAGTTTTTACATTTGTACAGACCCTATTGAAGTGAGTATGGTCTAGTTACATTAAATACATTCTTTATGTCTACTGTATGCTCACGTTCTGGTTATTTGTATTTTACTGTTTCTTTTGACACCATTTTAGTCCATTGGTGTGGGTTGTCATTTGGTTTGTTTGAACCAGCAGATATATAATCTAAATCTGTTGTTGTTTCTCACTGAATGCCTCCAGTAGAGTGGTTTGGATTTAAGTGCCTTGCTCAAGTGCAAGTGTGAGTGTTTATTATTCTCACTCTGTGATCACATTTACTCCATATCAAGCTCTCCTAACTTTACCAGCTGAGGGAGAGAATCCATCACATTGTTGTGTTCACATTCAGGCTCAGTATCATTGATTAATGTAATCAGAGATGTGACATCATGCCCTAAATGAGTTTGAGATTGACACTCGAGTTTATGATGCTCCCTGCTGCAAACTGTGTGGAGTGCAATTAAAGCTCTCACTCTGGCAGCCATCATAATGCAGCGAGCCCCCTGTTGTTGTGCTGAGCCTTCACGTATGTTCTCACACAGGCACTTGGCTTTGTGCTGGTGTCATTTGGGCTACTTCATCAGAGATGTGTCAATTAGTCAATTTTTTCAGTAACACTACAACTTTAGATTGTTTGATGCAAATTTAGATGTCTGTGAAGCAAATCCTCAGGGAAAAAATGCGTTTCCCCTGGGTGGGACATCCTTTTCAGTCATTTATTGAACCCAGGATTGAAAGTTGTATGAAATATTATCTAGAAAGATAGTGTTTTGTTTTGGTAATACCTGTGGCCGCCTGGTTAATCATCATAATTTTGCAGGCTGTGTCTCTGGCTCTGGTCCAAAACCTAATAGCTAATATAACATCCACTGTTTACATAAGGTATAATTACACTGAGCTGGATTGACGTGAATGGAATCAACAATATAGTGTAATTTATTGTAGTGTTTAGTGTAGTGTTAGTGTTAATTTAGTGTAACCCTTCTTTCAAAACTCCTTATCTCTAAATGAATGAGCCATGAACTACCATTTTATGTTCAATTACCATTTCCTGAGTCGCTGTTATGACTTGCTGTTGTGCACCTGTGGATTTCCCTCCTCCTGACTCTGTCACCTTTCTATTGTGGCAGGTAATCTGGTACAGCCATTAGCGATTTCATTAGATATTAAAATGGAAATGTGAAGGACTTTAGGAAACGTGAATTTTTTTGTCCCTGAAAATAAATCGCCAGCCTTATTGTCTTTGTCTTTATTCTTAATAATCCAAGTATTATACATGAGGTTTCTCGACAAGAACTAGAGCGACATATGTATACTGATCGAGTGAACCAGATTTGTGGTAATGCATCACTTAGATTTAGTTCTTTTACTAAGGGATAACTATAATAATGGCCCAAGGCTCTCTGTGCTTTAAAGTTGATTCACAGTGAGTTGTTAAATTTCATCACAGAACTCCAAACTGAGAATATCTCAAGGCAATGGACACAGTGCCCTAATCCCTCTGCCTGACAAAACATCCCATTTCCAAAACCGAACCGTCTTTCCAACTTTGTAAAAAACTTGGTCGCCTCGCTCTCGTTTTGTCTCTGAGATGTGATAAATTACTGGTCGTCTGTATAGAGATTTATGACCTGCTCTCTTGCCGCATGGCTTTATGAAGTTTGGCTGAGTGACACGATCTAATATTCTGTACTTAAATGATGAATAATGTTGCACACCACCCACACACAACCCATAGGTATCAAAGCAGTAGAATATTAAGAATGCCAAAACTCAATTTGAATCCCAGCGATGGGAAATTGGCATCTCTAATGGAGGAGGGAAGCCATTAGATCTGAGGGTGAGAGTGGGCAGATCCGAGCTATTTTTCTGTGCCTCTGCCAGCGCTTTCAATTTTTGACGGTGATTTTGGATGTCAATGGGCTGGCTTCCACAGGTAATCTGGTACAGCCATTAGTGCCTGTTAAGTGGCTGGATCACACTGTCACACCTTGTCCATCAGTCTCTATTGGCTGAAACATGGACTTTCTATTTCAGGTCCTCTCTCACATGTCCAGCAGACCCCTTTCCCCTCAGATTCTTTTGTGATTGCCTGAAAGAAACTGCTGACACCTTAGCTTGATAGCACAGACTAATGTAGTGTAAATGGATGAACTGGCCTGCGACATCGACCACCACTAACCCCCAGTCCACTGTCAAGACCCCCCTTTTCAATCCCTCCATCTAACCACTCAACCTCTGCGATAAGGGGCCACGATCCTGTAAGGGCCCATGATTGCATGACATAATTAATGCTAACAGGGACAAGTTCATAACAAGCGGAGGACTAACAGGGGGCTTTAATATCCTCATCAGATAGGAGCAGATAAACGTCTGCACCAGGATGACCTGATCGCTCCGTCACAGACAGACGCACAAAGCCAGCATCTCATGAATAGGATACGCAAATAAAAAAGGCAAAAAGAGGAAAATTAAAAAGCTAAATGACAAATGGCAAATTTTTTTATTAACCTCCACATTTTTATTATTGAGTGATCTATCTGGTCTGTTTATCTTTTATGCAATGCAAATACAGCTTATTTTCCTGTGTTCCTGTGCATTTCCACAGGACCATAAAAAAAGAAATGTTAAAAATTTGAGGGAACGTTTTTTGTTCAAATTAAGTGATTATTGTATTGTATTGTATTTATGTGGCTTCACACAGTGATTCATCATTCATTAATAGTTTCCAAAACTGAAGAATTGTTTCTGTTCTCATTGTTTTATTGTGTCTGATAGATACCAGTGAATGAATCCTAGTAAAGCCTATGAACTTTGCTGGACTGTGTTGTACTAGCAATAGAAATCACTCAGCAACTAAGATTATATTTATTTTCTGCTAATGCAAAAACAAGCACAAAGAGCCAACCATTGTGTGGATGGTTTACAATTTTGTTGGTGCCAGAAAGTTGGCCATTTCTGAACATTTTCCCTTCACTGGCTGAAAATAAGGACTCCAGATCTGTGGACTTGTGCTTCACTTTGGGATATCATTTTCTTATCAACAGTGCCCACTCATAACCATTTTAAGTTTCCTTGTCACTGACAAATTCACGTAAAAGACAACAGAAATATAGTTGTTGAAAAACTTGTCTCAAAAATGGTGGTAGGTAAGGCTGAGCAATGCAGCAGGTGCTGCAGTATTTTTGGTCATGGTAAAATATATTGCATCATACCATAGAGGAAGCTTTGTGGTGTTATAGAGACACCTTGTTTATTCTCCAGATTTAAAGGAACATATTTGTTTGAAATTTTAGTGAAAAAAATCTTAATATGGTCAGCATAACAATAATCATGACTCATTGCATTACATGCCTAAATAGTGATATGCTTATTTTATTTTTTATTTTGGTCGGCTCTAGTAGTACAATATTTTTATTTATTTTTTTTACCCCTCGTCTATCTAACTATGAATTCCTTGATGTTTCTGTGGCAATCATCCGGACATACAATATATTTCTATAGGCAGGGATTTGCTCCATTTTGATGAAAAATTCACGCCTAATACTGTATTTGGGTGCTGGAGCTCAGCTATTTCAGATGCATGGTCTTTAGAGTACCTGCTATAGGTCTGATATACTGGCTTCATGTCTCTTGATGATCAAGGTAAAAGGCAGGGTTGTACCAGCTATTCAGGCTGCAGCCATGAAGTTAAATACAAAGCAAATGTTAAAAGGTGCACATGCTTTGTTCGTGCAGAATAAGGGAAGTGATGGCAATCACACCCTTGACGAAACAATTACCCCTCCTCTTAGCCTGCCACTGCAGCTAACGCTAGATGATGGGAGGCTGTGCCCCAAACTTCAAGTCTCTCTCCACCTCCATTTTTCTCCTGTCCTTGCCTTCCTCCCTCACTCTTGTCTTCTTTCCAACCTAGCCATCACCATAATTAGTACTTCTGTCATGGGCTCTGACATGGGCGGGCACATGTTTGTATGTGCATGTGTATGTTTGAAAGTGAGAGGCTTAGACAAGACAAGTGTGCGTGGCTGTGTGTGTTGGCTTTGATGCGTGTGTGCTTGTGTGATGGGGGATAAAGCGGAGTAGCAATGGGTCGGCTCGAAGAGTGATCGATTCTCAATCGCCATAGAAGCACTTTCCTCCTGTTTTTTTGCCAATTCAACACATGATTAAAGCCGGCGGGGCAATTACCATTCATCTGGAAGGAGACAGGAAGAACAGGCCCTCAAAGAAATGTGAGAATCAATCCATTATGAGCAACTCTCCTCCTCCTTCTCTCACTTTCCCCCCTCACCTTCTTTTTCCCACCAGCCTCTGTGGCTAATATTCCCTTCTTCGCTTTTTGCTTCTTCGTCTCATTCTCCTTACTGTCTTTACCCATATTGCTCACCTCCTCACTGATGTCTCTGCCTTCAATCAAATCCTAATTTACATCTTGCTGCCACCCCCCTGCCCGTTACTCTTTCTTCATTCTCTGTCTTGTGCTCGCTTTATCATTGGTTACCATCATTATTTCTTTTGCTTTTGTGCTCAGATGCTTTTCCTTTTGCTATTATTTTCACTATAATATCACCAACACTTCTTGCTTTCTTTTATCAGCCCCTTATCCACCAAAGGAGACTACTGATCCTGCGATTTGACCTTTTCGGAAGAGAACATTTTCATCTCGAATAACAATTTTAACACCTTTTTTTTTGTTGTTGTTTTTTTTGTTTGTTTGTTTTTCAAAAGAAGATAGTGCTCTTTGTACAGGGCAAAGTATATTATAACCATATACTGGCACCGTCTAGACATGCAAACTCAGTCCACATAATTTTGTGCAACAAAAAATAGGGCAAGATTAACATATATGACAAACATTCTGTGAAATGAGAATTTATTGTGTCAAATGTGGCATTCACCCACAGATGGCTTTAGGGTCCGTGTTTTCAAGTTTGAACTTAGATAAATCATATTCTCCTTGACGTCTACAGAAATAGATTTGTTACAGCAGTACAGCTGATGCCATGAGCGAGGCAGGCGCTTGAAGATCTGTCGACAGGGGAATCTCACACTTTACATCACTGTTGAATTCTGAATTTCAGTTACATCATTCAGTTATCGCAACAGCAGATAGAAAATTATTACTTTAAAAATGAAACCATGTGTCATGAGGTTGAGATTTGAATAGCGTAACATATTAAATATTCCATTTATGTGCTTGTAAAACAGATCAAAACATTTTGAGTGGTTCCCCATTTTGTTTTCATTACATGTACATACGACACACATGGCGATGGTTTTATGCTGATAGGAAATGTAGTGAGACAATAACAAAGCTAAAAAATTTAACTGCTAGCAAATATGGATGTTAAACAGTCAGGACTGGCGATTTTCTATGCAGCCTACCACTAGTTTACATCCATCCATTATAGATAAGTTTCATTAAAGCTCATTGCCCAAGTAAAGAAAGCAAATAGGATGTAATATGGTAAATGAGGATGTGTGTTTTAATTGCTTTTTGTGTGACTGTCTCATATCTGGCTCATTTAAAGGCACCGCTTGGATCTAAGGTCATTAAACCTCCATGTCAAATAATGTGGGTGAGTTCTTTAAGGTCTGATGATTGTTGACAGCATGTGGGGGTTGAGAATATACAGAGATAAAGGGAGGTCTGGGTAATTGGAGTGCTTTCAATGCCAAAGCCTCACCTATAGTTGCAGCTAATAGATTACGAAATTATCTAGAGCTCACATATATGTAAACGCACAGCCCTTTGACAAACATATTCAAAATGGTGTTACCTCATTTATGATGATATAAAATCTAATTTGAAGCCGTTCCTCCTGAGAAGCGACAAGCAGCCATTGTGTGTATACAGCTCCACCTCTGATAAAATGGTGACTGCTGGGCACAATTCAAGGCCCGAGTACTTGGCTCTTTACTGCAAGTCACACAGCCGAATCCTTGTTCATCGAAACTGAGAAATCCAGACCCCCCGCCGCCTCCTCCCAAAACATAAGGAAAGCGTGACTGATTGAAGTTGATTTCCCCTTGCAGAGCTTTGCATTGCAGCAGAATGGCAAAAGCATGCAAAGACAATCGAGTAGGCAGACATAGATGGGCTGTAGCAACTCAACTTCCACAACCGGACAAGGTCAGGTCTGAAAAGACTGTCAAACCATGATTATACTGTATACTCATGTGGGGGTGAGTGAGTGGTCAACTGTAGAGGTGTGTTTGAGTGTGTGGGTCTGTGTTAAGTTGCATATGTGAGCAGACCTGGATGAAACATAGAAATCAGATCATGGTCTCACATCAGACTGTGATACTGGCAATACTGACACACAACACACAGAGAGAGAGAGAGAGAGAGAGAGAGAGAGAGAGATGAGCAGTTTTACTGCCATAATCATCACTGTGACACATTAGTCAAACTTGATGAGTTAATTAAGCCTTAATTTGAAAGTCAGCCAGCCACCGTAACCTTGAATGTTACACCAAATATAATATTTTCATCAGTGTAGCACTCTATCAGCAGAGGGAACGAATGGAGTTTAAATGCTGTAATGTGCTTTAAAATTTACTGATGGGTGCAATAACTTTTATTTCTTTTTTGTTTTGGATACACTCAGCAGCCAGTTTGTATGGTATATCAAGGTGACACTGATGCAGCCTATTCTAAATGTTATGCACTAAATCCTACTGTCTTGAGAGGGATTAAGGTATTAATACGGCTGTATGGTAGTCATCTGATTTGAGAGGTATTATGTCTGTTATTTAGCCTACAGTCATTGAACCAAATAAGGTGGACACAGTAATAGAAGTATCAGGCAGTGCAGCATTATAAGAATATCACTAAGTGCAGCCTCCAAAATCAGAATACAGTTGAAACAAAGGCTTTCTAAAAAAGTTTAAAAAGATTAAAAAAAAAAAAAAAAAAAAAAAGCATTATAACTTTCTGTGGGGCCAGGATCCACTGGACAATTGTACTAGACTGCAGACTGCATACCTAATAAACCGTAACTGAGTGTATTGGAATAGTTGTTGAAGTTCTTTCAACTTGATAAGAATGAAGATAATATTCTTAATATAATTACATTGTTGTTGTGTTGAAAAAGCTCTCCCATAAAGAATAGTGTAATTTTTTTTTATTTTAATTTTTTTGCACATCTTGTTACCAGCTTTAATATTTCTGAGCAGCCCAGTCAGAAAGCAAATGCACTTTTCTGAGGTAATTACCGTTAGTGGTGATCCAGAAAAAGGATCTGTCACCTTTGCAGCATGGATTCTGTGCTGTTGTTTGGCTGATCTTAGTTACGGGAGCACAGTCTTGCTCATATTTATTACAAAGCTCTTCCACAGTTTATGTTCTGGCTGTGTAATGCCTGTCTGCATTCATCAGTTCACTCTGTTGGCTTTAACAAAATGTAGGCATGCGGGTGGACTGTAACTGCCATTATAGCAAAAAATTGTACCTGGAAAAATGGCAGTAGGCTGGGAAGGCAATTTTCAGCATTTAAATTTTTCACTTTAGTATTTATGAATGTAGTAATAACATTAAGGTAAAGACACTATGTGGAAAGGTTCTATGAGATTTTATCCGCTTTACACATGCACTTCTTCTCCCATACACGATAAAACTTGAAAGAAAATGTCACATCTGGACATGAGGCCAGTCATATTTTCTCTTTTTCAATTTCTCTTTAATTTCTTTCAAAATGCTATGCCAGGTCTCTTAATGAATCTAATGGTTTAACCCAATGAGATTATTTTGTCCATCAACAAAATTACAAATAAGCATAAAATGCCATAAAACAGTACATTAGCTTCATGCCCGCAAAGCCAAATAGCAATGAAATTGATTGATAATCAACGGGTAGAATCACAGCAAATAAAAACTCTGGAAATTAACAAGGCTATCATTTCAACACATTTTCTTTTCATTAGAGTCCAGAGGACCCTTTTCCTAATGAATTACCAAGAGTAAAGAGTACCTTTTAGGTGGAAGACAGAGGTGGGTTGTTAATCATATAAATGGCACAGTACCAATTATGCCCCACAGTGCTGGGCGTTAAGGCTTTTAACTGGCCCCATATTACCCCAGACCACTTTACTAAGAACCTTTAATTACCATCCTTGGCCTGAGTCAATGAATACATCAATGCATGTATAAATTCATACAGGAGGTTAGCTGCGTCTAATTGCCTTGATTGACTTAAGGGAGGATTATTGTTTCACCGGATACATTTGAGGTTGTATCTATGAGTTAGAATATCAAAGTGCTGAGCAGCCATGTTTACGTTGGAATTGAAAAGGAAAATAAAAACCTAATGTAGTTTGGCAGGAATCCAAGGTCAAGAAATTTTGGACTTCTCTGTGGACCCTTTGTTGCATCAATGATTTGCATCAGCAGTCCGAGTAAATGTGAGCAAGAAGAGGTGAGAAGAGGTGTTGTGTAAAATTAATTTATAAAAAAACTCAGTGTGCTTGTACAGCAAGCGATGCTAATTGCTCTTTGTGTATATCTCATTAGACCAAATGGAACTAAAGCAAACCATCATCCAGAGATCATTATATGCATGCAAAATTAAATCATTTGTCAATTACCTTATCTTGTCATGTCATCGAATAAGGTGTGGATTCTTTTTCTTGCGTTTCTCTTTTGGGTATGCCTGCCAGTGCTGTCATAATTCTTATGATGACTTGACACAAGACAAAGCTTCTCCTCATGTGAACCACACGATAAGTCATTAATTAAAAGGGAAAGACCCTGACAAGGAAATTTAATTAATTATATGTTTAAAATATTGAAAAGTGGCAAAATGTATAAATTTCTCGAAACTGAAGATATGGCCAGTTATCATTAGTGAGAAATTGAACTGAACATTTTGAGCTGCTATAAAATCACACGATACATTTTGAGGAAATATGCAGATGAAATAAATGTGTTTCTTTTTGGTGGATGACAACTTTTCATTGATTGGAAAGGTGACTGGCTCTCTCCTGGTAAGCACGCTGATTTGAACTTGCATCATTTATTTTAATTGGACTTCAGGACCTGGTGAGGTAGCTCAGCATGTGAAAAGACAAGTTAGGGCAATTTTGCATGCTGGAATATTCTCAGTGGTGTCAAATCAGGGGTGTCATAGACATCGTCAAGGGCAGCAAAAAAAAAAAAAAAAAGAAAGAAAATGATGGCTCCCTGATCATATTTAACAGCGTGAAGCAACCAGTGTGAAGCTTATTTAAAAGGCTACACAATGATTTGCTTATTGCAGGTATTGGCAAGTATATTCTTAGTTATCTGCTCTGTAGGTTTAATTGAGTTGATATTAATTTTTTAAAGAAATTATGAAGACACTGAAGGATTTTCTAAATGCTCCTAAATTAGTTTTACAAGGTAATTCATTATAACCATAATTGCTGATGAAGCCAGTTTGATCATGTTACAGTTTACACACAGAAAAAGTGCAAAGGGAAAAATGTACTGCCATTGACAACATACTTGTAAAAATGATAAAAACTTCAATTTGTTTGATCTAGAGGGACACCTCAGCCAAAGTGCAGTGGCTTGAGCCACTGAGAAACTACATTTTACATCCCTATTTTGCACACTGCAGGGCAAATTACACTCCACACCTGCACCAGGAGTTAAGTGGCTCATCCTCTGGTACACGAAGCTTGTTTATAAGCCTGCATCTCATGAGGTGAGGTTTTTTTTTGGGGGGGGGGACTGTGAAAGTTTGCCTTTTTTGCTTGTTGCAGTGGAACCATGTAATGATATTAGTCAGTTTTTGCATTTATACACTGAGAGTTCGCTTCAAAATTCTTCTCATGATCTTTTTCTCTCTCCCTGAGCTCATCGTCAAGCAGCTCTGGCAGCAGCTTAATTTTCACTATCAGCAGAGCCACGGCCCCTTCATATTTGTTGTTACCCAATATGCTGTTCTTTTATTCATTCATCTTCTACCGCTTATCTGTTTCCGGGCTACGGGGGATGCTGGAGCCAATCCCAGCTCACATTGGGGGAGTGCGGGGTACACCCTGGACAGGTCACCAGTCCATCACAAAGCGAACAAATAGAGACAGCGACAAACACACTCACGATCAGACCTACAGGCAATTTAGAGTAACCAATTAACCTAAACATGCATTTCTTTGGACGGTGGGAGGAAACCCACGCAGACACAGGGAGAACATGCAAACTCCAATCAGAAAGGCCCCTGACCGGGAACCGAACCCGCAACCTTCCTATTGTGGGGGAACAGCTCTAACCACTATGGTGCCGTGCTGCCCGATACGCTGTTCTGTCCCAAATACATTTTTCAAAATATTACTTTGAAAAGAATTTGAGCTAAGTGTCTGAGGAGTGACGGCACTGTTGAGTTATTTCACTGCCCATTTTCTGATTGCCATATTTAGCTCAATCAGTGGTGAGCTACATTATATCTGTTATTCGTGGTTCTGTCACTTACACCAAATGCTTTGCTCACTCTGCAATTGTCTCTTGTCTGTCTTTTCACTGCCCTGTCACATACACACCTACAGACATGAACACATGCACGTGCAGACATACCTTACATAAAGCTACAAAGTCCAGCTGCCTGTCAGATTGGAACAGCTGGAATAAACGCATAAAAACCAGCATGTTAACAGGCTGCATCAAATTCTGAGCACCACCAACACAGTCAAGGAAAGGATCTGATGAACAGATGGAAAGTCAGGCAGCTGACGTCATGCCACCTGGTATGAGCCGGAGTTTGGCTCATACCAGGTTTATTATATAGGATTAGTCACGATGGAAATTGCCATGAATATTAAGTAGCCTGCAGTAGTGGAAGAATAATTCATATCTTAAAGTAAAAGTAGCACAACCACAGTGTAAAAATATCACATTACAAGTGAAAGTCCCAAATTCAAAGTTTTAGCAAAAGTATATAAACATATTTGGAGTGAAGCTGACACAATAGCAGGCCGTGTGAGTCCTATCATTGATATATTATTGTGTTAAACACTAGTCAGAATTGCAGTAACATGCAATGATTAAAAGTGAAGTTGGTTTAGTGAGAGCTAAACATCTTTGTATAGTTTAATCTCTTGTATAACACAACAGACACGAGTTCATCATGTTAGGTTTGTAAAATCATGACAGTAAAGGGAAAAGTATTTTACTCAAGAACATATGTGGTATTTTACCACATACAGCTCTTGAATAGATGTATTAAGTTATATTCTACTGCTGGAGGACACAAACATAGACCAATCACACACATGACAGCATGCAAATACAGCTACATGTGCGGACACACGTGCCAAATGACCAATTGCACGATTGAATGGACATTGCCCTGTAATTACAAACTCAGACAATATGTCTGCTGCCCTCTGTTCCTCCTACCCCCTCACAGTCCCCCATACGTCCCCAAAGCCACTGACCCATTGGCATCCATGTAATGACCACAGAAGCAGGTCATTCTGTCTTCTTGACACAGCCTGGACATTATGGTGTGTCAGTGTTGGGATCACAGTTCCAGCAGTAATGACTGATGTTGTGGATCACAATCCCAGTTAATGACCTCTGCTATGGGTTGAGGAAAAGTGTCTGCCTCGCTGCATGTGTTGCTCTGTCCATCTGTCAGTCAGTAAAGCTCTGAATGTCAAAGCCTGCTCTGGGGGAACTGCTGCTGGTAACAGTGCTGGTGACTATGAATGCATCCGTTCATTCATTCATACATGAAGGAATAGGGACACACACCACCCGTGTCGTGAGCCCCATGTCCATTAGAGTGACATTTTTGTTGACCCACCCCTCCTCACTGCCTCCACCAATCCTATATTGGACATCTGGATCACAGCCCCTGGACTTAATGATTCACCAGGTGACAGATGGAGGGGACACGTGGAGATGGTGGTCCATCTTCAGTTTCCATGCACTCATATCCACGTGCACTCAAAAGGATTGTATGTGTTGTTGGTTAAAGGCTGTTATGAGAGATTGGAGAGTTCTAAATCAGATGCAGGTAAAATTTGTGACAGAAAATGTTACTTTGAGGGTGGACAAACAGCAGGAAAGAAGAGCTCATCTGAAATATAGACCCACAAACAATCTACAGTTTGACTGATGTCAGTCTAGACAGTGCTGACAGTCCAAATTCAGGTGGAATCAGGTTCAAAAACAAAATGTGCATATTGATTAACAAAAGGAAATGGATGTCAACACATTTTCCCATCCCAGCTGAGTTGACACTTAACAGTCAGCTATATGCAAATTCCACGTCACAGGAATTTAGGCTCAATTTTGTGGCGCCGTGAGTGGGACATCTCTTTAAAATTATCCAAATCTTCCTGTGCTTGTAGAAAAATCTGCTGTACTCTTAACAGCTTGCTGTAGGAGTGTTTGTTTTTCAGCCTTTCAGGGACCAGAATCTTTGGAAGTGTGTTTGCAGCTTGTTTAATAATATGGATACAAAATACAATGCTCTTTCAGTATGTATTCCATTTTACTGGAATGAGTAGCCTCTTTCCCCGAGGGGTTTGAATTAGAAATGCTCTTTGGGACCCAGAAACAAGGTTGCCACTTAAAGGTAGCATCTCTGAAAATGCTTGCATGGGTCCAGTGGGAGTAGAATTTAGATGAGGCTGGAGAATGAGCGTAATCTCCTCAAATTTATTGTTTTCTCATTTCTACATTATTTCCATGAAACACATGGCTCTGGAGGCCCTGCTCAGAGATTGAATGTGGCGAATGTAATTCTCCTTGTGTTCCCTTGGGTGTTGCATAGGTGTTAGGTGACTTGACTGACTTTAGACTGCAAGCCTGAGGTCCTGATGGGATCTTTGCCACCAATGTACCTCATAATCTCTCTGGAACAACACTGTCCCCCAGCACAAAGTTGCTACCTGGACACAGGAAGGGTTGCATTTGTGTGTGTGAGTGTGTGTGTTTGTGTGCATGCATGTCTTTGTATTTGCATGTATTTATCTGGCTGTCTGTTTTTTTCAGTCTATGCTTCCTGTCTGCTTGTGTGATTGACTTTTATCTATCGTTTTCTCCAATTCCCTGCTCTCTCTCTCTCTCTCTCTCTCTCTCTCTATATATATATATATATATATATATATATATATATAAAAGAAGATTGGATCGGTCAGTGTTTACATATGAAGTCTATCATCAGGGCAACAAAAGCAGCTTCTGAGCATCTTCACACCCAATTATCTCCCTTCCTCAGGCATCTTGGACTTTCTGCACATCCTCCTGTCCCCAAACAGTCTTACTCAGTTTTTTTTTACACAAACACACGCACTGAGAAGGCCGTTGAAACCTGATCAAAAACTCAAAAATTCAAGGTTCAACTTTGCTTTTCAAAGAACTGTTTTCTAATATTATGTTATTAGTTGTGTGAAAGCAGACATTAGTGGGATAAATTACTGGAATAAATCTAAAGCTAGTGATTTACCAGCCTGAGAATTACAGTGAAGTGAGTGGATTACCCTTACGCTTGAATAACAGCATAATGAGCATTGTGTGCCAGACACAAAAGTCATGAGAGTAATGCAGTGAGTGGAGTGAAACTGAATGAAATTTGGAAGGAAAACATGACCAAATTATGAATGAGAGAGAGAGAGAAATTAAGATGACAGCTGCATCGGGTTGTAGAAATGGAAGAGGTTGTGAAAAAGTTAATAAAAATAACGGTGGTACTCCTTTCAATCATTACACTTTTCCCAAATACGCAGCTTTGCATTAAAAGCACTGTTGGCAACAATCCTTGTTTTTCTCATCGCGTTGTGGGAGGTTGACATTTTGGCGTAGGGTGATACAGGTGGTGGCTGTGGTCAGAGCTCTAAAAATGAGCTGGGTCACTGGTCCTGGCTGAGACTGAGCAGCGCTCTCCTGGCTCCAAGGCCAATTCCCCCCTCGGTTGTCCATGTTGGGCCTTCATCAAATTTAGCTAATCTTCCAGACTGAAGTTGTGCCGATTAAATAGACTTTTGTCATTTATAGAGGCTACACATTCTCCTCTTTTCTTTAACTTACAAACAGTTGGTTTGCCAAGTCTTTGTGGGAGGCCCTGAGCCTGAGCAGATGTGTTTCTCAGCCCAAAGAGAAGTAACGTACACTAAACAAACTTTTCTGTACTAAGAATCTCTGCTCTTCCAATATATGCTTATATTCTAAACATTTTATCATTGTTTTTAATTGCTAATAGACTGAGACTACTGTACTCCCAAAACACAATTTTCTTCCTTTTCTTTCTTTGTGATTCCTATGCAACCTCAGCTACTCCAAAGGGAGGCAGTTCAAGATTTTATCTGGTGTTAAACTCTCAAGTTTTATGTCTGCCTCATGAACTATGAAATTTTCTATTGTTGTGGAGTTGAAATAGCAAGGTCAGGTGCGAGACGGGGCATTAGGGTGGAGGATACCAGAGAGGCTTGCCAGGCAATTATAACAAGATTAAGAGGAGATTTGAGAGATATTGTTCCTGGATGCTTATGCACATAGGCAGACCAATCTCGCCCTCTCCCACTCACTTTCTCCCACGCAACCAAAAAACCCTGTGATTTAGTCTGGTATATACAAAAGACAGAGCAGGGTTTGTTGTCTTAACAAACGTGTAACAACACGGACGACAGCAACACTATATAAAATACAGATGTTCTGACAGTTGTGACAAGTGAAGAAAGGTCTGTGCTCCTCCTCTCCTTTTTGCTGTGTCCCGTTCACAACAAGTCTGGGTGTATTTTCGTTCGCTTGTGGTTTCCTGCTGCTCCACGTTGATATGCTCAGAGCATCACTGCTTTGGGTAGACTTTAACCCTAACTCTAAATTTAGAATTTCTTTTATGGCAAATCCAAAAAGTCATCACAGCAATGGCAGTGCAGTGAGACAACAGCAGCATGGCAGAAGGGCTGAGTCAATCAGGACAAGATCATGTCGGGTCTGAAAACTTGAGACTTTTGATGTGTCAGCCAGTGTTGAATCTTTAAATGGCCAAGATTCAAGTGAGCAATGTTGACAAGGTCTGCATGAAGTCTCAAATATAGATTTTTTTTGATGCACCGATCTGACTTTTTCTGGCACCTCAACACAAAGTATCTGCCAGCATCTTATAGCAGTGCTGTCTTTTGACCAAATGTAACACATCTTTTCCTACAAATCCTGTCATTTATCAGGATATTTTTGATGCAAAATAAAACAAGAGATTTGCGGTCCTAAAAACTGAACTGGTGACTGTGACTCAATTTTAAAATAACGTTAATTAGAAATCAATGGGAGATTGTTATGTGTGGCTATCACTAGATGTGCTTAATAGGCTCAGTATCCATACACCTGAGATTAGTAAACTCTTGATAAGTGAATTATTTTCTAAATTTGAAGAAATGTTGGGATGTTGATTATGATGTTATTAATTTGATTAAATGTCTGTGTCATAGAGAGAATAACCGCAATAAAGAAACAAAAGAAACAGCATTAGTCATTTGTAATCACAGACAAATCTGAAATTCTTCTTTCAAGTGTCTGTTTGACCTTTTCACCTGCAGTCCATTTGTCAATTCTCATCACTTCTACAGGCGATCACTGAAGCATAGTTTGCACACACTTCCAACATTTGCATTGAAAAATGGCCACATTAGCTCACATCTGCAACCTCACCAGCCATTACTCAATTAAAGGGTTAATGACATGACATGAGAAGGTTCAGTCTTCGTTGGCACAGACTGCCAGCTGACCAACCTTTAATCTAACCCACTTAAATATGCATGAGCCCTCCCAAAGGAGCTTTAATGGCCCTTAGTCCCCTTAGCCCACCACCACCAGTGTCTAAACCTACACCGCCGCCCCCATTCGACAAATGAGAAAGTGCACCTTGAATCACCAAGACAACACTTCGCTCAAGGTTCTGTGAAATTGACCATTGAGGGAGGTACTTGTTACTTACCACTTGTCAAAAATTTGTCTTGGCTGCTGACCCCAAGTCCACAACGATGGTATACTGTCAGCTCCTGTGAAGCCTGTATACAAATATCAAACAGACACTACAAATCAAATTAATTGCCATTATAATGAGAAACCATGCCATATTTCATAACCTGACAAGTGCAATTTGGCTTCCTGGTATGAACACTGATGGTGCAGCTCGATGCCCTCACCTCATATTCATCAGCCACTGTACATACAGTATACATCACTTGTACACAACTAACTACAGCGGGACCTTGAATGCAAATATTTAGATTTCAAATAAAGTTTTAAAATGGAAAGGTTAAAGTGAGGGTGTGTAACCACTGAGGTTTGAATATGGATATGTGCTTGTTTGACCAAATGAATAAAAAAATATGATGTAATCAGTGTTTACAACTTGTATCCACTGTTAGTGAGATCAGTAACTGCTGGTGTAACAAAAATCTAATTTAAAAAAAATCCAACCTTAGAGATATTACATGGCACCTGGTGCTTCATGGTTAATTGGAAGACTTTTGTCGTATAGAAATGTTTTTAAAGTGAAATCACAGCCTCTTCTCCAAGTGAAAGTGAGAAGTTATTATTTAAAATGCTCATTTCTTGACCTTTATTTACATACCCACAGTCAGCAATGGTGTAAATTCAGAATCCTCTCTCTGACTCCTTGCCTACCTCACTGCTTCAATCTCCCTCTCTCCCTCTCTCTCTCTCGTCCCTGATGATCTGAGAGCATATTGTTGTCCAAAGGCATTTCTCTGATTATTTCCAGATCAATCATGAACATATGGATATCCTAGGAATGGCAGATGCACGGCCACTCAGTGATTGTAAACACGCCAATAATATCAATGATGGGAGGCTAAACAGTAGAGGTCATCTGGATCGGCTCTAAACATGTCAATAATGTTTGTTTAAGATACTGAAGTGACCACCATACAGCGAAGTGTTTATCCATAGCTCCATTTCAATGCATAGATAGAATCAATGTGTAAGTGAGCTTATGTAATTTAAATATGAAGTGAGAGTTTTGCCCTTGCTTTTTCAATTTTCAGACTGACCCCACATAGATCCCCACTAGAATTATAATGGCAAAAGTGGGATAATAACCACGCTACACTGTTGGGGACAAGTCTCCTTGCACTTGGGAAACGAGGTCATCCTCTAACCTTCTGCCTCCAGCCACAAAGCAAATACTCAAAGGGAAAAGCTGCCATTACCAGCTCCCCAAAGGGGGTATCAAGTTAACTCCCACAGTGAAGACATGCGCGCGCAATCATACCACAGACAGATGACTTAGAGCTTCCCTCTCTGACACATACATATAGTCATAGACATGTCCACACTCCTCTCAATCCCTCTGACTTCACCTCAATTAGCAGGAGACATCTTTGTTGGAGCTGCCATGCTTAATTAGCATGGTTCACCGCAGAGCAAGTGCTCAGTTAAATTCATTTATCAAAGGGGCCTGGGACAATGCTTCATGTCACACCATTAGGATTGCAATCTCTCTCATCATCTCTCTAGCTCATTTCATAAAGCCATTTGACAGTTGCAAGCAAGGGAGGGAGGTAAGGAGAGGAATGAGGGGAAGGAAGGGGCGGGGTGGCATTATGGTGCAACGAATGGAAGGTAACAGCATGTAAAACAGAATGCTACAGAGACAGTTTGTGTGGATCCATAGCGCAACAGACAAATCATGTTAACATAAGAGACAAAGAAAAAAGGAACAAGAAGAGGAGAAAATGAGTGACAACGTTTTAGAAGGTGGAAGGTGAAAAACAAAGGAAAGATAATAAAAGGAAATGTCTCAGAGGTATTCATATTGAGGCCAGTTTGTGTGGTAAGGTGTGTGTATGTTATATTTATGTAGACAATGTTGGCTCTCTGAGTCTTTCTCTATCACACCTTTCCCAGGAGAACAAAGCTTAATGGCTCTTTGTATACACACACTGCCTATAGAGGCCACTGCAGCCTTCAGCATGCATCAAATATTCAAAGCTTTTGTTCTCAAGACGCAGACACACACACACACACACACACACACACACACACACACACACACACACACACACAAAAACTGCCCACATACACAATTTCTTGCATCCTCTAAGCCATAAACGTCAATATAAAGCAATGGGGCACATGTCCCCATTTCCCCCCTCTGTCTCTGTTTTGCTCCCTCCTTTTGGTAAAAGGGAATTGTTTATCTAAATTGCCGGAGGATATTGTGAATCATTTTTCAAAAATGTTACCATTTGTTATTTTTCACATGGTGTGCAAATTGATGCACGGGTAAGAGAGAGGATAGTGGGCAGGGGTGCAGGGAGATGACCATCAGACCATCAATCACAGCAAAGTAGCCTGCAATGACAAGTAGAAGGTCTCAGACATTTTTGACTAACTTGATTGATGTGTTTTTGAAGTGCAGTGGGAGATGGTGTCAAACTTCCTTTCTGGCATACAGAGGATAGATCACACATCACATTGCAGTGCTCAGCTGGGATCAGGGATATACTTTTAAAACAGACACTGTGAATCTGTTTTACCAGCCGGAAGACAAAAGGCACATAACATAACTGAGTTCTAGCCTTTGTGTAATAACAAAGGACTGATCAACTTGAACTTTCAAAATTTTGTGCTTTCTGCCGCTTTGCTGAAAACAGAGCTTGTTAGTCTAAGTTTGTAGTAATGAGGTTTCACGGTTGAGCCACTATGTAAGGTGTATTCTCAGGGATGTTCTGCACTTTGCTATAGCACCTGTGACATCCAAACTATATGAAGGAGTTGGATGGTACAAAGAGCATGAATTGAGGCTACAGTCAGTCCATCGTAACCACAGTATGACTACACTACTGCTTCACTACAGTATGCAGCAGAACCCATGTGATCCATTCAGATTATGTAAAATTACTCATAAAAACAAAATAGTTCAGAGCAACACCCCGGAAAGAACTCAAAACATTTGAAACAAGCTGCGTAAACAAAGAATCACTAGATCATAGACATTGGAGACAAACAGCAGAGTTAAACTGTCCATCACCTCCATGTGTTATGAGCTTTTAGTGCCTGGATGGAGGGAGGGGTCAGGACTGAGGGATGCAGTAGGATATACTGTGCTAGTTAGACAAGGAGCTCATTTATTCAAAAGTTTTATGTATTTGTTTTTTGTCAGAAAAACATCAGCTCTTAAGGGGAGTTCATTTTTGGGGGGAAATGGAAAAGAAAGAAAAAAAGCATTTCAACTAACTGGCCAAAATTTGTCTTGTTACAAAAATATTTGTCCTGCTTTGCTGTAAGCTTTCAGATGACTGGGAAATGTGTTAGCACAGCTCTCCACCAAATAAAGTGAAGCCCATTATTGCAAAGATTGATAAAATTGCATTTTATCCTTATTCACAAAAGACCTAAGACATGAAAGATTTGGTTGTAAAAGTTGGGAGAATTGGAAATGTTCTCATTTAATGAATGTCAGTGTCTTAAGCTCTGAATGTCTCCCCATTTTTACCTATCTGCCACATGTTTTCATATGATCTAGACTGAAACAAAAGGGATACTGACCTCTTTATGGTTTTGAAGTAAATAATGATGTGATGATGATGTAACTGGTTAAAAAGAAAAATGTCTGAAAATTTGCCCATTGTTTCAACAGAAGTACAGCTGCAGCTACCGAATATTCTTGTACTTGATTAATCTATTGATGATTTTCTTTGATTTGACTAAACGATTATTTAAATAGGCAAAGCAAATTTGTAAAAATGTGAAAAAGACATGTCTGTAATTGACAAACTTGTCCTTTACTCCAGAACCAACTGAAACAGCCACACAAAAAATATAGTAAAAGGATAAAAACTAAAAATAAAAAACTTTACAAAAATAAAACTATAAATTATACAAAAATAAAAACAATAACAACAGTATAAAAGTAATGCAGCAGGATTTAGTTTTTTCTTGAGCTAAAGTTGATGACGTAACGAGCGACACGTTCACTAAGCTAACATATTAGCATTAGCATTAACTTTATTACCTTGTGTCGGATGACGCAGATCGGCTGTTTCCGCTGCTAATGCTGCATCATTGAAGTCTTGATCTTGTGATTAATGAGCTCCGCACCACAGTGGACTCATTGTACTTTTTTTGTTGTTATTATTAAAAGTGTTTGCACATTTCAGACATGTTTTGCCCTTTGGTCCTCGTCTCTTCTGAGCTTTGCTCCATGTTGTTTGTTTGTGGCGATCCTGCCGTCGTGTGCGTCACAATAAGCGTCCGTGTGAAACACAACATCAGCTGTCAGCGGCAGCGAAATTAAGGAAACAAAGCTGCGATTCAGGAAAGTTAATCGGTCAGAAATGATGTTTTCTGTCAACTTCAAGTTCAAGAAACAAGGTTTACTCCCAATGGCAAGGGTTCTTTTGATTGACCGGCCTCACCTGGGTCAGTGTCCTTATAATGTGGATAGTTTAATACATTCATGGTGATGCGTAGAAGACTAAGAGGGGAACTGGCTTTTTTCTGTTTCTAGTGAGAGTCTGTGGTTTCAGATGTTTAACATGGTGTTAAAACCATCCCAGCAGAGCAGAGAATTAAGCCTAGTTTTCTCATCCACTCGTGTGCCATGAAATTGTAAAAAAAAAAGTAAAGAGTTGTGTTCTTGCTTCTCTCCTCAGTGACTGTGTCTGGGTGCTCTGTTTCACACTGTTCCCTTCCTCAGCGTAAAGGGTGGCAAGGCAAGGTGACATTTCAAAAGTGCATTCCTCTCTCCGCTCTGTCAATCTGTTCTTTTTCCTTACAGACAGCCTCCTCCATCTCCACACTGGCATGGCACAAACACACAAATTTCTTTCTCTCTCTCTCAGACACACACACACACTGTGCTTCCCCCTGCCAACTGACAATGGTGTCCCTGATTCCCACCCACACTGTGTGTGTTTGGTAGACCTCTGGACCTCTAAATGACACCAATGCTGGCTGCCGTGTGACCTGAGAGCCCATTAAGAGTCAAACAACACCAGCTCTGTAGTATATGCCTCTGGACAAGCTGGACATATCTCTATCACCTCCCGATGACAGGTTGTCAACACGTGTGTCAAGTTGATCAATTCACAGCTTGAACCCCCAAACCTCATCCTCGTGCTCACTCTCCCCTCTTTAGCCTGATTATAAAAGGGCTGCAGCCATTTCTGTTTCATCTTGCACAGACAGCAGGTCTGTTTATATCCCTGGCAACAAAGTTTTGTTGCACATTTGGAAGTTAATTGCTATACTCATTAGCGTGTGTGTGTGTTTCTGTCTTGGAGCAGCAGGGGATTAGATAATATCTTGTTACGATGAGATATTTAACGGTGAGAGTAGTGATCTTTCAGCCTGGGGCATGAAATGGCCTGAGTGCTTCAGAAAGCCCTGTGTGATCTGTTCATTCGCCTCATTCATTTTTAATGCCTTTTGAAGAGAACGCTTGTTTTCCATCACCACCACCATTTTGGCAGTGAGGTAAACAGATGGATACTGACAGTGAGTGAGCATCTCACAACAAGTGTCTTGCTCTGCCATATCTCTCCCTTGTCAGAATATAGCAAGCCTTCACCCAGTGATTTTTTTTTTCCTTCCTGCAGGTAGCCAGTCAAATAAATACTAGACTTTAAATAGATTTATGCACCTTAGAAATGGGGGGAAATAACAGTATGAAGTTGTCAGCTTTCATACCGCAGTCACAAATAATGGGGGTATCAGTGTGACTTTTTTGCAGTCAGTGGTTCAGACAGCTCAGGTTTATAATTCTGCTGCCACCTTTTTGGTTTCTATCTTAAATGTTTAACAACTTGAAAAGAACCAGCCTCCCTTTACTGTCTCTGTCTCTTATTTCACTCTGTTTCTGCTTTACATTGTTTTTGTCACATTCTCAAAATCTCATTCATTTCCAAAATTAGGACTGATTAGCTTGTCATTTTGGTGACATTTTGCTGTTAGAGACAAGCAGAGGTAAAGCAGCTTCTTTTCATCCTGTCAAACACAAATATAACAATCACTGCTTCTCCACAGCTATTGACAGCTATGATTTTAAATGCATAAAAACAAACAAATAATTCATTAATCACTTTTTGCTGATGGCTTTTGATCGGCAGAGAGAGATTACATTCAAGGACTTGCTGAAGGTCGCCATGTGCAGATCTGTGATTGCTGTGTAAATCGATTGTGGCAACACCTCCCACCAAGGATGCTGTCAGAGAGCCAGGCAGCTCCAAGCAGAGCTTTTTTTTAAGAAGGGAGATTGGATATGGAACTTTGCATACATCACTGACAAGCACACAAACAGTAATTTGCATACAGTACACGCATGCAACACATGAATATCTATTTTCACAAATCCGACTGTCTCTTTGCAACATGTTTGCATGTCTATTTAAACATGTCCCCATATATTTATTTGGTACAATGTAGTAAAGTGGGGTCAAGTAGCTTTTATTCAGCTGTCCAAACAGATTCTGATGGACTTCAGCATCTAATATGTAGGAATCAAACCCGTCCAGCTCATAATAATGGTATGAATGTTTGGTGCTAAATCAACAGTCTTGGCTCCTGCAGCTCCACTGAGCCTCCTGATTTTTTGGGCCCACATACAGTATAGAGTCTGAAATGGTCTCACCATAAACTCTGTAAAGCCTCTGAGTGGTATCTGTCCTGCACCAAAATCAATAAACATAGATATTGCTCCAAGTCTGATGGATGATGGATGTAGGTGTTTTCTCCATGTTGAAAATATCCTAATTACTGCTCTTTGTTCTGTTCACATCACTTCCTGTACTCTCCACCTGTTGATGAGGGAGACAGAGATGTGCTTTCACTCAGAACAATAGGCAACAGTGATGGATCGCTGATGTCCTGGCTACATTTGGAAGAGACAGATATGAAGAGGATGGTGAAAGGGTGAGAGAGGTAACGGACGCTCGGATTGTGATGATAGAAAATGAGAGGCGTTTATAGAGGGACAAGAGTGAGAGGTACAGAGGGAGGACGAGGAGAACAGAGGAAGGTAAAGTTATGCTCGGTCTTCTGAGGCGGGATGTGGCTGTTTTTTCACCTCGTACAGACTGAGGGTTATCTGTCCCTTCCAGCTGTGCCACCCAGCTGTCACACGCTGCTATGCTCCACTGTGGCCTGGCATCTGACTCGCTCTGCCCGCCATTATCTTCCTGTGTGTGTACTCCACATTTGACACTTGCAGATTATTAGCATGGAAATGAGCAGGTTCAGGTTACTCAAGCAGTTTTGACCAAACCACCAACATGCTGTCTCTCCATGCTCCTCTGTCTTTTATTTAACCAAGTCTGTCTGTACATGATGAGAGTTTCTCTTTTCAAAGTAGTCTTGGAATCTCACTGCAGTCATTACCCAGTGGAAGCCATGTGCCCTCTCTAGACACCAGACCAATCTGCAGTCCCCACCACCGCTCTTACCGCCCCAACTCCACCGGGTAAGAGCTTCAATTACCCAGAGTCTATCACTACAAACGGCCACTTTGCAGCCAACCACCTGTGACTCAGACTGAGGGGATCTTTGGCTGGAGCGTGGCTGTGTGGGGGAGGACAGCCATCGCCTTGGGCTGGCCAGCCAACCATTGATTAAGGGAATCAGTATTGATTAAGGGAGCAGGGGACATCTGGAATGGACCAATTTATGTCCCCACATTAATTATTCAAATGGCTTCCACTGAATTGGATTAAGGGACGATGTTCCTGCCATCATTTCTACCTCACTACAGTCTGTATGCTCTCAGCAAGCTGTTTCACAGGCTTCATGAAAAGTTAGAAACATGAAATGCAAACTCGGGCATTCGCTGCATATACATCAGGTGCAAGTCTGGGCTCTGTTCAAGTTTACTCTGCTAAATGAAGCACGTTGGGACCATGCTAGCATTTTTTCTTAGCTGATCCCTGGCGGATGCATGCAGCTGATCACAGGCCCACACTGCATCATCAGATTTGCCTCCCAGTTTGCCCTTCTGTTCTGTGTTGACATCTTGAGGGCTTGAAAACAGCACAGAATGGCACAGCATATTAAAGTCTGGGCCAAAGGGTTATTCATATTCATAGTGTTGATGCTGGGGAAGCTGTGAAAATGTGCACAGCTTTGTTCATGTGTTGTGTGGTTTGCTTGTTTTTTGGGGGGTTTTTGTGATGGGTTTTTGTTAATCTATGTGTGAATGTTCTTGGCTGGATTTTCTTTGTGTGTCAGGCAGATATCGGACCACAGGGACGGTCGAGTGCTGAGCCCAGCTGATGAGCTGCTGTCCATTGTAGACAGGCTAACATGGTGGGAATGAGTAGTGTGACTGAGCCAGGGACCTAAGCCCACAGGTGGCTGAACATGATAGAGTGGCCTGCCCTTTGTCTTCTGCCCCAGACGGCAGCTCACAGGAACATTGATTCCTCTGGCAATGACCAATAAATTTAATTACATTTTTTTCAGATATGATCATGGTCATTGTTTGACTCCAAACCGCAGAATAATAATCGTTTTACTTTTCTCTATATATTCTTTAAATTCGACGCTTTTATTCTACAATCTCCTTGAGAGCCATTTCTGTCTGATCCTCTGTGAATAATGTGACAAACCTGATTGCTTTCATGGCTAATAAAAGAAAAATCTCAAGCTTTTGGAAAACTGCACTTGAAGAGGAAATATAACTAAGAGGAGGATTAGCATGGAATAAAATGAGCAGGCCAGCCTAAGATATTGAATTTTACTGCAATTTGTTTCACTTGTTGTTACAAACACATACTGTTGTAAATGTGGTTCTGAAAACAATGCAAGACACTCCATTTACAACATTTAAACTAGAAATGCATTTACCAGGAAAAAGGCTGATTATGCAACTTCCTGTGTTGAATTTCATTGTGTATTTCATGGCTTAGGGTGTTTTGTGGCATAAATGTGACATGAGGAGCAGTAAAATGTGCATCTGTCACAATTTTGAGCCAAACGACTTTCAGTCCAACAGCCATTTTTTCCTGCCCGTACCTTATTGTGCATGCCTCCATGTTTATGCAACATGGGGATTTCTGGATTGTGCTGGTTTGTTTGCTATAATGTACAAGAGGAATGTGCTGGACATGTAAGCAAACAATAAAGTAATAATAAATTTAAGATACTTCTCAACCGCATAATCAATTTAATGTGCTGTATGTGCTTGAACAGCTCAACTAATTTGTGTTTCAGTGAGGACATATGGTGCTTGAGCCTGAGGAGCAAACATGCAGTTTAGAAGGAATTGCATGGTTGTTATTGATTAGGAGGTGAAATGGGGGAGAAGATTTGTTGTGGCCATAAAAGAGGGAACTCGTTCATGTACTGTGTGTGTGTGTGTGGGGGGGGGCAGGGTTGTATAAGATCTGTGGCATGTTTAGTATGACAGGATGTGTCTAGACTGCGTGCCCTGCAGTGATTTTATCCAATGGTGGTGATCCAGACGGTTTCCGTTGGAGAGGAAGATTGCGAGATATAGTTTGGTAACAATTGCATCTTAAAAACTCTGACTGAGTGTGAACACCACAAAAAGTTTGATCTTATATTAACTTGTCGTGCAGTAAACATGGGGAGCTGTCAAACAACACTCAGATCCAAGCACCTGCTCTGAGGAATTATCACACGCTTGTTCGTACTCATCCATTTGACTCCGCCAGACGTAACCGCCATGTCTCAGCATGGAGGTTACTTCAGCGTTCGAGTCTTTGTTCTGAAACCTTTCAACAGACTCAGGCTTGTATCTTCACTCTCCATCTGTAGTGTTTAGGGTATTTCTGGCGGTAACGTTGAGCCTGTCTGATTTCTTTCCTGCTCTTTCCCCACCGCCACCAGTGACACAAATGTTTACCAAGATGCCGCAGACGGAGGATGGACTGATATCGGTAATTGCTCCCATCTGCTCATATGCAGTTGTCAATATCTTTTAGTCCAGTGCTGACATTATGACTGTCAACTGGTGTTCAAGTTCCTATCACCGGCCCATCCAACCTGTCAGCCACGCAGTCCACACAGCCGCTAGTCACGATCCTACAGGAGAAACAAAACGCCAAAGCTATAACTCACTGATGACAACCAAATGTTTTAATAGCATTTTTTGGAGAAGACGCAGGTTATCTGGGATCACCAAAATGGTTTCTGGCATCATTTTACCGAAAAAACAGAACATTTGAACTCAATAACAGCAAAACAGTAATTATGCGGAAAAACTGAGTGCTAGACACGACAAGTCATAAGACAAATTTGTCTAAATTTAAGATGCTGTTCTGATAAATAAAGATATAAAAAAAGAGAAAAGAAGAAACAAAACAAATGACATAAAAAAGAAAGAAAGAAAGATTAAGTTCTTTATGTTCCAAGCCCGGAGAGAGTTAGAGATCCATCAGGAACATTAGACAGGCCAGCTCCATTAGCTGGGCCACACCATTACTAAGCTTGAAGTGTTTTTATACTCCAAGATAACTGAGCTGTGTGTACAGTCATTGGAAATGATGGACAGGTAATGTTTCCATATGTCAATGTACCATAATGTGCGCTGCATGGCACTTACAATTCTTCAATATTTGTTTCTTCCTGTCTTTTTTTAGCGTTACATTGCTTCCTAGACGTGTAACTCAAACGTGTCTTTCTTTGAGTCGTTTGACACAGTGGCTGAAAGATTGATATTAATCTATTGAATTGCTCTGTTGACAGTGAATGTAATAGTTTGTTGTCTTGAAGATAAGTCTTTTAAGATGAGCTGGCTACAGTTCAAAAACCTAAAGCAGCAGGTTCATTCTTATTGATTATTCAGGCTCATACAGTAACACCACATGCCCTCCAACACCGACTGAAACCTCTGCACCACTTTGGCCTCTTTGTCTTTTCATCACTCCATCTCCATGTGGACAGAACTTATTCCTCCTTTTTTTTCCTGTCCAAGGCCACATCACATCACTTTGTGCAAATGTGATGAAGGGGGGAGGGGGTATGGGGGTGACAGGGCTGCAGTGATCATGGGGCGACCACCCCCAGTGCAAAGCAATCATAGCTGACTCACTGTCATCCTGCCCTGTTTGCTAAGTCCATCCAACCTCTCTCAACCCATCACCCAGCAGAGTTACCTCTCTCCCCTCTTCCATTATTCCCAGCTCACTAGTCAGAAAATTACGGTGACACTTGGTACCCCCCCCCCCCCCCCCATCCCATCTCCCTCCACCTTCCCTCCTTCCATTTCTCACCCATTACTCCCAGTTCACTGGTTGGTATATGGAGGGTGACACTAGGCCAATTCAATCTCACCTCCCCATCAGCCACTCCGCCTGCCTGAGTGCTGCAGCCTCCCCTCTCTGGGCAAACCCCTCCCATAGGCAGTCACTCTACTTTCTACATTTCACACCTCCGCTGCCCTCTTCTGCTACACAGAACTTTCTATTTCCTCATCCGTCAGTCCTGTTTTCCATTTACTTGCCCATTTCTCAGCTTACCTTTAGACTTTTAAAGTGTTGTGTGTCTCAGGGAAGGTGTGTTTAAGATGGCTGCCGTTCTGGGGCAGTGAAATGTTTTACGGTGCAGCTGAAAGTTGATGTTGGTTGTTGGTGTGTAAGAGCTTTGTGTTTTGTGAGATAACAGAGCTGATGAGCCATTTGAAAAATATGGAGAACTAGAACATTAGAGTGTGTGTTTCCACTGCCTTTGATGTGCTATATTGAATCATGCAGATTGTGGATTAAAATAAACCAATTGTGTTTACTGCTGCTGAACTACCTCTGAGCTTTGCAGACTTGATGTGCGCTGTGAGGCTGGGATTTCCCTGGTTTATTTCCTGAATGGCTTCAGATCTTAATTGGTTTAAAGTGCAAGAAGCTTACAGGTTCAACTAATCTTTACCAATGCAGCTGTTTCCTAATTATTTTGGCTGTGGATATTTGCTTTGTGTTATAATGACCTGGAAACACTTCTCATTAAAGGAGAGAAGCTTTTGTAACCAGCATCTTGACAATATAAATGAGATCCATGGATTTACCCCATGGAGTTTATTTTACTGCAACTCAGATTATGGGCTAAACAGCATTTGCATCACTTGGAGTAGTAATGGGCTGCATTACAGCAAAACACAATGAGAGCGGTCCAGCCGCAGTGAGCCAGTCTCACTCATTAATTAAAAAATTCACCATCAGCCAGTTTCTAACTATCAACTTGGAAGGTGGACTGGAACGGCTGTTTAAATTGGGAATACATATGCAAATTTACATCGGTAAAATTCTGGTGGTGAAACTTTGTAAAGAACTTGCCCAAAGATCCTAACAGCACACCTTCTTCCCTAATACGCCTCAAATCTGTTGAATAACTAGTCTGACTGCGTGCTGCTTCTAACACAACCCCCCCCCCAAGTATTCATGCAATCTGCGGGCCCAGCTTTTTAATTCTATTCCCAGCTGGCAGACGTGTTTGTTTTTGTCCTTCCCAATATGAGACAGTTTTGTTGTTTGGTCGGGAAGCTGCTTTGTAAGCCAAAATCAAACACTATGATGGTGACAGTAGTTTTGACTGAATCACATGTCATCACTGTGCGCTCAGCGTCTGTCCCTGCTCTTAGAAATGCAGGCAGATTGATTGTTAGATGTAATTTAAATACTGTTTCAACAGTTATTCTTTGAACAACTCGTACTCACAATTTGACCACTGTGTGTGCTTGGAGCAGGACTTCCCCTGTGAAAAGATTTATCCCAAAACTTGCTTATTATTATCCCCAGTGGTTTGGTGGAAAAATCAGGCCATAGGCTTTGAATTAATTGGATAATACCATCATTTGAATAATTTGGATATTTAAAGTCTAAAATGATTTGAGCAATATATAAATTTTCCTAAAAATCACTGAGGGTTTTCTTTTCATGGAGAACAGAGGACCTTTTCAGGTCTTCTGGTTTGGCTTCTGTATCCGGACACATCTTCAGTTGACAGCACAAAGAATAATTAGAAATCTTGGGGTACAATGGAATTGGCTCCTTGTTATGCGTCCTTATGCATCTGTTCTTTGTTTTTCTGTCTGGCACCAAACAGTGGGGGACCTGAGATGGCCTCAACATCCCTGAACACCCAGTCTGGCTGACGTAGAGCCTGTCTCTTGGATGGAAAGGAAAATTAGAGCCATTTGGTAAGCTACAACCAAGCCTGTGTGTGCTAGCGTATTGCATAGCTTCACAGCTATTATTCTCTTTTATTTGCCACTGGTTATTGCTTCAAGTTTTATATAACTCGGTGTAAGCAGCATAAAGCAAGAAGGCAGAAAATGTGGCCACACCATTTAATTTAAAGCCTCATAACGGTGGGTCCGCCCACACAGCTGTCTTTGGCCTGATGTCAAGACCAAGTACTGGACTGACAACACTTCAGGGCTCCTGTGTTGGTTTTGTTGCACCTGTAAGGGCAGAGTTTCTGATTGGCTTTCGGTGACTTGGTGACAGCCTCAATCTTACAATAGTCATCATTGTGTGTGTATCTTGCAGGAGTTTTTCAGCCAAGTAAAGGTCAGTCAGGGGTGGTTGGTAGGGAGAACCCATGGCCCATAAACAGGAGGCTACAAGGTTCTATTTGGGAACACTGGTTCAGTTCCAGTTGGTGTCTGCATTTTATTCTCCCCATTTCCTGTCGCTCTTTGAGCTGTCCTATCAATTTAAAGCAGAAAAATAAATCTGCCTTAATCTAACCTGTAGTGCTTTCAGATTCAGATCACAGCTATTGAGATTTCAGCATCTTTTTTCCAATTTGGACTTCAATCGTTGGTGTTTTTTAAAAATAAAGCTATTGAAATTGGCAAAGAGCAAGGACAATCATCGGATGGTTGGTTTCATAATAAAGTTTATTCTATATTACAAATAGTATTTTGTTCTTGACTGCAAAATAGGAATGCATTATATTTACATACACAGGTATACAATTAATTATAACAAAGTTAGAGAAGCTCGCCTTTTACCCCCAAGGTTTCGTTTTTCTCTCTTGATAAGATACTCTTTATCTTTCAAATATGGTCTAGTAAAAGTCTTTTCTAGCATGTTTCTGTAACACCTGCTATAACACTGAGCTAGGAGGACATTTTTAGTTCCTAAAAAACGTTTGAAGGTGGAAACTTTATCTGTGGCAACACAGGTAGCTACTAGCAGACAACCTTTAGTTGCAGCGGGAGGGACAGGGTAGGAAGAAATGAAAGACAGGATGTTTCACTGGGGGGCAGATTCACAATGACAGTCCAGGACTCTCACCTTGTGTTATTTATAACACACGGCTCTGAGGAAAAAACTTTGGGTATCTAGACACAGTACACAATGGCTACATAAATGAAAGAGGCTCTTTGAAATTTACTAATGTTGTTTCAGTTTTAAGTTACTTATAATATTAATTGCGGTCTTGTATGAATCATCATCATCCAGTTTCTAGATTAGTCCTTACTCTCCTAATTGTCTAATAACAGAAGTGAATGTATTTGATATGTTTGCTGCACAACATGTGCAGCAAACACCTTGTGAGTGTACCCCTCCAAGTTGAAACAATAGACATACATCGTATTGTATAGCTGCAGACTGTAATAATGGACAATGAGTTGGATATCTTGCATACATTTGACATAAGGGCTAAAACTCTTGCCAAACTCAGTCTTTAACATAGGTCTACTATTAAGTCTGATTTTCTTCTCTTGTTAGAAAGTTGTGTTCATCTATTTGATAAATAACATGTATACAGTTTCTCTCAGGTTTTGTCTTTCTTCACTTGAGAGGGATTGTAATGGAAACGAGAAATGGACATTTGTCAAACCCACAGTCCATCTTTTGTACTTCATCATTTGATCCCAGAATAGAAAAGTTATGGAGGAAACCAAGCAGTTGTGATGATTTGACCCAATGTAATAGATAAAGCTAAAAACATGATGTAACAGCAGCAACGAAAGAGCAAGACTCAACTTGCCTCTTCTCCCAAAACCGAAACCACAGAGGAGACAGAGCTGTAACACAAATCAGATGGGCTGTAATGGAAGACAGACTTTAAAGGACATGATCCTACTGTGGAGTTTACAGGTTTTCTGTTTCTGTTGTCTTTTAAGATCTGTTATCTTAAAATGAGCAGGTGAAAATCCCTAGTAGTAGTAGAAGTATATAAATATCTTTGAGCAAGCCAGTTCCATTTCATACCATCCAAACAGGTCAACATGCAAGGGTATATAATATTTAGCATCTAACACGTCACAAAAACCATGGGCATGAGATTCTGCAGCAGGGCTGAGCTGGATAAAGGTTCCACCTTAAACGCAAGTTATAGTTTTTATTACATGAACAATCCACTTTTCCATCTTGATTCTTCCAAGCAAAAGAAAGATAAAAGAACACATCCACATCATCATTGCAAGGCTTAATTTTCTTATTTTTCATTTTTTTTTAAATAAGTTTCTTAAATTGTTTATGTTTTACATGCGCTTAAAAAGCCAATAAAGGACCCAAGGTGGACCTAGGGCGGTCTTCACACATTCACATCACCACATGGGGCACGCTGTCAAGGCAAAAGAAAGGGCAGAGGTCAAAAGGTACGGAGGGCGCCTCCATCGTCTCTTTCAATCGCTCTCTCCCACAGTGGGGGTTCACATCCAAAAAGTCTTACTTATTTTTAATGTCTATCATTCTCTTATAATCCTGCCGTGATGCTCACTTCTTGTTCTGTTCCTACTCTGCTTTATCTGATGTTTTCTTTTTGTCTTTTTTTGTCTTTTTTTTTTTTTGAGGCTTGGAGAAGGCTGCCCCCTGCCGCCACTGAGGACAACTACACTAATACAGACAAGAGCGCCTCAACAGTTACACACTTAAGAGTTGGGGTTTTGCCGTATGCAACTAGCTACCATCTCCAACGCTTGTGCAAAACAGATAAGAAAACTGGTAAGTCAGGAGCCGGACACAAGGGTGAGCGGTGTGCCGAGAGCTGGAGACACGCGGGACGATGGAACGAGAAAGGAGGATCAGATCACCTCGCCCACAGAGCCTCTCACCTCGACACACTGAGGTCAGAAAAATCACACAGGTTTCTTTAAGTTCCAGTCACAATATTTTTTTTTTTTTTTTTTTGTCATCCTAGAAGTGGTTGTCTTTTACATAGTCCTTTTTCTGTCAGTTCCTCAGTGGCACTTTACAAATAGATTTTTGACCGTTTTGAAAATTTCAAGCTCCTTTGGTTTTTGGCTGACCGACGAAATCCATCCTTGTTGATTTCTCCACACAAAAGTCTTTAAATAAGAACATCCTGGGAAAGAAGTGCTACTCCCTCAAAAGAGCCCCTTTAGGTAGCAGTCAGCAGTCTCAGACTACTCTGTATTGAATCATTCTTTTTATTTTTCATGATCAAGCAGTTTCTTACCCATTTCAGTACATTTCAGTCAGCTCTTCCCTTTATCTCCTCCACAGCTGGAGTAAATTTCTGGGCAGTTGGGATCTTGGGCAGCTGCTGATTGTGTGTGTTTATCTGTGCATGTGTGTATGTGCTTTGATAGACCGTCGCAGTAGCGACACAAGATTGGAAGTGGCAAGAGCCAAGGACTGCTCCGGGTGTTTGAATGAGCAGTCAAAACACTGTCTTCCAGAGTTGGTTGTGTGCTTCTTAGAGAGGATCCAACTTGGGCCAGGGCCTCCAGGGTTTTATCTAATAGGTTAATTTTGCAGTAGCCACATAAGCCAGATGGAAGCAGAAATCATGAGCATTTTCTTTGAAGTAAATGCACGCTGGGCAGGGAAAAATGTGTGAATGTTACAAAGAGATACAAGTTGGAGATGCTCTGGTTTGCAAAGTTTTAGTGTCACATTTCACATAAAGGAAAAGTTCAGAGAAGCACTAATTCCTCCCTATCCCCCATCAGTCTCACTCTTAAATACAACTCCAGCTACATTGAAAGAACTCAAGAACATTCTAGGTTTGCCTGGACTCGCCCCAAATCTCAGAGATATGTATGTTTTGCTTGCAGGTACAGTGTAAACTTGGCAAACCATCCTTGCATTTATTTTCTTCGGAGGTGTTCATTTGGCTTGCAGTCATCATTGTTGATGTTTCCTCTTGATTCCCTATATTGAATATTTAACTACAATAAACTGGACTCTAGAGATGGGTTAATTTTAACTATCCTATTTTGAAAAAGTTTTCAACAAAGTGGACACCCAATGTTGTGTTTTTTAAAGAATTACCTATTGGTGTAAATTCTTGAAGGCAACATAAAAATGTTTTTTCCCCTCTTTTCTTCCATCAGGGGGACTAAAAGTATGCCAATATGGCCAGCTTTCAAGCAATCACCCCTTGAAGCGCTTCCTGTGGTGAAGCTGAGGGGTCCCCCACATTGCACTACGGGAGACGGCAACCTCAGATCTGGACCAGCCTTAAGATATATTCAGGTAAACTAGTCTATGCAGCAGAGTGGATGATGGAAACAAAATATTTCTTGAGGAAGAGGAAGCAGAAAAAAGATCAAGGAAGAAGTCATCTTTGAAAGGCGGAGGGAGGAAGTCACATGATGAAAAAGATGGGGACAGGTCTTCGCTCAGGCACGGCTCGGTTTCTGATGGGGTCTCTTCCCAGTGCGCCCTGGGAAGTGCGGTCCTCAGCTCTCCAGACTCATGAGAGCCACCACCTCCTCCAGCTTGAGGGCCAGCCTCTGTTTCCTGGCTGCATCATCCTGCTCCAGTGAGCACACGATCTGCCAGGAGGACAGTGAGGTAAACACCAACAGACAAAGACATGAGTAGAAATGGTCAGAATAAAAAAACTGCAGTTTATACTTTCATATCTGATCACAAAGGCAATAAAATGATCCAATATGTTTTATACTTAAGATAAAATTTGACAGAGTGCAAACTTCAAGTCACAAACAAAAAAGATAACTAAACTAAAACTAAAAGCTAACTAAAATAGTCATTCCAAATCACCCTTCTTTAAAAGTTTCTCCACAGCAAAGCCATTTTAGATAGTTGACGGGCTGAATCATTACAGGAAATAAGTCATCATTTTAGTTATTGGTGAGATAACAAATTCAAAAAATGATTATGCATGACTTTTTCCCACTCTAAATGAGTGTTAAAATTTGTCATGTTTGCTGTATTTTCAGGCTGACTGCAGCTGCAGAGAAACACCTTTGAAGCTTCAAGCAGGTGACTTTTTCATGCGTGCCATTCCCACTGGGTGTGGGAGGAACTCGTGTCGTTAACTTTACAGACAGAGAGGCAAACCCACAAACTGGTAGTTACTACTGTTTAAAATTGTGACTCACAGTTATCGTATCAACACCTTCATCATCTGTCAACATACATGGTAGCTCTCTAGTTGGTGGAATAGCTAAATGCAACAGCACTACTCATTTATTTTCTTGATTGTTCCTAATTTAGATTACGTCAAACCAGTTTCCAATGGATTGTTCTTTTTCCGTCTGCTTAAAAATATCTGTCAAGTCACTGAGTCTAAAATATACTAAATATTAGTCAATGATGGCCCTGATGTGTTGTTTAGAAGTGTCAGTTTTACATACCTCCTCAGTGTATTTGCCTACATAGGAGTAAATCTCACTGAGAGAGCTCATGGTGTTGAACTCATTCATGTGCATCCGTGACTGTTCTGCCAAGTAGGCATTCATGTCCTGGTCACTGATCGCTGGCATCTTACTAATGTCTGAATAGTACCTATTAGGAGAGAGGGAGGAATACAACAAAACACAAACACATGTTAGGAAAATGTTTACTGCAGAGAGCATTGTAAGAAAGACTGAAACATGATTTGGGAAACAGAGTATACCCAGCACTGTTTTAATGTAGATAGTGCTGGTGTTTTCTTTCGAGCTCATTACTCCTTGCAGGAGTTTACAAGAGTTCTTTGAAGATATTAAACACTGCATGTAGCACAGAGGCAACAAGCATGAAGCATGGTAGCTTAACTGTCATACTAGAAACTGACATGCCTTAGATTTCAACTTTTAACACCACAACAGAACACGCACACACTTGCAGTGAGGTAAAGGCAATCAGTCACTGTCGGTAGCAGCTGTGTAGCCCCTATCAACTATGTTAATTGAAGCTGCTTATTTACATATTAAATTCCTGTAGCTGCAGCCGCTGGAGGACAAACCCTGCATTTGGCTGGATAATTCTGGGCGTGTGTGAGAGGGAGAGATGCTATTTGCCAGGAAACAAGTCTTCAGAGCAAAGTGAGCAAAGGAAAAAGCAGGTGGGTGTTCATAGCTTTTGGACAGAGGTCACACACTCATCAACACCTGTTCAGTGCTGCAGGGTAGTTGTAGGGAGCTCCTAGCAGGGGATTGTTAGTGTGGAGACCAGGTGTGCTTGTTTTAGGGAAAATCTTTTTCCAAACAAAATCCTTGGATTTGGACAGTGTTCTGAGTTATTTTCATCATCATCATAACATTTTGGTAGCCTGTTGAATGTGACAGTTATTTCTCACCATGGATGGTCTGTAGCACGATTGGACGGCAGAATGAAGCACTAGACCCAACCTCACTCAGAGCCTAAGTGAGACTACATATCTCTACATCTTGTTTTTACTTTTAAATCGAGTAACACACAGGTCTACAGCTTTCACATTTCTAAAAAGGCTGATGTGATAACACGTCTTAGCTTTTCAAAACAGCGTGTACACATACATTTCTTTGCTTATCCTAAGATAATCTATCTGTTGTCAAGATACATTGACAGTAGAAACAATAAAAAACAGTGCAACATATATGTTACAATCTACAGCCTAAACCACCACATAGACCACATACTGAGTACAGTGTCCACTCTATGCACCATACATCATGTATACCTCCAAAACATACACAGAGTGCGTAGCCTCACAGGAAAGTGCCTGGTAGCTCTGGATCAGGTGGTGGGTCAGTTGAGACAATGAACACTTTGACTGCAGTTGAAATGACTGACCTGTGCTAGCATGGGGGGGGGGGGGGGGGGGTGACGTGCAGTTGGACAGGGGTTGTCTATAATTGCTGTCAGCTTGGCACTAAAGTGTATGAACGCTTCATCAAAACATAAGATAAAATTCCAGCTTATGCTGCCATCTACAGTAGAAACTGCGGTATTCTCCTTCCCCATAGACATAATTTTTTGTCTTACAATATCCAGATGTATGAATCAGCAGAGGGCCCTCACAATTTGCCCACACTTGTTTGTGTTGATGACACATAGGACTAATGAGTGCAGTCCTGGCCTGAAGCTCCTCATTTGGTTTTATCCATTCAAGTAGTGCACATATATTCTCATTCTGGGGCTTGCCTTGTGACAAAGCTACAGACCCAATTGCTGGGAACCGCTTCATAGTACCCCATCTTTTATTCAGGACTTCTTAGCCTTCCCTACTGACAAATAAATTTAATAAAATTCTCATTTTAACAAATTACCACCCTCTGCTGCCTGCTATTTTCAAAATGCTTTCTTTGTCTCTTTTTTCCTTCCCCACACACACTCCTGCACCCTCCCAGCACAGCAACTCACGGTATTGTAGATCTCATGCCCTGGGCACTTCCATCTATTCCCACTGTGTTGTAATTTGGATTGTGTTTCATGGCCCATAGATCACAGTGCTACAGTCATATTGTGTGTGTGCTGGAATGAAACATGGCTAATGCAGGTTTTTTTGATGTTTTCACTCACATCCAGATTTATCCCAGTCACACATTTCCTCTTTTTCTCCATCCAGCGTTTGGTGTGTACACAAGTGTACTTCTATCAACGGCTTACCTCTCCACCCAGCTCTTGTAGCTGGGGATGTCCTTGGCATAAAGCAGCTTGTTGGAGGGTGAGTCCTTCCCAAGGCGGTGTTCTGAGGTGGAGCAGGAGTCCATGAAGGTCTGTGCCACCACAGACAAACAGGCATCTGTGATGCTGCTCTTATGGATGTCAAACACAAACTGGGGGTTCTTGATCACATTTACCCAGAAACGCAGAGGTAGGCTGCAGAAGGGTGGAAAAAAGAACAAAGTAATGTCAAATTAATTGAGATTTTATAGTTTTGTACCTTTTCCATTGTCTAAATTATGTTATGATGGTGTGCTGCAGCCTCATATTTTATATTCCTACAATAAGACATGCTTTGGGATGTTTTAACTATAGTTTACTATAACTAAACTTCTAAACAAATTGCTCTCCTTCATCAAGAAAAGACATGACACCAAATTACCAATGACTTTTCCACGCACCATACATATTGATGTATAATGCTTTGTTGGGCCTCCTCTCCAAAAATAACTTTTGCATTGATTGAGCATTCTGTCACTGAGATGAAATTGAACAAACAGCCTTTCACACAGAGAAAATAAGAGGGCAAAGTAAAATAACAGTCTGTGTGCAGTCGAATTGCTCTGAGATTAAGTCTCTAAATGTCATTTTTATATTTGCTACAGCCAGCCACACAATAGACATGAACATATTATGTGCCAGAAGGGGGGGCGAGGATGCATTCGCTTTGCAAATCTAGCACACGGGCCGATGTGGTCAATTTGGTGTGTGTGCTCAATTCAATAAAGCCTTTATCTTTAAAACCAGGTGGTGGCTGGCTCTCATGTTTTTTCCAGCAGTGACCAGGGGTCCTCACAGGGGGCCCACAGTGACACTGTTCATATTGTCTTGTTTGTGCAAGGGGTCCTATTTTGTGCCTGTCTAGAATAATAAAAATATACAAGTCTGCTTATTTGTTGGGCTTGTTTCTACGAAAATGAATAGATGTAGGGCCAGCTTATCTGTGTGTTCCTGCGAAAGGGCTCAGGTGGTATTAAAGAAGAGCTGAGTGTTAGTTGGATCTCTATATCTGTTAGCTGACATGACAAAAATATAAGCGGAAAAGACTGCGGCAAAGTCTGCATACGAGTTTCCCTCTCTCTGTCTGGTAAAATATCAAAGAATGAAGGGGGAGAAAAAGACATTAAAAACTCAAACGCAATTATTTAAATACCACCAGTACTCCCCTGCCATCCCACTTAGCATTTATTCTAGAACAACCACCCACAACCCATTCATATGCACATTGTTACAAAAGAGGGCTTGAATTCAGAAAGAGAAAAACCCCTCTACATTATGACTTTAAAATTAATCTAAGAAAATAATCTAGTGGGATTAGGTGCAGGGATCAAAGGGATATTAAAACCACTGCTGTGCTGCCTTGACTGTTGGCAATCTGTCCTAGCTGCCCTGTGCTTTGAGGTATCTTTTAATATAGCAGTGGACACTAAAATGAGTTTACATGCATAATTTTATACCTTGAAAATGACTACCATAATAACATCTCCATTTATGCATTGTGTAGAAAATAGGCAAAGCACAATTTTTCTTTTCAGCAGTTAACTCATACTGTGTAGTTTTAGAAATCTGTGAGTCGACCATGAGCGGTCCCTTTGGTCAGGGATTAGGTTAAATATCAGCTGCCAAGATCAAGGGCACCTCTTATCCAAGAGGAATTACACCAGGAGAGTCAAAAAAAACCCTTTGTATTAAAAGAATATCCCTCTATCCATTCATTTAGGACTACATAGTGTGGTCAATTTAAACAGATAAAAAGAATGCAGCAGTAGCATAATGCAGGTACCAAAAGTACCATGTATACATGCCTCTGACATAATAGGAAGCAGTTAGTAATATGAGTAACATCTTGTGCATCAGAGTAGACGTCCATTTCAAAAGAGTGCTATATATGTAGTACTACAGCGTGGAAGCTGGTATAAGATCTACTCTGTTAATCCGTCGCTCTAATGAGGAAAGACTGCCAAACACTACTGAAAAAACTATGTCAGCGTTAAGCAACAGAACAACCAAACCAATGTAAATTCTCTTTACTAGGACTGGATGGAAACATCTTGACAGGTACTATTAGCAGATGAAACCAATAAATGTTACACAAACATAAAACCACTACCCAAAGCAACCGCTCAGCAGGATCTCTAGTTGTCTCTTACAGATTCTCACACTTTTTGACCCTTCTTGCACCCACACAGAGTCATTCAACCTCTGACTCAAACAGTTAAGAGATTTCCAATATCTGCAGAAGGGCCTGATGAAGTTTCTTGCTATTAGCAGGCAAGAGGGTCACAGTTGTAGTCCTGGGCATCTCATTCATGGCGTTACAGCAAACACAGGGAACTGACCGAGCCTGACCTTTTTCATCCAGCGGCCTAAGGCTTGAATTAACAGCTTTATAAAGGTGACCTGATTAGGCATTATTCCAGCTGGACATCAGAAGGAAAAATGGCACAGCCTTTCCTGTGAATGGCAGGTTACAATCCCTTACTGTGCAAGCTCTATTTCAGACAAAAGGCTGAGAACAAAGGAAAAATTTCTCTGAAAATTACGCAATGCACAACCTTTGTGATTCCGTAAAAACAGCTCACCTCTAAAAGTCTAAGTGATTCCATCTACAATCTACATGGGAATCAATCAGCTGTACATCAGCAGATAGGTATGTATCTGTATGCAGGAAGAGTGCATGTGCTAGTTTCACCCAATAATTAAATTCCTGTTGCATCCCGATATTACAAACGTGCACATAAAATAAAGTAACGTGTGATGAGAAAGATGAGAGGAGATGGTGACACACTGCTGCTAAACCAAAAGATACCATCAGGAGATGCTCCAGGAGCCAGTGGCTCATGCGTGCACACCTTTACTGTACACACATACAAATACATATTACAGCTCTGCAACAGGAAGCAGAAACGACTTTAGCCGATTTGAACTTCACAATCAAAATCTATAAAAAATGATTTACTTCAAAAACCTTGACAACACACAGGTAGCCTGATGAAATAGGGACATGGTCAGGCATTGTGTTAGTGCTGTTGCTATCCTTAGACTGCTGTGACGATGACCTTGGATTGTAGAGGGCCACAGATAAATTCCTGGAATACAATAAATCCTGGATGCCATCTGTAGGGTTTCCTCCGGTCTTAGGCAGGGTACATTTTTTTAAATGAATAAATGAAATGTACCAAGGATCATGCCAAACCATTTTTTTACTCTTATATAAAGGTCACACACTCCCACATGCATTTAATCATATATCCAAGGAAAACAGTTCCTGGCCTAATTTCAGTGCTGGTTATGAAAATCAAACCCTTTATTCATAAAGCTCCTAGTACGTGTCTAACAAATCATTACTATAATCAATACCATAAAAAAGGAGTCAAATCTGAGTGGCACCCAATAGCCAAATGGTTAAAGCAGAAACAGACCAACAGATGAGTCCCTGGTTCAACTTCCAATTTAACAGACTAATTGTTGCCATCATATCCCTATTTTATTTACCAGTCTCTTACAACTGCACAAAAAATTGCTTCTAACAAGACTTGAGGCGCAGTAGACCAAGGTATAATCTAGCATCCAGGCCACTTCAAAGGCTGAAGGTGGACCCTGGATGTTGGGGAAACCATGAATGGAGGAGGTTGGGGTGGCTGTTGCAGGGGAGCTTACTGATGATGGGTTGAAGTTAATGGCGTGTATGATGACGACGGGCCTGGCAGATTTAATAGGATGGGGGGAGGGGTGGGCATAGGCCTTATTATTCTCTACCATCAGCCAAAATGAAGGCTTTTAGGTGAAGGCGATTAAAGGCTTTAAATAAGCAGGTGAGAGGCAAAAAGACACAGGCATACACACATTCAGGTCCCACACAGAGAGGATATCAGTGGTGGCATCAGCCCAAACTGTTGTGTGCAGTCTAAGTGGCTTTTTCTGACGGTGTGTTATGATAAATTGCTACTCATTCATGGCCCTCTTGTGAGAACCCATTCTATTAAAAGTGTAATGTAAGAGCCTGTTGCGCGCTCAGAAAACACTTAATATACACTGCCAACGATCCAGAAATGCAGCCACAGTAAAGCAACGGAAGTTTGGACCATAGCACCAAAGTAAATAACATTTCTCCCCCTTCTTTAGCCCCTTACCCATTCCCCCTCTTTATTTGTCCCTTGATGCACACTTATCTTCCCATTTCAATTGTTCTCCTGAGCTTTGGACTGAGTGATGCATGCTGGGATCTTGGCAGAGGCCAAGAAGCTAATGAGATATTAGTGTGCGTTTAACTCCCACTGAGTTCACTTCCCTTTCTTCACTTTTTCATTTGTCTCCTTACTGCATTCTGGTGCACTGCTGGTTATTTAACCCCTGCCAACCTCTTTAGGTGGGCTGACCGAGGTCAGGATGGTCTAAATTAATCAGCGAATATTAATTTAAAGGTGTACTTCCTGCACCTGGGAGGGTACATTTGTCACTATAGTGATTTCCACAGTGACAAGCATTTTTTGGCCCGGTTATCAATGATAATAGATAGAGAGTCTTGGCAGCCAATTGGATTAGCCCCTTGTGGTTGGCTTTAATGAAGATTACACGCCCCTGTGGTTAATGGATATTAGGAAGGGAACAGGCATGTGGTGAAGCTTGGCACTAACACCAGGCAATATGAGGGCAATGCCATGCAAAATGTGCCAAAATGTACTGATTTTGTCTGCAGTACATTAAACAACACTGCGGAAAGAAAAGACAATGAATGGAACCAATGGCACCACACTGTTGTAAAAGTGAGGGAATAAACATAGGAGCCAAGTAACTGCCTCACCAGTTTCTTCAATGTTCATTAACTAAGTCTGCTAAGTCTTTGTGTGTATGTGTGTTTCTGTGATGGCATGTATGCGCAGATGTAGACTCACCAGTTGCTCTTCCATGTGTGTCGAACATGAGGGTCGTGGATGTTGTGTTTGTCAGCCTGCTCATCCAGGAAGTCAAACATGTATTTGATGGCCAGTGGCAGGGCACTGCCTCGATGGGCTGTGCTGAAGATGGTCTCAAACAGGTCGTCCACAAACTTCTGTAATGTACCCTGTGGAGCAAAGAGAGGAGAAATGAGTCACATTATTTTTAAAGCCTCAAACATGATTTAAATGATCTTATTTGTGATATTCACAAGTTGATACAAGACTCAATCCTGTACATCAACTATATTTTGATCTAAACTTCTCCCATTTTAGTTTCCATTTCTACACAAGATGTAATGAGGGAAACAGTCACACAATCAGTAATATTTACTAATATGGAACATGATAATATACAGAACTGAATGTCTTTATCAAATTACAATTTCAATGCGTTAAGTCATTATTATCATTATTAATTGGGACAATGAAGCAGTGAATGTCACTGTTTAATACATTTAACAACATACAACAGGCCAAATGCTGACAGAAAAATTGGCATAAACTTGTGAAGTGCATGTCACTTTGTCCCCTAGCTGCAATGTTTATGTGTCTGACTCCTATCTCACAGGCCCGGCCCCTAAATCCGCTTGCAGCTTTGATGGGGGAAATCGTTATTTCACAGCTGACTTTTAATAATATCTGTGAACAGGAGGCACATCTCCTAAGCCTCTTTGTGCTGCCGGATTAGCTCCCACACTGCACCATTGACCCTAATTTGATTTAATGTTGGCAACTTTAAGAAGGAGGAGGAGAAGAGAGAGGAGAGACAGAAAGTGAGAGAATCTAATCCTCTTGTAAAGAATGAAGCTGATGGGATGCATGGGAAAAGGCAAGAGCGAGGGATGGAAATGGAACGACAGAGGTTTCCTATCAGGGAAAGATTGCCATTAAATGTGTCAGATGAGGTGTGTACGGACACTGGCAAATGAAAATCCAATTTGGGTTGGAGCGGGTGACTGAATCACAGAGTCAAGAAAGGTGGGAGGAGAGAACCCGGTTAGTCCGACAATCACGGCCATAATTCTAATGTGGCCCACATTCCCGACAGCTTATCATTTTTCTATGAAGATGGAATAACATCTCTATATCAAGCACATGTGCCTTCCAAGTGACAGTCTGCATTAGCTGGCAAGGGAAGACCTGACATTCTGTGTGTGCATGCATAAATGTGTGTGTAGATACTAAAACCTGTGTGTGTGCCTACAAGTGCTGAGGCGCTGACATTTTATGTCATCCCCTATCTCAAGGGGGACTTCTGCATCAACGCTGTCATCATCACAGGGTTGTCTTGTTCCCTGCTGGAGCTGAAACTACCATCACTGCTTTAACCCCCCCCTCTCTCCTCGACCACCTACCCTGTCATTACAACACACTCTAAACACGTGTCATGTGGAAGTTTTGATGCTGTCTGCCTCTGCATGGAAATACAAGGAAAGCAAACAATCAGAACATTGGTAATGGCACTGAAACAGAAATGGGGAGACGAAGAAGGAGACGGCGCGAGGAACAGAGCAACACACATTCTTGAGTGTATGACTGAGAAGGGAAAGTGCTATCTTCCCCCGTGCCCCTTCACTTCTCGCACACACGAACACAACCTATACCCACACTCAGTCAGAGGGACAGTGATGGAGCTAATATGAGAGACGTCAGCCGCGTTGCCAGGGAGAGGTATTTATTGGCATGGTGAAAGCCAAATGCAGTCAATTACGCTGCTTGTCTGCCCAGAGATTTCTCACCAAGAGCGATGGCTGGCCAAGATAAACTGGTTATTTCTAAAAAAAAAATCAGTTTGGACGGACAATGTGCTGTCTATGTTCAGGAGCCACCTTGCTACACTCTGGAATGGGTTAATGGCAGGCGAATAGAGCAGCTCACAGATGTCTAGAGGTGAAGTGTGTTTGTGTGTGAAAGGTTATAAAGTATGTGTTATGGTGACGGCACTGCAACCCTCCCCTTCTACCTTTTATATTTATTCTACTGGCTCCACTTTGTTTGTTTATTAGTTTATTTTTTAAGTCTTGACACAGAGATATCTGCCTTAATTGATTGGCAAGTTTCACTCATACCAACAAATCTGCTATGGCTCATGTAGTGCAGATTGCGCACCTTGTGGCCCTGCTTGTGTTGGTCAACAGCTCTTCCACTCCGCATATCAATGTAAACACCAAATTCCCCCCAATAATGTACCATGGGTACATTAGTGCTGTATGAATGTGTGTGAATGTAACCTGGAGTGAAAAGAACTTGACTGCTGTTCATAACCATAAGCATTGGCATTGGTTGATTTTGGCCAGTTTTACTGGTTATATTATGTCTAAGAATGATATCAAATCCCTGCTGTGATGAAGAGAAAAGAGATTATTTTTCAAATTATATGAATAGACTATATTAAAGATAACCTGGACCTTAACACATTTAAAATCTATGCATTTTTACTGCGTGTGTGTGTGTCTAGACCTCACTCCTGCCACTTTGTATTTAGTTTACACACATTGAAATGAGATGGTGTTCTCTCTGTGAACAGCTAAACAAAGGCAGACACTGGATCAAAAAAACAGAAATGTTACTGAATCAAAAAGTTTTTCACTCGTAGCCTCTCTTTTATATTTTTACCCTGCCTGTACATCTCTGTCTGCCTGACAGAATAAATGTCTTGATGGAAAAAAGAAGAAGGTGCAAAGGAGCGAATTGTTAATCTGCATTCAGTCGCTGTATCAAAGTAATTTCTTCCTCAAAACCAAATTAACATTTTTTTTCTTCCTGAGGGTCATTGTTTCAAGATACATTCAAAGAGACTTTATAACTATCTATTTTTGCCTGATCATTTTTTTTTTATTACAGAAACACCTTCACTATCTTCATAGATCTTTTTATCTTTAGAGTTTTTGATATGCTGCTGCAACAGTAATGAAAAGAGAAAACAAACAGAAATATTTATTTTCTCTTTCTCACCTACGGGGATGGAAGAATTCATTTGAATAATCTTTTCCACTGAGATGACTCATCCAAAGTAAACATGAATATTTAAGTAAAATGAGAGTATTATGAATCATGGTAACACAGGATGAAGGTTAGGGTGACCCTTTACCCTTTCACCTAGTGAACTGTTCGAAAGATTGTACAGTTTCCCAGGTAGTTAAAAAATGCACCTCATGGGACAGTGCTCAACTTTTTTCTGCTGTTAAATCATATCCCACAGATCTATATGAAGAATTCATTTTTCACGAGAAAAGAATCACAAGATGGCCTTTTACCAACAAACCAAATCAGATGGCTCACCTTTGTAGCCAGAAGTCGTGTCAGGTAGATCTCAGAGACCATCTTGCTGCCACGGTCGCCCTCCTTTTGGTCTCCGTGCTCATGGTTCTTTACCAGGTGCCAAACTTTGACCCCGCTCTCCAGGTCAGGAGTGATCATAGGAGTGCGGGAACGCAGGCTGTCAGGGCTTCCAGTGTACTTGATCATGTTCTCTACAAAAACAACATGCATTGAGTAATGTAGTTCTAATATAACCATACACCTTGGTCACTCAGTCTTACTATAATTATCTTCTCACATCATTTTCATTTATATGTGACTTCTAACTATGACGTATTGTATGAATTTATCTCATTAACCTTTTTTGTAAAGTCCTTTGATAGAATCTATAAATAGGATGCTAAAAGAAAAATTATAATAAATGTTGTTTTTCCCGTCTGCATCGAGAAGAGAAAACAATCAAAGGGGACATTGAGGACAAACAAGACAGATGTAAAACTTAATCAGAGCAAACTTTGAGGTGAAGAAGAACAAAGCTAACAAAACCACGCAACTTATCAGACTTGGGAGAAATGAACAAACAAAAACTAATAAAACAACAAGTCTGTTGCTTCAGCAGAGAGACAAGGAGAGCCATAACCCGCATGTTGAATACCTATTTTTGGCTTTTGTCTTCCAATTTAAAGATCTGGGAGATTGGATATGAAACTTTTAAAAAGTGTGCATGGTTAATTTTTCATGGCTTCTCCTCCAAAGGAAAAGACATGGCATCAAAAGCTGACACAAAATCGAACAGGTGTCAGATGAGATGAAATATGTATGGCCCACCCAATGGCCGGAGTTGTGATGACATTTCCAAACACATGGCTCAATGAATGTTTACATAGTGTGAAAACAATTGATTAGTGGGTGCAGTTTGGAGAGGGGAGTGAAAAAAAAAAAAGAGTGTTTTTCACCATGACAGAAATCAATCTCTGCGGAGAGAAAAGCTGGACGAATGTATTGAGGAGGGACTTTAGGGCAGAGAGAGACAGCTGGAGACATGAGCTACAGTGTGTGTGTGTGTGTGTGTTTGTGTGTATGTATCGACCTCTCAAATTTGATTACAGGGAGATCAACAGAAAATGCTTGCCCCTCCTATAGGGCACTTCAGTGGTTTGTTGTCAGACCATTGCCGAGTATTCTCCACAGGGCTGTCAATTTAGAATACTTTTATTTTTTCATGTACACTAAAAAAGTGTGACAGTAACTGTGGTGCTTTTGTTCTTGAGGTTGTGTGGTTTAAAGTGTGGTGAAGTGAGGTACATTAATTTTGTGTTAATAATTTATTCCTAGAAGTTAGAAAACTGAGGGTGCAACTGAGGATACACAGGAGAGGGATTTCTGGTTGGCTTCTATTCTGATCCAGTTCTACATGAAGGAGTTGTTATTTTTCTGTTGTTGTTGGGTTTTTTTTCTTTTTCTGGTTTTTGATGGAAACTTTACATCAAAGATCAAACACAAATGGCTTTTCTGTTCATTCTCTGACTCACCATGTTACACAGTGTTTGTGGTGTTTTATATCTTCTTTCTTTCTTTCTTTCCCTCCCTCTCTGCAGCAACTATATCAAATTCAGTCTTGCATCTTTCTTCACCATTTGACCATTGTGCTCAGGGAGAGTTCAAAGTCACCCAAGCACAACACCAGTTGACGATTGAGTGACACTTGTGTTTGAAGTCAATCACTAAAAATAATGCGGAGGGAAGATATTCCTGGAATTTTAGCCCCCTTTTCTGTAATGCCTCTCACCTTGTCCTATCTGGTCTCCTTTGGAACCAGAGAGGCGAAGAGAGACCGTATGGAGATGAGATGGTGCTAATAATGTGGCACCACATTTGATGTGTCTGAAGTGTTTTTGGGCAGCGAATCTGGTCCTTTGATCAGCAACTAACTTGATGGTTTTGCAGGTTCAAGGAGATGTAGAGCAGACAGACAGGCACATTGGAAATGAGGGGACACACTTTGGAGTGTCAAGAGGCCAGAACAACAAAAGAAAGTGTCTATTTGGTCTCTCGTCGTGTTTTAGAAATCCTTTAAGCTACTCTAAATTGTGCCTTGTCTTCCTAAGTCTGTCACTGTTGTCAGTCATTTTCAGGCAGGAGCATATTTAGTTTCTAACAATATTATATTTTATAAACATATACTGTATTTGATATTTATATTTTTTCTGAACGGAGTTTGAGTCTAATGTTGGCGAGCTGTATTTCTTTCTTAATATTTATTTCATGTCAATAATAATAGTATTTGACTATTCTCATTTCTACCAAAATGCCTGTTATTATTTTTGATGGGACAGTGGCCATCTGATGCGGATTTAATAAAAACTTGAATATGGGCAGAAACAAGCGCACTTACCGTATTTACTTGCTGAAGTCCGAGAGACAGTGGAATTGTTTACTGAATTATAGGCTGTCACTTGCTTGGGAACTAAAGCCATTACTGCATTATCAGGCACCTGAAAAACAGACACACATATGTTATGCAAATTATGTGTTTCAATGTTCAAAGCAAAGGAACCAGAAAAGGCTTTTGCTAAGATTTAGTATTTTCATTTGCACATAGTTTTAATATAACCAATCAAAAAACCCATATATCATTGTGATGTTGTCACATTCTATATTTCCCTCAATCTATTCTATTTTGATGTTGGGAGGCAATACTTGAGAATATAGAATATCTTATTACCCTTCTGCGCTCTAGTCAGCCCACACATATATATTATGACTGACGGGGCAGGGAGAGTTTAGCACAGTATGCCTATGTGAGAGGGGACATCCCACAGTCTCTTTTCAATAATACTTTCTCCCTAGGGCTGTGTGTGTGTGTGTGTGTGTGTGTGTGTAAGTATGATGGTGTGAAGAATCAAGGAGTGTGTGTGTTGGTCTTAGTCTATGTGTAAATAAGTGTGTATTAATGAATGAAAGAGTCAGTGGTGAATTCCTCCCCAGTCAGCCAAACAAGATTCAATTAACAGAACTAGGATGGAGCCCCAGCAATGCACTGCCCCCACTATCCTCCACACACACACACCCCTAGTCTACCCCTATTCTGCATAATCTGGCTGCCCATGCTGCAGGCTAAGGCAGGGTTAATTGAAGTGATCTCTATCATGGAGTGTGTGGATGGGACAGGGAATAAGGACCGGGGGCCTTTTGTACGTATATGTGTGGGTTAGAATGTACGTGTGAGCTACGGCCTTATTAAGATTGTATCATTATTTCTCCCAGTCACTCCTTATGCATAATATGTTTATATCATTGTAAGCAGGAGGCCCACAGGGCAGATATTATTATTCCTTTGTGGGGACCCCCCCAGCTCTCCAGCATCCTTAAGCATGTGCCCTGATCACTCCTCTTATATGCTGAATTGATACAAAAATGTGGAAAACACAATGGAACATAATGAAAGAAGAGGAGGAGTGGCATTTGGGGAAATAACATTTGGAGGCGAGGATAAAGGCAGAAAGTAGAGCACAGTTTCCTGAAAGAGAAGAGGAGGAGGAGAGAAATGTCTCTCATAATGGGACAGAATCATCTGATATGGGGAATGCCACATTTTTGCTTGTAGCTACTATGTTTTTCCTGAACAAGAAATATAGCTGTTCCCTCAGTTTGTGATGCAACGATAGACTGAGTGGTTGTTTGGCTAGTCGCAAATCAAACGACATCAGTTTGATAAAAGATATCACATTCAACACAATTATTTTAGTACTTATTCTGTACTTGTTCTAATAGGACAAAGAGTTCTTTGATAATATGACTGGAGGGCATCCCTACACTAAATGGAGCAGCACAAGATGTTCTTCCAACGCTTAAAATCAAACCACAGCATTCAGTAGAATAAAGTCATAGAAACAAAGGCAGAAATGACAAGTGGGAAACAGCAGATGCCGTTGAATGTGAATTAACCTGACTGGCTTATGGTGTCCCGTCTCCTCTGTGAGGCCTCCTGACAAATTTTGAGTGGATGGGAAGTGTTTTTGTTTTTTTCTTTTCTTGGTGTGCCAAAGATAAGGCATCCTTATTACTTGGCCTGAAAAAATGAATTAACTTCTGTCTTCATTATCTTATCTATGATTCAAATCAGCTGCCTAATCCATCCCACTAGCGCCTCACACTGCAAGCCTGTTGACACTTGCTGCTGCTGACATTTAATTCAGGCACCAGGCACTTGCACTTGTAGGGGACAGTGGTTGCTTGCTTAGCTGCTGGACTTAACACCTTGTTGACAAAGCAGGCATCCTTGTCAGAATTATTCTAGTTTTCTGGTAGGAAGTGACTTTTCATGATGCAAAAAACATGTTCTGATAAGTGTTCATCTGCCATTCTGCATAAAAGCTTTTGTGTATCTAATCAGTGATAAATATTTGGTACATTTATCTTTAATTGCTTACTTGTTAATTAATGTGTATGTTCAGATCTTCCTTGTTGTACATGTTGAAGAAATTAAGATTTTTTTTTTCTCCACACATAAAAGATAACTCTCAGGTGTCACTGTGTTACCTGTCACTTCCCTGCTTCAGCCTACTTCCCTTAATGTTCCTGTGAGTTGAAGACTTGCACTGTTACATGGTTAGGACAACTACATGTCCAATAAATAGAGGGACAATGAGTGGTGAAGAAGAGCAAGGTGGACATGGATAATTAAAATGCTAAAGGAATACTGAACAGTAAACTATCAGGGCTTTGTGCTCAGTATCAAAATGCTTTTTCAATGTGTCAGATACATTTAAACATCACGTCTGTGTACATTTGCTGTGAAAATGCTGGAAACATCCATACCTTTACTGAAATAAATAACGTGAATCTCTTCAAATAAAATAAATGATCTATCAATTGAAAACTCCAGACACAAAGCTTTGGAGATTGAATTTTTTTTTTCCATGACACATAAAACTACACAAATGCTTTGGTTTACTTAAACATCCAGCTTTTAAATGTCACCCGTTTCTTCTAGTGGTATGTGGTATGTACAAAATTGCAGACACATGGATGCAAAATTCAAACAGACCACAGGAAATATAAGTTAACGTTTTTAAACAATTAAAGTAATTTGGGAAGCTATTTGTTATTGGTTTAAAAGGGAAACTGGGAAATTAAATCCTTTAATGTGGGTTACAGGTGTCTGCGTTTTAAAACATACAGTACAACCATACCTGATAATGAGCCAACATGTTCAGTCTCTTCCAGTCACCTTCGATCTTAGTGGTGACATCTTCGTCCTGCAAGATCATACGCTGTCCTCTCCCCTGGCGCCACTCTACAGAGAAAAAGAAAACCCAGGATGGTCACTACAAAGTTTGTTATATTTTCATGAAAACATAAAAAAAAAACAGAACCAAGAAAAGTAAAAGAAAACTTCACTTTTTTCTAATCAGTTTGCCAGAAAAGCATTTGTCTTTATCTTCATCTTGATCTATCTAAGATTTTCAAAACAATCACTTCACATTGGAAAAGAGGAATCATGCACACAAGACAATAACAAGCGCAGACTTAAATTAATCACACACTTTACTTTTTTTTAGGGTGAGCCCCCCCCTCACTCCTTTCAATAGCTTTGACTTGTGCGATCGATGGTTGTGATTACAGCTGTATGCTCAGGGCTTGTGCACTTCCTTTTCCATCAGCACCACCAGCTCTTACGCTGTGCTCTTTGAAAACACTATTGGTCTCTGCTCTCATCTTGTCAAAGCCACATCCAGTGCTCTTAGACCCCTGCCTAGCTGTTCTTATCATTATTTCCTGGAGCTTTTAGCAGAAGCAGACCAGACTTAGATCCATGCTAACACTAAGTGAAGAAACTAGTAAAATACAAACATGAGACATCAGCTAATCTGAGACAGCACATCACCTAATTTCCATCCTTTTCAATGAGCAGCTTCCACTGCACATGACAGTGTACAGGACTGCATTTACATGACCTTACAAACAAAATACATCTACACTACATATACTCCAGGACTTCAACATTAACACAAAACAAAGGTTTTGATATAAACATCTCACAATCCCCAAGAAACATTATAATAAGTGAGAGGGGAAAGCCATCTAAAAAAGAAACTCATGATTTTTCCTCTCTCTTTGTAGACATCACGGGACTTTATGAATATGTTATTGTGTTGGGGCTCCTTGCTGTGTTCCCCACTTGCGTCAGCCACTGTCAACTTCTATCCTGATCACAAACAAGAAAACAAAGCAGCAATCACTGTGGTGTATGATGAGGCTTGTCTTTAGAGGATTGACCAGAATTGTGTTAACATCTGAAAGATCTGCAGGAAATAAAGCTCCTCCTGTTGTTTTTGTCTATACAGTACATCTTCCCATAAAGATGCAAATGAGCACCCGTCTCCATTTGAGGCTAAGTAAACAGATGAAGAAATGAAGAGAAAAAGGAATAAATAAAAGAATAGACTTGGTATGAAACCCCAGAAAAGTGAAATTACTCCAGTTCCCAAATCCAGAGGTCCCTATTCAGTAAGAAGACAACAGCAAGGCTGTGTGTGCGTGTGCGCGTGCGTGCCTCCTTTGTGGACTCAAACACAGCAAAGGAGATAAGGGCTTTGGGGAGTGTATGGACGCTCATGATGAAGAGAAAGGCTGAAGGTGACTGTTGTACTCCACAGAGAGTGCTACCGGCAACACACACATAGTGACACAAAGACACAAACACAGGGCCGAGCTTCTTTGTTCTCAGGCCCCATCTCCTCTGGTGCCCTGCAGAGTACTGTGAATTGCAACAAAGGTGAATTAAAAAACAATACCTGGGATAACAACACTCGTGGCCAATCTGTCTCAAGACAGTACCGACCATATTTCCATAATCCTTATCAGCCACTGTAATCAGTCTGCGCTTGTACGTGTGAGGGTGTGTGTCTGAAATCATAAAGCCATTGGTTATACTTGCGAATGTAAAGCTTTCTTCATTAAAAAGTGTGTTCCGATGAAAGACAAAGTGGGTAAAACCAAGAAATGCACCAACAACAAAAAATGACTCTCTGACGAGATATAATTAACATCCTTAATCTATTTATGGCTTCTTTCTTATAATCTGTCCAGAAACGTACTGTAAATATACTGTTAATGTCTTCTTGTGAACTTAAATTTGCTCATTTTCACTTTAATACTCACAATCACAAATATACAGAGCGACTGGCCAGCTACCTCTGACAATTTTCAGTTCCCTCTTTAATAAAACAATAATAGAACAACACATCCTGCCCAAAGGGGGGCCATAAAACAATTTTATCTAGGAATGTCGTCAAAAAGCTAAACCAATCTCTTCACTTAGCTATCACAGGCAGATTCCCTACGGTATGCACTCAGCCCATCTTAGGTCTGGGGTTGGTTATAAATATGCTACTCTGAAAACACAGCAGGGGCTTGGAAAATCCATCTGGCAATATTAAACCATAAAAAGCTTGGTGTTTGGTGAAGAGACAGCCTGCAGGTATTGGCAGACAAACAATCATGGATAACACTACTCACATACATGCATATCCGTGCACATGTACTGTTCACACACATACCCACACAAGGTGTCCCAAACTCCGTGATCAATTGATACCTTTCAGAGAATGCATATCAATATACACAGAAAGTGATTTGTGAAAAAATCTACTCAGGTTGAAATACAACCATACAACCCGAGGAAAATATCCATGCACTGCAGCTGTGAACAGATGTCCTGAGAAACCAACCCCCATATTCATACGGAGAGCCAAATCAAGTTTTCCAACACATCCTATCCTGAGAAAGAAAGAAATAATGAAAAAAAGAAAGATTGAAAGAAAAAAGAGGGTAAGAAAGAAAGAAAGAAAGAAAGGAAGAAAAGGATTTTGTGGGGAAGACATCACTGAGCGTCTCAATTGATTAGCTGATCAATCATCTGACTCAGACACCAGTCAACAAGAGAGTAGATCGATAGCAGGTTTGGTTAGAAGTCTCCCACCAGACTCGAACATCTGAGCCAACAGAGCCAGGAAGTGAGGTCTCACGAGGTTGAAGAGAAAGCTACCTCTCTATATCTAAGAAAACGTATACTTTTTAAGAAGGGCTTGTTGGTGTGGGGAAGCTTTTGTAAAAAATCTATGTGCATGTTGAGTTCAGCCTGCTGTTCTCAAGGCACATAGGTAGGATGCACTGTACAGATAGAAATGTTTTGATGATTTATGCAATTAATATACATGAGAAAACCTCTCCAGAACTACAACCCTTAAAATTGGAATTATACATTTCTTATTATGATCTTTAAAATAGGGAATAAGTCAAAAGTCATTATCAGCCAGTCATAAAAGGACAACATACAAATACTGCCACGGTAACTTCCATCATTTGACTCACAAAGCTTTCAAAGATGGCTGCACTGCTACTTTTTGTCACATTTTTTATATATAACAGGACAAAAATTCATACCCAGGTCCATGTCAGAGGCTTTTAGGCGATGCGAGTGTGGGACATTTTTGTAGATTGCATCCAGGATCTTCTCCTTCACCTGGCTGATGGTATCACAGTTTAGCACTTTAACCTGAATCTCTGGAATCTTCTCATTCTCTGGATGGATGCAGTTCACCACCTGTGGCAGAAATACCCACAAAGCTGCCATTATGAGGAGAGACTAGCTACATGCCATGTGTTGACTTGATATTTTTGCAGAGCTACTTTTTCGTTATCTATAGATGTGATTTCTTGTGATATAATACAAAAGGACAGTTATATCTTCTGACATTAAATTACTTTTATATGTTGATCTGGTGCAAAAGAAAAATGTGCTATCTTTAATGCATAGTGGTTGAGGTTTGTGCATTTTACATTCTTAAGGTTGTCTGCACTGTAGATTGGTATTCAAATGAGAGGCAATGATTTTCTGCTGCCAAAGGGACTGAGAATTGCAGTAAAGGAATATATTATTTACGAGTGGGAAACATATCTTTCCTCAGAGGTTGAACAGCTACAGTACAGCTACATACCATCTGAATTGAGGATTAGCAAACCAGCTAATTATGATATTACTATCAAATTCATCAGTTCAGTCCATTCAAAGGAAAATGTGTTATCTTTTATGTATGAACTACACAAACAAACACATATATACACATGTTTGTGTGTATCTACTTTTAAATAAAATTCATGTTTAAAGTGTATTCTGTTGTCTCTCTTGCGGTAGTGAGTGATGTTCTGGAGATTCTGACCAAAAAGTCCTGGAGTCTGTATTCTTTAGCAAGTAGTTTCAGGAAGTTTGTCCCCATCACAGTTCACCATGGACATTTGACATAATGTGAAAATTTGTGATCCCAAGATGTAAAGTATAAATAGATGTGCCGCTAAAAAGGAATGATGGAATGAGTTTCTTTTACTAAAACTAACCCATCACAGTAGGGAGACTCCATAGACAGACTCCGGGGATAAATGAGAGGTCGGAGAAGGAAAGTTTTATCGTCTCACTACTACACATGCATAATCTCTTTCCTTCCTTCCAATCCCTATACCCTGCTCTGTTCTTTGACAGCTCCAGTCTTAACAGGAAGTGAGGTCGCCACTCCTATGCCCCCTGCATGTCAAGCGTAACAGCAAGAACTTTATGTCCCGTTGCACATCTCACGACCAACAACCCATAACCACCGTTTTTCCTCTTCTCTTGTCCCTGAGAGCATATTAAGTGTCCCCTTTTAGCCCATTTAGCCCTTTGACCCCTGGGCAGGTGAACCCTTTACCAGCGTCTTGTAGTCAATCTGTTGTCTGATGAGCTTGTCTTCACTGAGCGAGTAGCGAGCCTCTCCTGTTATGGAGTCAATGGGGCCTTTCTCCATCTGCTGCTTGATGGCACAGAAGAGGGAGAAGAGAGGCTCACCTGCACACTCCTGAAAAGAAATTTGAGGAGAGTGGAACAGAAAAAGTTTAGAGGAAATAACCTTAGAGCCATTTCTGCAGTCAACTCAGTGATAGAATAATTTCTGAGAAAATATCGGTACTTGTTGAATGCAGTTGCCTTTTTCTAATTTTCTTTTCTTTTTCTAATATTTTTTTCACAGACTGATTTTGTTGAGCAAGACTAGTTTTACAACATGTCCCAAAGTCATTGCTCCCCTGAATGAAAGAAATTTATACCACCACTTAATACACAAACTTAAGTAGAATTAAGATGGAGTTTGGGAAAGGTTTGATGGATAAACTGTGACAAATACTCTAAAAGCCCCAAAATACTCTCCTGCCCCAAAACAATGCTGTTTATCAAACTGAGAAGATTGGCCCATTTATCATTTTTTTACTCTCCTACCAACTGCAGTTAAAGGAATTGGGTCCATGGGTGGTAAAGAAAACCAAAAGGATCAGGACAATTTCTGATCTTATAGCTGGAAAACATTGGTAGATTGTTTTTATATTATATAAGGACAGCTAGTTTTTAATCAGTTACAACTGAAAATATATGATCTGACTGAAGTCTCTACCATGTGTCATTTATAGGTGACACATGTAAAACCTCCATACATTTGATGTTTGATTTTAACTGTAAAAAAAAACAGCAGATGACTCTCTGACATGCTCACTTTCTCTTGCATCCGATCAGCTTACAAATTTACAACAATATCATCATTAACTGACAGTGAAGACATTATGTTAGCAGTGTAATGACGTGTAATAAGTGACTCTGGCGTGAGAAATCTACTGAAACTATAAACTGGATTAAAAATGACAACTTGCAGATATTTTTTTTAAAAATTAAATGGTCAAGATAGTAAAAAATATAACAAAAATATTTACCTTCAGGAACTTGTAGAGGAGGAATGTGAACCAGTTGGTCAGCATTTTCTCTGCAACAGACTCAGTCCTGCAAACACAAAGACACAAAGCACAGAATGAACACGATCCCTCACGCTTATTACCATCACTAATATTCAACACTATCATCAAATATTCAGCTAAAATTGTTGAGCGCTGCTAATGAATTGGCTTTTGTTACACAAATATAATTGCAAAGACATGAATTGAGAGAGCGTTTCCACATGCTACATGTTGGCCTTTCAGACAATCTTTCAGCTGGCTTTTATGCTCAGGCACGCCAAGGGCAGCTTGCCTACGGTGGCGGGGATTTTAATATGAGGCAAAGCAATTAAAAGCCTTTATTTGATCCCCTTGGATTGATGTCGTTAGGGGCATGAGCAGCTCTGTAATAACACTGGCCTCATTATGAAGCGCTCCCTAGCCTATTCACTGGACTAACACTCGATCCGTGCACAATAGAAAGTGAATGAATACATCTCCCTCTCTTTCTCTGTCTGGCATCCATGCTCCACTGGTGTGGCAAAATAGTGTGTGTCTGTGTTTGTGTGTGTATGTATTGACCTGGACCGACAGTGTGAATGATCCCGTGTGAATGACTAATATGCATACATAATAACAACACCAGTGGTGGCAAGGGGAAAAGGAGGAGAGGGAAGGATCGGATATCTTTTGACAGCAACCTTCTTGGACAGCAGCAGGGGTGTGTTGGTAATCTGTAAGAACACATCAAACACACATACCCACATATCCTCCCCCTGCTTTCAATGAGCAACTACCATAGACATCAATATTTTGGGATTAGTGTCTGTATGTGTGTGTGTGTATGTGTGTGCACATGGGTTTTGTCCGAAGTATTTTCGGCTGCCACCTGCAGTCCTCCCACCCCTTACTATTCAGTGGGGCTCCACACTGAGGCCGGGGGGGGGCGGCTAATGTCTGCTGTGCCAGCTGACTGGCCTGGCTCCCCCTGCCAACACTGGCACAACACCTGGGAGGGATTAACTTCCTGCCCCACACTGTGCCCGCACTTTTATCTTGCCGTCACTCTTGTTGCCTCTCACGCCCCTCCTCCATCCGTAGATCCAAGGGTTAAAAAGGTCACTTTTCATCTTTTCTTTCCAGCGTCCTTGCAGTCTCCCTCCCTCTGGCTGCCCAATTCTGGATCTTGTAATCATACAAACTTCCAAATTCCCCTCATTTCCACAAATTTATCCCATCTATCAAAGGGATGAAAGGAGCATGGAGTGAGGCGGTCGATAGTGGGAAGGAAGAAGGGATTGGCAAAAAAGGGAAATGAAAAGAGAAGAAATGGTTCACTGAGCCTGGCCTTCCCTTTTTACTTCTTAAACTTCTTATTCCTTACTCACTTCCAATAAATAACTGGACAAGGGTGAGACTATTTTAAGGCAAAAAGCACAAATTAATCCCACAGTGTATGTGTTCAGAAAGTAATATGTGTGCTGACTAGTGTTTACTTAGTGTGTGTGTGTGTGTGTATGTGTGTGTGTGTGTGTGTGTGTGTGTGTGTGCACATGCGCTCCTAGCAGTGGGTGCCAGCCCTGCAGTAATGAGAAGTCTTGGCACAGCCCAGCGTATGGGGAACAAGGATAAATATAGCGATGTGATTGAGCTTTAACATCTAATGTTAGCACATTACAACTTTGAAACAATCCTCTCCAAACCTTTCATCAGCTGCTATTCAAACCACAAAACAACCTACGTTTGGGTTAACACAAAAAAATGTGCTGTGATATAGGCAGTCTTGCCAACTTGGCAGCAAGTCAGAAAGGGACAGTAGGCACTGAGATGATATAGAGCATAGGGAACCTGGCGGGGCTTAGTTTCCCATGATTACTGAGGCATGGTTGAAGAGAATCTGTGTTTCATCACATCTTCATCACACCATAGGTGCCAGTAATGCTTATTTGCATATTTGTATGAAAGGGCATTCAGACTTTCTGGAAAACTGATATGATGCAAACCATAGCCTACCAAAATTCAATGTAATGTTTGTTCCTCCACCCACCTAATGAAATCAAACAACCCTTCCAAAGATCCCTCACTGCACCAGAGTAATGAGGCAGCAACTAATCTTCAGTACTTTGCAGATATATCATAATTATCAGAATTATGATATATAGTGACAAATTTCTAACCACAGTTTCCCACAAAACAACCGATCATAAATTGCTTATTTTGTCTATCCAAAAATTTCACACATTTAAGAAACTGGAACCAGAGTTGTTAAGCAATTTTGTCTCACCCAGACAATTAACCAATTACCAGAATTCTTCTTTATGATTTCAATCATAAATCAATTAATTACACTGTTAGAGTAAGTAAACAAAGCATTCAATTTGGTTTTGAAATCAATCATAAACATAATTAACATAATTTTCACAAACATTAAACCAATGTGATTGAAAACCTAGACTTGTTGCTGTGGTTGCAAAAGGTAGTGATAGTGTTGGCAAACTTTTATCCAAGTCTCAGAGTTGTGATAATAAAATCAAGAATAATTTCCATTTCCATGACATAGCCAGGTCATAGTCAGGTGCTGACATTGAAATGTATTCTATCTAATGCTCACACACAAACAATACAAATTTTCTTACATCAGTAATTATCTTGTTGAAAGATTAGTTCTCTGTGATTCTGTATCCGTGCTGGAGCCAAGGCAAGGCTGTGATCAACACGAGAACATATTGTGCTTTCATATTTTGACCAACTAAAACTGTTATATTGACGTGTCAAATATAGCCAAACAAAATTTTGAGCATCAGAAAGGTTGTTTTAATGCTGCATGATAGGAAGAGCAATAGTGGTGTGGGGAGGCAAGTGAGAGATATGGAGAAATGGAGGGATGAGAGGAGTTAGAGGAGGAGAAGGCAGCAAGGAATGTGACAGATGGTTGCAGAAGGCTCTCGTTAGTTAGCTTTCCTGGTGGTAGTGCTTCAGCACAGGTTGAGATGGGACAGATGGAAGGATGTGTGTTTGTGTGTGGAGAGAGAGGAAACAGACACACACAACCACGTACGTACAGAGATTTCTTGGAAGAGGAGGCAGTGGGTAGCCAGAGACACCCTGCTCATGCACTTTAAGCATTGATTTGGCAATCAAGAAAACAGGAGATCGGGAAGAGGAGGGTAGGAGGAGCTCTGCATATAGATTGAGAGAGAAAGTATAGGAGAAAGACAGAGATAAAGATAGCATCCGCGTGACACAAGTAGCAGAAGCAACAGAACTGAAAACAATCAGGAGATGAGAGTGGTGGAGAATAACACTTAAAGTGAGCAAACATTGCGAAAGAAAGAGAAAAAAAATAACAGCGAGAGAGAAGAGAAGAGGGTGGGTTCTATCTTTCCAAGAGCAGATTAAACTTCATTTTCACAGCCCCGTTCTTGTGTATCTGGGATATTTTCAGCTGCTATCCAAGGACATGCCAGTCAGCCCACACTATGGGGTAGTGTAGCTTGCTCACACTGTCTCATCACATCTGAAATGCATGCTGGGATGCTGAAAGACTAATAAGCACAACCGAGGAATACGAATGAGATGAAGACAGTCTGATCTGTGCGCATCACAACTGTGTGTGTGACAAATGGGCAATCAAACCGGGCATGCATTGGTTGTAAACATGGGCTCTGCCTCCAGTGTTGGCTGACTGAGATGGTATTTTCCCCACCTCTTCCTTCTACCTCTACTTTGATAACAAGGAAGTGGCATATGGGGAAAAGAAATGTGGGGAAAAAAAATTGTGCGAGAAAAGGGTGTGTTGTATTTGGACAGATTGTTATTTCATTGGTCACCTGCAGCTGTTGATTATTTAAATGAGAATCTCATCCTGAATTCACAATCAAATCAAAGTCTGACATAAAATAAGCCAACACTATCTGTGTGTAGCACATACAAGGTTCTGGTGACATGTACGATCAGTGATCAAAAAGCTGATCTCACTACCAGCCTCAATGGCCCAGTAGTCATCTTCCCTCTACTGGGTGACACAGCCTGAGCGTTTCCACTGTCCTTGACTACCTCTCCCTGTCTGTGCTGCTTGAACCATCTCTTATGTTGTATCTACTGCCAGGATCAGCAGTTACTCCATTGTTTTGTGGCTGCACCAAGCTCAGTGAGCTCTGGCTGCAATTAATCATGCCTCCTGCCTGAACAGCATTAATCTCTCTCTGTATCACCAAGTAGGTGAAAACAGGTTTTCATGAGCCGAAGACATGCACTGTCTTCTGGACAGTATGATGAACAGCCTTCATTTGAGTCTCTTGAATATGCATATTGTATTAATGTGTGTCTCTTTACTGGCACAGATGTTTTTTAAATTTTTAGCTAGAGGGAGGATTTGAATTTTAATTGAAATGAGACAAATTAATTTGTTGCATGGCTCTCAAATCATCAGGGGCTTTGAACATCTGACTGACAACCCTCAAACAAAACAAAATACAATAGAATGTGCATACATATAAAGACCCTGCATGTTCACTACAGCTGCGGGGAAGCAAAGTTTATTTAAGTAGCTGTAATCACAGCATTTACCAAACACTGTGTGCAGGATTTATGATTACATACAGTGCTGTGTTCAAGTGGATGCCATTAAAGTTTTGAGTACAAATCCAAGGGAGGATTGTGATTGTGCCAGAATGCAGACTTTTCACAGTTTCACTCTCCCTTCTTTTTTCCTCGAGTGATTTGAAATTGGATTCCCTGCTAATTAATCATAATTATTTTGCTAATGACGTACGTGGCAACATACTCTGGTGTCTCTGAGAAAGAGCCAGCAATTCAAGGTCACGCACGTTAATCCAAACAAGTCCTTCTATATATATCCAACATCCCTGTACTGTGGAGAAGTTGAATGCGGGTGGAAGCTTTGGGGTTAAACTTCATGTTTGAGAGATAAATAAAAAGGAAAATCGGTTGGACAGAACATTTTTGGTTGACAATTTGCAACACCATCCACCCATTTTCTAGACAGCTTATCTGTCAGTGGGTAAGGGTTCACCCTGGATAGGTTGCCAGTTTGTCGCAATGTTTGGGAGTCAGAACATGCAAACTCTGCACAGAAAGACCCCCGGCCTGGGATTCAAACATTGATAATGCTGACAACTGTAACACCGTGCCCTTGCAGCAAGGCAAGTACATCAAAAACTGTAACTACTAGCTACAATTTTGGAAGCAAAGTTAACCTCTGTACTTCTTTTTTTGTTCCTGGTTCCTACCTGCGGAGCAGCAGTTTGGGATGGTTCTTGCTCTCAAGGTTGCGGTCTATGAGGTCAGACAAGAGGTGCTTTAAGACATCAGTGGCGTACTCCAACTTGCTCTGCAGCACTGTCATTATAAGCGAAGCCACGTTGCCCCGGTCCCTCATGGAAAAACCACGCTGGGCTTCCAGAGTGCGAATAAAGCACAGCAGGAAGACCTTGTTGTTAATGAGCTGGCCGAAGGGCTTCAGTCCTTTCTGAACTTGCTCTTGGCGGTAGCCAGGCACCTAAGAGGAAACACAAGAAATGTTCACTTGCCTGAAACACATTGAAAAGACCAAGGGGGGGGGGGGGGGGGGGGGAGTACAGATTCAGTGCTCCAGTGAATCTGTGTGATGAATCGATAAGTCTTTCATAGTGATCACATGTAAACTTATTTCCTCATAGGTTCATTTAAATATAATATAAGCTCTGGCTCCCTGAGTGATCAAACAGTTTAATTTATTTCTGATACTGTAAAATCAAGATAATAGTGTAAAAAAAGTTCAAATAGCTATATATTCTTTATAAATTTGCTTTTTCATCAGGTTTATAGTTCTATAATATTTAACAAATGAAATCCCTGTAGTAAAGGATCAACAAAAAAATAGAAAGCGTGAAAGGAAAAGAAGGAATCTGCTGAGATGAGGAGTTTAACATCTTCCAGCCTTTGTTACGTTTAGTCTGAAGGTGGAGCGTAAAGGCAGGAAAACACTAAGCCTCTGGAGGAAATGTTTATTACTTTGATGGTGTTGTGTTCCACACTAATGCAAGTTGAAAGAGAGTGCAGTGATGTGAATTCCCCTCATCTGAGCCCAGATTGTCCCTGCACCATTTATACTAGTCACTTGCCACACTTGTGTTGCTTCTTTTTTCATATATAGCTTCTATGGAGATTATGTTTTGCGTGTGTGGTTTTGTTTTTTTTTCTATCTGTCAAGCACACAGATTCTCTTTGCACCCAATGCAGCTGTCAACCAGCATATGTTCAGTCTTTTTACCTTTTGCTGGAGAAGCCACTTGTAATCTGCTGGGTGGTATTGTTAAGTTGCAAGTCTAATTTCATACTACTTGAGATGTGTACAGTATTTGTGTGTGCATGTGCATTTTAGCACAGTGCATATAATGCTGGTGAATGTGTTAAAACAAGCACACATGTAAATCTGTGAAAAATGAAGAATGTGTGAACGCGTGCATGCTTTCAGCCTTCTTTTAATAAACTGTGAACATTTTGTGGATTTAGGTCTCAATAAATATATTGTGTACTGCAATAGCACAATATGCTATAACCTGTTCCTTTAAGATAATAAAAAGACAAAATGGGATTCTGTGTAAAGTGAAATTGTTTGTGGAAATAAAGGGAAGAAAACTGATTTTCACTGCTAAGAAAAAACATCCACAGTTACAAGTAACACATAAAATGTCAAGAAGCTAGCTCTTCTGAGCTGACACATACCAGACTATATTTTAATATCTTTCTGGATGTAACTCATTTTAACTGAGTGCCTGGGATGTTAAATATTTTGATACTGAGTAAACTTCCCATGGATTCAGAAAACCTAAAAAGACTTTCCATCACCTGTGCTATTTCTAACTGGCTATAGCTCACAGTCATAAACTTGCCTTTAAATTCTCTGACACATCAATTATAATTAAGAAGCTATCAAGTGCCTAAGACAAGCCTGCTGCTTTCTTCATTAGGCTCTTAGTTCACATTATACTCCTCATACAGTTCAACATTTATACCAATTAAAATATAATTAATATTGCTTATTACTGGGAAATTTTCGTCAGGGATAGAGCAGCCAACCCTGAGGGCAGTGAAGTGGGGGTCCATCATTCTCTTAATGGAACAAGGCGACCTGCTCAATTATGGCTGTCTATCAATGTCACCACTGGGGATAAATGACTTGATTTTTTTTTTTTTTTTTTGCTTTTCTCCCTCTGATTGACTCTTAATTTGTTTTTGAGGTACAGAGTGAAAATGGTGTAGCATCTCATAACGTTAGAGTTATTAATGAGTGTGTGCTCCTCATTTGAGGGCTGCCTTGTTTGTTTTTGAAAAAGTGTGGCGGTCGGCTGTCAAAAGGATTTTGTTTACCAAACACCAACACAAACAACATCGGTGTCAATTTCACCTACTGTGACCCACCACAATGTTAATTTGCTTGCTCATTTTGAATTTCTTTCAAATAAGGCTAATTGCATTGAAATGATTTTTGATAGACTGAAGAACAGGTACACACAATGGTGTTATTTACACTGCTCGATAACACAAGTGATCGCAGGGACCATTACTAACAAAAAAATCTGTTAGAACTTTTTATCTGTACCTGTCCACACACAACCTGTCAGATTTTCCGCATATCAACAAATGAAATCTTCACAGTCTTGAACCAGTGCCCTGTCACTTAGAAAACAAACTAACCAAACTAGCAATTTCTTTTGTGATAACATTCAAATATCTGTGAAATACTCTAGGCCATACCTCTAGGTCTCTCAGTACAGGATGTTCCTCGATGCCTGGAAAAAGGACCCTCATGGTGTAGGTCCTGTAGTCCAAAAAGGGGATTCCGGCACCATCCAGATCACTGGTCAGCTCATGGATGTCTGTCTGAAGCTCTGCAAAAGCTGTGGATAAACCACATAAATAAAGTACAGATTTTTTTTTTTTGGAAAAGACTTTTCATAGACAAAAACTGAGTCATTTGACATTTTGATTTCAACAAGAGCAAAACTAATATTTCAAAAAGTTTAGACCATTTCAAAGGTAATTGGATGTACTGAATAGGAAACACTCAGAATCCATGTACTACCCTTCCCGGATCAGCTAAAGCCACTTACCCTCTTTGCACTCCAAAGCCACACGTGACTCCAGGTTGTCCATCTGCATCTGCAGCCTTTTCAAGGTCAAGTCACTCTCACGAGACTTGCGCTTGTATGCAATGAGCACCACCACGATGAAGAGTATGAGCAGGGCTCCAGCTGCAGCAATGCCAATAATTGCAGTGCTGCTGAGAGGACTGTCAGATGTGATGTGGACCACACCAGGGGAAAACTCGATACCACCCACACGCGCCTTATGATGATGAAAAATAAAGAGGCAGATTATAATTACTGCATTCATGCATTATATATAAATGCACAATTTTTTTCCTGAATGTTTTTCATAGAGATGGGCCATATTTCAGTATCTCGTGTGGATACTTAAGATATGAGACAAGTGGTCGAGTGTAGCGGAGCTATAATCTATAATCAAATATTGCTTCAACTATAACACTTAGAAAGGGTTCAATTACTTGACTCCTCAGAACAGAGTAATAAGTAGTGATCAAACAGACAAGAAAGAAGGCATTCCTCAAGGCAAAATATATCACAAATACATAACTTTAACATGATATCACGTATGTGAGTCACTCTCAACATCAATGTCAAAGCTTAGGCAGACAGACATATTGATTTGCCATTTCAGTGTGTAAACATTTTTGTTTATTTGAACATCTACTAATCGTTTCACAGTAAAATGTCCATCTCTTTCTTTGACGCTACATTCAGGTGGTAACATCAAGAAGCACTTAATTCAAAGTGGTCCCTCTTAAAACCACAAATGGAATCTTTATTGAGTTTGCTGGGACCTTAATCCCTCTTATTGAAGGCTTATTTGTTTGTCTTTTGTCTGCTTGTGGGCAGAAACAGGAACCACACAGTTGATTGGATTAGACCTCTAGTCTGTCTGGAAATGGACAAGGAGATGGATAGAAAACTACAGAAGGAATGTTTGTCTGTCTGTCAATCTGCCAGTCAATTTGTAGGTCTGTGTGCCTGTCTCAGCCACAGCCTGCCTATCTATCATGTCTGTGTGTGTATGTGTGTTTGTCTCATCTTTGTAGATCACATGCTGTATCACTCACCAGGACCTTGTGTCGACCTGTCAGGTTTGGGGACTCACAGAGCAGCTGGGTCTCTGACACTGTTAACATGCAGGGTTTCTCTCCAATCAGAACCGTGTAGTTCAACTTTCCATTTCCACTATTGGTTGGTGGAAGGAAGTTCCGCCCCTGCAGGTTAGAAATCAGGCATGCTGTTTGTACTTTTAAAGGAAATGGTTGGATGTCTAAAGAGCTATCGCAGTCATAGAATGCATGAAAATATGGGTAAGATATGCCATCATTCCAGTAAGTGATATTAAATCCTACAGCATCATCATAACATACCAATGTCATGAAAATCCATAAATTACAGCATTGTAAGTAAATATATATAGACGATCCCCCTACCTTCAGTATGATGGGTGATCCAGGTTTGAGCTCCAGCACCCCAGATACACTGAGTGGCTCAAATTCTGGATTAGGGTAGTAGATAAAATTGGTGGCGTTAAGTGCCATAACAGCCTGCACGTCGTCCAGTTTGAAGCCAAACTCATTGGGTCTTTCAGGCACCTCTTGCTGTCTAACCAGGCTGATGGGCAGCTCTGGTGCTTGACACAGCATGGATATAGGGCTGAGCACCTGGCACAACTGGGAGAAGAAAAATTCATGAATGAGCACATTCTCTGAAAATAACAAATTTAGTGAAGGATATACATGTTCAATTATCAATAACCCTAACCCATAGAAAAATATGCATATGCAATCACGTTTCATAGCTGGAGATTAATATACTTTATCCCAACACATACAACCAAGTTTCATATTATCTAGTTTGCCTCCTTGTAAGGCAACCTCTATCACACTGGTACTTGAAATACTCCAACTTTACTACATGCCATGCCATCCCATCAACAGTCATTAGTGTGAATCTTTTAAGTCACAGATTTACATTTCATGAAACCCATTTGAAACCAGGAGTTCCTGCCTTTCAAAAAGTGCAAAGAGAACCTGCTGGAGTATTTTCCTCAAAGAAAGTCTCAAATTGAGGAGCAGTTAGACAGCTGGTGCAGTGTCACCTCAATCAGGCTTTGATGAGTGAAGATACAGCAGTGATAACTAGGTCCTACCCTTCCTTTATTTCCAGAAAGACACCGGCACCCTCTCATCACGTCTTCAGCCCCTACCCCATTCTGCTCTGTGATCTTTTCTTCTGTCAGTGGCACACTCATTCACTCACTCATCTTCCTCCATTCCACTTTCCCACTAAATGTCTTATACATTTTGCATCCTGTGTCAGTCTTTTTTTTAATCCTTTGTCTCTGGGGTGGTTTATCATTTTATATATGATGTGACTTCAATTCTTTACTTCCTCTTTACTCACATTTCAAAGCCAATTTTGTAAACAGTGGCAGATTGTCCCTCTATTCCTGTCTGTCCTGCTGTCTGAGCATTGACAAATCAACCACTTGTATGTTGCTCTTTGAGAGACATTTCTGTCTCACTCACAGACATTTCACATTTCACAGTAACCTCTGCTATGCAGCCACTCAAACTGTTGCCTGTCACTTTAATTGGCTCCTTGAACATCAAACTTGACAAATCCTGCAAGGCCTTCAGGACATCACTGACATGTCTCCTGTCCTGCTGCTGCAGGAGGGAAAGTGCCAAAAAACAACATGCAAGAAACTAAAAAAACAAAAACAAAAAACATCAGCAACCCTTTTGCATTTGCATAAATGTCTGTTTCCCTTTCATTCAGTGTTAACTGAGTTGTGTTAGGCAATGGGAAAATTAGTAGTTGGCACATTTAATTAAATGTTGGTTCACAGCACACGCTCAAAGTACAATCATTTTAGACACAAAGCCCATTTAAGGGACATGTTAGAGCAGATGTTTAACCTGGACCAAACTCCTGTTCAAATGGACCATGCAGATAGCATTACTGCCTTTTGTTACTCTCTTTTGCAATCAGATCACAGGGATCTTTGAATGACCTTATCTCCCTTCCCCTTGGTAAAAGGGTGAATAAAGGATAAAAGAATTTGATAAAGACCAATCTCTGTGGTTTTACTTCAATGCTGAAATTGTTACAAAGGTGTGGAGTGGAATTAGATCATTCTCTTTTGATTCAACTGCAACCTGTTGATTTTGAGTGTGTCCTCTTTATGTATTGAGGCCTTTCCTTGACCCATTTACCTAGAAGTGGCATTGAGGAATTTAGTCATGTTCTCGAAAATCATTAGTGATGTTTACAAGGGCTGACCCCCCTTGATACCCAGGGAACCGGTTGTGATGCACAAAGTTTGGTGTGTTCATTTAATTCATTCAGTCAGTTCACTTTATTTGCTACTGGTGAACCGAAACAAAACATTAAACAAAATAGAAATCCAAATATTGATAGGGCATGCACATATAACACAAAACATGAAACGCAAGAACATACTCAGATAAATGGATAAAAAAGACAAAACATCAGATGGTTTTTCCAACTCTTTGTTTGTGTATGCAGTTACTTACATTGAGTGTCTCATGGCCATTGTATTTAGCTCTGATAAGTGGGGTCTGAATGATGTCCAGGTTAGTTCCTGTCACTGTCACTGGGGTGTGTCCACTAAAATAATAATAATAATAATAATAAAAAGATTGACAACACAGTTAAAAGGGATAGTTCAGACTATGTTGACAGACAATGATATGAATTACTCACTGAGAGTGACATTGATGTATAAACTCATCCAGCCTACTGATACAAAATTAGGATGTCATAGTCTATATACTATTTGATTAATGACAATATACTTACGGTTTGTTGTTAACTACATTAATTTACTGATTTTTGTCTTTTTTTTTGACAAGCACCTGCCCTGGTATGTTATGTACATCTACAGGATCCAGAGCACCCACCACTATCTGACACTACTGAGTAACATGCAACCTGTTGTCAAAAAAGGGACTAAATTCTAAGGCCATACCTGTAGATGCTCCACTCAGGCTCTATCTTAGTGATGGTCGGATCCTCCACATATTCAAAGCGCAGGTCTCTCTGTAGATGAGCCCTGTCTATGCTCACAGAGACGGACACATTTCCATAACCATGCGGGGAAGCATGGGTTCGGCAGGTGAGCCACTGACCACCCCGCCTAAAATGATGATAGGATAAAACATTAGATATGTGCAACTGAGAAAACAGTGTTATTCCGACCAATAGACAAAGATGGCAGAATACAGTCACCTGAAATAGGTTTTATTTAACACATATATTACATTGTGTTGTGGTTCAGTAGTCAGACCCTTAGTTATTATTACTATTGGCACAGACTACTAAATGACTCAAAAACCAATGACAATCTAATATTTAATGCAGGTGAGTGGGTGGTAAAGAGGATACGGACAGACAGTTTATTGACTAAACTTTGAACTGAAATTTGAATATTGTGGATTATATTAATACTTTGTTCCCATTAATTGAAACTGTAAAAATGTCACTTCTAATTCATTAAAGATAAAAGAAGAAAGAATTACTGGGCTACATGAGAGGAGTCAGGGTTTACTCTCTATAGTTTGATTAACACCGACTTTGACTGAGCCTTTAATAGACTGTTAAAATAAGATTGACAGGGTCAGTTTTGGGTTGTTCCCCACTAACCTGAGATAAGTACATGGCTGGTCCTTAAACATGATTGATACATTGCTCCCAGCATCAAGGTGGCTGCCTGTGATGTTGACAATGGTTCCTCCGGAGACTGGCCCTCGGCTGGGCTTGAGGTTGATAATCCTTGGGATCTGGAGAGGGTAGAAAGGATAAAAAGGGTGGGGTCAAAAGTCAATGTGAAAGAAGTTAGCAAAATAAATTTACAACAGTGAAATGCTTAAATGTATTGAGGACACACATTTATTAGTTAAGATGAACCAGAGTTATAGAGTAATCAAAGTATAGGGCCAAATCAGAGAAATCCTTAACAAAAAATTCATTAGTCATGTATAAAATGTGAATGAGTTTGCACAGTTCTGTATGCAAAGTGTTGTGTTTGGATTGTTAATTAGTTTTAATTCACTATGTACTCTATATATGTGTACAATCGACCATGAATGGATCGTTTCATCTTGTTAAACATGAATACCTGTTCTAAGGAGATAGGAAAGAGATGTCTAAAATCATACTTTGCATTGCTAATGAAATTGCACAAAAGTGAACCTATTCCTATAATGATAAGACTTTTGGTTTCTTTTCATATAGGTTCCAGGAAAAAAAAAGAAATCCATTGAATGAGCATTCTCGGCTCAAAAAGCCTCTGGGTGTTGATGTAGACACAAACTGACTAATCCCACTTACATACACTATACTGTGGAGGAAATGTTTCAGCTAATGTAGCCCACTGCAGGGTGAAGCTGAAATAAATCCACCTCCAGTTCATTTGGTCTTGTCTACAGCCTACTGTGTAGTGTGACATCTAGACCTAACATCATATAATCCTCTACAAGGACCCCATTGAGAAATAAACCTCGGCCAGCACCCATTAATGGATGGCAATAAAATGATAGGACTGCATAAAATCAGTACATAATGGCAACAACAGCAAGTTTATTTCAGACAGTAAAAGTGTGTGAGTAATGCCAATTAATTGTCTGTAGAGTGAAAGCAGACAAGTGTGCTACGTGTTTGGTTTTTATGTGTTTGCGGCAGAAAAAATGTATTTATAATCCTCAGTATTTGCTTTTTGCTCTAGGCTCATTAACAACTGCCAGTCATGTCTCACTGCTGACACATGTATGAGAGAAAATGCTGACAGGGAGACCAACGCTTTGTGAGAAAAACACCATGTTAGATCAGTGACAAGTATACAGTACAAGGAATCTGACATGCACATACAGCATTAGCACAGTTGGTGAGAACACAGACCAACAACTAGTAAGATGCTAACATACAATGATATAGGTAGTATCATTGTTGCAGGAACGCAAACCCTAACCCCATATAAAGTATATTTAACCATCAAAAATATTGCTTAAGATTCTATGTACCATACAGCTGAAAATAGAAACTCACCACAAAGTAGTAGTACTTGGAAGAATTTGCTGTGAATTCTGCTATACATTCTCCGACACCCACACAGACCTGCACATGCCCGGTATATTGGCTCTTCTCTGCTTTACCCATCTCACACACAATCCTGGAAACACACATTTGTATTATTAAACACATGGAAAGGCTTATACAGACACACCCAAATTTGTATGCCAAACACAGAAATGCATTTCGAACCATGCTGGAGTTTCATTGCCAGTAAGTGTATTACTGATTATGTTACATGAATGGATTCAAACCTATATTGCAACCTCAATAAAATAACATACTACTTGGCAGTGGCATCACCTCCCATGCTCTGCCGACTTGTGGGAGAAAAAGAAAAAGTCTTCATCTTTTTACATATGACCTCAAATACAGCTCTTCTGCTGGGTCAGCGTTTGCTTAAAAAGTGCTGGCTCACGACTTATTTTCTTTGCAGAAGCAGCACTGGGTTTGTTGATAAGCTAACTTTATACTAGTTTAAAATAATTTGATGAACTCCACCTGTTAGGAAGCAAAGTGTTGGATTAAATTCAAATGTCAACTAAATGTAACCTCCAAGACTTTCCAGAATGATTATGGACTGTGGATGCTTGGGTGCGCATATGTACTGTTATAAAATATAGAGGCCTGAGCTACTCTCTGTTGCCCTCAGCACTGTACTGTATGTGCACTGCTGTAACTTGGATGTTAAATCAAATTTTCTGCTTGTCTAGGGATCAGTCCAAATTTAGTCCAAGTTTACGAAGACTTAATTTGTTACAGTCCTTCTCTTACTAATGTTAGCTCACAGACACACATGCAAATAAACACCCTGGGGTGAGTACTCTGACTCACGATCAGTTGGTATGGTTGACTATATTTATATCTTGTCATGTGATAAATGTGGATAACAGTGTTGTGCCTGCATGCGACTCAAATGTCTTGGGGGTTTGCTGGGGTCAAAGTGCTCTCTGTGAAATTATGCTGAATTTATCATTTAGTTTTTCAGCTGTGTTAAACTTCTCCCACAGTACAGCTAGTACAGCTGTAAAATAACATATTCAATGATATTATGTAGATATTGGTTGACAGAATGGTAAATTATTGTGAAGTAAAGCTCATTACCACTTATAATTATCACTCTATATTATATTTATAAATTGGCTGCAGGCGTTTACTGATCTGCAGGAATGTAAATAGAGAATGACAAAGTGAGAATATGCCATGTACTACTTAGTGCTTGGAAAGTGTTTTAAAAACAGTTATCAGTGTAAAATGTGACTTACTGTTCAGCAGGGATGTAGCCCTCACGTATTGGGGTGCAATCGACTCCAGCAACTTTCACGTTATCTTGAATCTCTCTGAACTCTAATCCCAGGTTCTCACCGCGGATAGTAACAAGTGTGCCACCTTCCCTGGGACCCCGAAGAGGGGTGATCTGTTGAAAATCAAAGCTAGACTGATGATTTTGGAGATGTGAGTTTTTTATTTTTATTTTCCAAAACAACATAAACATTGTAGGGTGATATCGGTGTTTGCATTAGCAAGTTTTTAAATTGTAAATTCTAGATGAGGTAATAAATGTACTCTGTATAGTAAAAAGTACAGTACATTAAAAACGTTAACATGGATAATACAGTGTTATGCCATATGATTCCTAGACTCTCATTTCTTTCCAAAATAACAATTTTAGTGTGGTACTATAAACTGCTTGATATCTCCAACATGTCTCTTAAACCCATGGTCCATACTGTAACTAGATATCAGCTTTTTGGGTTACAGGCCATTATTTAAAATGACAACTCTGTTTGCTCCTTATCTATAAATGAATGAATCAGCATGACAAACACTTTGGAGAGCAGGAGACCTCCACAGCTGTGCAAGCATATTCAAAGTAATCATGCGATAGCATAGGAACATGACTGTTTACTGGTGTCTGATCATAAAGCCCTCATCATGCATATTTTGGCCAAAATGATAACTTTCCATATGTTGTGAGACAGCAGTCAGACAGTTAGACTCCAATGTTTCTACTTTTACTGCTATTATGATAGATTTTTTCCAAGTACTTTAGGGATTAATGATAAATGTTTCCATTCTCATGTTATGAAACTCTTCTAAAAGCTTGGGAGATGGTTGTCAAATAGAGACCATAAACGACAAAATAATAGCTGCAGACTCAGGGTCAAGGGACTGCCATTTCTCAATCTTCTAGTCAATGAAATCTGAAATTTATTTATCTGCTATTTTATAAGTTAACTTAAAACTTGACATTAGGTGACGTGTTTGGAGTAATCAGTGTCCTTTGATTTATCAGTGACATTTCTCATTGTTGATGAGGAGGAACCCATACCCATCAACATTTTACTCACACAATTACTTTTTGGCCACTGAGTGTGTGCGCACATCATCAGGCCAGCCTAGATGGATGGATGTTAGAAATGGACACAGAATATTCTTTCTCTACCTGTCTCTGCCAAATAGAAGTCCTCTACGCTGCAGGCAGGGGCCAAGCTTTAATGGTACTGTGTCACCATTCTCACTAAAAAATGGCAATCCCAAGGATTTTCCGTGAGGCTGAGACTCATTGTTTTACTGCTCAGTTCATACTTGTCTGCATCACCCTCAGTGCTGCTCACAGGCAGAGTGGTACGTGACCGTGTGTAGCCTTATCTCAAGACTTGAAGGTGTCGTATTCTGTGGTGTGATAATCCTTATATTACTACTATATGTGCATCAAAAGAATAAAATTTTCCCATTTCGTGATTTTTCAAGAATGTGAATTGAAACCAACAAGTAGTGGAACTTGAAAGGAACAAGCCAATCAAATGACAGAAGCAAACTCAAGCTGGGTCACACATAACGTGAGTCCTATGCCTGTCATGTGTGAGATATCGTTATCGTTCAGCGTCTGATTAATAAGGCTCCCTGCTGATGTTTTAATGAAAAAAAAAAAAAAGAGCCTTCTGGGAATGTCGCTGCAATACATGCAATTAAAAAGATTTTGCACAATGCATTGTGGCGCTCCATTTATTGGCAAATATGGAGGATGGAGAACAAGAAAGACTTAAAGAGAAATACAGAAGGAAAAGGAAAGGCGGGAAGAATAAAAAGGCGAAAGAGAGATGCAATGAGGCGTTGATTAGATTTGTGACTTTGACAAGATAACCGACGGTTGGTAGAGGAAAACACTTAATCACTTCTCCCTCTCTCGCCCTTTCTTTCCATCTTTCTATGCGACTCTCTCCCCCTCATATTGTTGATGGGAGATGTCATTATAATGATGCATATTAGAATGCATTAGGGCCTGGTCGTCTTGGAAAAATCCTCACCGCTCACCCGCTGACAGTTTTTATGGGGGACGTGAGAAGGCTGCAATATGTCCCTGCTGCAGCCTCAGGCATGTGAGGAGAAATACAGAGCCCATCTTAAAGAATAAATCCACTGTTCAGTACGAACACAAACACTAGGGTGGAGGAATAATGGAGTGAATCTGACTTATCCAGACTCTTTAATAAGTGGGATGAGTGACAAAATATCATCATCTATCACCTCACTGAAGACTTGATTTGATTTTGCAGGGGTAAAAATGTTCACAATGTTTTTTGTTATCAGTGAGAAGAAGAAAAGGTCAGGCTATCGTGGAGTTTTGGACAAGTTTTATGTCGTTCAACTCCAAAGATCTTTTCCTGGCTGATTCCCTTGCCTTCCTTACTTAAAATGATCAGATTCATGGTGTAAGGTCACAGGAAACGGACTTAAATCAGATTTGTGGTGCTCCTTTCACCAAATCTCCACCAAGGTCAATCACTTATCTGTACGCTGGTGTATTTAGGATGCCATGGGGAGTGGAAACCAGAGAAGGGATTACTCTATCATTCCTGTATCCCGCTCTCCTCTCACTGTCCAAACCCATCAGTCCCCAGGACACCAAAGGGGATTCCCTGCTCTTTTTTATTCACGCTTTGCGTCATCCCTTCAGCTCTCGTCAGTCACCATCTGCTCCAAACACTCCTCTATGGGAAAAGGATGCAGTGGGAATCATTACATCCATCATGGGGGAAAGGAGAGGGGGTTAGATGGCGGTCCTCTTCGACCCTTCACCCGAATATGACGGTGTTCTGGATCAGTCTACCCACATGTCACCATACCTCTCATTAATGTGAACCCAATCCATCCTCCTCTCTCTTCATCTGGACATCTTTCCATCCATCTTTCTTTTGTATCATCCTATCCTTCATCTCACCTGCATTGCCCCTTTTATATATCTTGCAGAAGCCAAGTCTATTTGCTGTTTTCAGGAGCATGCTGGGTTAAGTGTGGGTTTATGTGAACATCTGTGCAGAGTTGATTGATAACAAGCAACAGCAAGAATGATTTGTCTTTTTCTAGGTCTCACATTGACAATATGAGTGTTAGTACACTGGAAGTAAGAGAAGAGATGTAACCACCGAACACTCTAAGAAACTGTAAAATTACATGATTTTCTAGTGTTGGGATTCTAGCACATTATCATTTGAGAAACTTTTTGAAAGGTGAAATGTATAACTGCACTGTAAAAAGGTGTAAAATATATTGATTTTGCTGTCAAAGAACAATTCTACTGTCAAGTAAATGTACCAAGACTTTGTAATGAACTATCAGTGCACTGTAATTTGAGTTACTAAAAGGTAATTACATTAGTGTTGAGATAGCTTGACCCATGTTTGTGCTACATGTGTCGACAGTGGCCACGCGTCCTTTGGTATGTTTGTCTTACCTGTGTGATCCGTGGGTGGGTACACTTGCTGTTGATACCATTATGCTCCAGCCACTGGTTCTCAGGGTGGGGGCAGTGTTGCTTCAGGGTGCAGCGGTTCTCTCCTTTACACCAGACACACCCGAACAGTGGGTCTGCCTTCAGACACAAACCACAGCTGCCGCGCTGGGCGTCACATTTGTACAGATGGACTGTGCAGGAGACAGGAGAGAAGGGAGGAAATGGCAAAGGGAGAAAGAGTGTGAAACTCAAGCGAATGACCTTGACACAAATGATGTACAGAACTGTCAATGCATGTGAATTTACTTTGGGCAAAAATCTCTTAGGTGATGAACAAGTACACAAAAAAGTCCAATTTGGTGTGTTTGCTTAATCTCTGTCAGCTGCTGTTTGAATATGCAAACAACCAACTCTAAATGAGACATTAGCTGATATCTTTGTCTCATTACCTCTCCATCCATCATCATCTCCATATACACCCCTTCTCTCGCTCTCTGTCTGTCTCTCAGCAGTTCCTAGACTGCTATCTCTTGCCTCCATTCATTCACCACACGTTAACATATAATTTCCATGGCAATGGGCCAGCCATTTTCTTTTTAATTGTGATTAAAGGCATGCCTGATCTGTCCATCAAGAAGTGCTCTAGGAGCTGCTTCCTCTATTTGCTAACAAAGGTGGTAAGATAGAGAAAGACTGATTTATGCATCTCCTATTTTTCTCTAACTTTTGTTGCTTCTTTGCAGCTGCACTTATGCTCAAGGAAATGTTTTGTACACCGTATCTGACTCAGACACACATCTACAGAACTGCAAACATTGTACAAACTTTGCCTCACAGTGAAGTGTCATGTTGGCATAACATCCTCATTTTAACAATTTGCGTCCTGACTCCACTGCCCCTGGTTAAATTGAATTTTTTTCCTGTCAGAGAACTACAACCCCCAGCATGCTGCTGTTTTCCAATCCCAGCATGGTACACTCTCAGTGACAAATCACCAAACTGAATCAAGCTGAGTAGCTGAATGTGGAGTGCTTAAAAATTTAGCACTAGCAGTCATCCACATATACAGTGAGTATATGGAGAGTTACATAGAAAACAAAGATCAAATAAGTATCTATCTTTTCTATTGTATTCTATTGTATCTATTGTATACCTGTGGCTTTGCCAGCCAAAATAAATTCCCTTTGCTTGCTTAGATTCATAATTCAAATTATTCTCATTTTTATTATACAATATATTGGGAAGTTATTATTATTCTTCTGACATGTATGCTGGTAAAGCACGTTGATGGGAAAAGATTGGCAAACTCCCTGAGCGGGGTTGACAGGGCAAATAAGAAAAACATCTGAAAAGAAATAATATTTGAGAGGAGGCACAACCATGTAACTTGGAGCTGGGAAGAGACAGACAACAGTGAAGTGACAGACAGACAGATGAAAACAAAGAGAGACAGTGAGGGAGAAGAGAAACTGATAGAAGAAAATCTTAACAGAGGATACGTTAAAGTTAACCACTCTACACACCAACATCAGAGGACAGATGCTGCACCTCAGCACACCGCAGACCTGTTACCATGGAGACCGGCTCCAAGGGCAACAATGGGGAGGCAGCAGCTTTACTGTGTGTGTATGTGGGAGCCTATTTGTGTGTGTGAAAGAGTTTATCAGATTTTGACTACATGTATCTGAGGTTTTATGATACAATGAGAACTATGCCCAAAGTTGATATGGATGTGTGTGTCAGTTCTCACAACTTTAAGGGCCTATCAGTGGATGAAGACTTGGTTTTAGGGTTAGGATTAGATTTATCTACAGGAAAGGATTGGGAGCTATGCAGATGTGATGTTTATGTTCAAACTCACCTTTGTTGTGGGCGGGGTTGTCAATGCTGAAATCTCCATTCCAGATGACGGTCAGCTCTACAGGTAGGCTGCTCATCTCCATCCCATCATAGAAATACTATGGCAGAGTATACCATGGCAACCAGGGAGGAACGGAGATATAGGGTAGTGAGTATTAGAAAGAGAGAGAATAAAAGAGGAGCTGTTAAGCTACTTTAAACTGTCTATTATCTCCAAGTCCAAAAGCCTATGGTATCACAATCCTCCTTTGAATGTGAAATAGATCATCAACAGGTTGCTGCACACACAATGAATACACCCATGAAATCACACACATGCACACTGAATTCACAACCGCACACTATACACACCAGAGAGCTTCCAAAGAGAAGATTATTTTTCATTTGGTTGTATAACACCAGCATGGAGGGTTGATGCTAGAATCATAATTTTCCGCTAAATTACAGTTTCCCTCCTTCACTGCTCAATCAAAGTACAATATTTGGATTGTACTCTGATTATGCACATGGATCCCACAGACATCTCTACACACAGACACTGACACATGCACTCAGAGTGATGAAGACAGACAGGAAGATGAGATGTTATTGTATCAACAGGCGATTAGCATCAAGACTAGCATAAAGCCTTTTTCATGCTATTCTTTCATTGCTGTCAATGCATTATTCAGTCAGTGAATGGAACCTGATCGCAAGGATGGTTGTGTAGGTGAGACAAAGTCAGGCTCTTGTCTCATCTACCCACTGCCTAGCCAGTAGAGCAAAAATCCCCTGAGCTGGAATGAGTGTGTATGAGTGTGTGCATGTGGCTGAGTTTGTGTGGCAGAGATTGAAAAAGTATTATTGTCTCTTTTATGGGAAGCCTTTATAGAAATGGGGCTTCTTTATAGAGATTGTGTTAGTGTGTGGGTAGGAAGTGCTCAATGATGATATGTCACATAAGCTGACACACGCACACCACTAACCGACGTGTTTTGACACTGGACCGAGGAGCTGTTGAAGCGAAGGGCAGGAACTCTGTGCTCATTCCCCTGGATAGTCAGCAGACACTCGTACCCCCTCTGACCAGACTGGGGCTGGGGGAGGTTCTTTGCCCGTAGTGTGATGGGCTTCACCACATTTACTGGAACCAGGATCCTCTCTGCAGGCAATAGCTGAGGACACCCCTGGAAGAAAGACAAAAAGACAAGGAATGATAATCAAGTGCAGTTTCCCTGCCACATTAGTTCTGCTTTTTAATGGAAGAATGCTGACATTTAGGAAAAATTTGATCTGATAGCAACTTTCCCAAATGTAAAGCTGGCTCTTCCTCTCCCAGTATCTCTGAGGTCTAACAGGCACCGAGCCTATAAACACACAGGGCCATCAACATTATTTATCACATCAGGTAGCTGTCACCAGCATTTAGCAAACTCATTTTCAATGACTTTGAGTTCCACTTAAGGGTGGATTGTTTCAAGAGCTGTGAAGCTTTTGCTTGTCATACTTCCTGTTTGGTTAATATCAGCAGAGTTTCTCAGTTAGAAAGCCCTGGGACTTGCTCACAGTCACTGTTAAACAGGGGTCAGGTCAATCAGTACTCCACTATCATTACCGATGACAGAGAACATGATACAATGAATAACTGTTATACATAGATATGACCTCTCAGTTTGTATGCTTCTATTTATGAAAATATGTGTCACCAATGTGTCAAAATAAGGGTGATTTCTACCTGTGCACCAATTAGGAAAGAATGAATGACCTTAAGAGAGGAAGACAGAGAGAGAGATACTCAGCAAGTCCCTTAGGAATTGGAGGTCTAAAATTAACAGCCAATCAGTTCAAGGGTGACTAAATGGCTAAAAATAGAACATTTATGACTTTCCTGGGAGAGTGGAAGAGGAGAGGAGAGAAAAGAAGAGGAGGACAGGTATACAGAGGGGAAGAGCTGGACAGAGAAGAAAAGAAGACAAACAGAGGATGACAGAGAGCACACCTTTAAAAAAAACTGTGGCAAGAGGAGGAAATTGACTGATAAGCATAAGTTAAAGCTGAGGCAGGAGGTAAAAGAGGAAAAAGATAATAAATAGAGAGCAGCACTTCCCCAAGTACTTTGCAAACTTTCATGTTTTTGCAGAAGAGCAGTGGATAAAGAGAGAGAGCAAAATAGGCAAAATGAGAGAGAGGAACAACAAAAGAACAGAGCGACTGAAAGAAGCAAAAAATACCATTAAGCGTATGCGACAGGAGGAGCCTTAGCATGTCAAAGAGGCAGAAGGAAAAGGGTGAAAAGAAGGAAAGCAGATAAGGTGAACCCCTGCATGGATGGAGCTAAGGGGGAGTGAAGCATAGCGCACGTTGAACTGGGTGATAACACTTGTTTGAAGTTCATTAAAAGCCACTTGATTGGGTTAGGCTGAGTGACTGACTGGATGGCTGCGCAGTGAGAGAGGGGGGGATGTTCTGTGACACTATTCACAAAGTCATTATAGATAAATGACACACAGGGTGAGTGAGTTCAGTGGTAGAGGAGAGGAAGGAGAGGTGTGTGTTTGCTCTTCCAAATCTCATTTTCGTAAGAACGAAGGGTCGTATTTGGAGAACAAAAATGAGTGTGAGAGCAAAGAGAGATGCAATCCATTTTTAATCACATCTCTTCCAGTTAATACACTTGAACAATAGGGACAATAAATTTGATCTGGTTTTTGGAAATGAAGGCATGGGAGGCAGTGGAGTATGACTTAACACGGTGACTTAAGCTGAATTTCAAAGGCACAGATCTGCACTGATGGTGGTATGTGGTGATGAGGATTGTGTGTGTGTGTGTGTGTGTTTGCATGCACAACACACATGCACACACACATCATTACAGCTAAAATGAATTGAAGTATTTGAAGCCCTAAACTCAAACCAAAATGACACTTCCTAGTAAATGCAAGTAGATAAAGGTTAATACACTAACATGTGGGTGTATGCACATGATCACACACACAGCCTTGGAATCCCATTACAGTCTAAGATAAACGCCACAAGTCAAAACCAGACATCTCTTGTATCATCTTGCCTTTGTGAACACATGCTAAGGAGATTGAAAACTCCCAAAATGCAGATTCAGCTGACTCCACAAACACACGCACACATATCATTAACACCTTCCAGTCCTCTTTCCTACACCAACATCAGTCACAGCTGTGCTCCAAATAGTCATCTATGGGGTTTCAGGTAAATCATCTTATGTGGTCACACATAAACACACGAGCACTGCCAGGTCTACACACACAGTTAATTCAAACCCATAAACCAGATATATGTCCTGTAATTCACACATTAAAGAGCACACAATCAGCCTCAGTTGCAATGAAGCCTGTCAGCTCCTTGTCTGTTTGAAATCTTTAAAATCTTGATTTATCTGAATGCTCAACATTTTTATTTTGTGACAGAGCAAACAGTAAAATAAGCACAAAACATATTTGCTTCAAAAGCAGTGAAAAAATATGATTCAAAATTCAACCCAGCAGATCCTGTAACACCCTGAGTTTGTCCTCCTCCTACTTGCCTCAGTTTTCTCTGTTTGTGTGCACACATGTACACTCAGACACACTCATATAACACAATGATTGTTCCCAGCAGTCCCTCAGGCCAAGTGGGCTCTCAGTGGTGTGTATATTCTAGTTGGCTACTAATGCTGGTGGTGTTGGCAGTTGTGCTCGCTGTCGCCTGTTATGATTTACACCAATGCTAAGTTGATCTGATGTCAGTGCTTTTATAGCTCCTTCCCACCCTCGCAACCCCCAATGACTGAGGTGCGATAAATAACAGAAGAGGAAATGCAAATTGCCCCACAGATACATTTCCACAAGCTGCATACTACATAAACAGACACACAATCCCATAAATATGCACATACTCTTGCTGTGCGCCACCATACAGACAAAAAAAAATGTACAACTCTTGAAGTTCTCCACTCCACCCAGTTGTTGACTGTCAGAGAAAGGACGACGACAGTGAAGTGAAAAACAGAAGGGTTTAAACATTACTTATTACTGGAATTTAATCAAATCAAATAAACTTAAATTAAGGAAATCATAACAACATTATGTCATTTAGGTTTTGTGACATTGCAATGGAGTTGGTCACTTAGCTTTGGTTAATGCTTTTTTGTGACATTGAGACTTCTACTGTAACCCTAATATAAAGCAGGGGAGTTTTTTATTTCTTTAATGTTTAAAAGCAACATGTTTTCCAGAGGCGTCTTCAGTATTACTCCGAAAAATCTACTGACCAAATTGGAAAAAAAAAAATTCTGCCACTTCTAGATTGCTTGTTCAAAACCTCTAACAGTCGACATACGAGGAGTGAAACAGGAACTATTTCTGGACACAGATCCTGCAGTTGATTTGGAAGATATCTCAGAACCTGGACAAATAAAAACAAACCTGGTTAGCTACCAGCAGCATTAGGGAGCTTTGTGGTATTTTCGGTGAGAAAACTATTCTCTCCTTGCTAAAGGCAGAGATGAAAGTTCTACAGTCGTGTAATGAAAGACCAAAAAAGCACCTGTCAACAGCATGACACCATCACACAATGTAATAAGCACATAATAACATAATAACGCTGACTTGTGAAAACCAAGCTAGCACATCTCTTTTTCTCTACATTATCATCCATTCTTCCTCTTTCCATCATTTTGCTTTGTCCGACCTCAGCTCTGACTCTCCTCCATGCTTGTGCTTTATACTGCCTTCATTTATCTCTTTCTAAATCAAGCCTCTGTTATTCATCCTATCTAGCTCACTGACCCTTGTCATTTCTTTTATCAACTCTCCCCCTCTCTTTTTTAGACTTCTTTTCTTCTTGGAGACCTACTTAGATCTGATAATTAGAGGCTGGTGGGAGGTGTGAAGGGTGGAGATAGGGAGAGTGACAGAAAGTAGGAAGCCGAGTGGGAACTGTGAATGTAAAAGCCCTTGGCATAGTTTGAAGCAAGGGAGGGGGAAAGGAAAAGAGAGAGAGAGAGAAGCCCGTAACTGTAGCAGCATAGAGTGTGAAGATGAAGAGGATCTTTAGTTTTCATTCACGTACACACAGACACACCTTGTGGTTACCAAGAGCTTTTCTTAACTGGCCTCTGTTTTACCATTTCCTAGAGAGCCTCGGGGAAAGACACTCTCCTGCTCTCAATCACCCTCCCTTCCCTGCTGTTCTTCACCTTGGTTCTATACAGCTGCCCAATTTACACTTTATTTTAGTTTCCCACAAATACCTCTTCCTCAGTTACTTATACTCCTTGTGCATCTTTGTCCACGGTGATTCATTATAACTTTGGTTTTGGCTATATTGGCTATGGCTATGTTGTTTATGATAATTTCTTCTCCCTAAACTAACTGCTTAGATAGGAGAAGGCAGAATGATCTCAAACTGTTTACACTGGTTATCAAAGCACCTTTGCGTAAGGTAAAACAAAAAGTTAGTGTACCTATTAAGTCTGTGATAATCGTTGATGAGGAAAGAGAAACATTTATAGTAGCCTGCTATGTGGTGTTTGGATGGTATATTGCCTTTGCTTTCAGGTCCAGATAGTTTTTTTATTTATTTTTATTTTAAATTTCTTTCACTACCACTTTGTTTCACTTCCTTTCATTTTCAATTTGATGTATCCCCTTTGCCTTCACTCTGCTAATACTCAACTGACCCCTCAGCAGTCGTGCCAGGGTATCTCATTGATTCTCCACCATCCCTGTCTAATATTGCCTACTAACAGCTATTACTGCTGGTATTTAGCTTCTTTAATAAAATTAGATTGATGTGTTGATCAATAAGTTCCTAGTAAATAAACTCCCAGGCATCGATCACCACAGCACAGACAGGAACTAACTAATTCACTAATATATATACGTGCTTGGGGAAAGGGATATGAATTAAATGACATTAAAATTTTGTGTGCTTTATATCTTCCTATGAGCTGAACATGTAAGGGCTTGGCAGATCAGCAGGATATGAGAATACTTCCATATATAGTTCCCTTAGGTATGACAGTTGGTTTCTTTTGCTTTCTGAAAAAGTGCTAAATGGGCAGGAAAACAAACACTGCTCCTTGTGTAGAAGTGTGTGGCCTATTCATGCCATAATCCAAAGAACAGCACTGGTCAGTAATTACATATGGCTATTTATTCAGTGTAACCGAATAGAGCTGAATGCATGTTCTTTGTCAGCAAGGCTCATCAGAATGGCAAAGACCTTGAGATGTACGGAGGGCAAACATTTACGTGGCCTTGATTAATGTGCCAACAATCAAACATCTGATCTTGGTGCCCACATCACTGCTGGCATAAATAGAAAGAGAGCCACTGTACGCCCAGGCTTGGCTTTAACTCTATCCTGCCATGCATACTAACAACAAGCTCAAACAGTAGGGGGATTCGCCTGGCATCAATCATTAGCACAGCATTAAGGGATTATTTAGATCACTGCCTGGAATCCCTTTATTGTAATAGTATACAAAAAAATCAACTCCAGCACAAGAGGTCATTCCATTTCAGACAAGAAAGTTGGTTTGTCTTTTCTCATCAAATTTGGGCATGATTCTGTTGGATGGTCATGTGTGTGTCTAAATTATTAATTCAAGGCAGGAACGAAAAGTCTGGCAGCAAATACATGACACAGGATTTGAGGGGTTAATTAAAAGCAAATTAAAAATCCTTAAGCCTGCAAAACACCTGCTATTCTGAAGCAACGTGACAAAACAGGGACATCATTAATCTGCTAATATCAAATCCCCCTGACTTTATTTATACCCCCCTTTTTTTTTTGGTCATCAACACAATAGGAGAGAATTCACATACTATTATCCACTGTCAATATTGACCAGGAGCGCCTGAGTTAATTAGAAAAGTAAACCTGCAAAGACTCAAGCTTGGGCCTGACAAAGCAGAAGGTTCAAAAGGATAATGGAAGTGGCAGAAAAAGAAAATAATATCGTCTGAGCAGGTTGAATGACTCGGGGGGGAAACATGGGTGGAATAACACAGTTGAGAGCAGAATGCTCATCAAAGAAGGCAATCTGGCTAAGCTTGTCCCTGCCCGTTGTGCAGTGCCTGCCAACCCAGACATGAGCAGTAGTGATCTTCATCATAGCTCACCTCAGGCTAGGATTAACAGGCCACTAACTCCCTGTAAAACCCTCCCTGGAAAAGTACTGTGAATTGGCAGGGCACAAGCAAAGAAAAACTGTAAACACACACACACACACATACGGACAAACATAAAAATACAAAGAAGCATGCAGATATGCCGATATAGTTAACCACAGGCCCTCACCAGCATTACGGATGAACACAGCCACATATTCAAACCTTTCTTCACCACCTTGTACTACTCTGAAGGCTGCCACTGTGGCATTGCCTGTAGACCAGAGTGGGACCTTTCTCACAGGATGCGAAGTAGGAGGGTTGGGGGCAGTCACTGAATATACCCCATCCAGTGAGTAGCATGTCCTCTGCAGCAGAGCAGCCTAATTACAGTGGGCTCTGCTTCTACGGGAATAGAACTGGCTGCCAATATTATTGATAATTCACACAGACTAAGCTGTCGCTGGGAATAGGGATGGGCAAGAGGAAATGGCTCTGTTTTATTAGCTTCCACTGCCCTTTGATGTGCAGTCAAGAGCAAGACATGCCAAGAGACTCCTGCCAGATGGAAGCACTACAGCTGAAAGGTGTCTCAATCCTTTTAACATAACTCTTTTTGCATGTGAAACCTATAATGACAGTCATTAGTCTCATGTAGCCAAACATTTCCCCTCAATTTATTTCACTGTGTTTTACTACCTAGCTGGCCCAATAAGCAAAGGCTGTCTGGAACTGGGAAGCACTAAAACTATGGGGATTCTTAGACATTCTTTTAATGGATCTTATCTGTCTTTGAACCTAGAGGTGCTGCTAGACATTTTAGACCTCCTGAACACAGCTCAAAGCTCTACTGAGGGCTTTATTCTTCCGGTTGCATCTATCAGGTTGGGGTTTGATGAAACAAGAAAAAGTAAACACATTACAGTAAATCTCTTTTTTTGCAGGCCTTCAGTTGGGGCTCACCTCCGTTTTCTTGACTCGTCCTTCCTGGAAGGAACATGTGCGTGGGTCATGGGTACAGTCATGTCTGTACTTACACCAGTGGCACTGGTAGGGACTACTCACACATGACAGACACCTGAATGGAGAGCAGAGGAGAGGAAAAAAAATGTGAATTGGTATTGTACTGATGAACAAAAGCTCAATATGTCTTACTTATGTACTGAATATAATACAATTTCTAACACTTAAACAATCAGCATGAAGGGATAAGCTTCATGCTGATTGCTGAGCTATGTTATCTGCTAAGCATTGCAACAGGAAAAAAATGAATTAAACAGCTGAAAGCAACTTTGAAATCGTTAACCAGGCAGACTTACGACTTGTGCACACTGCAGTTGTAGAAAACAAAACTGGTATTTGCGAATGCCAGGCCTGTCTCCTTAGACTTGAGATACAGCTGAACAATCTGGTGGTCACCTAGAGAGAAGAGATTATTGTTAAAAAAAAAAAAAAAAAAAAGCAAAGCTAAGGAGAAATAAAAATAATAGCTCTTGCTTTAAAACTTATATGGTGAACCCCACTAGTAATGGTTTCATTCAACTTTTCATATAAAGAGCAACTGTAGCATGCCGTAGATACTTCTCCATTACAAGCAGTGAGAACCTCGTATCATGAGAATTTTATTCACATATTTACATATCCTTTTTCAGTATCTAGTTGTACTAGATTTTACCATGAAGGCAATATGACTGTGCTACTTTGAGCCACAGGTGCTCAGCTTGTTGCAGCAGTAAAGGTAGTATCTTAAGACAGAGAGGGGGAGAGAGGAGAGAGGTTTTGTCAGGTTAAGTCTCCCTATCCCTTCCCCCTTACATGAGACAATGAAAGTTGGTGCACACACATTTCCCTTGGGATTGAAAATATTCCCCCGGAAAAGTCTTTGAGAGTGTCTTTGACAAGGTAAAGGGGGAGGAGGATGAAACGAACTCCATGTGTGTTATTGTGTGGGTGTCAAGGTGCAAGTGTGTGTGTAAGCTTGTGCCTCATCTGTATTTGGTGTGTCCTTTTGTCTGGCCCTAATGAAGGAGTTCATGTTTAATTCAACAGCACATCCACACTTCTAACTGCTCTCTCTACCTCTGTACATCGCTCTCTCGCTCATCCCCACTCTATCTTTACACACAGGTCTCTTTGCTTCTTTCTACACTGCAATTCTTTCTTCTCCCCCGTCTCTCTCCATCTCTCTAACAAAGAAGGAATCATTCATCAATCACAGGAAAGCACTGCTGACAACAAATCTGTCCTAATTAGGATACCTAAATGTTATCTTGAAGCCTACCAACAAAATCCCCAGCCCCCCCCAGCTTTTCCATTCTCCTTTTCTCAATCCCACTCTCAACCAAGCTTACACTAATGTGTACTAGTAAAAATAGAAGATTAAAGGTGCTAATAAAGGCAAAAATTTGCTACGTTTTCCTCTTTGTGACATATGAAAAGGATAAAAGTATTTATGTTTGTTGGTGATGGAGAAACGCGAAGCAAAAGAATCTTGTGTGTGTGTCTCAGAGTACATATTTGCACATTTATATTTGTATAACTGCAGAATCACCAGCATTACATGTGACTGACAAGGCAAATATTGAACAAATGCTTTTAATTCCCCAAAGCACCCTCAGGCTCCCTGTCAGATGTAAATCTGCATGCTGTCAATCTGTGGATCATTTTTTGCAGTGTGTTTTATTGTGTTGGTGTGGGATATTTCTGTTAATGTGGGTGCCCTGTGACACTGGTCTCCTACTCCCTGTCTCCACAGAGTGAGGTTACACTTACCTCATATTTAGCTTTGAAATCCAATATATAAGCAATAGATAGATAAAATCTTTGAAAATGACAAGAAGCAGGTGTGAATGCCCTCATCATAAGAGCTCATTTTGAGCTCTTATATTGCCTAAAAACCATCAAGTAGCATTCCTATATATGTTAATTTTGAACATTATTGATGGATCCCCATCCTTTCCTCTTTTCATTCATTATTCATCCTTTCTTTTTGTGGAACTAAGGAAGGATGGTATCTTCGTTATACGAGGACACACTGCGGGTAATGAAGGATTACCTGCTCGGGGACAGGCCTTCTCAGATGGAAGCGTGGTTCAATTAGACCAGGCTTAGCTGACTACGGAGATGGGACATAAAGAGCAGGGGACTAAAGAAGAAAAAAATATTTTCCCTTCTTTGCTCAGAGAATGAAATGTGCCAGGTCTTTGCCTCTTGAAAATAATGGAAATAGTGAGATTGTCTGCAGGGACTTTGTAATCTGAAGGCTCTGAATTAGCTGCAGTAAGGACACTTGACTGTACAGCTTGATTTTATTGATTTTTACAATAGGGTTAACTGGGGTACCATCACTCCCTCTGGAACAAATCCACTCCAAGGGAAGAGGTAAATAAATCCCACAGCAGAATAATAACTAATGTTCATTCAATTACTAAACATGTCCTAAGGCAGTGCTCTGAGGCCTGCGGAGTTACTGGTGGCAATGAGAAAACAAAAATTTACAGAACAGTTATAGCCCTAGGTCTGGCATGGCTTTGACTGAAAGGATATCATACACATGAAATCAGATTTCCCTGTATTTAACAGGCATTCCAAAATAGATCACCTGCTCATTCTGGAAATGGTTATTTCATATTATACTTATTTTTTCTTAATATTACAAATACAGAAACGTTTTCAACAGTTATTTGCAAGCTTCCTCCATGTTATCACAGACAGTGATGTCAGTTTCTACATATGTTCACGTCAACAATGTGACATTGAAAAAAAACAAACAAAAAAAAACCCCAACAAAAAACCTCACCAAGGGGACACCATTACCTTTGTCAACAATAATACGTGGCATCTCCTTTTCTGCAGGTGAAAAGCACTTGATCCGGTTTCCCTCCACCAAGCCGTTCATCTCAGCCAGGTCCTCAAAGGTGCAGTTGACACCCGCAGAAAGTTCTGGGACATTATGGGCCTCCAGCACCAACTGGACAAAGGGAATGATAGATAAAGTATTTTCAGAGAAGTAAGTCTTCTGTGTAATATCAGACAAAAATCTGCTGTGCGTTGTTTCGTGACTTAATTTTTTTCTTTTTTCAAAAGATTAAAATATGACGAAGCACATTTTATAATTGCATCCATGGTCAGAGATAAGCAATTTAGATCTGTGAACACAGATCAGTTTTAGGGCAAATATGTCCTTCAAGTATGACTGTGATTTAATATCACTCATGAGAAGCAAGTTGTGTAAAGATCCCTCAGCAGAGCAGCCAGTAGCCAGAGGAGCCATCAAGGGACTTTTGAATGAAGCAACCGATGCATTAAACAACATAGAAAAACTGAGCTGTATGGATTTCACATCCCATCTTAATGTCCTCCATCTCAGGCTCTGTAAGGGGGAAAACGAGGCCTTTTTACAGCATCCAGTGAAAAAAATGATAACTCCAAAGAGTCAAGGTAAACTTAGAAGACATAAAGCAAGCCCATTGAATGTAAATGGCTGAAGCAAGAGCAGGATGAAAAGCAGGGAAAAGAGAAAGAGAGAACTATCAGGGAGACTGAGGTGAACAAATGAGACAGTGAAGAATGGAAGAGAAAAGGGCAGACTTACAACCTGCTGGACATGGAGGTAAAAGAGGACTCTGGGAAATATATAATACAAATTTTATACTTTATTTGAAAATGCTGTGTAAGCTCTCTGCACCTCAGCAAAAAATGGAGCAGATGGGAAAAAAAAACACTGACTTTGAATAAAGAAAAGAAGAAGGAAAAAAAAGGTCAGGAGGGCCAAAATATACATACTGATGTAAAGGGTGTCTGCAGTAGACCTTGGTCCAACCATTGATTTGAGGTGCAGTTTATAGTACACTTGTGATCTGATGCTGAAAGCCACCTCAGCGGCAGAGAAGGGCTGACTTGAGCTGTTTTTATATTGCAGTTTAATGCATGCGCCCACATAAGATGGACACTGCATGACTGCGCTTCTATGTGTTACACATTCTCTCTCTCTTTGGTTGCTCACTCTACCTCTCTCCTTTTTCTACTTTTTTATTTTTATTTTTTATTTCTTTTTAAAGATGCAATACAGCCAGACCTTGGGTTTCCTCAATTGCATTTAGAGCAGTCATGGCCAAGACTCACTACAGCAGGGCTGAATAAATATGAAAATAAGCCACTCGTACCAGAAACATTTGCCACACATACGGAGACACATGCACATGCACACATGCACACACCACACACACAAATACCCTCCTGTGATTTCTAACACATTGGGTTTAATGCTGAGGATATATGATGATGGGCTGCTCATGTTGCCATGGTAAAAAAAGAAGTCTGCTGAGAATTTATTCAAACTCAATTCAATACCACAACAAAGAGACAAGAGCAAAATATTTAACTTGAACTTTATATCCCCTCACATTAATTTCAAGTCACAAATATTGCCTCCAAATGTCTGTCCTGAGAACACTCTTTGAAATAATGTGTGTGTGAGTATTGACTAATTTTCAGCTATTTAACCAGTAATAATAAATGTTATTGTAATTCAGTCATGTTTCAAAGTGTGTGAGGCTTTTGAAATAAATTTTATAATAAATAACAAGATACGTATGCATATAAAGGCAATTCCCCCCTGAAACAGCAGAAACATTTCATTATCGACCAAAAGCAGAATTAAGATGAAAGAAACTAGATTGGTTTTTTTCCTAGAGAGGGTCTGATTCAAACAGTTTCTCTAAGAATGCCTATGGTGTATACAGTCATAAACAAATATTTAATAACACAAAGGTCAAGGAGAAGCCCTTGTCTGTCTGGCAGAAGTGTCTGCCTGCAAGCAGCTGGATGGAAGATGTGTGGCATGGCCATTGGGTAAATCCTCCTTGCAGGGAAAAGGTTAAACACTAACTCTCTAAAGGTTCAGGCTTGAGCAAGATCAGGCACACACACACATCAGGAATATTATTAGAGAGGTACGGCTGCACCTCAAAAAGGTTTACCATCTTGTGTGGCCCTCAAAAAAACTTGGATGGAAAATTGTCATTCAGGCTTGACTTTTGAAAATCGCATTGGATAATTATGCACTGGGTTGACAGCGCCAATAAACAGGAAACGCACATTGACATGTGACATGACTTATAGTGGTTAAGGTCAGTGGTATTATTTATAACATTCAGTGTTGCAACCTTTAAAATAGGTTATCTTTCAACTCATTGAGGGCTGATTAAGAAAAAACACTGAGTTGTGGAAGACATAAATCAGCATAATGTGTTAAGGCCCCATCAACTGCCACCACACATACAGGCACACATTAAAAACATGGATGCAGTCTTTGATGCAGGTGAAATCTGATGCAGTGCAAGGGGATGAAGTGAGGATGAGCCACAGGTTTCCATTTCATTCCTTTTTTCTGAAATGCAATGCAAGTTTGTGCAGATAAGTACAGCTTAGCAAAGCATAGTCATTTAGAGCCTGCATATGGCAAAATAAGCAGCATAAAGCAGAAGAGTACAAATGGCACTGCATTGATATTATATCACATGACGCATATGGCTCCTGAGAAAAAATTGTCTTGTACCAATTCATGCTGCACATTTTTTTTGTTTTAATGGATCACTTAGTAAGTCTTTACACACTAATCAATACAGTTTAACAATCACAATCAAGTCAAATCCTTCAAACCTGACAGCTGCTTTAGAATGGAATGTCCAGGGGAAAGAAAGTGGCATATTTAGCCGGCAACAATCCCATTAAACACAGCTGAGCTAACCTGTGTACTGTCAGTTTGTTGACTTTGGTTGGGAAAGTGTTTGACTGGACGGAGCAGGAAGTGGTGAGCAAGGATTTCAAGGGTGTATGTTGGCAGCCAATAAAATAAGGTAATGCAAGATTACACATTTAACACTGGCTGCTAATCAGTATCCAGAGCATAATTACACAGCATTACAAATTAAGCTTAAGTGTGCATTACTGTCAATCTGCCAGACAAGATTTTCTCCCTAGCTACACCTCCAGTAAGCCACATTGTTTACTCCAATATACCAACACTAAAATAAAGGCTTGTTTGAAGTGTTATCTTCCTTCCAGTATATCCAATCACTTATAACACAAACTCTACCCTGTTTTATTTCACAGCAGCACACTGAACAAGCATAATAATAAAAATAATATAATAAGGTAATGACAGCTAACAATTTCTTTTGAAACATCTGAAAAACGCTGCAGCCATAACGCAGGTTAGATGAGGTGTATAAAAATAATGTGCAAATACTCAAACATGTAGAGCTTTTTTTCATAAAAATGAGTAGCACATTTCTCTCCACTCACCGTGACACTAAACTGGGACACTGAGATGTTGTTTGGGTGGACACTGAGACGCACACACTGCTTGATTTCTGAAGCAAAGCGCCGAGGCTCTGATGAACGCTCGCATTTCTCCTTCCTGGTGCACCTGGAAAAAAACACGAGAGGGGATTTTATTCACGGATTACAAATTCATGTACACATGCACGCACATATACATGCACATAGTAACCTGACCAGGCTTTACCCCTTTCCACCTGCTGGCATCTGGGACAAAGAAAATCTCCCTGTGCTGCCTGACTGACGGAGTTGGACACATTTATCATATTTCCTCTCTGGCAGAACACTAGCTACTGTGCCTTAAGAATTGAAACCTGGTCTCCAGGGGGTGGAAGCAGTTGCATTTGAAACAATGGTTGCTCTATATGTGGAAGTGGAACCGGTCTGTTGGGAAAGAGAGAGGCCTTGTCTTTGAAAAGCTGTCTTAATGACTGGCATTCATGGTTAATGCCAAGCGCAGGTGGAGATCTGGATGTTGGTGGAGGGCATGGATGGATTTTTCTCACTCTTAACACCAAACCAGGTCCAAAGCAGTGTATTACATGGGTCTGGGTTGCAGGACTGAGTTCTTTGTATTGTGAAAATGTTACTGGCTCCTGTTTTAAGCACTTTCTCTTGATGTAGCACAGGTTGAGATTCCCAATAGTCTGAAGATCTCATTGGGCTCATGAGAGGTGGGCAACGGAGCAAAAATTCATTTTCTCCAAAGTCTCTCAGTGCACCAGTCAATCTTTGACTGGTACAACAGTCAAGGATTGCACCCAGTGTGGTCACCATAACACAGATGAAAGTTACTGATACATATATGTCCTGTGAGAAATTCGGTCATAAATATACGAGCCAAAGCTGTGATATAACCTCAAACTTAAATTCTTCTCGAAACACCCACAACATCCTCTTCTCATCTAATTCCTTCATAAACTTTCTTCAAGTATAATCCCCTATTGATTTAGACGAAAACTTGCAGTGCAATTAAAAGCCGGACAAATCCAGAGAGTGCCTTCAAACTCCATTAGAGGAATAAAAGAAAAAAGAAAAAAAAAAAGAGGAGGTAATAATGAACAAATAAAAGAAACATTTTCAAGGCATTTGACGTGTGGGATACAGTAATACCTTATGCAGCAAGGAGCTTTTTATCCTGAATTGGAAAGACTGAGGAAGGGTGGGTTTTCACCTGACACGAGTATTGTAAAGTTAATCGGCCTAACTTGCTGCAAAGAAGACAGACACAAAGAAGAAGAATAGAAATAATCTGTTTTAGAGAGGGCGAGAACTGGAAGAGAGGTAGAGAGTGCAAGAGAGACAGTGGAAAGGAAAGCAAAATATAAAGGAAGGCAACCATTGTTGGCTTTCTGGGAGACTTTCCGTGCTAAGCTGGTTTGAGTAGGGCTTTAATCGCTTTGAGATCCTTAGTGCTTCTCTACCACTCGGTTCTGTTCCTCCTTTTCTAGCCCCTATTTAATAAGGCTTTGACATCGAAGTATCCCCAGTCAGCAAACAACCCACTAAGAAAAAACAAATCCGCACTTTCACCAAAATGTGTGCATGTGTGTATGCACACATATATATATTAACCTATACACTCAGCTGTTACTTTTACATGGGTGTTATAAAAAGAAGTGCCTGACTTGTATAGTCTATAAGGATGTTTCTCTATTTGGTTGTACCTTGACAGTATCACCGTGTATTGTGTTTTGGAAGAAAATCATCAAATTTCATGGCAAAAAGACAAGCAGTATTGTATTATTAGCATTTACTGCCACTATTTGTGGAAGTGATTCGCCACTGAGTGACAGAATCATTTGAAGCAAATACTAAATTAGTAGTTTATGGCACTCCCAATTTATAATTCCCTGTCACACTGAGACAAATACCAAGTAAATATACATTGAACTGCAGTTCTAGCCTTTACTGTTAGACCCTACATTTATTGATTCCTGAGGGACATAATAAGAAAGCATATAAATAAATGAAATATACAAAGAAAAAAATAACATAATGAAATAACAAAAATGAATAAAGAAGTGATGCCGTTAGACCAGAGAAAGTCTTCAGTTATGAACATTTGCAATTAAATAAATTCATTAAGCTATTTTGATTCAACGGTCATTCTTCATGTTGTAGTTTAATCTTGTTTATAACACTACAAATAACTTTAACTTTGCTACCACTGCTCGAATAGAATAATTGTTATGTTTGTTTGGTGAGGGTAAGTCCTCCGTTTCCTCTGAACACCTTAAAGAACCAGTATTCAACACCATCACAACTTCTTTTACAACGTACACATTTTCAGAGGAACAAATCTGATTATCAACAGAGAATATGCACTTTGCTTTTAATTCTTTTGCTTTTATTTGCTACAACAGCTTTACATTTTTTTACTTTCATGCACTGACTTCACCAACTCTGAAACATCATTTAGTCATAAATGGCGGTGGTAGTGCAAGTCACTGAACTGTATTACACGTTTTTGGATGGCCTCTGTTTGTCTATGGAGCTGCCATGTAGCCCTGCAGGAGATGCAAGTTTCATCTGGTTTTTAGAGTCAAAGGGTCACAGACTTGCTGGGAAAGATGAAATAGCCAATAGGGCGAATTATTAGTTTTCACATCCTGGACATAGACCACGCAGTGAAGCTTTTTCTCTTCTATTCATCTCTCTGCCTCCCTAAGGGATGGGCAACAGAACCGTGTCTCAATTCAGTGAGACTCCTGCAATGATGCAGTGAAGAGTTTTGTCACAGAGGGCTATATCCACAAAAATAATAGTGTATTCCAGAAAAAAAATCATCCTGGGTTAACGTTTTCTACAGCGCAATGTCATATGTTGACTGGTTACCTCGTGTGCAAACATCAAGACAAGACAAACCGACTGCTTTCAGTCATACAGCTGGTGGAGAATGGACTGTCGTCTGGAGATTTTGCATTTGATGACTGTGCAGACAAGATTTTGCGTGTTTGTACGGTGGAGCAAATTGTCCAATGTAGACATCTTGCATAGTTTATTTGTGGGAGAAACACTTTTTCAGTCCCTCCTTTAATGTGATTGCTTCTCAGCCTTTCCTGTTACAGCCTTCGCATTATTGTTCATGTTCATTTTTGGGTTCATTGTGGGATCCTGGTGGGTGAAAAAAAACTGATGTTTTTTTTTTTTTTTTTAAGAACTAGTTCTGCGTCCTGATCGAATGTCTCAGCAATGTGTAAGACATGCACACATATTGATTTGGATGAAACTAAGTGCACCCGCCCCACATGGAGAGGGAAATTATCGAGCTGATTTGGTGATTTGGTGAAAAGATATTGAAGATGATGCAGTATATGGTTTAGCTGATGTAAGAGATGGCCATTATCTGAGCCAGTGCTGGATAATTGTTTTCAATTACTATCCAACTAGACCTTCAAAGAAAAAAAAAAAAACAGATTGCATTGTTTCTAACAATATGAAACAATCCCACCCTTCGTAAACATTGCAGAATAGACCGTTTCAAGAAGCTCTGAAATCAAAACAATTTAGATTTCAAATAACAGTCATGGAAAGCTTGAATGGGGCTATCTTTTTTTGTGGAGAATAAGATGTCCAACATGTTTTCATTTGGTTAGTTAACACTGCTGTTGTGCAGAGCTGTTTGACTGACTTGCAATAACATAGTATGAGAGCGATCTGAAAGGGTTAGATTGGCCCTGAATGGAAACTAATCTGCACTCTTGTTTCTCCCAGCATTTGATAAGGTGATACAATTAGAGAAAGTCTGAGGAGAGATTGAGTTTAGCGTCTGCAATTGTTGCTGCTGAGGCTGTCATAGCCTTTCAAAGCTAGATGGTCTTGTAGATAATATATTTAATCACATAATTTCTATGATTTAGCCCTTTTGGTTTATTCAATGGACCCTAATGTTTAAACACAAGTTTATTTAACTGCAGTATCTGCAGATAAAACAAAAATATCCATAATCAGGACCATGATGGTTTGAGGAAATTGTATAGTTGTAATTCACTGCAGACTCTGTAAAATATGGATGCTTTGCTTCAGAAGTGACTTTTAATTTAAAAAAGAATCAACACTATTCATTCTTTCATTCATAGTTTTTACTTAAAATATGTGCAGAATGTGAGATCCACCCTGTAAATGGAGGCTACAGTTCTGAGCCTTCAATGTAGCAGATTTTTTTTGTCACTGTCACCAGAACTGTAACTTGACACCATACCGTCTATGAGATCTGCAGGCAGTTTCTTCCTCCTTTCTCTGGTATGCATTATCAGCGGATGAATGATATAGACTGATGTGTGCCTTCCCAACTTTCCAAACCGTGAAAGCTGAATTTGCAACAGGTGGAATCCATTGAAGGTGTAAAAACATCTTAAAGGCTATCAAGAGAAATGGGAGGCATCTAAGCTAAATGTCAAGTGGCATAGCAAAAGGTCTGAATATCAGATTTTTGGTTTTCCTTTTTTCAAACATTTCAAAAATTCTTTTTCCCTTTGTCATTATGGGGTATTGGATATAGATCGATGGAGGATATAAAATAAGGGGGTCAGAACACTTTCTGAATAGACTGTAATCCTAGGCTTGATCCCTTATGGTTGAAACTAGTCAGGTATGAGTGGGGTGCAGGTTTCAGGGCTCGAGGGAGCATAAAGAGAATATACTAAAGGGAGGATGCAGGTGTATCTGGCTGTGTGAGACTTCAGGTGTAATGCATATCTAATGTGAGACATGGAGAAGGTCAGGCAGGTGGGAAATGAAAGTTATTAAACTCTCACAAAGCAAATGTTCAGGAATCCTCAGCTTAATCAAATGCTCATATTGCTGGAAAGAAACAAGCATGGACATTAGCATGCATGTACGCACAAATATACGCTCCGATACAGACACACATAATGTTATATTCACAGACATCAAACACATTAATGGTCAATAAGTACAGACATCTGTGTGTATCTAAACCATTAAAGCACTATATCTCATACATGTTTGCATATTCAACAGACAATAAAACTTCCTGCAGTGAAAAGATCTGACTTGATGGTATTTGTATTGGTATTTGTTGTATTCTTCAAAACTGGGTTTCAGGCTGTATGCTGCTGTTTGTGGTAAATCAATACACAACAAATAGCCACTCTGTAGACCAAGTGAAACCCAATTACCATACTGTCCATGCATCATCAGACACTATATGGAATCCTATACATACTAATAGCTTCAGGCTGTCTAAGTGACTGTAGAGCAGGAGCTGTGTCAGATTCAGTCAAATGACACAAATCTACATTTGGCAGGGTTACATCTCTCACTCATATATGTACCTCACACAACAACACACATGCACACACACACAAAAACATGCAACAGTCAGAGTGCCTCCCTTTACTATCATTAAGAGTGGTGGTCCACAGAGCAGAAATCCACATGGGGGAACTGGTTGGAGAGTCATTACCTGGCCCACTGGCCATGACCCTGTTACTCTAGTTTGTGGACACACGAAAACACAAATGCACAAACACACACACAAATACACACACACACACACACACACACACACACACACCAGTGTCTCTCTTATAGGCCCATAGCCAAAGACATAGAAATTGTAAAGTGGCTGCCCCCAGGTCTAGAAATCTCTGAGCCGTCCCTGTTAGGTACTTCCAATGCAAGAACACCAGCTGAGCGGAAAATTACACAGTAACACTGCTGCTGAGAGTTTGCACAGGTATAAAGCCATATGAGATAAACAAATCTCTTAAAACAAATACATAAAAACAGCGAGACCAGGGATGGAACCGAATTTTGCTATAAATGTTCCATAAACATTTGAATAAAATCAGAGTTGCACCATTTATTATTTCCAGCAACGTACATTAATCCAATATTTCGTTCTCACATGCACAAAGCATGAGAATAGATGGTGGTCGGCAGCATAAATCTGGCCCTCTGGCTGAACAAGAAGAGGCTGTTTTCTCTCTGGTATGATTTTTGGTGCATCACACTCCACCACTCAATTTTAGCAGCTGTCAAAAGCCAAGCCACCAACTACCTTTATTTCTCTTCTCTCTTCATCTCTCTCAGACACGGATGCACACAATTACATACACGTACAAACAACCCCCTGGCAGAGCTATCTAATGATGTGGTGGTGTGGCAGTCTTATTAGGCTGTTTATCTAGCATATGCGATGCCACTGCTACCCCTGCAGATGCCATTAGGCCAGGTTCTCTATATTAAACAGCTTTATCTGTCTGGCTCGGAGGTGTGCTCGCATGTGTGTTAGCAAGGGGCAGGAAGGTTAAAGAGGATGACAAGCGATGTCATTTGGAAAATTATTTTTTTTAGAATTTTTTTTTACCAGAATTATTGGGCCATTTTGTTTTATGAAATATTCCCAAGAGCACAAATTAGACAATTAGGGAACACGGTATTGACACAAAAAAGGCTGGTGGTGTACTGTCATTAGAGATATTGTACTTTTTAATCATGCAGATTGCTACATCATTATTGCTTTTTGATAAATTGTAATTATATAAATAAACATTAGATATTTATTTTTAGATGAGTTCTAAGATTGCTTACTATTTGTTTCTAACAATGGCAATATTACACTAACAGGATAAGACAGCCACAGGATCCAAAAGCTAATATTGGAACAAATCCAAACAGCTCATATATCAACCCCCATTTATTACTCTATTACAACCCAATCTGACCTCACATTCATAAAGAAGAATAGACTGTGACAAGAGAAAACAACAGTTTATCACTGCACTGCATCTACAGTGTTTCCCAAGGTATTTGAGTTGAAGTCCCCTGTTTGATGATGTTTTATAACTGCCCCCGAGGATGACAATGTAGGGCAATAAAGGGCTTTATCAGAGGAGACTCAATCTGGCCTTTAACTTCTATATATTGTGTTATGATCACACATGTGCAGATGGCAATATTTGATTGCATCGATCCAAGGAGTCAATATCCAGCCTGTAGCTTAAGTGCATTTATTTACAGGCATAAGGTAGTCTAAGTCTCTATAAGATAGAGTTGTATGAAGAATTTGGATTCATGTGTATGCTCCTCATAAAAGTGCATTCACACTTATAGTTTTGTCTTACATCATCTCCTCGACGGTTCTAACATGAAAATATAAAAAGTACATTACATTTCTTCCATAAAACCTATAGTAACACATACACACATATACACACACACACACATATATATATATGAAGTGCATATCATTTTGTAAGAAAAGAAATTGTGTTGATAATGAACCCTGCAGAGACTACTATTTACTCCCAGTTTCTGGAAAATCCCTCCTTGTGCGTGGAGCATCATTGGAGTGATGCTTGAGTCCTGAGTAATGATGACACTTCTGTCTCTGCATATGTGAGTAATCTTGGTGACAACACTCTCTGACATTATACTGGAAAATCAGAGGGGATTACTTGTGGATTGCATAACGTGATTGTTATATTCTTACAATACTGCAGTTGTCATAAGAACAGGTATGTGATGTGGCATGAGGTGTTCTCCATCACAGGCAAGATGAAATATGTTCGTGTGTGCCTGTGAATGTTTTTACCCTCATATCCTCAACTAGAATATCTCCTGGAGTTTAATTTACACTCTTCAGATGGATTATTCCTCATCCTCCGCTTGCTTTCTCTCCTTGCACTCGCCTCTTTTATCACCATATAGCTTCACTCCACTTTACCTTTGACTGTCACCATGTCTTTCATTCATCCTCCCTGTCTCATGTCAGTCCATGTGCCTGCTTCTTACTCTGGTGGACAAAAGCAAGAAACCTCCCCCCTGTGAATGTGTTTGTGTGTGCATCTCCATTTCCCAGTGTTTTCCTGTGTGGCGGGGTGACATTAGGTGACAGTGAGCAATGGTCCTGACTTAAAAGTTAGTGTGCAGCTTGTGTGTATGCATTGGGGCTCGGTAGATTGGCTTGTGTGCTTGTGTGCGTGTGCGTATTTGTGCATTCGCAGCTGTCTGTGTGTATGTTCTCAGACTAAGATAGTGACAGTTGAGAGGGAACTGGGAGGTGCAGCACTCTGTTCCATCCTGATGCCCCTGTCACTTCTTGGCCTTGTTCCTTTCCCTCAACTTCCCTTAGCATCCACCAAGAGGTGGAGGTTGGGGGTAAAGGGGGGCTGAAACCAGTCACCCATACTCAGGGGATGGTCATCCTCCCCTGGGCACAAACATTGGAAAAAGTGCCATGGATGCAAAGATCTCAAGATTGAAGAAACAACTTTGAATTCATTCAAATTTCAGAGCTGCCAAAGTTATATCACTGTTTCAACCCAAATTCCATAAAACTCACATTCTACTTGGGAATATTAGTCTGAACAGGTATTTATCATGGTTGTGACTAATTTGAAGCAAATTGTGATACAGGGGCTTTAAAATTATAGGTCTTGAATAATTTAAAAACACAGGTCTTTTGCCTTGGAAAAACTCATGAAATGGAACTGCAATTTGAGAGGATGTATTTGGGAAGCCTACCCATATTAAAGTCTGCTACTTGCCTTAGTTCTCCTCTCTTCTATTCATGGCTGGATATGTCCAGGTGTTGGAAAAATAAATAGAAAAATTACATCCAATAAAATGAAACAATAAATAGCGAACCAATAAAAACATAATACCAGTATAGTATCGTGTTTTTATTGGTAAACTTTGTTTAGATGTAAACAATCCCTCTTCCTGTCTTAAGGGAGACTAGTGTTTGCTGAAACATAACACAATGCATGTCCTAGGTAGCATGCTAATTGTGGCACTGCAGTTTAATTAGAATTAGTGTGCCATACCACAGTAATGAGCACACTGAAGTATTGGATGACTGTGAACACAGTGACAGGTAGCAACGATGCAGAATGAATATGAGAGAGAAAGAAAAAAGATTCAGTGGAACTGCCAATTAGCTTTTCTCTCGAAAAGGTTATTCATTTGACGGCGCCAAACACGTCCTTGAAATACAAAAGATCTTAGAAGACAAGAAGCTCTGCAGCAGGGCTTGCAAGTTTTATCAGCCATTTCGTGTGTTTACATATGACTTGTTGAACTATGTTGTATCAGCCTAATAAACTTACATGTGTTTGACAACTGTTTACTAAGGTGTGATGTAGTGACTACAGCACTTGATAAAAGAACTTACATTTATGTTACCTGTTGATTTTGATAAAGCAAAATCCTTCCAGAGGTTTACTATTGATTCTATAGACAGTGCTTCTTTAATGAACTGGAGGAATGTAAGTGCCTGTAGTCAGCTGCACAGAGGATTTTACTGTCCCCACTGCCCCTCAGGGACAATGGATCAATGCAGGTGAGTGTTTGGAGGAAGAGAGGAAAGAGGTGAGAAGAGATGGTAAGGTGACACGGTCTATGCGCAAAACATCATGTGTTCACATTCATGCACAAGTTAAAAAAATTAAGTAAGGTCATCAAAACACACATCTAAACCAATCTGAGATATGGATAATATATAACCACTGACTGTAAGTGGCTTGATGGAAGCACAGAGATGCACAGCCACACACAAAAAAAAAAAAGTATGATAAGCCTGCTGGATGTGGTGCAGTCGGAATTATATTTCAAAGATGAGGAGAGTAGGAGGCAAAAAAGAAAATGATAAATGAAGAAAACGGGAGAAAAGGAAAATTATTTCTGCACTCCAGGAATATTACTGCTTATCGAAGCCAAAAGCAGAGATTGAGATATGTCAAGCCAATTATTAATGTGAAGACATTGCAACATTAGCACCACTTTTTCTAAATTGACCCTGATATCTCAGAGTAGTATGAGATATTCTCAACATCCATGCCAAATATGATGACATTCAATTTGACAATGCTACTTCACCAAATATGGATTCCAATCTGCCTGGCTGTCACTCGTGATGGGCACAATGACAGCCTGGTTAACCACTTACAAAACTGACAGCTGACAGACTGGCATTAGAAAAGGTAAGATATCCATAATGTGGCTCTAACAGTTCTACATGCTGGCTCAGTGGAGAAGAGCCTCTGTGTCAGAGGGACTGGAAACCAGTGGGAAGTGGAAACCAAACAGAAAAATGCTATTTTAGACTGGTTTGGTAGAGTGCACAACCAAAAGTAGTAAGACATAAAATCCACTGATTTTCCTGAATAGAAGAAGTAATTGAAATATTCGTCAAGTTTTGACAATTACAGACAGGTGATTTACAAATGATACTCTTACCAGTTCATATATATCATATTGGATCATTGGATTTAGCAAGTACTGAGTACTAGGACAGTAACTTATTCTTTTACTGTGAAAAAACCAAAATATTGTTAAAAATGGACATAGATAGGATGTAGAATACAAAATACAAAATATGTATCTAAGAGCAATATATTTATCATTACCTCAGTATAAATCCACACATTATGTCTCTTACACACTTCCTTAGAGATAGAGTGTCCCTTTTGATTGACAGAGTATGACGTCTAATGTCTATGATAAAAGAATGGGGGAAAAAAAGGGGAACCATGAACAGGAGGGGCTGATATGAGTGGAGATTTTCCTTTTGCCAAGACAGGCATTAGCATACATCATACATTTCAGCAGAAGAGAGCAAGACTCTAGAGTTTGATAGGACAAGACAGTTTGGTTGACAGGTGAGGCTTCATGTTTACTCAAACAGCGGCAGGGCTGACTGCAGGGGAGGGGGCAATCTGATGCAAAGTTTTCTTGTGGGTTTGAAAAGGGGGGAGGGGCGTGATATGCAGGTGATATGGTAAATAAAAAGCATTTGACTAAAGACGGTCCACAAATACATCCAAAGTCAAACTGGAGTACGCCTGCCTTTATACATAAACGGTGAGTGTTTGTCAAGGACAATGACTGCTAACCACACACACACACACACAAAAGGTACACCATCCACCCTTGTTGATTTCCTCCCCTGTACTATTGATTGCCTTTCTCCTCTTCCCCTGGTGTTCTCTTTAACAGCTCTTCTCACCGATCTATAGTAAATAAAGGCAATGCTGATAGAGGAGAGCGAGAGAAACGGAGAGGGAGAGAGAGAGAGAGAGAGAGAGAGAGAAAGAGAGCGAGAGAGAGAGGGGAGTGAGAGAGTGAGTGAGTGAGAGAGAGAAAGAGATTGGTTGCAACTGTTTGTTCTCAGACAAGTAAGGTGATTTCAAGGTTGATTGGGAACAACAAACTATCTAGAAGAACACTTTGAAGAGGAACTGCACGCTATCCTTCCCCTCAACACTCCTCCGTCCTGCACAAAGAGAGTGTGGGGGGATGAGAGTTTGTGAATATAAGTTTTTCTTGACTGTTGGCCTTTTTGCGATTTTATTAAAGATGCATTATTTCGGCATGTGGTGTGCAGGCAGGGTACTAGACAGAGGGCCTGTTTTTATCCTTTGTTAAAAATCTTTAACCTTGGACAGACCAGATGAAAACAAGATAGCTTTGTGCTGAATGAGAAATAAAAAAAAAATCCTGCCTCATTATATATATGTATGTATATAAGTAGCCTGAACAACAGCCAGACTTCTTTCTCTAAGGGAACACAGTTCAACAGCCCCTGCTCTACAGTATCCAATATAATTCAGTTTGAACACAGTTTCACCAAAACCTTAACACTGAAACGTTCAGGAGGATTTATGTCAGGACTGTGACATCACATTGCTTTAGTTTGAACTAGATGTACCTGATGAACTGACAACAGAGGGTATCTGTTATTATTATTTTCAAGGGCCAATGTTTCTGTTTTATTTTAACTACTTCTTAGAATGATATAAATAAAAATTACATTTTGCCAGGATACTTAATTGGAGGTGAGAGCTGACTGAAGGACGAATGATAAATATTTCTAGCGTTCAGTTTGCAGTGCATATGGTGCATTTGTTATGGCTGAGGTGTTTCCTGACAGGGGCTTTGGGTCAGGTATGCGTGCATTTTTGTTTGCATCTGTGTGTCAGACTTGCTCACCAAGGACAGACTTAATGTGCTGTTAATTTGCAGTCTCACCATCTTCACAAGATAGCACTTTCTTTATATTTAGGCACATTTGAATTTTTACAGCAATTTCTTTGAAAATGTGATGCAGACCATGGCAAAAGGGACATCAGAAATACTTAAGTATTTAAAAAATTGAGAAGTAATGTTTTTTTTACCAGGACACCATTCAGGCATAGTAATGGTCTTTCACCACTGCTGACCTCATATTTGCTATACAAACACAAATAAGTGGCGCTATACAAATAAATCTGATTTGATTTGATAGTCCACATCCAGCACACATATCATTCAGCAGACTACTGTCGCCAAGCATTGGCCAGATTTTTAATACCAAGTCCGCCCAACTGAATTTTATCAGTCCATTGATATCCAATCAAATTTAGAAGCAAAAGGATGAAAGTTCAAATGGAAGGAAAAGGCTTACTTCAGATTTAAATCTTTCGAGCCTCAGTGCTCTTGATTTGACATATTGGTCCAACACAGGATGTGGGGTTTATGTATGTACTTATAGGCAAGTATGGAAGATGCATAAAGCCCTGATTACCTCGTGGTGGAGGTGGCACTCAAGGGTGACACAACGACCCTTTTAAAAATTCACAAGCCGGGAGCTTACAGAGTGGTGAAAACTTTGAAATAGGTAACCCTATCACATTGGACTCTGCAATTTACTTTTGTTTTTGTTCTAGCGTGAGTGAAGGACGGTATAAACTGACAGATCTTAGTGAGGACACACACACGCACACACATACACAGTACACTTGCAATCTCCCTTTCTGTCCTACCACCTAGACACCTGAGATCAAGTGCAGTGGCATTTTGGTGCTCTTCTCCTTCTCTCTCTTGGCTTGAATCTGATTTTTGTAACTTGACACTAATTCTCCAGTGAGAGGGGTTTGTGTGTGTGTGTCTGTGTGTGTATGTGTGTGTGTAAAGAGGAGAGTGAGCTGAGGTGAGCCGATTCTATCAGGCGAAGTGTGACAGGCCAATCTGTGGCCACCCATTTATTCTGACTGGTAGGATGTCCAGGGTGCTAATGGGTTTTTACACACAGAGAGAGAAGCACAGAAAGAAACATACAAACACACATGTGCCAACATACCCTATTCACACACAGTAACACACTTTTAAGATTTTACTGAAATGGCAAGGACATCACATGTGGAAAACATCTGTATGATGACTGCTCAATGATGACACTTTTTTTTTTTTTTTACATTCACCCTTCTACTACATCTGTGGACATATTCTCTTTAAATGTAATGATCTAATAGAATGAACCATATTGCTGCTTCATGTTTGGTGTAGAGAGTTCAACTCAAAAGATTGGGATTTACATATAATCTCTGCACTGATGAATTATGTATTCATATATGGGTGTGTGACTTTGCCTGCAACCTCAAGTTTGTGACCCATAACCCATCAATGTGTCTTCTTTAGTGTAATGCACGTTCTACCCTGGAGACCTTAAACACATACATCCTCTATTTGTCCTTCTGTCACTTACTTTTTTTTTCCACTAACACCCATTTAGGTCTTCATCACCTCTCTTTTCACAGACCTTCTCTCCTAAAAGTTTGACTAATCCCTATTGTCTACTGATCTAATCCCCTAATTCTCTCCACTGACATCTTGCCATTCTTCTCAGATTTTCTTCATCTTTATATTGTACTATCTCCTTCTCTGTCTAAAATCCTTCCTCTCTTGGTTTGAGTATGCATGCCCCTCTCCGACTCACACTGCTCCTCTGCCCTCGCCGTGTCCTCTCAGGGCCAGTAGGGATGAAGGTGCTAAATGTGCTAAGTCTCACTCTCTCTCTCTCTGTCTCTCACACACACACACACACACACACACACACACACACACACACACAAAAGTACCCAAGGGCTAGCACCAACACAAGAAACCAATTTTCAATTTACAGTGGAGTGGGAAATATTTCTGCCCTCTAGCAGGCACTATCTCCCACTCCAATCTTGAGGGACAAGGGTTTGACAGCAGCTGGAAAGTGTGAGAATGTGTGTGTGCATGTATGTGTATGTGTGTGTGTGCGTGCGTGCGTGTGCATGTTAGAGAGACTGAAAGACAGACAGACAGACAAGCTCTTCAGTAAAGCAAGAAAAAAAATGTAGGAAACAGGTAAAGAAGGGAGAAGGTGAGTCAATGGATTTAATGAGATAATCTCTAAGATCTCATTCAGCGGCTTCCAACAATAACAGAAGCTATCACTCTCTGCTTGTCAACACTTTAAGTTTGGAGTGATACCCATTAGGGCCAAGGCAGTGCCCGCCAGTGTCTGTGCTCTCACCAGGCTCTGGTTTCAGGGCTGGTAAACAATGCCAGTGGTCAAGTTTGGTAATGGATCTAAGGGGGGATGCTGGAACAAGGCCCAGCCACAGGAAAGCAATCTGAGACTTGGCCTTGGATGATTAGAAGAGCCCCTGAATGCTCATGGGTTGCAAAGGATGGAGTGTTGGGCATCGACCCAGGCGTCATGGAAGTAGAGGAGGCTAACAACCCAATCACAACACCCTGGCAAACTGTCTGGTAAGTAATGTTGTTGGCTCAGTGAAAGAATGGGAAGAAAACGAGAAAATACATTATTTGTACGTCTAAAAAAATATGTATGATAGAAAACCGCAAGTGTGAGCGTTTCTATATGTGTGAGTCTAGGACAGTGGCACTTACATGTTATGTAGGACACACCAGCCACAGTGGGGATCTCCTGACCCCAGACATTCACTGCACGTGGAGTACTGACCACAGGCCTCCACTGGCACCCTTGATAGCTGCAGAGAGATATATAACAACAATTAAAAACTGAGGAAGACATTCAAAATCTTTTCCACACCTCTATTCATGAATACAGTGAAACTGAGCAAACATTTTATGGAACATATTATCACAAGACAGAGGATGTGAAATGCCAGAGAAATGTCATTTTGAAAGAAATTCAGTGTATCTGTCTGCCATGGGAGAAACATGAATATGATGGAGAATATATCTGCATGCATTCCTCAGATATGCATGTGCTTTTGGCAGAGAGAGAGAGAAAAAGATGAATCAGTAATAACAAATGAACAGATTAAGGGCCTCAAAATACTGTTTTCAAACACCTGCAAGCTTGAAAAAACTCGCCTCAGGTTATACAAGCATAATGAATTTCTACTCTATGTACTATGATGCCTAACAGCTGATTCAAGTGCATAAGAAGAGAGTGAAAATAGAAGCGTACAGCGAGCAGAATTTTTGGATGGTGGTAAATATTTTCTGCTTCCTTACAAGTGTTGTTTCTAATCTACTTGAAATGTAGTCAAGCACTTCTGACAGTATCTATAGCCCAGACAATGAACTTGTTGCAAACAAACATATGCATGGCTTTAAGGTAAAAACATGTGCAAGTGGAGGAGTGAACAGAGATAGTTCCCAGCTTGTTGCTCCATCATTGTGTGCAACTGATTCCAACTGAACTAGATTCAAAATTTTATCAACAGTGTTTAGGATGACAGCAGTTTTTCTCCAGTAAACATCATTTAGGTGCCAATGTGAGATTCTGAGGTTACTACATACTGCTACATATGATGAATGCAGACAACAACATAAATACCATAGATGAAATAGAGATGAAATATCATCTCTGGGTTTGACCATGATTGCAGCCAAATACACATTAACTGCAAAAACAAACCATCCAAATTAAAATGCAAAATGGGAATGCAAAGTATTGTTGTATCAGCACAGATTTTCATAAAAATGTTACTGCCTGACAGTTTCCATTTTACTTCCCTAGATCCATATGGGAAATGTGGCCACTCGGGACAGCAGTCCATCTCTTATGACATATAGTCCTTCAGATTCAATCTGGCATTCACTGGCACTGATTGGCACAGGTCTTGACTTGACCAGAAACAAGGGGCAAAGCTGAAGTAGATCTCAGCCATTCCCTCATCATGTCACCATGGTAACAGCAAGGTGGAGAAAAAAGGTGTTGTGCTTTTGATTAATGTACTATCATTGGTGGATGACAGCTGTCACTCAGGCAGCTCACTGATGACTGCCGGGAAAGAGAGACAACATCATCACTGTGGGACTGATAATGGGTTATGATGAGGGGGAAGCTCCTTGTGTGTGTTTGTAGCTGTGACTGCACAATAAGTGTAATTTTTGTCTTGGAAAATCTATTTTAAGATGAATATGAGTGGATAATCCACCTTAATACATGGCAAAACACGTTTACTGATCTTAGCAGTACCCAGTCAAGTGCAAGAGTTTACTAGCTGCTTAACTTAACTAAAAAAAAGAACAAAAACAAAACAACAACTTTTGGACAAAAGTAAATCCTGCAGCAAAATGTTGAAATTGCGTTGAATGTTTCCATCTTCTTGTGGAATTTATGCCATGAAGAGAGCGCAGAAAAAGGTCACAGAGGTAAGTTCACCTCATAGTGCACTACCTCAAACAGGCTGAGGATCAAATCCTGTTGCAAACTGATCTCTTTTTATATTTCGGAACATAAGGGATGCAATTATGCATCCCTTTGTAGCACATTCTATGGACTAAATTCACATTTAAGGGTATGAAAAGGACTGTAATTAAACCATCCAATGTAGGGCATGACTGATGTAACGAGAGATCAGAAATGCCTATGCACAGCGGTATCTCTAAAGCACAGTCTGGCACCGTCGGCACTTCTCTCTGTTGGACACAGACTATAACATAGTAGATCTCTGCCTGACAGTTTATCTCTCCCTCAAAAATAATAATAATAAAGAGAAAAAACCCACAACAAATCAATGCAACAATTTTGCATACACTCACTGTGTACGTCTTTTCAACGTGTGTGATGTGAGTACACAAGATGTACATACTGTCTATGAAGTCACTCCCTGAGAGAATGGAGAACACCTCACAACATCATTCCCTGGCTCTTTGAATTTATTTCTCTTCTGTGAATTTCTCCTGGTACTATAAATATTATAGTCAAGCAGTCATGTGCATGAGCGCACATGCAGACACGCACACACACACACAGCTGAATAAATCCAGCTGAAGTGTATCTCCTTGCCAAAGTCAGGAGGAATCGTGCATGCTATTACAGATTTGAAACAATCTAAGTGCTTCCTCGGGTGTTCAGTATGTGTGTGTGCTTTGGGGGGGATCTGCAGGTATGTTTTACCTTCCCTACTGTGTACAGGGATATTCGCATTAGGTAGATAAAGGGAATGAGTTTGAGATGGATTCACAGAGATAGTGTCCCAAGTGTGAGAGCACATGACAAATCTCAATGCTGATCCTCATTGCATCACATGATAGATTCCCTCCCTTCTCGTCACTCTTCGCTGAAACTGCTCCTACTCTTAAGACCCTCTGGTGTCTCAGCCCACTGCTGAATAAATAACCTATTTGTCATTACAGAAAAAGGCCATTGTGTTAGCCTATGGAGGGATTTCAGCTGCCAAAGTCTTATCATGAGAGTGAATGAAACCACAATCTCCCTGTGTGCATGTGTGTGTTTATGTAATCTATGTTACCATGTCACCACATTGAGTGGTTTGTCACCCTGTGATCTGCAATAAAAGCCAAGCACCCAGACAGAACTGTCACAAACAATGCCACCATATCTGAACGCTTGATAATTTAACACTTCATTGGCGACAAATATGCCAATACACACACCACCCACACGTGCACACATACTGTGTACAAAAACACACTTTAGAATTTGTAGAATGGAGGAGACCTCCTGATGCCTATCGTGGCCTCAGATGCCTGCATCTGGGAAATGGTTTTCTCGACAGATAAAACGTACACACAAAAAGACAAACACACACAATATTCAGAGCCCTGCAGAAGCGATGGGTACCAATGTGAGTCCTCTGTTCCAGAGCCTGCATCCTGATATCATTCATTCTCCCTCTGTCTGTCTTTCTCTGTCACTCAGATGCTCTGAAGTGTATGAGATCATACATTCATCATCTCAAGAGCTTATGTTCACACTCTCTCTCTCTCTCACACACACACACACACACACACACGCAAGCAGACAACACTTTTGTCCCCTCTTTTATCAAAAAATTGAGGGATTTGGTGGCTAAACGACCCAATGCTCCCCTTGTCTCTCTCATCTCGATATCACATTCATTTCATGCTATCTTCTTCGTGGGTTTTGCCAGAGAGGCAACCATTACGCATCACTGTCTCCCCACTATGGCTGCGCTATCATATCAGCAGGGATAAATACAGAGGATGGTGTGCATGGCATTTCTAATTCCCTCCTGTTTCAGGTGAACAAATGACAGCCATTACACTCTGCACTCTCCCTCTCTTCACAACATGGTGAGATGGAACTGCTGGATATAATCGTGCTTTTTTTTTTTTTTTTTTTAAAAAGGGCAGGGATCACCTTAATGTGAGGCAGGAGAGAGATGAAGATATACTTGATCATTCCCTGTGATGGCACAATGGCATTCCATTATATAGAGAATATATATGCATTTTGTATCTTTTTGTGTCTATTGTATCTGTAGATGGGTGTCAAATGGAGAGGAAGGAAGAGTGTTCCCACTAAGTACAATCATTATCTTCATCGTTTCGCTAAGATAGAGTTTATGAAGCTTGACTTTGTTTTTCTTTCCTCTCTCCCCTCCGCCTTACATAATGCCATGGGGCTAGGAGTCAACCTGCAGTGGGAAAGTGATCATTTATTAAATCTGCAGACTTTTATTATCAACTAATTCTTCTGCCTCATCTCCATTCCTCTCTTTATCCTACTCTTTTCCTGCCCCCTCCACTTGTAATTAAACAGGGATTCCACCTGCAGCCAAACTTCACCACTCCAAATGAACAGAGAGAGGGAAATTAAAGTGATAGTCCAATCCCGCCTTAGAGCCTGTAGGGCACACTGAACTTCTCTTATCTTTTCTCTTCCTTCCTGCGGCCAGCTTTGTCTTTTTCTCCTTCTCTGGTGCACTGCTACCAGTGTATCATTACTAGTGGCAAGGCGCAGACATTAATGTGAAATGATTTGATTAAGAGTATATAATCTAGTGTCATTTGGTCATTTTAATAAAATATTGTAAATTGGCAATTTTGTGCATGTGTTAAAGATAAATTGTTATCTGCAATATAATATCCCCAAGTTTCACTGATGACTCCAAGCAACTTGGCTACAATCATGTCATACTTTCTTAGTTGCTGCCAGCATGGCAACATGTCTTGCAAATGTAACTTGGCTTGCTAACCTCAAAAATTCCCCAACCTTACAGTTGCAGGTTAAAAAAATGTTTTAATTAAGAAAGCGGGTTGCACTATTATTGTCCATATTATTGAGAGATTTGCATTGTAGGCTGGAAAAAGTATGTGAACCGCTATGCTAATGACATGAACAAAAGCCACCTGGAATGAGGATTCAGTTATGTTACAGGCACAAGGTGCCTTCAGTCTGTGTATAATACAAGGAAACCTGAAGATTATCAAGGTGGTTTTGAGCATAAAATACTGTGGAGTGTCAGGAGTCAATGTGGAGGCCGGTCATGGCTCTTCCTACAACCAACTAAAACATACATTGAAAAGCTTTGGAGAATGAATGACAGGAGAACAATGAAGTGTCTGCTGTGACTTCTCATCTTAATCCAATTGAACATCCACAAAAAGAACTGAAACTGGCCAATGTCTGTGTTTACTTATTGTAGATGGTAGAACAATCTGTTTCTTCTTAACATCACCTCATAAATTCTGGTCTGTTTCTCATCCTCTTCTCCTAACACCACATATTTATTCATTCCTCTGTTGGTCTCACGCTCTCTCTCCCTTTTGTCCTCATGTGTCCCCACCTCTTTGCTGTCCAGCTGGATGGAGGAGAGACTGACGTGTCAGATGAAGCGAGGGACACATTAACAACCTTCTGCCTCGTCACAGCTGACGTACCACTCAATCCGTCAACCAACAACCAATGGTATTATATCATAAACTCAGTTAGTAGAGGGAGATGATGGCTGCAAGTGCAATATTGTTTTCATTTGATGTTTGCAGATGTCAAATAGGAAAGCCATCCATTGTGCTGTCAGGATTGTCAGCGCTTGACAAACGAGTTGGATACAATCAATCATTTTCACTTATCTTTTGATCCAAACAGGGCGAGGCCCCCCACACACAAAGAAAAAAGTTAAACAAACAGGGAAGTGTGGTAATTGTTGAATTTGAATATTGGCATGTGGCAAACTCTGCTGTTTTTACCATCTGTCTCCCTTGGTATTTATATATCCACCAAATAAGCAGTCGAATGCCAAAGCTAAGATCAGCCACAACAAATTCACACTGCACAACCTGCATTTAACCTGTGCATCATCCTAATACAATATCACACTCAACATTAATGTAAAGCTCTGACCTCCTGGCACAAACAAGATTTGAATTTAGTCCGTGGTTACATATGTCCCATCGGCAGGTGCAGAAGACACACACACACACACACACACACACACACACACACACACACACAGGTTGAATAATCTTGTCCAGGGGTGTAAGTTAGGTAGAAATAAGGCCTGTATTATGCAGACAGAGTGCACAGTTTGGATTGTTTCCACCAAGACAGAGACAGATGCTAATGATGAGTCATATTAATGACAAATTTCATGAAGCATCTCGGTGAAATGGGTTTGCAGATTCACAACCATCTGCAATATTGAATACAAGATTGAGAAATGTGATGAGAAACAGGGAGTGAGAAAAAGAGAGACAAGACAACGGTAAAACTACAAAAGGGACTTTGAGTGAGCCAAGAGTTGACTCCAACCTTGTGTGCCCCACTTTGTTGACATTTTTCAGAATTGTGTCAGACAACAATGGCTGCAAAATACCATCTCTGTTCACTTTTCTTGTTAGACCACAGCAGGCTGCAGCTAAACTGGGACACGATATAATATGCACATCTAAACACCTTTATAACTCACAGCCAGACACCAGAAGGGTGAGAAGCCACAATGTAAGGGAAGTGGTAAAAAGTTTCCCGCTGGTAGAAATTAAATGATGCTGGTTTTAAACGTCTTTGATGAGATGCAAAGATGCGATACTTCCACAAATTGGCTTGTCGAATATTTTCCTTGGGGTGTTCAGAACAGAAAAAAAAAGCATTTCACTTTGAACAATCTCAACCCCACTATCATACACATTTTCAATAATTCACACTTACAGATCTGCATTTTCTACACTCAGTATAAATAATTGAGTGCCACGAGTGCAGCAGTTACAACACTTTCAAGTAACAGCTTAATGGCTGACTGTAAAAATCTCGATGTAATATATTTGTATATTAGTGTGTGAAAAATACTTGTAAAAAAAGTGTAGGAACATTCCTGATCAAATCTAAGCACTGACTAAGTGAACAGCTGCTGGCAGGGTAAGTTAATATGCTTCCTGGGCTGCTGGGGCGTAATGGTATGACTGTGGAACACTGCAGGATGGACTGAATGACTAAGACACAACAAAAACAGCTTGAACTGCTTTCAGATGCCCTGAAACTCATGTCAAGTCTCAGCACAGCCAGTCACTGAGTAATGTACCTTCAAAACCATCTTCACACAGCACAAACAGAAGTCGTTGGGTTTTTTTTATATCGTTTCACTGAAAGAATTTCAAACAAAGAGTTCCACAAAATATGTGGTGTGGTACATTCAGTAATGCAAACACACAGTGCTATGTATGTCGAAAGCCACTAAAAGCCCACAAATGGCATTAAGTGGAAGCTTAGAGGATTTATTGCAACTAGATGCTTTTATGAAAATGTCTTTAGTTGCTTTAGCTGCTCTTCTGTCCTCTTGATTCATAATGTGTTTCACATTAAGGGAAATAAGTCTCTCTCAAAGTTGGTAAACAATAGCAAACTAGCAGATTGTGATTTAATTAAAATCATCACATCCAGGAGGTTGGTTTTTTTTTTCCTTTACAAATTCATAGCTCTTATTAATTCTTAATCCTTGGTCACTGTATGATTTAGGCTATCAATTTACATGCTGATCAAATGCTGACATGACTGCCCCCCAACCCCTACTAAAAAAATTTCATTCTAGCCACATGACCTCTTTGTAGCTGACAGATGGACCAGTTTTAACACACCAGCGAGCTACATTAGCAGCCCATATTAGTCAAATTGACTTGTCCCTGTCACTCAAATGGCAACTCTTACATCCATAATCACAGCACATTCTATAATCTGACTGCCCTCTTTATACCAGAGCATCTATTAAACTCACTAATAAGATGACTCTTGCATGTGTGCATGTATGAAACAGTGTGTGTACAAGTGGGAGAGAGAGAGAGAGAGGAGAATCCAATTAGATGACAACCAATCACAGGATTAATGAGAGGGTAGGGATGACAGATTACTCTGGTATTGAGGAGTGGTTAAATAAATGAAGGAATGGAGGTGGCATGGGGTAAAAATAACAATGGGTAGTGAAATAGGGTTAGAAATGAAATAAAGATAGAAAGAAAGGAGATTAGGAAAGAGGACTAAGAGACACAAAAGGCTGAGTCCTCATTTGCTTTACAAATCCCCTTAGAAATGAATACCGGTTGCGGGAGCAAAAATCTATAATCCTGAAAGAAAAACAAACCAAACAAAGACGACACTCTCACAGAATAGAGGAGAGAGAAATAAGAGGTTACAAGGACGGAAGAAAACTGAAATAAAGCATGAGAAAATGTATGAGCAAAATACAATACGTATGCTAGACAATCTCTAACATGTTTGTTACAGAATACAATTCTGCGTTGTGTGTGTGTGTGTGTGTGTGTGTGTGAGATTTTGGCCAGCTTCCTTCTCTAATGACTGTATAATGTGACAAAGACAAGCAGGGTACAGTGTGACTCAGCATGAAGCCAAATCCCTGAAGATGGATACACACACTGCACTTTAAGGTGTCCTATTAATTGTGCCACATACTAGATTTTTGTGTAATTGATTACAGTTGACATTGGTAGTGGCCACTCAGTGTTTGAAGAATGGGTTGAATGGTATCACACCATGTGGTCATAGTAAAGCACACATTCTTTCATTAAATGAGAATGAGGATGCAAAATCCTGAGGATACCAAAATTTGCACTGAAAAATATATTGTCTTCTACATCACAAAATACATATACATACTAAGATTAATGAGCCAGACAATCATTATACAGCTCTAGTAATCATGTTTACTTTCTTTAACTGATTTTCTCATAACAAGTGATAATTGCAGTGACAACAAGGATTGCATTTATTTAGTGTTAGTGAAAAGGAAAAGATTTACAGAGCCTTTTCCCAGGTTTGTCACTGTTAATTCAGAAACATAGCCAACCACTCATATTAGCCTCCATATGGTCTCTGGAGTCTCCATAACCCAAACATGTAGTTCAACATGAGCAGAGCTTTAAAGCCCCTGTCTGCACTCTATGTAATAGGGATTAGATGACATTTACACTCACAAATCAGTACACAAAGAAATAATATGCAGAATGCAGCATACACTTCTCCATTCTGTACTATTTATAATGACATAATCACCCTCTTTTTTCCCTCTTGTCTTTTCCCCATCCCTTGAGTATTTGTCTCATCCACCATCAAAGTCTAACCTTCATTGTCCTGTACTGGACTCTTACACTCAACTGGAGAAGACCTTCAGTCCAGCCTGGCAGGATCAAAAAGTGGTCCATCCCTGACTTAGCATCAGGGGGTCTGCAGGGGAGACTGTTCTCAGCCTCCTGTTGTGGGCCCCCTGTTCTCTCTCTCTCTCTGTGTTTCCCCCTCGTTCCATATATCACACTCTCTCTGACTGTTTGGGTCCCAGGCCCCAAAAAACAGCAGGTGGCCTTCTGCGACTGACCAGCTCAGGCTGCTTTAATAGCATTTTCCACCGCTGGGAATTGGGAATGTGTGTGTGTGTGTGTGTGTGTGCGCGCGCGTACGTGCAAGCTGTTATTCTAAACCACTGTAATGATCCAGCAAACAGCACAGCATGTTTCAAAACTCCTGCATATAAGAGGGAAAACAGTGCGACGTTTGAACCTGGCTGGATGATGTTAACAAAAAGGCATGCATTAACAGTAATAAAGTTGGGTTTTTTTTCCATCTATTTGAATATGCATGAAGAACTGACACTGAGAAAAACGATGAAATCACAGTAAAATGTGAAAAATAGCATCATCAGTGAAATCATGTTTTATTTATTTACTACATTTATCTTGTTTTGTAAATCATTTAGCACTGAAAGAATGACTTTGGTTTAAGTGTTTTGAAGTGTGTGTGTGTGCGCACACGCACATGTGCTAAAATTTAGAACATGTTTCTGTTTTCTTCTGTCTCTGTGTTGTGTTCATTAAATGCTTTCCATATTTGTGTGAATGTTAATTCCCAGATGTTCCTTCTAAACAGTTAGTGGAGGTCAGCCTTCTAAGTAGGCTAATAGACTAATTACTATGAACGTCTGATTCACAAGTGGGGAAAATGGAAATTAATTTTCCCTAATAATTAATGTGTTATTCTGTGATATCTTTTGTAAACCAAATTATATGCACTGCAATGTAAAAGAGAAAAAAGAACAATATAAATAAATTACTGGGGGTAACTGGATGCCATGGCAAAATGGCATCCGAAATATCCTTCCTCTCCTCACTTGTGTATCTCCCTTTTACCCTCTCTGTAGAGATGGACTGAGACCTCAGGAGAGGCGATGAGAGATGCATTTGAAAGGGCACCTTCAACTCGCTGTCTGTCTGATATTTAAAGTGTTATCAGGATAATCTGGCCACTTAAAACGGGCACACATTTTTACACACAAACAAACTGCACAACACATTAGTAAATACTGACACTTTGATGGTACCAGGGAGATCTATAATCCTCTGGAAGCTGCAGACAATGTACAGGGGTAACTAGGCTATCGCTGCCAACAAAACAGCAGCAGCCTTCTGTGATTATGGGTGGCAGGAGATAAAGAAAAGGGAGTGGGGGAATGATATGCATATTATCAGTTCTTCAGAGCTTTTGCAATATTATTTGTAATGCTGGCATTAAAAATGGACAATGAACCGGGCTAAAGTGAATTGAAATGTGAAAGAGATGCACCATGGGGTCGGATTTGGCTTCAGTGCGGTGGTTGTAAGATAATGTTTGTGTTTCATAGGAAAAGTTTGTATGTTTACGGTTTCTTTGTCACCTTTCAGGATCAGGTATCACTTAAATATAGTTCTCTATGAAGACAAATGACAAGTTACACCTGTTTGGATTTTTTAGGAGGTATACATTTTAGCTCAGCATACACATAATTCCTCATTCTACGACATAAATTACTTCTGACCGTGTGTGCTTCAAACATACTGCAGGTAAAGACACGTGACTGTGTGTCTCTGGGTGCTTCTCTGTAATATAAAGAGGAACTGGATACCTAACGATACATAGCACAGTGAGTCAGTAAAGTGTGTGTGCATTTAGGTGAGCACAGCATGTGTGTCATGGACTTTCCATGGTGCTATTTTAGCAAGGTTTTGCCTCTGATGGAGGTGTTCACAGTCCCTCTCTGTCTGTGTCCATTACACGGAGTGCTGCTATTTCGCGCCACATTCCATGTCATCAAAGCTACTAAGCAAGACTGACTTAGTGTGCGTGTGTGTTTGTGTGTGTATGTGTGTGTGCGTGTAACTGTGCATAGACATACACAGACACACATACAAGTGGACAAAGACCACCTCCCTCCCTATAATTTAAAACATTTATTCACTCCAGCTCTACTCTCACAGTGATGCTATGACCACGACTTTTTATAGAAACACAAACAGTCCTGCCAATCCCTTTTCGCCTCTAGCCAGGCCGTAATGAAATCATTAATGCCACACTAAAGGTTGTCTTACCCTCTGACATAACAAAATGATAAATGCCTATGGTAATGATATTGTGTCAGCAGGAGGGGGGCTTCAAGTGTATATGCTTGTGTGTGCATCTGTCTGTGTGCGTGCGTGTGTGTGTCTGACCTGAGTCTCAGACATGACATAGAGATAGTGGTGGTCAGAAGAGAAGGCCATGTCTCTGAGGATGGGTCCATTCTCCACTGCCTGTACCGTCTCATACTGCAGAGCTCGAGAGGAGCCATCTACCCGGATCTGGAAAAGCAAGAAGCACAATAAGAAATATGTAACATATTAACAACAAAGTCATTCTAACTTTGTTGAACCATGGATGCCTGCAAATACATATAATATTTAACATCTGACATGATGGGAGTGAAGTTTTCATTTTATTGGGGTTTTTGGATTAAATATGTAAACGTTTTCTTTATTCATTCATAACTAATATAATGGACTGTAAATAAAAAAGGATGAAAATATGACATGTAAATAAAGAACAGGTGGCAGAGAAACAGCAAAGAAAGCATAACATTGCCTTTTGCGTGGAAGGACTGACAATAGAACAAAGGAGGTGTCTAGAACAACAAAGTGTCCAATTAGAAACCAAGGCATCATTACAAAGGTACTTTGTAATGACATTATTACTGGGCCAATTGCCCATTCACTCTGTTCTCCCTTCGAATTTCCCCAAATGTCATGACTTTCTGTGAAACTCATCTTTTCTTTTCTTTTCTTTTTTTTCCCCAATCACAGTTTCAGCTATTCAAAAAGAATTATAGTAATTAGACTTCTGGGAAAGAGGTGTGGTCTGTGGGCTTTGAGGGGTATTTATTCCGCAGAAAGTAGATGGAACTGCCCCCACACACACTCAATGGTGTGAAAAAGATTCTGGGCTGTGTCTAAATATCTGCTTACATTTTGTCTCTTTCTCACACACACACACACACACACACACAGAGAGAGAGAGAGAGAAAGGGGTGTGTTCCCAGTGATCTTTTTCAAATCTGCACCTTTGGCTGTAGCCTCCCAGTAACACATAGGTCTGACACTTAGCTACCCTAGCACTTTTCAGCACTCAATAGAATACACACATCCGGACACAGGCCTGTGCAGGCTTGCAGACTGGCGTAACACAAGTCTTGTTAAAGTTGTGATGACTCCTGGTGGTTTTTTGTGGTCTTCAGCATGTAAGGGTTCATAAGTAAAAGGCACAAACAAGAGATAATTGGACAGGAAGCAGATGGTCTTTCAGACAGGTGAGTCACTTCAAGATTAATTATAATACACTCCTGACAAAATACTCTGTGTGTTCCCCCTGTCAGCATATCATTAAAAATCCTTTTCTGCTGGCCTGCCAAGAGGCTCTTTAAAGTCAAGAAACCTCAACACTTCTTAGGAGGTAATCCAAACCCTTTGGTAAAACAGTGCTGCACCCCCTAAAGACAATTTCTAACCTTTTATAAGAACTCTGTGAAAACTGCTGGGGATTATTTTTACCCTTTTTGTGTAAGATTTATCATAAAAACAAAAAAGTGGGCTTTGATTTTTTTACTCTGTACCTCTAAAGGTGGGATAAATGTCAGTTTTAAAAAAATAATACAGATACAGTTCTTTACAGTGACTGACTGACATTTAGTAACCTGGATTGTCACTTCATTCTGCATCATGACAGTAATAAAAAAAATCAATCGCTACTACACTATAACCCAACTTTTCTGTGTTCTCTTTGAACAATCAACTATTGTAAAGTGAAGAAAGGAACCTAAGTTTACTGAGTCTAGTTTACGCCCTGCCCTCCTCCTGCTGTTTCTACTGATATCCAGTTTCACAACATGACATTTCTTAAAGCAGGCACAATCTTTCACCCTGATTTCACCCTACTCTCTCCTCCTCCTTTGTCTCTCACTCATTCTTCCTCTCTCGCTCTGCCTCCTGCTTGGCTTTTGTAGTGATCTTGATCTCAAAGGACCTTGAGTTCTGTGTATCAAAGCCTCACACACTTTCACTGGGAACTATTGTATGTACCAGGGTCAGATGGAAAGAAAAGAACAGAAGGCAAATAGGAGATAGGGTAAGAAGAGAGGGAAGTAAAAAGAAAGAAATCCCCCACAGAAGCCAGGGTTAGATTCAGCAGGTGGGGTTATCTAATCAGCCCAATTGGGTGAGTTAATTTGAGACACTGTGTGTATGTGCACAGTACACAGCATGTTTGTTGTATGTTGTATGTGAAGACGTGTGTGTGTGTATCATCTTACACCCTATGCATATTAGAGAAGTGTGGGGCCAATTGCTGAGCAGAGTTTAAGGGCAGACAGTCCATGGCAGTGGCTGAATATAGAGTTTTATTGTGTTGGGACAGATCCAGAGTCACCAGGGAGCAGAGGGGCTTCAAGGGGAAGCTCCTGTATATTATCTTTCAATCTGAACACCAACAAAACAAATGAGCCACCAGGGAACACACAGCATGTCTGCAAGCATTCAAAGCTGGCTGGTTTAGTCACACTGGGACTGGAGGGGAACAGGCCAGGGAGAAAGAACAGAGTGCTTGTTTGGACAGTAATTGGCACAGTATTTAGTAAAAGTATTTAATAGTAATGTTATCATGTAATTTTTGTTCATTCACCTGAAATTGGAGGTTACCATTCTGAATATGGCCTGATTTTACAGTCTGCACTTTAAACTTTACACTTTAGAAGGAACAATGTACTCCAGTGCATGATTTTTATTACTACAGATGCACACATCAACAAACAAAAAGCCTACTCAGCAAAAACTGAAGACAAGCGATATCTGACTTCTGTTGATGAAATGCCAGAGCTAGTGATTTTGATTTGTTATGAAATGATTAATCCTAGTTTGATTGTTGGCAACATTAATTGTTAATATATCTCAAAGATTTTTTTTCATCAGCTGAAAATCATTAAGGCAGCTACAGTGGTGCTAGCCAATATTATCTGATTCCTTTTCAACAGTAATAAAGTGGATTAGCTGCTCTATGCCTAATGGATTACAATGCTAATCTCTGCTATCACATTAGCACCACACAATAGACATTCACTGCCAGGCAGACTTCATTCTGCCAGGCAGTGAAGAAAAGGTGGGAGACATATTGGGCCCACACAAAAATGCAATCATACTACTGTGTGTTCAGAAAAACTCTTCATATATAGAAAACATTTGCAATTCACTCTCTTTCACACGTTTATACAGACACAGACACACACACAAGCACACAGAGGCTGGCTGGCTAGAGCATCTCATATGGTAATGAGGGAGAGTAGGGAGAGTCACGGCACTTTGGACTCACAGAGCACACGTTCTCAGCCCTGCAAAATCTGTGTAGTAAATATTTCTTCAACAGCTCTGTGTGTGTGTGAGGATCTGTGCGTGTATACACCCTAAGAGGAGATCCAAGTTATAATGCTTGTTATTGGAAATTCTAGTTCTTCTTAAAGTGGCCATGCTGGTCAAAAACTGTATCCCCCTAGTGGTTGTGACAAATAATTACACCAGTGAGTACAGATATGAAGATTGCAGTAAAAACAGTGAAGTTACAACTTGAGAGTCCTTTCTCTCAAACGTTTAAAGCAAATAAAAATATTTATACTTTTTAAATCACACTAGTGACAAGCTGTCGTTTGTTTTGGTTTTTTTTTAAAGGCCCATCATTAAAATTTACAGAGTGGGTACTACTGACATACTGAGACAGTGTCAACTGTAGTTGCAACAATTGTCGTGTTATAGTGCGGATAAAAAGGAATCGCACCTCATAGGCAGATGCCATTTTTTGCCTCGAGTCTGTCAATAAAAAATAATGTGCCCAAAGTGACTATGCCTCTCTCTCCATGGGGCTAAAAGCTAGCAGAAGGTGTGATACAGCCAGGGAACCCATTCCAGAAATTAAAACCACAGGAGTACCCTGAGTTTCCTCGTATTGGCAACATACATCACAGAAGCAAGCGGAAGGTACAGCACTTCCTCTGACTCTGCATGGTACCCAGTTCGAGGCAAGCAAAATATTTAATCCTCAAGTATTTGTCTTTATGCTGTTTGTTGTAAGAGCTCTGCTTGTACTGTTTGTGTTATGTTGTGCAATAAAAATCAATAACCTATGCATGTTGGAAAAATGGAATTACATAATAATCCAGAGAAAATAATATAGAAATAGTATAGTATCAAATCACTATAATGTCAAAACATGGCTTGCCATCTTGTCAGTGGTTGAGGCCAAAAGATGCTTAGCTCAATAATGTTGTTGCCCCCCTGGAACCTTTGTCTACTGAAAATTACCCTTTGAAATTCAGTACTCCAGGTTGCACATCCAAGCGCTATTGATTTTGGATAATCTCAGTGAACTGTTGTGCCATTATGCAGAAACTGCTTTACATCAAGTGTTGAGATGGATCGTCCACAGTTTAGGAGTCCAGTCAATCCACTGGAGGGACTAAGTACTGCTGTAGTAGTTTCAGTAGCTAAGTGCAGGATATACCCAGCTATAACAACACATTGGGAAAAGTACATATTGAACATGTACTTCCCACAATACAAACGAAGTAGGGCAACCGTGAGTGGGGACTCAGACTGACTGGAGAATTGTGTCCTTTCCTGCCATGGCATAGAATTTGGGGATGGCAAAAGGAAGGCAAGTCACACAGAGTTGCAGTCTGTTAAGCGTGGCACACACACTAACACACCATGGCTGGAAAACACACCATGACCAACATGCTGCTGGTGGAAGCCAGAATAAGCTGCTGACTAAAGTATCACTATGCTCAAACATGAGCCATGCAACCACAGTGAGGTGAGTGGGCTGGAGCAGAATGTCATCCAAAGTCATACAGCATGCTGGGAAAACTTAAATCACCACCACATTTGTGTGAGGAGTTCCACACATTCTCAGAATTGCACACTTGAACAAATCAAAGTGAGTGCCAACATTTCTACAGTCAACAAGGACCATGAACCTTTATCTGCTGGATATCAACTTATGTCTTGTAGAGTAAATATTAAAAAGCCTGGGTCAAAAAATAGCTTAAAATACAAAAAGCTTCTCAAGATAGTTTCTAGAGCCAAGTGATTGATTTTAAGATCAGTAACTGGGTGAAGTAATCCCAAATGGAACAAAGACAAGATCCTGCATAGGGACTAATAATTTGACCTACCATACTTATGTATCAATAAGAAGCTTTACAAAAATTATTTCACAATCTACATGCATTCATTTTTGATACCCCCCCCCCAAAAAAGAAAATACCCCACAAGAATTTATATAGATGCAAAATATCTGACCTTTCTCTGTTTACAATATTGGAGTTGACTTTTTACACATTTCTGTTACATTTTTAAAAGCAAGCAACAGGAGAAATGTATTAATGGGATCTCCTGGCGTCTCAGTTCAACATATCAATCAGAAACACTTCAGACCTGCAACAACACAGCAACCTGCAGCAAACTAAATGCCTCTGAAACCAAAGCCGCCACACTTAAATCAGGATTCGACCCTCCTTTTCAAGCCATAGTGTGTGTTTGCTACTCAACCACATGGAAGGACAGGCAGTAAGAGCACACAAAGAAAGACAGCCAAAAAGACTGAGACAACTGGGGGAGCATTAAGTGTAAAAGTGACAGGACCAAAAGGAGCAACGTATCGTCACTACATAATGGCTGTGTGTCTCCGCATGCTTTCTATTCATACCGACAGCAATACAATGGTGGCTGTCTGATTGGCCTAATCTATCCAGCTCACTGAAACATATGGCATACAGAGAGAAAAGAGGGGGGGGAGAGGGGTAGAAAGAATAACAGAGGGAAAAGGGGCTAGGAGGCGGACTGGATCTATCCCTGAGTGCCAATCAATGCTAGAAGAAACCTTCCACTTCCAAATTCTTTGCCTCAATATTTAGCTTTAGGCAAGATGGACTGGTGCATGATTAGTGGTGGAGTGTGGGTGATTTGACATTAATCTTAGGGTATTAGTGAGGATGTGGCACACTCACTGTGCAATGCTTGGCGGGCTATGCAGCATCACTCCAGCAAAGAATCACATATGAGCTGCAATTCATCACCAACAGGAATTATTAGAGACAATAAAAGACTGACACTTGGTTTTATTCTATGTGAGAGGAAGACCAGGCAAAAAGAAAGCACTGCAGATGTAGTAAACCAGGTGACACAGAATGACTAATGCCACGGTCATTCACATTGCCTTTTGACATAGTATTTTATGTTTTATGACAAGCTATTATGGAGACATCATTCAGTAATCCTGACGGTACAAAAAAGGCTCAATGCCTTACTGTTTTCCCTTATGGAAGTAAAATATTCATTCTCTTCACCGGTGATACAAGCCACCCCTTCTTCCCTTCTGGCTTGAGTCCTTTCTGTACAGGAGGATGAGAGGGCAAAAAGCCCCACAGAGTGGAACTGAACTCATTCTGTGCTTTAATTCACCAACGTCTGTTTAATGTTTGTGATTATGCATATCTGCTACACAGCAGGATTTTAATTAATGCCTTTCCCCCTAATGCTTGCACTGTCAAAGTGCTTTGTGTGTGCAAATCAGGGAAAATGTCATCATTAGCAGGGAAGTAACTATAGAGACTTTTGTTGGCAGAGTCAAAACTACGCAGCATATGACCTCTGCAGTAGCACCCCGGGTGATTTTGTTCTTATTGCAGTTAATCCTCTGCAGATGTTTTATTTTGGACAGGTTGTTTTGGAGCAGAGCACTACAAGAAACTTCTGGCAAACCTCCATAACTTGTTTTGAGATAAAAATAGTATAGCTGATAGTGTTTTAGTGGGCGGCCTGTGTATGGCTGTGCCATAGCAGTTGGAACATAAAGTAACCAAAGAGGAACTTGGAGGAACTACTAAAACTAAAGAGGAAGACAAAGGTTAAGGAAATCTGCACTTATTTTTGCTTCACTCCAGTCTCCACCACTTCACATCTGGGATCTGACATGACAAAAGACAGAGCTGCAGGGGAACCCCTGGCTCGGTGTGGCATTAAAGGTGTGGTACCTGTTAGCCTGCAGCTCCATGTGGCCTACTAATCTACCCTTATCCCCGTGCTGAGACAGACAGAAAAGGCAAGCAGAAAAGCAAAAAGCAGGACAAGAATGTCATTGTGAGAACTGATGGTGTTGGACGTGAAAGGGGACAAGTGTCTCGAGGCTTCCAAACTCATTTCTCATCTGGCTCTCCTCTCCTCCCTCAGTCTCCCCATGGCTTCAATGGGTGACTGACAGGTCTCCCCTGCTATCATTGCTTTCACTGCTGAGCTGCCTTAGAGCACTGTGACCAAGCAGGGGGCTTACAGCTCGGCTTTGGTTACTCATTTCCCACCTTTGGTATTCCTCCTGCTCTTCATTTTTCCTCTGTCACTCCCTTAATTTATCTCTCTCTCATTCTGTCTCAATCTGTAAGTCATGAGGTTGTCTAAAACACCTGCAGGCTTATGGCCGGTTCAATCTTGAATGTTTGTGACCTCTTGACTTCTCTGAGCTCAGTGAACTCCTCTCATTTACTTTTTCCCATCGCTCCCTCTTCCCCAGTATTTTTCCGACTTATTTTGCTGCTGAAACAAAGTGTGTTGCATGTTGCCACCAATTCATTTGCCCTTTTTGTTTGTGCTTGCATACAGCGGGGTCCAAAAGTCTGAAAGGGAAAGTAATATCAGACTTTCTCAGTGTAGGTTTAACCTGAAAACCTTTCATTCTCTCCATGTCAGATATGACTGGAAAGAGACTTGACTGATTAGATTTTTTATTTCTCTCTGAAAAGTCTCTTGGTGATGGTTTTTCCTCTCAGTTAGCCCTTTTTTGCCTTATTGTCTTACTTAATTTCTGTATCCGTGGATTTTCTATTTTAATTTTTTTTCTTGCAATATGTATCATTCCATCACTTTTACTGTCCCTGCCTCTCGTTACATAACCTATTCTAGTCTTTCCATTTCCACAATTTCTCTTTCGCTGTCTCATTAGAGCTGCAGCAGCATGTTAGAGGCAACAGGTAGAGATCTCCTGACACACTTCATCCAGTGCAGACAAATACTTGGCCCGGGTGAGAAAAATGTCTTTTCTAAACCAATTATTTCTTCTACTGTTTTTCTTTTCTTACTTCATTACTCTGCAGTGATAAGAACTGCTTTCTGCACCGGTTTAGCTGCAGCTACTGTTTGAGCCTGAAGGGCCACACAGAGGCAACAGTATAATTCTAGCGCACATCACCACCTGTGTCTCTATTAGTGGTGCAACCCAGTAGCTATGCGACAGAGTGGTGTGCTCCCCATTATATTTTGTGACCAGAGGCCACCATGTAAGAGCTAAAAGGCTTCAGGGTCCATTAAAGAAGTCAACACGTTCCCCAGAGTAGTGAGGGCATCAAATCAGCCTATTGTGTCAAATCAAGACTTGGCCTTTCAGGCAACACAGCAGTTCACAAACTCAGAGTTACAGATGCTGCTCATTTGGAAGAGTAAGGCTGGTAAAGTGTTCAGGCAGAATGAGTAGTAAAAACACAGCCTACTGAGTATAATCACATTAAAATAACACCAAGCGGGCTCCATTTTCTCTCTCTGTGTGTGTATGTGACTAGGAGTGTGTTGCCCACACCTTTGAGAACTGCAGCATGCAGGAAGCTGGACATATGGCAGAGCAAGAGGCAGCTAGCTTTGATGTTAGAGAAACAGAGAGAAGAGGAGGAGAGGAGGAGGAAAAAATAGAAAACAAACCTTCATCATTCTCTTCTATCTCTTCCAGTAAATGAAATACATTTCCCAAAAGGATCAATCTATTGTGCCTCTTTGATTAAGCATATACATAGTATATTATTGTGTGTACATGTTTCTGTCATGATTTCCTTTTATATTTTTGAACTTTCTAGCCAAAATCTCTGCCAACAGCAGAGAGTAAATTTGCATAAAAGAGCATTTTGGAACATTGAAGAGTGAAAAAGCAAAATGCACCAATTTAAAAAAACAACAACAAGGGGGTTACACATGAACAGCTACATGTAACAACTGAAGGAAATATGGTCCATTCTTTGATCCAGTTACACATAAGTGAACCCTGAGTTGAATTTCTATCAGCTAACCACATTCCACTTCCTTAAATGTCAATCACAGACCAGGCAAACCTTTGGAGATAATGAGTATAGGATCCGTAATAGATGGAGAATCAGTGGTATTGATAGCCCACAAACATCAAGCCTTAGATTGACCTTACATAGGACAGGACTCTAGCCCTCTTTTGGAACCTCAAATGAATATGAGCTCTTTAGATAATTGTCTGGTGACAGACTTTGATCAACATTCACAGGGTCACTTCACAAACATCCTCACTGTGACCTTTATTCATCTCTGTGTAAGGTTGTATTTCACAAAACAAGAACAAGGGTGCTTTCTTCATCTTGACAGGGTTAACTCAATAGGCTTTCCTTGATTGGACAACGCTATGCTTCTATAAATATCTATCAGCAGCCTATCCAACCAAGGTGGTGCAAAAGGGCCAGGCCCCCAAAGAGATGTCTCGGTCTGATAATGACCCACTGACATGCTCAGATCAACTTCAGCCAAGGTGAAGGAATGACTTTGAAAAGTCTTTAGTCCTCTTTTACCAGACTGAGCTTTGTTTTAGTGGATATCCATTTCTTTCTTTTCCTCCTTATCAGTTTGCCCTCCTCTCAATGGTCAATAGTAATTTTCAGCTTGTTTACCGGGGCAAACAGAGTACCTCATTGACTTCAAGAGCCTGATTGGTTTCCTGGGAGATAAACACAAATACATAAATACACAAAGCTACATTTAAATGTAAAAAGACTCACACTCATTCATACACAATGAAAACGCCAAGAAAAAGTCAACAATCGTGAACTTCTAGCTGTTCGGCCATATGTGAGAGAAAAAGGCAGTGTGTGCGCGTGTGTGTATCCAGGTGTGTGAATAATAGATGGGGAGCTGAAAGCCAGACGCTGTCTGAGAGCACACATCACCCTGGATCACGTTACCACGCACTGCCATCAAAATAACTTTGGAGGCACAAGAGGACTCTTGCACACACACACACACACACACACACACACACACACACACACACACCTAGAGTTCAAGCATAAACACATACAAGCACATGGCTATCCATCTGCATGTGAAAAATCCTGTACACACAATCATATACACACCCGATTCTGTGGTCCTCAACACAATACCGTGTCTGTCCTAAGACACATCTATATCAACTAAGAATGTTAACCAGCTAGCCCAGTCCCGTCCTGTAATACAACTTTGTACCTCAAGAGGTGATGGTGAGTCACAGTAGCATCCTGTTTGCTCTCAGTCCAACATGAGAGAGGAAAGAAATTGCTGCACAGAGGGCATGCTTTCTCTTCCTGGTAAGCCCAACTATGACTGAATGTCTTGGAGTGGCCATATCATCACCACTGTGCTGAACATTCCCTCTAACCTTGTAAGCGGTGTTGGCTATGTAGTGATAGCAAAACCTCTAAATCTATGGATCACTTACTGAAGCTGAAAATCATGTACTCATGAATTCATGAATTAACAATGGATTTACCCTCTAGACGTGTGCAGATTTGTGTGTGGGTGTGTCTGTGTGTGCGTACTCACAACTCATATTGTGTATAGTGGAAGCATTCTTTGCCGACCCTTCAGTTTTATGTTGTGGTGATTTATGAGGGTCCTTCTAAAGTTTCTAATTAAATAAGGAAGCACCCGACAACCAATTCCTCAGAGATAAGCTGGTGTGAATTTCTGTTACCTCCTTATTGTCTGTGCAAGTTTGTATGGGTGTATGTGTCTGTGTATATTCCCTTGTTTGCAGCCCTGAGGGCACTTCTTTTTCTTTCTCATTTCTCCTCTCAGCCTTTATTCCTTATTAAACAGACTGCCACACTCCCTGTATTATACCTGTTTTCCCACTGAAGTGAAAAATTGTAGCAGGGGACAGAGAGAGAGAGACAAAGAGAGAGGCACGGAGTGCAAAAATGAAAAACAAGGAGAGTGAGGCAGAGAGGGAGAGAGAGGAATAACAATGCACTAAACCCTTGAGGCATGTGTTGATTTACCAACTGCTAAAATAATGGAAATCATCAGAGGAAAGAAGGTGAGACCGAGATAGAGCAGAAAGACTAAAGGCCAGTGTCCACTGAAAATGGCTTGGACACATTACACAAAGCTTGTGTGAGAGAACAAATACAAAAATACTTTAACAGTTTGGATTTCCACTGCAGGAGTCATTTAAAAAATTTTTTTTTTGGGGGGGGAGGTATTTTTGAGCCGAACTGTCACAATGAGGCATGAAATATACTCTTCCTATAAGAGTATGGCAGAATTATGCTATTCGTCCACAACTAACACATATGAAAGAAAGTTTTATTTTGTAAATGCTGGTCCAATTATTTGTTTTCACTTCAAACATGCCCCAGAGGCAGAGGCATTCATCACAATGTGTGTCCCTGTATAGGGAACAATACCTCACCTTCACTTCTGACACACTGTGATTATAACATTGATTCACAAAGCTCTATTTTAATTTTAATATAGCAAAAACATTTTTTGTGGCTTGTCAGAAAAAGTTATCATAATGCAGTAGTTTGAGTGAAACTTGTGGTTATTCGGTGGTTTGTTTCTGAGTGTTGTAATTTCAGCAGTACAGTAATGTATTCTATCTGTTTTGCATTTAAGTCCTAGAATCAAAGGAATTACTCCTGGCTAGGTCATAAGTTCAGTTATTGTTTTTATTCTTATTTGTGTTATATCTCCTGTTATGCATCATAACCTCTCTTACAACAATGAAGACATCACAGTATAAGCTGTCCTTTCACTGACTCCATGGGAGGTTTTTCTAAAATTAGTGTTTCTTTATCAAGGGAGCACATTAGAGTTTCACGCCCATGTATTATATTGCAGCACAAAAGCAATGTCTTCTGCATGATAATAGAGGCTTCACAGTGGGGGTCAGATGACTTCACCCCATAAATAAATGAGTGTGCTGTTCAGGATGGTTGGTTAGCTAATAATAAAGATAAGGAAACAAATGAAAAGAGCATCTTTCACAACTAAAAATATACACACACACACACATTAACATGGAAACAAGCATTATAGAGACTGAAATATAGAACATATAATAAACAGCTTGTCTGCAATCTGTCAAAACACAAACTCATAACTTGAATATTTTGTGAAGAGTGACTGAACTTGACTTGTTGACGTTGCAGTGCAGGGTCATCTAAATATGCTGTTCTACTTGTTCAACTCCCACTCTGCATCGTCTCTGCACTGTCCCTTTACAATCTCCCCCTCTTCTCCTCCAGCCGCCATCTAAGTTTTATTATTACATTCAATTCAATTTTTCCCTGTCTACCTATTCTGCCCTTTTATGATGTCACATATCAAAGTGTAACAAGCAAACAGGCAAACTGAGAGGCCCTGTCGAAGCACAGCAAGCCTGAATGACAGAGAGAAAAAGAGAAAAAGAGGAGAGACTGAGAGGAACTGAGACAGATCACCTGTAGAACGTCTGAAAAGATATGGGTGTAAGCTGCATTAAAACTTGAAGACAGATAAAAGTTAATTCTTTCTCAGGGAAACAGAGAGTGAGAGGAGTCTAAGAGGATATCTGGAGAATGGGGTCTGTCAGCTCACATTGCGCAGAAATCCTCTTATTCCTCAAAATTTCAATTAGGTGGGGGAGCGTTTCGGTGTGGTGCACTTCTCTCATTCTCCATAGGAAGTACAACGTGCATGAGGTGGGATTTGTCACAGCAGCGACAGGCCTGCTCCACCTAAATTATGATTCAAAGAAAACACACACACACAAAGAGTGCTCCCCCTTCCAACTGCCAAAGCCATTTCGAGTGACAACAGTGGTACACTTGATGCTACTTCAGTGTTCAGTGAGCAGTGCTGAAATTGAGTTTGTTCCACTGAAGAGGATCTGAAATTTAAACTCTACAGGTTTGTGTTGAGGTGCCGTCATCTGTATGACAGCTACAATTACACTATGTGTCAACCTTTTCCAAAGGTACAGTAATTACAATACCAAATGCAGCAGCACATTTTCATGCTCTGTATTCATTTAATTTTCAACTTACTGTCTTGCTCTCATTTTACTTTGTCTATATACCTCTTCCTTGAAGCCACGCATAGCCCAAAAAAGGACCAATCTGTCGATCTTTTGCTTTAAAGTGGTATATTTATAAAAGTTACATTAAGGTTGTAATTGTCTACTGAGTAAAGGTGCTATAGTGAAAACAGTAGACACCCAGGAAAGTGGGAGTGAAGGGCACCGTTTAATTAGGAGGAAAAACTGAACTCCAGTTTTGTGTAACTTAATTCAAAGTTTTATAGTCATTTCTTTGAGTGTAATTATCAAAGTAACTGCAGAATTGTGGAAACAGAGACACTGTCTGAGACATTGGCATTACTGCCAATAATACCTAAAGTGTCTTGGAGAGGAATTAACTTTTTAATATACGGGCTCAAAGGACCACAGGAAACCAGAATTGTTGTTGCGGGAAAAAAGAATGGGTCATAATGGCTTTTGGCCAATGCAGAAACCTTCACCGACAGCAACATATTAATGTTTTTTTCCCTCACCTTTCCCATCTCAGGGCAAGTTTAGGTCTCTTCCCCTCCCTGTTTACATACTATCCATCTATTCTTACCTCTGCTTCCCTTGACTCCACAAAATTTCTCTCTCTCACTCTTTTACCTTACTTTTCTCTGCTTATCTACCCATTCTGTCTCTTTCTTTCCCAAAACTCAATCCTGTCGTTCTCTTCCTCTCACCCCCCCAATCCCTCTATTCCCTGCTTCCCAGCTGGCTTTCATCTTCCCCAGGTTAGATTACTGTAAAGCACTGCCTGTCTGCCAGCATTCCTGAAAGCTTTTCATCTCCTCTATGATTCATCTGGGGAGACAGAGAGAAAAGGAGAGTGAGCGAGAGACAGTGAAAGAGAGAGATAGAGCGAGAAAGAGAGGAATGCAAGGATGCAAGGAGAGAGAGCGAGAGAGAGAGAGAGAGAATGACAGAAAAAAAGGCTTTGTTGCTGCGGTTATGGATTTCAGATCCTTTAGTGGTTAACTTGCACTGCACACTGCACCATGGACTGATGGGAAATTTCCCCACTGGTCTCTTGGCTGTCTGTGAAACGCCCACTCAGAGCTGAAAGTACGACTCGCTCGGGACAGACAAATGGGTGCACACATACCCACGCACACACATTGGCTCAGACAGCAGACAAACAACATACTTGAAATCAAAAGTTTACACACAAACCAGTGTAATCTGAACACCAACACACACGTAAGGAAACGCAACAACAAAATGCACAATTCTAGAGTTAAAATAAAATGAGACTTGTCCAGTTTTGAAGATGCAAAGCTTGCTCACTAATACACACACACACACACACACACTTTTATATGGAGCAACAAGTTGATCATATCCTCAATCAACCAACTAATACATGTTATTTTTTGTATTCAATTTGGCTGTTAAAACTGTTGATAAAACTGCGTTGGCAACTTCATAATACACCTGATCAGATGAAAGAGGAACGCAAGAAGGCAGAAAGTTTGTTTTGTGTGTGTGTTCCTGACCGTACATACATTGACAGCTCATTAACAGCAGCACAGTTTTAATTACAGACACCCCTCCAGCTGCTTATTATTTAGTGCATCACTGTAACTAGGGAAGCAGTAGGTGTTTATTTTAAATTGTTGATTATTTTGTTATGATCAATTTACCATTACATTTTAAAATGTCAGAAGAGTGGAAAATATCAAATCACAAGAACTATGACCCAAAAGTGACATTTTCAAATTGCTGTCTTTTTCCAAACAATTCATATTTAATTTACATTGGAAAACCAGTGATTTATTTTTACATTTATTCGTTTAAAGGGTTATTAAAGCACCTGTGGTCAGTTATTGCTGTCATTCTACTAACCTATTAATTCGTAATTTTGGGACCAGCTGGAAATGTTACTAATAGTTAAATTAAAAATATTTATTAATTAAAAAAATCTACATTTTTGTAAATTGACATTTTTAATCATTCAGCAGATACAGCAGTACTTTATGAGAGATACCTGTACTCCTGCAAACATCAGAACAGAGTAAAAATAAGTATTTCTGAAATGGCTGATCCCCTGGGATTTTGACAGACTAAGGTCCTTCGACTTTACTCAGAATGGAGCCAGGGTTTGATTGGCACTTCTGCAGACAGTAACACCTTGTTGAGAATAGTCGAGCTAATTGGAGGTAACAAACCGGCTATGGTAACTCAGATAACCACTGTTCACAACTTTAGTGAGCAGAAAAGTTGCTGAGAATTCACAACATGTTCAGCCTTGAGGGTGATGGTCTACAAGACCATGTTGGATTACACTCGTGTGGGAACCCAACATGGTCCTGTCAGCCAAGAACAGAAATCTGAGCTGCAGTGGGTAAAGGCTCACTAAAACTGGACAGCTGAAGACTGAAAAAAAGCATCCTGATCTGATTAATCTGGATTGCTGCTGAGGCATGCAGATGGTCGGGTTAGAATTTGCCATGAGCATGGACCCAACCTGGCTTGTGTCATCAGTCCATGTTGCTGTGAACGGTGTGGGGAAAATTTACTTGGCACACTTTGGGCCACATAAAAGCAATCAGTTATAATATCAATGACCCAGTCTTTTCAGTATTGTTGCTGAGTAAGAGCATCCAACAATTTACTATCCTCTAATCGATATTTCAATCTTGACCATGCACCATGCCACGAAGTTATCTCACACTAGTTCCATGAACATAAGTTCATAAAGATATTTATGGAGGAATCATCCATTAATGAAAATACAGAGTAAAAATTATGGTGGTAATCTCTTGTGTCTGCTGTTCCCAAGAAGGTGCTTGGTGAGTATGTGAAAGCGCTCCTACCATGCCTTCAACCACCCAAGCTTCACTCAGACTGTCATACCATCATCAGGGTCTATCCTCTATGATGCGACTGTGGGATGATATGGTGCTCTTAAGTATTAGGGGGCATCCCTGAATGTGATATTTATAGACCTGCCTGTCTTTTGGCCCTAGTCACAATTCCCACACCGTTTAATCTTACTGCTGTCATCTAATGTCACTGCCTTATGACTATGGCCTTGGCTAACTGCCAGATGACACATATGCACCGTGTGTCTCTGTGTGCACTCATGAATGTGAGACTCCTGAGATAGAACACAACTGTATGTACAGAAGAATACAGCACGTCAATCCAATGTGGCCAGTGACAGGCAGAAAGCAGGGGGGCTGAGTGATGACACTTGTTACAAAACAAGCTCCGAACCAAGGATAAATGTGTCTTTATGCCCACACTAACAAAATAAATGCTAAATCACAGTCTTCACAAAAATAATCCAAGCATATAAGAGGCGACACACTTATTTGGCAAGAAAAAGAGTTGAGAGAGAAAATGGAGGGCTGAGGGAGACCAAAAGTGTCCTTACGTTCACACACCAAACTGAATTAGCAGTTTCTGAAAATAACTATGCTTTAGTCTTTGGCAGAGACAAGCACCCCCACAAAGAAAAATGGAAATTACACATAATGAATTTATTTACATTTATGTAATAATTTCCGACAATCAAAGCCAACAGTATGGCGGGTTTATTGCCCTGAACTATCTCAATGGGCCCTCAGGGAGTGCTTTGTTGTGGCCAATCACTTGATCATGATGAGCAGGCTTAATAAATGAATGAATGATTTAAAGAATGAATGAATGAATGAATGAATGAACGGTTAAAGTGATCAACAGTCTGGCAAACAGCCTCTTATTGCATCTGAAAGAAGGTAAAATCCTGCGTCCACACAGATGTAGACAACATACACACACAGACAAAGACAAGAGCCAAGCCTTACTGTACCTTGTTATGATAAGCGTTTGTCACTAAAGCCTTTAACAAAACAGCTAATTCGTCAGGCTCTCTGGGAAGCTCATCTCTGGGAAGAGGTGATGTAAAATTGCTGTGATCAGTCAATTAAGTCATCATAAAATGAAATATCCACTATATTGTGCTGAATTGGGAGGTATATCGCTTCAAATTCTCAATAACATAGCAAGAACATACCATGAACATTACTCATCACTGAAAAGTGAACAAACAGTTTTCAATTCCTTTTGCTTGTGCACCAATAATTTCCTGAAATAGATGGTATACAGTTCGCTGCCAGGAAACAGAATCAAGGCTTAATCGCCCTGAGCCAAGCATAATTTTATTTATCTATTTATTTATTCATATATAAGGGATAGTGTGCAAGTGACATTAATCATATTGAAAATGTGAAGAAATGGTTGCACCAGATTATAGCAAATCAATTTACATTAGCAGTCCCTCATGAAAATTATGCAGACACACAAAAACCATTCAACCAACAAAACACAACATATCCCAAACATTTCAAACTAAATACCCATTTAATGAAATAACCACGTTGGAGAAAGTGAAATATTCCCTCGTGGAGTGGGAAACGTGGGGCCACAACACAACAAGATTTATCGTTTCTAAAAATATATAGATTTTTTATTGACATGGTTTGAACTGCTTATTTTTATTTCATTATCTCTTCTAAATGCTTAAGTAACTGCATACATCTTACAATAATATATGCATAAAGTATTACTCCTGTGGTCTGATGCCAAAGACATTCACATGGACCAAACAGGCCATCAGACCTTCAGCCGTAGGGCTGAATGTTCCTCCCTCCCTCCAATCTCCAGAGCGTGTTAATTGCACAGACTGGGAAGGATGCTGCCTCAGTGCTTAGTATCATTATCTGTTGGAAAGTCTGAGGTGGACCTGCTGAGTGAGCACATTGACCAACCTCATCCATTTTCCCTGTACACATTTTCCATTATTCTCATGTGTAGAGTTACTGGAACTAATACTACCTAAATAGTATACTGAATACATCTAACACTAATTCTGTATTCAGTCAAATACCACATTATTAAGTTGCTGGGACTGTAGTCTTTAAAGCACAATCAATAAAGGCAATTAATACCACAAAATATACTGCAGCATTTTTGGTACCTGTCACTGTGTGGTAAATGTTATTGGGATTATTGTTGTTACAAGTCAGCTGGCTGGTGTAACATCAGTCTTTAGGGAAATTAACCACATTTCCCTGTTCCTTCTTCTTTGCAAGCCCTGCAACTTTCATACTGAAAGAGCGATTGATGCCTGAGTGTGGACTCAACTAGGGTTGGAGTCAAGTTTACTTTAGGGAAATCTACAAAGATCCTGAGATTTAGTATTTTCTATGGTCATTGTTGATTAAATCTCTTTGGTGAGAATCACAGTAGTTGAGATTATGTGGTTTTGTGCGATTTTTAATTCAGTAATATCATAAATATAAACTACATACACACACAAATAAAACATACAAATAATAAAAATCTGAAACGATCATGTAATATCCCAATAAGTTATCAAATTAGTTGCAGAAATGACTCGTCTTATTAGAGTCACATTCCTGAGTTTTCTGCTATTATGTCAAATATCCGCTCACAGTGGATATCTTTCAGCAGGAAATATTGTTGCACTGTCTGCACGTAAATAGAAAATTGCTCTAATCAATAAAACATTCAAGTCAGCTTTTTCACTCCCCCAACTCCATTTTACTCACTCCTAGTCCCTAAACTGTCCCATTTGAGACCTATCACTTCATCTCCCACAGGCTATGTATTTTACCAAGCCAAGTCACAGCCCCTTAGCTTTTCGTGATCTATAAGCATGTGCCTCTCTCTCTCTCTCTCTCTCTCTCTCTCTCTCTCAAGGTCTCAGGCCAGAGGATGAGGGCTCTAGTAGGGGACTGGTAGAAGGATTAGCTTTCCTATCCTCCTCCAGGTCTTTACCATTTTAATGAGGCAGGGCCAGAGGATCTTTCTTCTATCCCAGCCAACTGTGTCATAGTCTGTGTACTGTGTCATGGGCCTGGGGACAAAATGTGGCTGCAGGGGTTCAGGGACCGTTCTGATACAGCACAGCCATTGTACAGGGAACTGGAGTGAGATATGGCACTGATGAGAAGGGAATGAGGAGAGGTGTGTGCATAAGAAACAGGCAGAGAAGGAAGTATGTGGATGTCGTATATGAGTCTGTACGCACAAACCTCCATGTGTGTCTTCTCCCAGAATAAAAGAGTAATTTAGGGCTTTCTATGGGCCTACCTCCAAAGCTCCCCTGGTATGCACCCCGATAACACAGAGAGGGCACATTTGGATTAACTCTCTATTGAAGGAACTGTAATTACCTGCTGATATGAATATTATTATTTCTACCAGGCAAAAAGCAGACAATTTCCCTTTTAAAATTCCACTAAACCAGCCAAGTGGATGGCGAGGGTTAACTGGGAATGAAAAAGAAATTGGGTGGTAATGGTTTGTTTAGTGTTTGGAACATCATCTTCTCAAAACACAAGAAACATCAGGCAAGTCAGAAAAAGGACAACTGTGTGGGGGTGTATTGTGGTGAGATTAACCAAATTCATGGGTCCATGGCCATTTTTTTTTTCTCTTCAAATTTAAGGTTGAATCTGTACATTGTGTAGCGTATTCAGCAATAGTAAACTGGCTGTGACATACATTTCCAAAGCCACCTGGGGTTAATGAAGGCAGATGTCTGCTAGACGTTTTAAAGAAGGACAAAGATACTGTCACTGAAGTGAGAGAATGTAAGAAAAAAAAGAAAGAAAAACAAAAAAATAAAAAAACAAAAACAAACCAAAACAAACCCTTGCCATAGAATTTGACAGCAATAGACAGTGGGAAAGCCATAGGGTCTGCAGGCTTTAGTGGTGTGTGTGTGAAGATCAAAGGTGTGTGTGAGTGTCTGTGTCTCTGGTGTGCACATAGATGTGCATGTGCTTGTCCATGCCTTCATGGGAGCGAGCATCCAAAGACACCTCAAAAGAATCCAGACTGAGACAATTTTTCTGAATCTACAAAACCCCTTGGCAGAACAAAACAGGAGCCATGGCAGGGGGTCTGAGTGCATGCTCTCTATTGGACAAAAGGCATGTCAATCATCACAGGGGGTCAGGAGGGTGGTCAAAACTCAAGTAAGGGCACAATGGCTCTTTGGGATTTCTCACATACACACACACACACACACACACTATCACTCAGAAAGAATGCATGGCTATTCAACCTTGAGGAAAATACACAAATAACCTTGAACTGATGTTCTGTGTGTTAGCGATAAAGGGTTTCATAAAAAGAGGGAACTAGACCAGCCAAAGAATGCTACTCATGTGAATGCGTGCAGATATGGCTATTGAATTGGTTATAATGGAGAAGTCCATGAAGGGGAGTCATTGATACAGGCTGAAGTCCACTTCACGGTGGTTTTGGCATTAAGAGGGTGAGACTGAGAACCATTTCACAACCAAAGACACTTGGCCTCAGGGCAGAAATGCCTATGGAGTAGGGCTAGGCTTAATGCTATGACCCAAGGGTGGCAAGGGGCATAGAACACAATCATTACTGTCACAAAACTTGACAATGAGTTAGGCTTTGTCTCTCTGTCTTCATCTTTCTCACGCATACAATTAATGACCCAAGACACAAGTGGTGAGTACCCATGCCAGTCAAGCAAGCCCTCTGTGGTCACATCCTGAACCAGTGACATATCCCAGACACTCACCCTTTTTTAAGCAATGCTCTTCTTTTTTTCCCATGTGCACATCTCATTTTGTTTTACCTTCAAATAAGCTGCTCACCTAATGTGCCTCCTTTACATCCTCCCCCTCCACACCTTATTTCACACTGTCCAGATTTGTCTGCAATCTTCTACCACACCATTATCTCTTTTCAACCCACCTTCATTCTCCTTTCCTCTCCTCCTCCTATGTTCAAGCCTTATAGTCCCAAGGCAGGCTAAATCACAGCCAGCTACAGGCACTAAAGGTACTAAATAAGAACAAATGCCTCCGCTTTACCTGGGCAGTCCCTGAGGGGACACGGAGGGATGGTGAGACAGCTCACATTCTCCCCATTTCTCCCTGTAAGCCCCCTCCGTAGCCGCCCTCACTCTCTGCACCATGTGTAATTGAAAAACACGATACCCAAAGGCGTTTACTTTCTCCTCTAAAGAAATATAGTGCGTGCCTCATTGGAAGAGGAAGAAAAAGGGCGGGTGCAGGTAGAAACAGAAAGATTGCTAAAAGTTACTTAACAGGACAAGAGAGCGGTTAATGAGGCTGGAATGTATCGTACGTGGGCAATGGAATCTGTATGCACAGTGAAGGCCTTTAAGAGTAGGATGAAGCAACAGGCTAGATAATAAATACAGCGAGATATGCAACATCATATTAATGTATAATTAAATATCTAAAGATCATAAAGTTGATAAACATACTGAGATTTCCACATTTCCAATGATCTGCATTGTATTTTGTTAATGCAAAGGAAAGTTGAAACTTGGGAACAGGGAGAACGTACTAGTAAACACAGAAACACAGTAAGTATAGATTGTTTTTCTTTTTTCAGCTTTCCCCAGAAAACAAACTCAGGGGTCAATGTTGAAGATCATACCCAAGGAGATTCATCTGTCAAACATCATGTCCAACTTGAGTTTGACTGAAAAACCTTCTAGAAACTGTGTGTGTGTAAAGAATAACAGAGAAGAGGTGCAAGGGGCTGCTTGCAGGATCCTCCATCTGGTTAAGTTGTTTGATTTCAAACAGCAGGTGTGTATTAATCCCCTTGATAGGACACAAGCTCAGGGGTTCTCTAACTCTCTAACTACAAACCCAATATCCTTGCACAAAATAATCAAAGGAAACTTCACCTGTCTCTTCACCAGTGTCCACATAGGGACATGCACAACTCCCTTGTGCAAGTTGCAGGCATGGATTAGTAGAATCACAAATGGCCATCAAGCTCATCTTAAGAAATCACTCCAAGACTCGGACATGCACAAGCATACACATGATGTGTGTGACTAATTATTAATTTCTTCTTGTTCTATTAGTGTGTGTCAGTGCTCCTGCCTGACTACTTTTCATTCTCATCTCTCCCTCTCATGTTGTGCACGCAGATGAAAGCGGGAGTTGTGTATAATTAATTGAATATGTTTGTAATTAGGGGGCGAGAGAAGGAGAGATGCATGCAAGCCTCTCTTTGTTTTGTCTGATTACACAGAACAATAATTACTGTGGAATTATCCCCCTCACTTCACAGGGTTAATTCTAGTTCTGTGTGTATGTGTGCACTCAATGTGCACACATACACATACATGCATACAATTTGTGTACCTTTTCTTTACATGGATATGGACCCCAGCTTTGACCGTAAGCCTGATCCCACAGAAGAATAAACTCGGGATGGAAAGGTAATGAAATATTTACCTAACAATGGAGCAGCCTGTTTGTTTGTTGGTGAAACAGTATGAAATTTTCTCTCAGGGACAAAAAGGATACAACTGATGATTGTTTTTAGACAGAACATGCACTAATGAGCGCCAAGCTTCATGAACTCTTCGAATTTAGCCTCAACTTCTTATGAACTTATTATAATTTATGAATCAAAGATTAATTTAAAAATTCCTGTCAAAATTTTTACCCTCACAGCAAAAGACACACAAAAATGATTAATACTTTGAGAGAAAATAAGAAAGAGGAAAAATCAATCAGGCTAGAACAGACACACACACACACACACACACACACACACACACACACACCTTTCTTCACAATACTGCAGTGGACTGCAAGGTCATGATCTTTTCACAAAAAAGGCTCGACTGCTATTAAAAATGGTTCAATAAGGTGCTTTAATCGTACTTAAGTTGGTCTCAAAAGTCAAGCTGCTGAGTAAGCACAGCAGTGCTTTTACGCTGGCCTGCTTTCCTCTTATCTTTGCCTCTTGTTAGGCAGGAAGAGTTGGTAATGAAATGGTTGGCTGTTTGAATAGTTCTGTTTATTCGTTGTGTGTTTATATCTATTTGAAAGTATATATACCAAAAAACTGATGGGTAAACACACCATCATTTCGAACTGTGCATCGAATGCCATCTGATTAACAACCCCATTTTTGCTCGGTGGCGTTAATAAGCTTATCCTCCGGCAGCTTTTAGACAAACAAACACAGATGTACAATCGACACCTAGAGACTAACTATAAAAGCATTCGAGGCTTTTAGAGTGAGCCTCTATTGGCTTGGGGCAGTAAAGAGGTCTATATACACACATGCAACCGTGCACCACAAAAAGTAACAAACTATTATTAGCAAGAAGCAAAAAAAAAACTGTCCAACTGGTGTTAGAATGGTGAAGTTGTTTCTTTATCCTTATTGTTGCAGGTGCATAATACATATTTATCAAAAAGGTGACATGAAGACAAATATGTTAGTCATTGCCCTTATCCTCATGGAAGGAAATGCAACAAGAGTGTGACTATGTGAGACTTATCCAGTGCCCTGAATGTATACCGTCAAGTATTGACATCCATTTAAGTAAAGTGGCTTGAAAATCGTCTGCTAGATCGTATCCCCATTGACAGGCTGATTTTATTAAGCGTGGACTAATAACATTAGGATAATATTATATTTATAACATTACATGAACTAGGAAATGCTATAGTGAGCAAGGTAGAACCCAAAAGGCATTTGATGCAGTTAGCTGGAAACATTTATATGAATTTCTATACAAATTTTGATTTAATAAGGACTGAAATGACTAAAATATTAAATATTGTGTTAAAAACCAAGACTATATAACATAGACTTTGTTCCATCTTTTTCTCTAATGTAGCTCATTTTCCCAAACTGATGAACTGCTGAGAGGAATTTGGCTCAATGGCTATATAAAAAACAACACCAACAGGGGATGTTATCCTACAATATCACCTCCAATGGGTTCCTTATTCAATAAAATATTCACTTTTGTTAATACAAGATCTGTAACTCTGACCTAAACTAAAGATGGATGTAGGAAGGTGGTAAATAGTAATAACATAGGAATCAAATATAAAAGCTTATTTTAAAAAGAAGCAGCAGCAGTGGGGAATGGGGCTCCATCCTTGTTACAGTACTATTATGCAGTCCAGCTGAGGCCTCTCATTTGTTAGTGCAGCCCTGCTTATTTTGGTGGTGGAAAGAGCTGGAGTTGGCACATTGGTGATAGAATCCCACCTCAAGCATTTGTGTTGTTGATTAAACACTAATCAAACATTTTATGGACAAAGCAAATCCATTCATTACCATGTCCCTGAACATTTGGAAGGAAATTCAAAAACGGCTGTGTATAGAGAATAACAAAACTACTATAGTGGGGTTTATGAAAGACTTTAGACAGAAGAGGAATCTTATGTTGAACAGCATGATTTCTACAAATTCCTCCAAATGTGACTTTATTTGAGAACAGTCTTAAAGAAATTCATTTAAAAAACTCTTATGGAATAATGGCATGACTCTGAAAAGGAAACAACAATAATTTCCAGGATATGTACCTGAATGCTGAATAGAAGTTAAGGAAAAATGGGACAATAATAGGGGCTCTCTCAGGGGAGGAATGGCTTGCCAAAGATGCAGGAAATTTACGAGTTCCCTTATTTTGGAGAGTTTAGCTGCAAGAACTGGGTTATATTTTTCACCTTTGAGTGGGATTTTACTTAAGTATAACCATGCCATAACGTCCAGATATTTTGTGTTGTATTGAGGTCCGTTTGTGGGTCCCAGAAGGGTGGCAATGAGGAAGAAATGTTGATTTTTACTTGGAAATTTTGTTAAGGAAATATTTTCTGTAGTCAGAGACTGAATGACTATGAAATTAGGCACAATAAAAAAGCACCATTCACTCATGACTTATGATGAGTAGCAAAGGTTTTAAGGTCCTTTTCTCTGTATCTTCCTAATTCCTCTGCAGTTTGCATTGCCAAACTGAACAGTGAACCCTCAATAACCATGCAAATACAACACAGGATAAAAATGCAAAAACCAAGCCAGGCAGACAGATGACAGCGAGGTGATCCAAAGTGTACGCTTTCTGAAAGAAAACATATCTCTTGAATCAATTTTTCCACTGAGGTGGACCTAGAAATGACGAGGGGTACGGGGGACTCTCTTCCCTGTAGATTACAGAAATGGATGAGTGGATCCCTCTAGACCTTTCTGTCTCTTGTCCTCTCTCTCTGTTTTCCTACATCCCTCTGTTGCATGGTTTGGCTCAACCTGTGTTACCATGGCAACAGGGACTGGTGCGGCATGGCAACAACTAAGGAGGGAGAAAGGAGAAGGAGAGAAGGGAAGGAAGAGTCCACCTGCAGTTCCTACCAGCAGCACACACTCTGAGGGGATCTGAAGGGAGAGATGAAGAGACAAGAGTTCGTCCCTAACTTCCTTTTCACACAATTGTATTCGTCCTTCAGCACCAACACCGACTTCCCTCTGTCTCTTCCTCTCTTATCTCCTCGGCTCCTTTATCATACCCTTGTCTTCACTCTCTCTTTTCCCAACTCTCTCCTTCACTCAGTCTTTGTCCTTCGACCACCCATCCCCTTCTCGCTTCTGCTTTTTGCATGTGTCCCTCCCTCCTGTTCTCCTCAACCCTCTGGAATGAATTAGCAATGACAGTGGTTTGGTCCACAGTGGTGAAGTAGAATTGTAATTATAAAAATGTCACTCCTGGTTATGCTAGGAGAATGAAAGGGGCAGCCATTACTGTCAGTGACATCTGCACTTCGTTGGATAGATGGAAAAAGAATTCCACCTTATTTTATTTACAGTCACATCAACCTTATGTGGAACTAGAGAACACAAAAAAGAGACTAAAAATTTTATTCATGTATGCCTGAATGTTTCTTGTTTTTGGATTGCTAGTTTTGTGTTTGTGTTTCTGGTTGAGGTGCCCCTCAACCAGAAACACAAATATCAAGCTCCTTCCTTGGCAAGCATCCACATTGCTGGGTTTTTGTTTTCTTTGAGGATGACCCAGAGTAACCATCAGCTCTGGAGTGGCTGTTGTGCTGCCTACTATCTGGTTTAACAAAGCAAGAAAGCAATTCCTTATTAATTAATGACATAATGCATCAAAAATTTAGGATTCTTCCACTGTCATCAATATACGAGATCCAAAACATGATTTCATGCTTTGATAGTCATACAGCATATAGCCTTATCATGATTAATTTTATATTGTTAGAATATCAGACGTTTATGTAGCTTTGGAGGCACAGCAGAGTAATAAACTCTATTTATATCTTTTAGTCACAAATAAAGGCAAAGTTGTCAGACCGATGTAACAATCTGACCTGAACAGGGCCAGGGGTGTCGAGACTCCCATCAGACTGATAAAGATGTTCATAAAAGGATTTATATTGACTGTCAGAGAGTATATAGATTCCTATCAGGGACATATAGATGCAACATCCGTGCACACACACACACACAACTATCCACACGTAAACGATGAAGATGAAAAACATGTACACACATGGAGCTCATGCCCCATTCATCTTCACTATTTAAGCTACCAAACCAACTGGGATCTGAGTGATCTCACCAGCTGATTCTGGTGCAGATTTGAGGTATTGGATGACGAGAGGAAATCACATCGTACCCAGATATGATCAGACTCCAGGACATTCACTGCCTTGCACCGAAATACAACTGGATCACGTTTTGACACATAACACAGGCAGCCTGCTTATCCCATCATTATTGCAGCTCACATTCCCTTTGAAAGACAACATAACCCAATTACTAGCATCCTGTTTTAAACAATGACAATAGATGGGTGTTCGACAGTGTGTGTGTGTGTGTGTGTGTGTTTGATGTGTATATCCACACAATTTGGTGTGTGTTGAATATCTTGATGTTTCAGATATGTGTTATTACACTGGGGTGGATCCTGCTGAAGGTCACAGATCTACATCCTGCCTTATAACATACTGTATTTGGATTGTTTATCCCTCCAGCTGAAAGACATATCTATATATCATATATACATATATCATCTGATTAAAAATAATTGATCATGGATTTATAGCTGTTAAAGAATATTAACTTACATTGTGACAGGATAGTACTTTTGAAAAGTCACTGTTGGCTGCCACAGAATTCAAGAGTGGTCTAACATGGTGTCAAGACAAACACTGCAATGCCTACCATCAGTTTGCTGGTGAAGGTCACTGGTGGCTGCTGACACTGTGGCATTATAAATCATGTTGTTGACCAATATAAAAGAGGACACAGACTTTTAATACTATTAAATGTTTAACACACCTTTCACATACATTTACTTTTTGTTGAGTGAAAAGTTCAATGAAGAGATGAGAATATCTCAAAACAAGAGCACAAGGTAAACTTTATCTCTGAAAATAAAAAAGGAGAGATCGAAACCCTCTCACTGTCCATGTCAGAGTTATATGATAAAATGTAACACTAAGCTGGTTGTTTAGTATAAATGCAGTGCACTGGAGAAGCTTTTTATGGCTGAATTTGCCTCTGCAAACACTTAATTAACTGAGCAGGGATGGGGAAAAACCCATTCATTAAGAGAATCCATTAGTGCATAAATGAACAGTGGAAATAAAACAAACAGGAATGTACAATTACAATGTACTTTCTTTATACAGCACGTCTGCGTCTGTCCAGTGTTAATGTGTAGATTCATATGCATATGAGCTCTCTGCTGTATGTGTTTCAGAGGCTTACAAAAGTCATAAACACGACTGCTGACCTATCAGGCTTTTTTCAAGGTTACCATGAGCTACTTTAATTAACACACACTGCCAGAGGGAGGCTCCACAGATGCAACAGCAACAAACCAAATTCTCAATCAGTGTCTCTTCAACATTTCTGCAGGTAGGTAGTGTTTGTTGTTGTTCACACCAAAAATAATCAGTAATGAATCAAACAGAGAAAGAAATCCAGGCACTCTTGCATTCATGTGAAGCATGATAATGAGAGAATTCTTAAACGTGATGTGTTTAACATAAATACACAGCTCATGAAGAAAGAATGTCACTGTGTAACGTTTCCAACACACAATTATTAACACTTGAATACTCATTATTGCCTCACATTACAATACGTTTATGCAATGTTTTGTTGTATGAAAATAGAAAATACATTTTCGCTGCAAATTGAAAGCATTCTGATCTGTTAGAGCAAAAATTGTTGTTTTTTTAAAATACACTGTGTTTTTGTGTGTGTGTGTGTGTGTGTGTGTTTGCCTAAAGAGAGATGGATTGTGCTCAAACTGTCTCAAACATGTCCTTGAGCAAAACAGCATGGAGAGAAAAGGAGACAGTAAGTTTACAGTAATATAAAGACACACAGCTGGACTGCCTCTCTACACATCCATGTACAGTGATAACTACAACTACAACAGCACTCATCACAAACACTGACCTGCTGTGTTCCTTTCACATACACATATCAACCAAACAAACTGTGACTTGACAGACATCTGAGTGAACCTTGAAATACAAAAGGCATCAAGAAGTGAAATCTGAAAAATTTCTAAATTTCATTTTGTTCTATCCCAGCTTCGACTATATTAACCCTTCTGAGTGTCTCATTAGCTACAGAAAACAAATAATATGTCCCGCTCGTTTTTATGATCCAGTCAGACTAAGACACATAAACAAGCATGGGAAAAGCATTGCAGAATGCAAAAATTCATAGTCTTTCAAACTGCTTTATATAGAGTTATCCAACACAGTCAAATCCCTCCTCAATTAATCTCCCCCATCTCTCCAATCTTTAAATTTGCGTCTGACCCAATGCTGACTTTCTTTCCTTTCTCCCACTCTCTGCATTAAACCCCCTTCTCCCTGATGGCCACCCGGTTCTGTTCCCTGACATACATAAAGAAAAAGAGAAAAGTGGTAAAAAATAAAGACAGCAAGGAAAAAAGGAAAGGAATGGAGCATCTTCACCATTATGAGCTTGATAAAAAAAGTAGGAAAGAAAGAAAAGAGTTGGCAAAAGGCTTCAACTAATAATACCACCTATGATACTAACCTGTAACAAAAATATACTGTACTAATGAGTGTGTGAACTGTAATAAGTGAACCGTTCTCTGTGAAAAACATTTATTCATGAAACAAACAAGAAACAAAATAAAAAAAGATTTTAAAAAAGTGATTAGATTCATGAAAAGTTCAAAAAAGTAACAAATGTAGGAAAAGGAATGTAATTAAATGGGGCCTGATCAGATCGAAAGACAAACCAATAGAAAAAAAAAACCCAGGAAAAAAAAGATAAACTAAAGCTGATGCGCAGATTGGATGGAGCAAAGTACAACATGCAATTCACTGAACCAGTTCATGAATAGAAAAGGGGATTGAACAAAGGAAGGAGAGAACAAGTAGAAAAAAGAGAAGAGAATAGAGAAGAGAAGAGCACGTTCCTCTAGTGCTGAGTCCCCATGTGTCTGACAGTCCAATGGATGATTTATGGCAAGCATTGTCTATCGGTATAATTGGCCGCCATGTTGGTCTCTACTGTGGGAATGAGTGCAAAACAGAAGCAGAGATATTTCAGAAATTATGTGGACCATGTCTAAATAGTAGCAATCTATTGAGAGAGGTGGAAGGTAAAAAAAGGAAACAATACTGGGTCAAAAACTAGCATATGGCTGGACTACACCAAAGGCTGTTTGCATTCTGCCAATTGTCAGCTGGTTTCAGCCTTTTATCTGTTTGCATCCCTTCGCTCTTTCCTTACATATACAGTGCTGGAATACAGCAAATTCCTTGTGAAGCTCTTCTTATTTACAGGATTTTCTGTTTCTCTTGCAAGACAACAGAGAACAGAGAAATAGTGACTGAAATGCAGAACAAAAACTGATAACTCCTTCACATCCAAGACTTTTCAAGCTGTCGATCTGCACAGCTAAAACCCTGATTAATACCAGCAAAGTCATCTTACAAAATCTCCAAAGAACGACAACAAGTGAAACACAAATAGTGTGCTGTGATTTGGGGTATATTTTAACTGTAACATGTTTTTTTCATTCAGAGTTTATAGTGAATACACAAAAGGGGAAAGCGGAAAGAAACTGTGCTTTTTGTCCTTTTGCACTTTGAGTTAGAGTTAGAACTTAAGTTCTCCTCACGGTCCACAGCTAAATGCCATGACAAAAGGCAAAGTGAACATGAAATACTTTGTGTTCACAATGCACAGGTCAAACAAGTGTCAGTAAATGATGTAGTACTGCATAAAGAGGTGAGTAACATCTAATCCACATGCTATCAGCGCACAATGACATAGCTGCATTTGTGTCTTCATTTAAATGCTAATGGTATATGTGTGCTGAACAGTGAGATCACCGCTGCCACGTCAAGATGAGGTCATACTACTGTTCGATGATTTAAGCACACATGGTGCCCCGGTAGCCGTTATTGGCGCTTTTGTGATTGACTCTTGGCTCAGAGGCCTTTGTCATGTCGTGCCCTTTGTGCCGTGACCATGTGTTACAATCACTACACATGAAAAATATTTCAGAATTAGCTCAAAATATCAAAGGGGGGGGGGGCACACCAAGACTTTGGTTCAATCATTTAAGTAGGTATCCATCCGTACAGGCCCTGCCAGGCAGGAAGGGAGGAGACAACATAAAATCAGATTTTTAGCTATGTGCTGGGTTCAAAGAGCTACTATATTATATTAATATATTATCTAGTGCTGAATACATCTAAATATTACACACTAATTCCATTTAATGGCTACATCCATGTAACTAAAGCACTTGATTTTGTTCAGTTATACACAATATATTTACATGTATTTTACTATAATGAAAGCAATAACCTTTTCAAAGTAGGTTTCCCATTTGATCTAATTTTGTAATAAGATTCCTCATATACTGATAAATCTACTTGTACAAGTGGGAAGCTATGTTTGAAGTCAGTGTGCCTTGTTACATTCCTCTGATGTGTAAATAACTGTGGAAAAGTTGAGCGCTATTTGGTTCGGTGTTTAACTGATATGGTCTTTGGGAAAGACATCAAAGGGGCCACTGTGTCTTTTATCTTCCCATCCTAGAACTGGCTTAATGCATACACACATGCACGCATGCACACATACACATACCCACCCATGTATCCACATGTGCACACAGAAAAAGCAGAGGAAGGGAAAGATACCTGCACCATCATCTGGAGACTCAAGCCAAATAAGCTTTTTTCCTGTTTTCTTCTCCATTACGCACTCCTTATTGGTTCCCTCCCCTCTCCTTTGTCTCCACATTTCCCACCAGTGTTGGCATTCAGTAGAGAGAGGTTGTTCTCACCATTTACTCTGTGCAAGTGGACCAGGCAAATAACTTTTCTCGTAATGAGCATGTTGTGTTTCCCTGCTCTGCCAATTCCCCAGTAATGGCAATGTTAGTGTTGATGACCAATAATGTCCGTTTTCTGAGAAGTGGTTTGTTATTGTGTCTATGTGTGTCTGTGTGGGAATGTAAGTGCAAAAGGTAAGTGAAGAAGAAGACAGATATAGTTGCTGTGTGACAAGTGAATTGAGAGAACAAGGGAATATGACACTCACGCATTTAAGAGAGGACTTATTGGCCTGCTCCAAACACGTCCTCTCAACAGTAATAGCTTTCTTAGGTAAAACTAGACAGAGAGAAAGATTACAAGCAGGAAAGCCAGAGCAGATGCTGATAAACATCAAGCCAGTACGAAGGAAGAAAGAAAAAAGAACCAGAGAGGAGGAGAGAAAACAAACAAAATGAAAGAAAAAAGTTAAAAAGTCCGGAAACAGACAGTGGAACTAAACCAAACATCTTCAAATAAGCTGTAAACTAAAGCAGTGAAAGGTTTGGCAGAAACAGTCTCACACACAGACACATACCCTATGCAGGTGCCAACATTCATGCTCACCCTCATGACGCGCGCGCGCGCGCACACACACACACACACACACACAGCCTGAGGCTACTCCATCAATCCGCAAAACCCTTCTCACCAAACTGTAATCCCCCTCGCCTTTCCTTTCTCTAGCCCACAGTGATTTCTGAACCATCCGGCGATGTTGCATCACTGCTTTTTGATGACATCACATACTTTCCTGAGGTAGAGATCAGTGTACACCAGACAGCACATACACCGTGAAGTCCCTTTGAGCCCAGATCTGGTGTGGAAAAGCGTATTTGCATAATGGCTTTGCTATTTGCAGGTAAAACAAATCAGCCTTTCGCCATTTAGTAACCCTTGCTATTTCACAGGCAACGGATATACAATATGTAAACTCCCACCAGACCAACAAAAGTAATAATTATCCCAGAGGGTCAAAATATCAACCAATTAGACTCAATGAATTTTTATGTGGTAAAGGGTATTTCTTAAGTGTGGAGGTAGAATATAGAAGGATATAGGAAAAATAGCTATGGACAATTGTATGAGGTGTGAGCAGCCGAGTGGCAAACATACACACTCACATGCACTAGCAATGAGCCACACATACTAAACACCAAATAGACGAAAGAACCCAGATCCAAACTTCTGTCAGCAGCACTAAAACCTGCTAAAAACTTTCTGCCGGAAGCAGGTGTGGATGAATATTCATGAATGGTCGCCTTTCCAACCACCATTGTGTGAGTGAGTGAAAAAGAGTATGTGTGCCTTTGTGTGCGTTTGGTGCCTGTGTGTGGTAAGCGTGCTTCTGTATATGCGTGTCCTCGTGTAGGTGGAAAAACGGGCATGCTTAGAGAAAGAACTAAAGGGAGATAGGGGTGAAAACAAAAACAGACCACCTGCCGTCCTGAATATTCATAAAGCACAGTGTGACTCAGCAAATCAGCAGGATGGTACAGGTGGGGGGGTTGCTCCATTAATTTCTGGTCGATTAAGTTTGATATAAGCTTGCAACAATATTGCACAACATGTTCAGTAGTTATATTTTACATATAGCCGAAAGCTTTAGAGCCGGGAGTTTGAAGGGGTTTTTTTCCACCTGGTAGCCACCATGCATTTTAATCATCAGCAGTTTAATGAGCGTAACCAGGAAAGTTCAATAAGCTTGAAATGGTATAACATTAGACCTTTTTGTGATGTGTCATGTCAATTACATTGGTGAAAACTGGAATTACAGGTCTAATTTTGGTAGCAAATTCTAAAAGATTTGAGAACAATTTAGAACAAACGCAATTTTATGAGATTTCGGTACACAATGACATTGTGACTGGGCAAGAAAGACACCAATGCTAACTCACATAATCAGACAAGCTGTACATGCGCCAATATTTTAGTCTATTTCTAGTCTATTTTGTCTGATTATCTAAACCACTTCATTTGCTGGAAAAACTGAACTTAGTCCACCCAAAATATGTCATTCCTTTCCTGAACACTAAAACTCTCTGCAAACATTTGTGGTTTGAACCGCTCCTCTCTTGCCCCCTACAGTACAGACCTCTGATCACAAATCTTAAAAGCTAAATATGTAAAACTAAACTACTAGTACTATAAAATTTTGCAAAAACATCTAATAATATCGTATGCTTGCATCCTAATATTTTTTTAAAATTCAAATCAATTCAACTTTTTTTTTATCCCTGGGGGGCAATTATAAGATGTTACCCTGCGTGTTGTCTCTTCCTTTCTCACACATTTGCTTCAAAGCCTTTTTCTCCTGAATGCATAGCTTTATCGAAACCTGTCCTCTGCAAATGTAAGGGACATGCTGCCAAAGGGTATACACACACATGCGCACATATGCAGACACAGACATGCATACTATCACACAAAAATGCTGTCACGCCTCAGTAAAAAGAGGAAAAGCACGTTTTGACCAATCATAGCAAATTACCACGGAAACACTGTTAACAGCTGGTTTGCATGTTAGAACTACACTGGAATATATAATTCCAGTAATTCCAATAATTTAAACCCCATTTAGATGAGCTTTGTCCACTTAGTGAAGTAGTGGGACCAATGGCAGCCATACATATTTTAAAAGCAGTAGGGCAAAATGAACTGATATGCTCCATTGGAGATGCTACAGTACAAGAAATATATGGTAGCCAAGTGAATTGGTAAAGCACCGGAAAGGTTCAAATTTCCGAGTAGCGCAATGTGTGAATAGGTCAAGATAGCAAGAAATGTGTTGGAAAGTCAGGAATGAAGAGACAAAAATAAGGCCAAAAACACAAGAGACAAAAAGAAGGGACAACTGTGTGAGCTTAAAGCAGAAACAGGGCAAGAAAATCTGAATATTTCTTCCACAGAGGGAAAATTCTGAATTATTTAGGTAGTCCCCTTCCTCCCCAAAACATCAGTTAGGACTGTACACTTGTCCCATTGATTGGAGCGAGAACAAGACAAGAGATAGAGGGACAAGAGGGTGAAAAAGAGAGAAAGTCTGAGAAATGAGTGCAGAGTACTTGACATGATCGGCATTGTAATGTGGCCCAGAAATGGCTGAGAGACCAGCAGCTCACTATGGTTTCAGTAATAGTAATAATAATAATAATGATAGTAATAATAAAGGCTTCACAGTCAGGACCCACATGAACAGGGCACAACACTGTGGTGGAATCCACTGAAGCTATTTATTTTCCTCTTCAATTCATTACCCTCCTGTCTTGGCTCAAACTGTTGCCAGAGTTTAGAGTACACGGTTGCAGGAGGAAGTAAATAAGCTATTACGAGCACTGAAAAGATATTTCATGTGAATTATCTCATTGTGTGTGTCCCAGGGAATAAACAATGTCTTGACGAATGCCTTTGAGCTCATGCAGTTGTAGTAGATAATAAGAAAACAACACCTCAGCTATATTATTTGTTTTTGTGGTGGGATGAGGGCACAATGGTATGTACCTGGCACAAGAGGAGGTAACTTGAAGAGCATTAGAAGCAACCATTAGTGTCATACATGTACACTGAATATAAAGTCACATTTAGCTTAGTATAAATACATATCCAACCTTTAATGACGTTAGTTAGTTGATTTATTCCGTAGACTAAATGGTGCCTTATGTTACAAGTGCCAGCAACCTATAAATCAATGAACCTATGACAGCTGACTCTGCAGGCACAGCTACCTCAAGGTCTGTCTGAGTGTATGACCTCAACCTGTCATATCTTGTCAGTCAGTATAGTATGTCAGTAAAGAGAGAGAGCGAGATAAACAGTGAGTCAGCAAATACCCTCAATGAATTCCAATCAGGCCAGATGGGCTGCTGCTGTGTCATGAGAAACAACCAGACCTGCATTCACCATGCAACAGCCACACACTGCAGACACCAGCGAAAGACTCAGACTCAATGCTGAGTAATACAGAGAAAAAGCTCATAAACTTTAGCTTTTAATGATAGACCTGCAAATGCATATGGTCGGGTGTGACCCAGTACTGGGCTACTGGACACCGTCATGTTTTATATATTAGATACATTTGATCAAATGAAATGCTGCTATCATAGCATATCGTTGCATGTATATTGTAAATGCAAATATTTGCATCTTATACAATTACTGTCACATAGATGTCACTTGATATGACAGTTTTTTCTGAGATAACTCAGAAATCAACGACATGCAATAACAAGGAATCAGGAATTATGTTTTCTGCACTAATTTTCATGTCTGCCTCTAATCACACCCTTTCACTTAGCTGCACAGCCTATTGCTCCACTGCACCTCCTCCAGGTGAGGACTCATCACACCAGTCCTTAACACCATGCTGGGATGTCTGATACTTCTATCACTACACATTTCATCTGCCTAAATTTGCCTGCATGCAGGTGGGAGACAGAGAATGGCACCAAGAAAGAGAGATCTCTGGTCCTGCGGCACCTCTCAGGGTGTGGTGCCTTTGGTGCTCCTGAATGCTAGTGGGGGGGGGGGGCCCGACTCTGGGCACTGGTGACTAAACACATGCATGTTTAGTGAATGCCCATACGCAGGTTTGGCTTCACTCAGCAGTTCCTGTCAGGGTCGCATCATAAAGAACTGATGGGTCCCACCAAAACAGGCTACGTTACTCTGTGACCCCAACACACTTTCTACATCCACTGGCTATTCTTCCTGGACTTTCTTCCTTTATTGGGCCATTTTCTTCTGTGAGGACTCCCACTTTTCCAATGACTGACACAGTAATGTTTTGGACCTCATTATCTTGAGGGCACTGTTGGGAACAGGACAGCAATCTTCACTCCACTGCATTCTAACAGCACTGCCTGTTTACCCCTCCCTTTTTCATCATGTCGCATCGTGTTTGTCCTTTGTTTCCCCTTAGATTCACTGCGGTACAGCACTGCCCTCCCCGCCTCACAAAAGAAATTTGACTCAATAAAGATTGATAAAGTAATTTGCAGGGAGGATTGGTGATGGTCACGGACATGCACTTTAACAATAAAATGTTTGTCTGCAAGACTGAAAGTGCATCAATAACAGAAAAAGTTGACACCCCTTGTGGTGTTAAACTATGAGGACAAATGTAGACAGCAAAAAGAGTAAAGACAGAGAGAGTGGCTCCATGTGGCAGGTTTTGTCAGCTTGAACTGGAAGGGCTTTTGATGATAGTGCAGCAGCGTAAGTGCAGTTGTAGGATGTCAAACAGGCAGGCAGAGAAAGGAGAAAAAAAAAAAAATCAGGGTTTTGGAAAAATATATGAATATGTCATAGGGTACAGAAAAATATATACAAGATATATCCGGGCCAAGTTAATAATAAGTTAAAAAAGAAAAAAGAAAAAAAGACTGTCCTGCTCACCCACTTTTTCTCTCTTGACACCATCACACCCCTCTGACATCACCTGACAGATTAAGTGCTTTTCATGTTGTGGCCGTTTTTCACCCAGAGACTGCATTTGAAAATCCAGCTAAAAAGTCCTGTTCAGCGCATAACAGCCTCTTTTGTGATGGGGACAGAAAAGTGCCGGCTAAAAGGTCAGCAGGCGTCCACTTAAGATTTTCATGATCACGGTAGGAATGACAATACACAATGGCACAGTAATTCTTATGGTGATGTATTTTACAGTATTTTCTGATAAACATTAACTACTTCAGCACAAGATACTTTGAATATATTCAGCTGCTCCAATTAAGACACTCAAAGGAAATATGCCGATAGTATTGTACAGAAGCACCTCTATCAATAACATGCTACCCATTCTAATAGTTTCTCAGCTTCGACATGTTTGTCGTCAGATTACTGTCAAAATTAATTCTGGGAAAGTATGAACCTGGGGAAACATATATACTGTAGGATATAGTTGGCAATTCTCACATTCCTGCTGCCTGCCAAGTAGGGCAACACAACATGCACGAAATGCTTAAAAATTCAAGCAAACAGTATGGAAGCGGTTTCTTTTCCTGATGTGATTGACAACTTTTCTTATACTACATGAACTGACATGCAGCTAAACTGACACACCTGGTAAAGTAAGAAGGTTATAAATAATACTGGGAATTCTTTGCACCTACTGTTTGACTCAGATAGTATCAATATTAGAGAACATTATTTCAAGTTTTCTATGAACCCAGATATGGACGCTTTCTCTCTAGCTGAGTAATTATGTTTGGCTGATAATCTTTATGTTGCAGTATGAAGAACAACGTTTGTTTAAATACTGGATAAATAAGCAAATAGTGAAAATGTTCTGAAAGATGGGGGGGGGGGGGTCTTTCCCATTAACAGTAAAGAACAGTTACCATTAACAGCAGCACAGCAGCCCAAATCTTTAGGGGAGTGAGGCATGATAACATCATCATCACCCTGAGCAGTATGTGAAATGATTATGAGGAAGTTACTGTTTTTGTCTGCATGTCTCCATCTAGTTCAGTGAGATCACAAGAGTGGCTGCTTATATAACTGAGTTTGAGTTTGTGCTTGCTTATATTTAGACTGCATTAGAACGCTATGAAAATGTCACCACTGCCTGACAAGATTTTTGAAACAACTAGCAGGGAAACATTAAACACCAATCAGTGTGTGACAGCACCAGAGAGAACAACAAAAACTGCTGTTAGTGGTAATGAGTGGAGAGTGGCAAAGGAGACTGTAACAGTAGTTTTAACAGTGGTAAACTTGACTGGCTTGTGTAAGAAAGTGTTTGTTTTTGTAAAGACATATGGGAATTGAGAAAAGCACGGATTTTATATAGCTAACACATGGATTTTTATGTCTCTCCACACAAAAACCAGTAAATTGTAAAAAATCTCCAATGCAGAAAAAACTGATACACATGTTGATTATATCAAAGGAATCAAGTAAACATGAAAGATTAAATATTGCACATAAGCATGCACACATTAACACACACTAATGCTGAAACTCAAAGTCCCACAGTCAATGTAAGGCCATCTGTGGACTTAATACTTGGTAATAAATAATGCTAACAACAGACATTGATATCTGCCCCAAGCTATACCATTCTGATGGGGTGTTGCTGAAGAGGTACAAAGTGACAGTGTTATCATTGGGAACCAGACCTTTGATCAGTACAGGTGAATATTACTTATCCTTTTATTTAGCTAATAGAAAATAAGTACGGAAAGAGACAAGCTGGTCCTTCAGAGTCTATGCCGACTGTCTGCTCATACCTCAACTACCACTGCAGCATCATATGCAGCAAGTAACAGAAACAAAAGAGAGAAAAATAAAATGTGAAGCAGAGTCGAAGAAGCTCCAAACACATAGCAGACGTTAAACTGTTGGTAATGTGCCTGCTGTGCCAGCTGCAAACTGATTTGAGGGCCTGTGGCCGGGAGCAGTGGCCCAAACTGGATGGGCATGCAGGTCAAACAGGACACAGACTAACAAAGACAAACCTGTGCTAGATCATATAACTTCACACTTATTTTTCTCTCTCAGTACTCACTCAGAAGCTTTGCCTGACACAAAAACATAGATTAGCAATGAGATCAGCAACACAGGCTGGAGAAGCGTGGAGTGAGACAGGAAGCGTGTGACACTGTTACGGTCCAATTACTAGAGATGAACAGAATGACAGAGATATACCACAGAAATTATCTTGACTATGTAAAGTTCTTGTTGATATGAGGATCTTAAATAATGTGCAGAAAGGGACAGCTGAAAATCTCAATAATCCAATCATAGCCATCCCAAGGATTGGGATTCATTTTAAACATAATGGATTAATTATTATGATTTGGCCAAAATTTTTTAAGTTGTGTTATTAATCAATCATTCTGTTAAATTAGATAACAGAACACCAGAAATAAACATGCAAACATGACATTCAGAGTCAACATGTATGAAATTTGTTTACATACCTGTAACAGGGAAAGCATTTTCCAAGGTGTGTCATCACAGGACAAGGAATATGAAATAAAAAGAGAAGAGGAAGAGAACATATTAATGAAGTATTGTCTGAGCATAAAAATAACAACACACAATAAACAATTTAGAGCAAAATTTATCATGAGTGCCAAAAAATAAATAAATTAACAAAAATGACTGAAAAATGAAATGCTCAATTTACACCACACAAAAACCACATATGTCAAACTAATTCAACAACATTCCACAGGGGGTTGTTTGTGTGAAGCAAAAACACCCACAGGCTGAAATGATCAAATTTGTCAGGCAGTTTCCTCTCATACCCAGAATCTAATTTTCTTCTTCTTGCACTAACTCTCAGCCTCTGTTAGCAGTGACAGCACCTACACCCTGTGCCATGTTGTGCAATCGAGGCAGACTGGCACGGGGCTGACTGACGCTCTGCAGTGCTGTGAAAGTGCAGCGGCACAGTAGCAGCCGCAGGTTAGAAAGATGTGATTCATTAATCAACACCCCCCACAGGGAATAATGCTGCCTGCTGGCACAGTCCTTTTTTCCATTCTCCTCCACTCCCTTCTGACTATCCACTGGACAAACAGCACAATATTCTGCTGTATACATAAGGGTATGCATGTATAAACACACCAGTATGCATCCCACTTGTAATTAAACACACTTACCCACACGCACACTCATGCATCAACATAAATATTCATACTTGTTTTGCCTGAGTTTTGTCTCCTGAGGCTCATCAGTGATAGAATGGGCTTGGTTTGGGGACCGTTGAGGCTTGGAGAATAATTAGTTGAAAGCAGGGTGGGAATTTTTATCTGAAAGCTCCAGATTTCTCTTGCAGTCCTGGCCTCATTGGTCAACCATTCACTTCCCATTTTCGTTTATGTAGCAACAGCGCTTATATTAATCACTGTCAGCCATAATAGGGCCTGAAGTGGCCAGTAATTGCTGTTTGTAGTGTTATGTGAGACATTATACAGGTCCCCTGTGTTTCTCAGTAAAGGTGAGAGGACCTTTAGGTGATGTATGCTTTATCCCGTGATGTTTTTTTGTCTTAACAAGAGTAGAATGTTTCCTTTACAAAATCTTTATTCAGATAACAGTAAATGAAAATCTTTTGTTATTTAGACTTTCCACTCTGGTTAACTCCTTTGAGAAACCAGTGAATTGATTGGCACACGAGCTAAGCCACTCTGTGAATGCAATGCTTCCCATCAATACACTGAGGATGAGTGCCTAGCTCTAAAATCCTGCACATCCCATTGAATGCCCGAAGGTTCCCAGGGTCTTGTTAAGTGCTGATTTAACATCTTGGGTAACTATAGAGCCTGCACCATGGAGCCCTGACACATTTTAAGAGGACAGTCTTGCTGGGATTAGAGATAAAAGCTCATAACTGTGTAGCCAAAACACAGTTTGATGCAATATGTGTCTCAGAGCACCCTATAGCATGTAACTTTAATGGATAAGCTTTAGTAAGGGACAGAGATGAAGAAGGGCAATAGTTCCCTCTTAAGAAATGAGTCACATAAGACACACAACCGCCAATATTTTAAGTTTTTCACATTCAACAACAAAAATTGAAAATAACAGCAGCTCAGTTTGAAGACACAAGCACACATGACATGACTGCAAGGATTTTTGGCCTAATCTTTAAAGGACAGCGAAGCGGACAGAGGTGAAATGTAAACAGTGGTCAGCTCCACTCCAAACAGTCTTTTGACTCTGGCTGACAGGATGCAGTAACTCTTCTCTGCTAAGAGCGGGGTCTGTGTGCTGAATGTCATTTATTTGGATGCTGGCTCACGTTAAGTTTCCATCAGGCTGAAGACAGATGGGTCTTGTTTGTTTAGTACCACAGACTTTGATGTTTGAGTGACTGCCCCATTTAACACCAGTTTCAGTAATACAACAGTGTTTATGTGATATAGAATTTTACTGTTGTTGAATTTGTAGTTTGTGTTTACAATTGTATTTCTGTTGTCAACAACACCAAAGTTTAGACCTATATTTTTTACTTTGTACCACAATATAAACAATATATATCAATCAATTATTAGTCATTTGGTTTTCCTACCTTCTACATCTATTGAGGTGTGTGTGTGTGTGTCGGGGGGGGGGGGTTATTATCGGCTGTCCAGCTGGCCACGATCAAATAAAGAGGCAGACTTCAGCTGAAACAACACATCAATTGTGTGTACTGTCAGTCACCAAAGTGTGTGTGTCTATGTGCTGACTGATAAGTGAGACCCACCACTTACTTCAGATTAGTCCTACTTGACAACGAAATATTGACAGCCCAAAGGATGAGGTCACCGGGATCTGACACAGTACAAAGCACTGAGACACATTCTGTCCCCTCCCTGCATGGCCTCCATCCATCACAAGAGTGCCATAGCAGGTCAGGTGTCTCTCATAGTGGGGGCATGTCTATTCTACTGGGAGCCACTTATTTAATTATTATATTTAATTTACACAACATAATATGTGGCCACCCTGAGAATACCGAGTTTTATGAATTAGCATTTAAACTCTGTAAACGAGAGAGGAGGCGGACAGGAGAGAGATGAGGGGAGAAGGGGAGTGAAAAATCATGATAATGCATGAAGAAATTTATGGAAATTTTGATTAAAGTTCAACAGATGGGTGTCATTTAGATGAGCCGCAGCTGACATCTCTGAGTAAGGGGAAATGGGTACGGAAACTGCTTCACCTGGAATAAAGTTACACTAAAAAAACACTTTAAGGACAGGAGGATTGAAGCATGTGTGTGTTTGTGCATGTCAGAATAAGTGCATATTTCTGTGTTCATGTGTGCTATTACTTCAGTTTCTTCAGGGAGCAGCATTCGAGGCTTAAGAACTTCCTGTCTTTGTCTGCACTCTGCATTCACACACTTGACTGACATTTAAACTAATTACCTGCAGAATTCTCCACAATATTTCACACAAACTAATGTATGCTCTTAACATGCATGTAATTATCTATCGATAGGATATAATTGATGGTAACAGCAGCAGGCATTACAAAAGTTTTACAACTGGCAGACACAAAAAGTATTGATAGCATTAAATTCTGAGCAATATAGTTCTATTGCCAATTTTATCTATTACATCTTTTAACCAATTTTTGTGTTAACCGTTTTTTGCTGTGATTTTTAAGTGCCCCAATTCTCAGGAATATTTCTTTAAGAAAACTTTGCATCCCCCTCTCGAACTACACAAAAACCCCCTATACACCATTTTATCCTCCTATTTCATGTGGAACAGAACTGTCTTTAATGGTACAAAGACATATCTATTATTCCTTTACATTACATATTATTCTCGTTGGTCTTGACACCTTTCTTACTTCCTTCTTCTCATTTCTCTGCCATTGTGGACATTGTGGATCTCTCAACTTCCTGTTTGTCAAGAATGACGACTCCTACAGCGTCTCTTTGCAAAGCAGCAAGCACTTTTCACTCCTTGCCTCTCTTCCCTCCTTTACAGTCTGTTAGCTGTACACTCTCACCGCCTCATCCCATTATTTATTGATCGCAGAACGGGGGGCCAGAAGAGGGGCTGTGTATGGGGTCTTATAGGAGGCTGAGCAGTATTTCCATAAAGGATATTTAAGGCCATTGCCTCTCAGTTCCTCATCCACCATCCCTGGAAGACATACAGTGGGGTTAAGGGGCATGATGAAAGGACAACCCAGTCCTCATGAAATATGGACAGCTTATAAGAATGGCAATAAGGGGATGGGAGGGTTATGGGGGTTATAAGGGGCTTCACTAAGGATTGTTACTGGGATTTGGTAGCTACATAGTAAATCTAACTGTAAGAAAGATATCAGGTTTCTATATGCATTCACATCTAAGTAGTAAATTTCAGTTTCTCCTCCCTCACTGACTCATTTCCTCATTCTGTGGAGGTCAGAGCAGTTTAAGGGAACTCAAGCCCCCCTTTTTCCTTTGAAGAAAGGACAAATGGTGCACCTGGGTTTCTGGGGCCAGTGAGCGCTAAAATTGAAGCGACACTGTGTGTCATTAAATTCCTCCACACCACCCTGGACTGTGCTGATTCAAAAGCACAGTCAGTAATAGCAATGGTGTGTGTGTGTGTGTGTGTGTGTGTGTTAGAACCCTGTAAAAAGGTCAGGGATGGTACTGCAGTCTCTTGTCAGCATTTGTGGTGAACAGTGTGGCAGAAGATAGAAAAGGTTAGTAGTATCTTTTCATTTGAGTTTCAATGGGAAATAACTGGGAAAATGAGTCTCTGTTTCACGGCTGTCTTCACAGCACTGCACACGGGCAAAGGAGAGAAAGACGGGCAGCAGAAAAACAAAGAGAACACGCCGAGGGATGCTGAGAGATACAGGGGAGACTGTTGACGCGTGATGGAACTGGCCCAAAGTGTGAGTGCTGTTTGTTGAGGGGCATGAGTGAGTCTGTGTGTATTGCCAAGGAAAAAGCACAACCTCAGCGACTGACACCAACCACTGCAACATGACACACATGCCAGGAAGCAGGCAGACATGTTGAATGGGGAACTACAGAGACTCTGGATTGCGACCAGAGACCAACTAAGTTTGACTAATTCACAGACACACTAAGAGGAGGAAGCAGTCAGCCATTAACACAGAACAATCCAGCACTGAGTAAGAAGCGCACAGGGACTACATGCACAAGGGGTAAAGAGGTGATGAGCAGGAGCTGAGATGGGTTAAAACAATAATTGCAAGTAAGGAAAATAATACATACAAATTAGCTGGGCAGTCAGGCAATTGCTGAACTTGAGGATAAACACTGAGAAACCACTCTGGTGAATGCGACGTGGAGAGATAGATGTAGCCAAAGCAAAAACATGCTCACTCACTCTCCCCACTGATTTCTGTAAGGTCTTCCTCTTTAGTTGTGATATAAATGATCTATTGGCCATCATTTAGAAAGGCTGCATGTTAATCATTCATCACACTAACCATTCCGTATGTAGGAGGTTGTTAGCCGGCTAGCCAACCGGTGTGAGACAGAGAGCAGAGGGCTCCCCAAGGGACTCACTGGGATGGAGAACAGCAATGGATCATCCTAGGAACATTAATCATACTAGCCTAGTTCCTAATGCAAAGTCCAAACATGAGGGGAGTTCAGGTGAAGCGTGTTCATAAGAACTGTATGAGTGTGAGTATCAAGGAGAGAAAAGTGCATAAACAGACAAACATGTATTTTCCGAATACACATAGATAATGCATTCAACACAAACAGCTTTCAACCCTGAATTGTACACTAGGCTTAGGTAATACAGAAATTATTGCTATTATATTAAGGGAACTTTAAAAGACATCTCATGTGTTGACACTGCAACTGCTGTGAATATTAGGCTGACTGACTTTGCAAAAAAGCTGAGCAGCATCCCAAACGTGTGTGTTTGCCATTTAGCATTGTTGCCGACAAAGAGCACACAGAGAACATGACAGTATTAACTGCAAGCAAGGCACCTGTCACTCAAAGACGAGGGATGGGCTACAGGGGGATACAGGAAATTGGAAATAAAATGACAGGAAAGAGAGAAAGAAAAATACACATTTGGAGAAACACTAAGACAGAGATGAGGATAAAGACAGGAGCAGGCCATCTGGTATGCATGAGTGTGTGCATGCTGAGTAAATGGGCTCTTAGTTTGTTAGCTGTATGTATATGAGCATTTATGGTCTCTCACTAAACTTGGATAGCAAGGACAACATTAGCACACACACACACACACACACACACTCTTACTTGTACAAACAAATCCACACTTCTGATATTCCCTTGGGAAGCCACCTCAAACAAATGGTTGACCTATGTGTGCGCGTGTGGGTGTGTGTATTTGTGTTTCAAACGTTTTTCTTCACAATGTCTAGGTAATAAACAGTAACAGCTGCAGTCAGTCCTAATTAAATACCTGTGCATCTGCTCCTGGATCTGTCTTTTTTCCTTAGTGTCTGCTGTGTTTGATGAGTGGGTGGCTGTGTGTTTCTCTGGGTGTTTGTTAAGGAAAAATTTTCACCTATTGTAATATTTCTTTACAATTTAATCATTTGAATTGATATATTAATGTATGATTAGTCTAGGCTCTGCTTGATTGCCTACTTTTAATACAGCATCATAAAAGATATGGCCACCAATGGGTATGACCTTGACTTTCAACCAAAGTACAGCCATTACTGTCATCATTACCTTCTACAAAAGTGTAAAAGGAAAAAGTGAGGGGAGAGTAGAAAGACAGAGGAAGAGCAGAAGACAGCAGAAGGTCAGAACATTAATCACTTTTGGAACTAGATAAGAGGAAAAGCTTGATGAAAGACAGATGCTTCTATTGCAATGAGGAAGAAGAAGAAGAAGAAGAAGATGAAAGAGTGTGGAAACCAAGACAGAGCTCTTTGTGCATCATCAATAGCCACCAATGTCCAGCTTCTAACCATGTCAGTATGTCCGTCTGAATTCATCCCATCACCTTCCCTGAGGCTACTTCTGGCTCCAAATTGAGGTCAGATGTCACCAGTGAATGTGTGTTTGTGCTAGCATTCACATACGCATGTTATTCGTCAAAGACATAAGCTTGGGTCACTGCATCCTTCACAAATGCACAAAGTCCACATGAAAGTCCACATGAAAGCACACAAACATCCCCAGCTCATCATGTCTTGGGGGGACAGTGGACACCGCCCCTGTTAAGTACTTACTGGCACTTCTGTCCTGAAGTGTCTCACGTATTTGACTGCCTGTCATAATAACCTTCTGTCTGTCTATCCTCATGTCACACAGTAATGCATGAAGACAAACACTTTGTTATTCTATGTCAATTTTTTATTTTTCTTCCCCTAATGTGTCCTGTATTTTTAAACAGAAGGGACCTTGACCTTGCTCACCAAGCCTATCAAAATACAGACCTAATGAACATGTCTGAAGTCTAACAGCTGACATCCATGGAGTCAGGACAAGTGCAACCACTCAATTACTCAGTTGACACATTCCATTGTTTGGATAATGGTAGAGTAGTCATGCATGCATAAATGCAAAAGTCCTGCATGTGTCAGGAAGGGTGTAAGTCAGCCATCGCCCCAGGGGTAACACTTGGGGCAATCATTCTCTCCACTGCATTGTGCTTAACCTTTGACATTTCAGAGTGATACAGTGTCAGAGAGCTGAATATGTCTAGACCACTTACTGATCGCTGGGGTCACAAGAAAAGAGTTGACCTCAGGACATCACTGACTGAGATTTATGAATGAGAGAGGACAGTGAAAGGATGTTATGGATATTGGGGGAGGACACTCTTATCTTTCGGTAAGAGTACTAGGGAGAGTTTGTGTCAAAGTGTGAATGTTCATTATAATTATATAATCACTGAAATTTGCAGAAATAAAGTGTTTATTCCTTAATGATGCTATTAATTAGAAAATGTCAAAAAATATTAAATTAAGCTGTTCCTGACAGCTTCAAATAAATTCAACATCATTTAAAAACCAACTGATCTAACCCAGCCTCAAAGGTGAAACTTTAATCAGAAAATGATGATAAATTGATCAAACCTAAATTTGGGGAAACAACATTCCTCTCTGTTGGCTTTTAGTGCTTGCTGCAAATGAGGTTGACTAAGTCCAAAATTATCCATCAAACTCTGGCAAACACAATATGTGAAACAGAAAATAATCAAACTTTTATAGTTGGAAGAGGAGGTGGACTAAAACCCACCTGCTGTGTACTTCATTTTTTTATGATTCAGTATGCCCTATAGAGAAGAAATCTACATAATGAAAGAAAAGCTGAAAAAGGAGGTGACAAAAGAGCTCCTAAAACATGAAAATGGCCCCTCAATAAGTCATCTGTATTGTATCAACATGAGCTTGTGTGTGTGTGTGGTGTGCAAGGGGAGCACTGGGAGTCATATGCTAAGACATATGTTAGGCAGGTTATTGGCTGGATTCATTCATCAAAAAACGTTCAAACTTCTGCAAGCCACAAAATTGGGGTCCTGTCCCACAAATCTCTCACCATACTCCAGTCTGTGTGTGTGTGTGTGTGTGTATTATGTATGAATTTGTGTGTGCTCAGGAAACATAGGTCATCCTTTGATATTTCACATTATTCCTGTTATAGAAGATAAAGGGCAGAGATGAATCAAAGTAAGGACTGTGTGAACGTCCCACTATTTCAAAAACACAGCAGCTCTGCTCCAGGGACAAGCACTTCACACTGTGATGCACATCTCCCTCAAGTATTGAGGTCTGTTGTGGGGTGAATGTGAAAGTCAGGATTATGCCTGGTAGTAGTTAGGCAGTTTGCCTTAGGGATGCTTTCGACGGCTCTTATTCCATCCTCGGCTCCACTGTGGGATGTTACGTATCCCAGACCAGTCAATACTCCCACCCCCCTCCCTGAAACATGCATGAGTTTATGAACTGGGAATGTGCCACTGGAGGCCTTTAGGGCTTTTCAAGGTGGTGGAATATCTAAAAGCTAAGTGAGACTATCTTTCCAGTATTAGGGTTGAGAGCTTTCAGGCTTCCCTTTAATACTCTTTAACTGTTGCCACTCTCATTCTTTCCTTCCTTTGTCTCTTCGTTTCTTCGCTTCCTCCCAGACAGACATATGGTCTCTATACAACTAATCTGCAGGTCCACAGATCCACCCTGTTTAGTGTACTGACACAAAATCCTATTTCAATTATGCAAAGTGTAGATTTTACTCAACCCATCAGAGACAGAACATCCCCACTACGGATTGCAAAAATGTGAGCAAAAAGCCTCACTTTTGTTCATCTTTAATACATTTTTTAATGGCTATATTAGGCTTATTAGAGTGAAATTTTAAATCCTTGACAATCCTGGAAGGCTGCTTGACAATAACATGAGAGAAAAAGGGGGCAGAAAGAGAAGCAGGGAGATTTGAGTTGATTAATGTTTGATGAGCCCAAATGGCCTGTAGTGTGACCCAGCTGTTGAGAGCCAGGTGGGCTTTTAAAGGGGAAATGCAGTTGCTCCAGGACACACAAAAGAAAGATAAACACTCCAACACAATACAAAATATATATAATATGTACTTTTTTCTAACGTTAGGGTACATTTACTCACATTTCTCACCTAAAATCACTTTAAGGAATACTTTGTTTACTCCCCCACCAGAAAAAGTTGAGGATCAATGTCTTGTCATGCGTAATGTGTACTGTCTGCAATCGTTCATATTCAAAAGTGGGTCTCGGTATCAGAGCATAGCTGACACAAATCACTGCTCAACTGAAAATCTGAAATAAACAATCTGAAGAGAGAGTGAGAGAGATAGATGGATGGATGGAGAGAGGGAGGACAGCCACAGCTGATGGAGGAGAGGACCCCCTACTTACCAACGCATTAATCATTCACATACAAAAACGCTGGAACGAAGGCAGACAGGACGCTGAAGCCACAACTACACTTTACACGCAGCAGCCTATCAGAAGGAGAGGCTGTTCTTCTGAAAGATATGAGTAAAGTTGCACTTTTCTTTTCAACTAGCTCTCACTTCATCTCATCAAAACGTACCCTCCTACTTCTCTTCCACTGTTATTTTCAGCCATTACCCTTACCCTCACACTTGTTCTGTTTATTGCTACTTTATCCTCTCCCACTCTGCATTCCTCTATTCACCTCTCCCTCCTTCCTGCTCCGGCATTGACAATGATGGTTAGTGAATATTACACTCATCCATTCGTTTTTAAAGTACCGCCATTATGGTTACCGGATGCACTTATGGCATTTAAGGCATATTGATTGGCACAATCAATACATCATCTTAGGAAAGTTTGGAGACACTACATTAGAGCTTCCAGACGCTCTTAAAGCTTTAAGCAGTAATTTGAATGGAGATGGTGCTAGTTCATTATGTTAATTGTCAACAGCAGGTTGGTTGGGGTGGGATCTAAACGCCTTATGGCTTCTTCCAGTATGCAGAGATTATTTTTTTTCCCATAGGTTTGCTGTGGTCAGCATACTAAATATTAAATTCTCTTTTCAGGCCTCGTCACTGCCATTAATGTCATCAATGCCCTTGCAATCATCTTTGTCATACTGTCATCGACTGCATTACAGTTCCTATAATGGGAAACCACAAAAGTCAGAGATGGTTAGTTCTATAATTGCATTAACAAGTACAAAACAACAGTGAGGAGCACATCTTGTGCACTGCTTTGTGAGCCACATTTATTGTTTGATACTCCAAGGTTTTGTTTAGTTTTTTTATGCTAAATTGTATTTTTGCTTTGAATACAGTCCATATTTGTGTTCCACTAGTCTTCCTCAGCATCACTTGGTTTTCTATGTGCATGTCCTGAACTGCCATCCCCAAAGAATAACATGGACTTTCCACTAAAAGGATTGGGATCAGGCCTGAGGAATTATATTGTGATGTGGTGAAGGAAGAAATTATTCAATTGTTTTTCAGCTGTCAGCTTACAAGGCCCAAGTAATTTTTTTAAGGAAGTCCTTGTTTTTCTTGTCTCACAGTTCTGACACTAAAGGCTTCTTTTGTTGGATTAGCACAGGGAGTGTTGCATCCTAAACTTGACTCAGAAATGATTTGTAAAACCCCACTGAAAAAGTGAATGAATTTAAGTTTGCATCTCAAAGCCCTCAATGTCTGTTGAGTCACAGCTATCAAACCTTAGTAGATTCTATTAATGTATCTTCGTTTGAAAGAATTGTTTACATGAAACTCACACCCATCAGTATAATCACCACTTTTATAGTCTTCACAGCAGTTGCTGTGATGTTTGTGCGCAATGAAACCGTAAGAAAAGATTTTTTAATTCAGGAAATATATAAGACCCTGTATCTTTCATGTTGGCAGTTTTCTTGCACTATGCTACACCACAAATAAGCTCTGATTGTTTTGCTCTTGCTCTTGTTCTTATGACTGGCCACCACCATGATCAGGCTGAAGCAGGTGACATGTGACTGAATGGCTGAACAATGGGACAGAGCTTGGGTCTCAGATAAGAGAATTAATATTGATTGCACATACATGTCTGACAGATTGTGTCCATTAGGAAATACTGAACACTGCTCAGACACAATGATAGTGTGCCTTGGCTGAGGGTTGAAGGACAAAACCCAAGAGGTTTTTTTTATTTTATCTGCCAATCATTCAAGTCCTTGTTCAATTGAAATTACACAATTGCTGTTTGGAGCAATTTTAAAAAAAGTTCAACCACTTCAAATTTAAGCCATTAAAAACCTTATACATTGCTACGAAAAAATTTTCTGCGGTTCACATATGAGCTTCTGATGCTGTAAAATAAAAGTCATATAGTTCAAATAGTATCCATCCATTTGGTGACTCATTTGCTTCACACAGAAAACAAGGTTACATAAAATGTTCCATCCGTTTCCCAGCAGCCAGGTTTGCACAGTTCAAATAAAGCTGCCGATGTCCCCACACAGTCAACCACTATTCACAGATAAGGCATAAATAAAGACACTCGCGCACACAGTCTGGATAGTGTAAGTAACACCCAAATATAGATCTGTGTGCATGAGTGTGTATGTTGATGTGTGTGTGGGTGAGAGTGAGACAGACAGACAGAGAGCACTAAGAGCTATAACTGTGGGAGTGTTTTACAAGCTCAAAGCCCTGTGCCCGCTCCTCTAATTCACCACACACATTGCACTTTCAGCAGATCAATGATCCCCCTGTTCCTCACACACACACACACACACACACACACACACACACACACACACACACACCATCTCTTCTCACATCCACACATACACGCATATACCCACCACAGTGCACAAACCTAATGCACACACACTCATCCTCCCCTCACTTGTGCTGTGTTTCTCGTATATATGTGCTCTCATGCACATGCACACACACACACACACACACACACACACTTTCTTTCCATCCCTCCTTCTCTCTTAAGCCCCGAGCAATTACTCAACAAGACTCCAGAGAAGACAAGATGAGAGCAGGATGGGAATGACTGAGGAGTAAGAGAAATGGACAGAGGGATGAAAAAAGAAGAGACAGATGTAGAGCAAGGGAGAATGAAAATTGCCTGTCACTGACTGCAAAAGCTTTTAAACGGGAGCACCTCAAAACATTTGCTCTTCAATGACCAGGGTCAAGGTGTCAAACATGAGTGTTCAGGTCTCATCTGTGCAAGAGAGTGTGCATGTCTGTGTGCATGTATGTGAGAGTTTGTGTGCATGTGTTTGTTTGTTTGGGTGAATGGGTAGGGGGTCAGTGTGTGTAGTGTGGAAATAGGGGGAGTGTGTGTCCCTTAGGGGAGTGAGTCACAGACATATGACACAACATCATTTATTCATTGGGGAGGGTAATGTGTGTGTTAAACGCACACACAGGACATTTCTGGAGGACAGACCAAGTTCTATTGACCAGCTGCTTTCTTACTGCAAGACCTCACTGTGTACACACACAATAAAAACTGGTGAAATATAGTAATATACAATAATAGCCACACTATAATAGAGTGAAGTTGTAATTGTGTGTGTGTGTGTGTGTGTGTGTGTCTGTGTGTCTGTGTGTGTGTGCGTGCGTGTGTGTCGCTTTACAGTGTCCCCAGCCTTCTATAAGCTCTCAGGTTGATCCATTTAAAACACAATGGAGGATTACATTCTCATCTGGCCACTGGCTTCAGCCTGACCAGGAAAATACTGCTCCAAAGCTACCTTGGCATACAACGTGTCTGTGTGTGAGAAAGTGTGTGTTTTCATATTTTATGTAAACAGCACTATTACAGCAGACAACTGTGTGTCCATCAGTATATGTATGTGTGTGTCTGTGTGTGCAGGAGGCTCAGGCCTGTCATCATAAGGACAGGTTGGAGGCATAAGACCCCTCTCCAGTGTGGAGTGGTTGTGAATTGGTTTTGGCTGCGGGCTAAATCTCCTCACAGACACCTCTTCGTTTTCTCCACAAGACTAGAGAAGAAACTGCTTTCAGTCAAGCCTTACACAACGCATCCAATTCACTGTGATTTCAGCCAGTCTTTGGCCAAAACACAGATGTGACTATGCACACACATATGCAAAAACTTACACAATGTCTGCCTCTCCCTCTGTATTTCTCCCCCACTATCTCACTGCAACAACCACTGAATTATTTTCAAAACAATAATGACCCCCCCTCCCCCATCTATTCAAGGCTGCAACTCGTTCTTCCACAACTGAACAACAGCTTAACCATCGGCACCTGCTCACACACACACATACACACACACAAACAGTTACCATTCCTACATACCAGAGCCTTCCACAAAGAAGACGACAGTTGCAGTCTGTCTATCAGGCAGTATTCAGCCCCCTGATTAAACCAGTGCTTATTGGTAATTAAACACTGGGCTTTGTGGCAGTATCCAGAACGCTGTAAAGCACTCCACTTCCCCACCACATACACACCCTCCCCACCTCCATTGGCACAGTGCCGTTCCCTCTGCTCCTCTTTTTCTGCCTTTCAGGGGGCCGCAGGTGGCACAATTGGCAGTAATGTGTTCTAATTGTTGGCAGCGCTGCCTGGGTAAAGATACGTAGTGGGGAGCAGGAGCTTGGCTGCTCTACAGCTGGAGGCAGGAGGGAAGGGAAATAGGAAGGGAGGAAGAGAATGTAAGGCAGAGAGCGTAAGGTAAAAATGGAAGCAGGGTTAGTCGGGTGAAAATATATAGAAAAGAATGGAAGGAAGGAAAGACTGGATTAAAAGGAGTTAGCATTACAAGCACAGACTTTGAGGAGAAAGGGAAAGGAGATGGGATAAATAATGCCAAAAGAGGAAGAGGGAGCTGTAAAGTTGGATGGGAGGAACATAAACCAACATAGGATGCAGTTCCTGATGTGTCCAAATGTTTTCGCTGCTGTTGTTTTTCAGGCAGCTTGGAGAGAGGGTCCCCCAGGTGGAGGCTGAGCTGTAACGGCTACAGAGACAGACACAGCGTGAGCTGCTGGATTCATGTAGTAGCAGACAGGTTAGACACAGACTGCAGTAGCTGAGTAGCTGAGCTCCAGTCCACATAAACCTGTGGGGTTTTCCAATTCACTCTGCACACAGAAACGTTGAGAAGAGCTGAGAGGAGTATGGTGAGTTTAATGTGAGGCCACTGAGTTTATACTGTTGTATAAATAATTCATGGAAATTCCTCATATGAACACCTTTGCATTTCAGCCTACAGGCACTCGGTATTAACATATGTCGCACACACCCAAAGGTCTCAAGAAAAATTACCTTCAAAGTCAGCAAGTGTGACTTTGACACTCACTATCTAGTCTCCCAGCTTAGTAGTAAACCTGCATTTTCAGCCTTAACTTCAAAATGTCACCAAAAAAAATGACATCCAAACAAGTCAATGCCATGACACCGCCATAAAATGAAATGAGTCATGGTTCATTGAGATTCTTTCAATGAGGCAACTATTGTGTGTGTTTGTGTGTGTGTGTGTGTGAGCACGCAAGAGTGACTCAGCAGCTCTCCCGTGGTGCGCTGGCACCTGTTCTTCATTTCTCATTGACAGGTGTTGCCATCCCCCCTGAATGTTGTTAACGTGGGCTAAATCAGATAGAAAAGCAGAAAGACAGAAACTGAACACATAGATACACCACGAGACAGCGAGAGTCAGAGAGGCAGATATAGGCTGTTTAGACCATTGTGGAATGATCCAGGGATGTGACTATAGCAGAAGATATACAGTACAATGGTTTACTTTCTACTTTCGAAAAGAAAAAGCTGCGACTGAAATTGATCTGTGTCATTATAATTTGTGTCATCAAAGCTATGTTGAACAGAATGCTCTTTAGACTAACTAAAAAGATTGGTACATGAAGTTAAAGTCATGAAGAAGATAAGCACATCCATGGTGTAGACGGCGTGGCTCTAAGGCCCTTATGGCACCATGTTGGGTAAACTAAGGTGTGTACTGTCATTTGCACCAAGCGAAAACACACATCTAGTGCTCAAACTTTAAATTGTGTACACATGCTGTATGAGTTGGTCTTATCTCTAAAGGCAGACAGGGAAGAGAGAGGGGCTGCTTCACATGAAGCCATGTTGACAATCACACACCCAATCATGGTTATCTCTCCAACCACACACACACACACACACACACATACACACACACACACACACACACACACACCCACACACACACACACATGCATCCATATTGACTAATGTGCACGCACAGACACAATGTAACATACACGCTTTATCTTTCCTCCGCTCTCTCCTCTCTCCCCCCTCACCCCCCCTGCAGTGACTGCACAAGCTTTTTGGTCATCGCCATGCAAATGGAAACTTAAAATCCACTGGAATGAAAACCGCAGTGAGCTTTTGAGAAAACATTCGACACTGCTGCTGCATTACCATGGCAACGGTGAAGAGAGCATGAAGTGTTGGAGTCAGAGTCTCAAGGTTACTCAATCTATTCATGTTTTAATAATACCACTCCCTTATGAAAAAAATATTACATCCCTTGTAAGAATGATGAAAATACATATCAGATCTTTCCAGTCAGTGTACTTGTTCAATGAAAACAGAGAACCTGCCATCAAGGTTAAGACAAGGAAATGAACTGCATATATCTTGGTTTCATTAACCAAGACTCAGGTTAACGAGGCCTGATTTCAGAGTATTACATGGGCATACTATTTCTGGCTTGGCCTATTTAAATGGGACAAGATTGGTCAAAACCACGGTGTGTTTTCTCCTTGGAATAGACAGAGCTGGGGAAAAAATGAGACAAAGAGCACAAAGTGGCCAAGAGTACCTTACGTCACCAGAAACAGATGAAGTGAGTTTGAGGAGAGATGGGGGTGTTTACATGAGAACATGGAAGTGAGGAAACAACTTTTCAACTTTTGTCTGTGTGCCACCTTTCTTCCAGGTGTTTGTCTCATAGGTGAAGCAGCAGGTGAGCAATTGGCACTGGACTGATGTCTAACATGGTAAGGTCAACAAAGCACGCTGGGACTACAGTTTTCCATTGGATCCATCTTTGGACACATATGTGGCCCCGTCAAAATGATGACAGTGGAGCTGACGAATAGCACTCTGCATACAGTTAATGAGGGGAAAACAGGTGTATGTCGCCCCTCTAGAGATGCTCTGTGTGCAACTGTGTTTGCCTCAGATATAATTAATTGTGTGTACATGCAATATATGCAGGGTCATACAGAAACAGAATCAGATATACTTTAATAATCCCCGGGGGAAATTTGGTAAAGACAATGCCCTAATTAAAAAAAAATGATGTGACAATAATAAGTCAACGCCACATTTATGCACATAAAAATATATATATGTAGAGAAAGAGGGAGAAATACAAGTTATTTCCTGTAGTGGACAGCAGAGCAAGCATGTGATGTTAAACTACCGTCTACTACAGTCTACCATCACTAAATGCAGAAGCATGTTGACACACAGCTTCAAATGGTGAAACAACAGTGCAGTTTCAAAGCGTAAACCTGATCAAGCTGGTTTGGGATGAACTGGACAGAAGCTGCTTGCTTTAGTTTCAAAAACACAGATTTTTATTATATGAATCCAAACAACTAGAAAAGAAAACTGATTGGTAGTGTACTGGTCATATAAAAAAGTATACCACATAAATTATGGATAGGTTTAAGCAGGCAGCATAATATTAGAATAATTTTTTTAAAAACTAAAAAAGAAAATTGACAAGCAGCGCTGTATTCCCCTCATTTTAAATAATTAAATGGCAATAAGCTTTTTGCTATAGGAACATAAAAACAAAGCTCAGGAATAATGCAAAATGGGTTATAATAATAAGATTACTCTGTTGTTTTTAAGGTGGGAAGGCAAAGGGACATTTAAGGAGACAGCAACTAAAGTAAGACAGGGTGAAATCAGCTTTTCTTTACTCGTTCAGTTACTACAGTTCTGCTTTCCTCCTCTACTCAGTGACATGTTGTTACAGTTTTCCTGCCAACTTCCTCTTTTCTTAACTAAGTTATTGATTCCATCAGCTTGCCCATCTCACGTTGTCCCCATCTCCCATCTGGATTGCAGATAATGCCAAACAATCATCACTCGTGTTTGTGTGCATGTCTCAGCGCTATAGTCTCCAGGCTGCTCCACAGCAGCCAGTACCTCTGCAGTGCTAAAGCATTTACTGGCCGTCAGCAGAACAGAGCTACACAACCAGCAAAACGCTCTCTGCAATAAATTGATGACATTAAAGAGGGTGTTAACCAAAGAGGAATAACAAAAGCATAAACATCCTCTGCTGTAATACATTTAGACCTTCTGGACAAATAATTGTGGCAAGCTCAATTAGGTTTTAGAAGCTAGAGGGACCAGGAGCTTGTTTTGACAAAGACTAAACTGAACTTATACTTGGATCCTTAAATGAACCCACAAAGTGTGGACATGTCCAGTTTATCAAAAATCTGACCCTATCTGCTGTGATGGAGCTTCCCCGGTCACTGTCCATGGTGCTGATCTGGCTCAGGACAGGAAAATCTAGCACCTTCGCCATCAAATGACACTTTCACTTAATCATTTATAGATTGACTCCTCAACATTAATACATATTTCCCCAATGTCCTCATCTGCAGTGACCATCCTCACTGAGGATTTATAGGCCTGCTAGAATGAAAATTACTCTAAGAGCAACAACAATGTTTACCTTGTTGCTTCCTTAATCAATTAGACATCCCATCAACTGTTACCAGGCCCAATTTTAATATACAATACATTGTCTAGTTGGTATTAAGGTTTTACTATGTGTTTACACTTAAAAACGGTGCTTCATCATATAAGAACTGATTTGGTACACCATATGTTCAGACACATTCTCTTATGAAGCCACATATAAACAAAAAGTCTCATTATGAACCTTGAAAACACAAACAAAAATGTTTTTAGCAGTAAAACGTTTTAGATATTTTTGGCCTAATTAAGCAAACGTCGGCAGCGCATCAGAGCGTGAACCTCTAAGACAGGCAATTCCACTGTTCTCTCCTCTCTTCTATAAACTATTAATTGATCTCCAGAGAGCTTTGCTGTTTAAACTGTTTTCAAAAATATAGAGAAGCCTGAACCACAACCTTTAACAAAGAATGGAAAACACTCCCATGGGTAAAGAATGGCTGGACAATGTCGGTGTAACCTCAACTTTATCTCAGCGCCGCTTAATGAAGTAGCTATCAGATTGGTGGATCTAATTCCAAATCTGTCAAAGGATGTTGAAGTTATGTGATCTCTTAAAGTTTAAGAGGCTAGCACAATAATTAAGCTAAAAAAAAAACAACATATTTTGAGAAAGATCAAAACTTCATCTTATGTCCAGAGAGGATTTGACATGTTGACATGCAGCAAACACAGCTTATATTATTGATTTGACTAATTTGACTGAGGATTCTAATAATTAAAATTAAATTAATATTCAGATGTCTCTCTACGTATTAATTATAAATAAGGGCTGGGAGGTTATCATCAGTGATGTGCTGGTCCCTTTGTGCGTTACATTATTAATGATGTTACAGTATGCCATTTTGTAGTCATGATCTATAAGCTATTTTATCCAAACTCATTAATAGTGATTGATGTGAGATCTGCTTATGTGTAAGGATGTGAAGTAAAATTTGAAGTTTATAGTTTAGCTGACTTTATGTGAGCTCAAGCACCTACACTATAAATGCTGGTGGCGCTGCATGTGTGTCTATTTCCTCACTGGCAACACCAGCAGCAGAGGTGGGAGGTAAACCAATTCTGTCTGCTAAGAGATGCTCATGATGTGTGACGATGGTGGGGCCTCAAGGTCTACAAATCAACCACCCACTCTTACTTGCCTGTCACACATAACAAAAAAGTGGCACACAAAACATCCCAAACACAAATTCATACGCATTTCTAATAGACTAATGTAAAAACTGTGTTATATACTTTTCTTCTCCTGTTTATGTGCCTGGCTCAGCTAAAGATATGAACAAGTGAATAAAAAAGCTTGAAATTTTGTTTTTCCCTTACTTTTTGAGATTCATTTCCAGCATGACAGCAAAAACAGACGTATCGGTTCTAATACAGGGTAGAAAGGTGGAAGATACCATGATGTAACTAACTGTAAACAACCACCAAGACAGAGACCAAAGAAGAGTGAGATGGGAGTGTGTGCATTATATCAACAGTAAAACCAAGTAAGAAAGAGTCAGAGACAAAACATGAAAAATCTAAGTAGACAGCTAGCAAAAGGCTGATTGAGAGCAAAATAGTACAAAGAATGGGTCAAGAGAGGTACTTTCATCTGTAGTGGGAGAGAGTGAAGACTCAAGAGAGAAATGCAGCTGAGCAAGAGAGAGGTGAAAGGGCAGAGATGAGCTCCTATGCTCCATGATGAGTCACAACCATAAACAAACTACCCCTCATTGCCTCCAACCAAAACACAAAATGCTACACAACACAAAGGCAAAGAGGACTATACATTCTGCTCAGTTATCTTAATGGAGTAGTGGGTGTTGTCTTTGCTAAAAAGGTGCTGCTCCAGAACAGTACATGATCAGGCAAGTCTATGATTCATCACAGACTACCAGGGGAGACATACAAACACATCACAGCAATAAACAACGGAAGAAGAGTCCCCATAGATCACATAGGGGAATCTTTCCTGTGTTTGTTTGTATGAGTGTGCATGTGTAACCTTGTGCACATGTGTTACTATGCCTCATCGTCATGGACATTCATCACAACAAGCAGTTGAATAATTCAACACTATGAAAGAAAGGAATATTCTTGTGCATGTTGAAGTATAAATAGCCTCATTAATGATGAACAAGAGAATGACAAACCAAAGAGGCTACCTCAGTGTGACCGACTCTCATTCATTTTCTCCTGAGAAATGGGACTATGTCTGTACCTGCAAACGGATCTCCCATACAACTCCTTATATGGAGAGAAAATAGAAACTGCATGATACAGCCAAGTGTTCATATGAGTGGCTACTGTACAAGTTGAAACAGAGCAGCAGGGAGTTGGGCCAAACTATTTTCTTTAAGACCACAATAGCAACGATGATACTTAAATGTAGAAAAACATTGCTTATTTGTAAAATACTCAGTGACAGAAAGAGTTATGGCAGATTCAGAGAAAGGAACCACAGTGGGAAAAGAAGGAGGGAAAGCAATCAAAAGGAGACTCGAAATGAAAAAACAAAGGCAATAAGGCAAAAACAAACACTGGGGCTTACTGAAGGTGCCAAAAGGCACACACACACGCACAGACACACACACACACACACACACACGTATGCGCACACATGCACAAGCGGATGGAGATGTAGCATATGTCTCCAGTAGTGCCAGCTGGAGACATCTGGTGCCAAAACTCCACAGGTCAAACCAAGTGACATGCTCCCTGAGGCGTGGATGAGAGTGTGTGTTTGTGTGTCTGTATATGGTATTCACATTCAAACACACAGAAATGCACATATGCAATGTGAACAAAGAAAGAGTGTGTGTATGTGTTTAGTTGTTTGTGTTGTGCATGATGGAACACAGATGTCCACTAGAGGGGTGAAAGGAGAAGGAAGAGAGTCATGGCTGATGGAAGGAGTGAGATGAATGGCAAAAGTGTTCTGAACAAAGGCCTGACAGCTTCAGAGGGAAATACACGATAAGACCAGACTGCAAACTGGAAAAAATACCAACATTTTACAGTTTTGAAGCCCATCCTGAACACTCTTTTTATGACCCAACAAAAGAGTCATGCTCAAGATACTGTATTAACACGGTGATAAATCAACTAAATAAGTCAACTAAACCATGACTCACAGTTTGAGGTCATCATTAAGCAGCAAGTGAGATGAATAAACATATTCAGCAAAATTATTCTTGTCAGTACTTGCTGTGATATTCAGTGTTATATTAACTGGTCCATAAAAATTTATGTAACCCTGTAAACGACAGGAAACCACTTTATGGACTCACTGAAAAATAAGTTAATCCATTAGAAATGTGCTGATAATGAATATCCAGATGTGTCTGTTACAAGGCAATGACCTGCCTGCTGAAATTCATATAATGCACATATACAAATATATATATATATATATATTAACAACTTGCTTATCATTGAAACCCACTTGGTTTAAATGTTCCTTGTTGAGAGTTTCCCCCTCTTGACTGAAGTAGCAGACCTGGCTGGAGTAGAGAGTAAGGAACTAATCTATGGAACACAATTAAAGGTCAGATGTCAAGAAGGTATCACACTGCAGTTACATCTTCAAGATAAAGAACTGGTCGCTGCCTTTCACTGTACATCTGGCTCTGAGAACACACTCAAACACACATGATTCTGCTGACAGATCATAACCTCACTAAGGCTCACTTGGGGACAAAATGTTCATGTAGTTGCACAATATATTGAGTAATCGGACCAAACGCTCTCTTAGAAACACAGATGCTGTCCCACCAGTAAAAACTGCCCAATTTTCCCTGAAGTCTGGTTTACGTAATTTGTTTGAAGTGCCAACCACTTTTATTCTTCACTTGTGCAACAACATACTAAGAAAATCACAGCTGTTTTCATTATATTTAACCGCCCTACCCGGATCCTGCCACATTGTCCTCTGGCAGCCTTTTATGCCAAATAACAGTTACAAACAAATACCAATGGGCCCTAAAATGTATATCACACTTGTGTTGCAAAGGAGTACTGAAGTAAAACTGTGCTCATTAATCCATGGATAATTCACACATGATTGCAACTATCTTGGTGAATTGATATCCACTTGGTTTAAATGTACCTTGTTGAGATTTTCCCCCTCTTGACTGAAGTAGCAGACCTGGCAGGAGCAGAAAGAAAGGAACTAATCTATGAACCATAATTAAAGGTCAGACGTCAGGAGAGTATCACACCAGAGATATATCGTCATGTTAAACCATTTTATTGGCTGTCTTTGACTGGATATCTGGCTGCCCTCCTGAATACACACTCAAACATACATGAATATGCTGACAGATCATAAGCTCACCAAGGGGTCACTTGGGGATACAACACTCAAGTAGTTGCACAATTAATGGAAGAATTATGGTAAACTGTTTCTCCAAACACAAATACTGTCCCAACAAAAACAGCCCAATTTCCATAGAAATCTTTTGTCTTCATTTTGACAACAAACAAAGAAAATCCTGCTGTAACTGTTGCCAAAGTAAGCCCTAAGATGTATATCGTGCTTCATTGTTGTTGTGTTACAGAGGAGTACTAAAGTAAAACAGTGCACATCAAGCAATAGAGAGTTTACTACAGAATTAGCTTTGGCTCAGAGCTTCAAGTGCAAACAGAGAAACGCAGAAACGGAGATATGATTGTTATACCGGTTGTACAGCATTGCTCATTAGGCTGAAGAGAGATGATACATTGGCAGGGGCCAATCAACTCAAGTGTGTGTGCATGGATGTTTCACTGTTGCAGCTGCTTTTGTGTGTTTAACAGAAGTCAGTGTGCTCATTAACTGCTTGTAGAGAAAAAGAGCAACCGGCCAGAAACACAACAGCTAGAGAGAAAAATAAGCTGCCTGCAGTTCAGCCTGCAATTACACCAAAAACACTATAAAGTGAGATTAAAAACATTCAACAATATAGTCAATAAATAAAATTAGGAGGATGCTGGACAGCTACTGAGGTCAGTGTATTGCAACATCCCATTAAAAACTACACTGGAAAAAATTTTAAAACAGAATACAAACATGCAGCAAACATTAGTGTGAGCATACACACAAGAGCAAAGAATCTGATGGAAAATCTTCAACTGCCTTTTTTCTCAGCCATTTACATCGCTGCTCTTATACAAGTCATTTAGATAGTTCAAATAATAAACATACACACGCTTACACAAAGAGCAACACCACTGACCCCCACTCACACAGCCATACAAATACAAAAGCAAAAAGGGCAACATCAATCTCTTGTCCTTATCATCATGACAAGAACACTGGGAGCCCATACCCCATTTCTCATTACTGCTCAAAACAAAATGTCGACTTCACAGAGAGTGCGGAAATAAATAGAGAAAGTCAGACACAATTTTTCGTGTTACATTTTTGATTCCGGTCTTGATTTCAACTTTTCACTGACTCTGAGTTGGGTCTTTTTTTTTTTTAAGTAACGGGTACATTAAGAGCCTAACAAAAGTGTTAGGGACAAGGCTGTCACACAATTTGAAGTGCTGGAACATTTGAATCTGCAGGTTACCCTGAGGTGAAACCAGCTGCAGTGCAGTGTTGTTATGCCCAAAGTGTGGGGTTTAACCTTGCACAGAATTCCTATTTAGGATAGTACTATGTCATCAACTTTCAAGCATTTATTGATGCACACATGAGACACTGAATAAATATAATTTAAATTGAAATATGCAAGTTCATTATTTTTCTTGAGTTCAATAGTCTCTAATAGAAAAGAAATATATTTTGGAGAAGTAAAATAAAATATTGCTAGGAATCCTATTCAGTTATTTTTCAAGCTCCTACTGTACATTCACCTTCCACACTGAGGCTAAAAAGGCAAAAGTATTAGCTGAGGGTAGAGTTGAAATTGAATTCCACCATGATGTTAGTAAAATTAAGAAAACAAAACCACGTCTTAACTTGTTAATTCTACCCCGACCATTTGGAGAGTTTATTAGTTTTAGTATTGTGCTTAAATTGTCTGACTAGATTAAATCATCTATCTTTAATTATGTGCACAACAGGGTAAGTACAGTGGGGGACATGTTAATGATATGGTGAACAGACTGCTCCCTTGTCATTTATGTCAGAGGAAAAAAAGGGACAAAGGACGAAGGAAGAGAGATCGGAGAGTGAATGTGTGTTAGTTCATATTGGCCCACGCTCACGGTGGATTTGGGGCAGTAAGCACATTCGCTGAACCCATCATTAAGTTCTCCCTCCTTGTGGTTGGTGTCAAGGTCCAGACAGGGAGACAAAGCATGGGACTTTCCTCCACATGGTACCCGAGGATGAGAGCAGAGGCCTAGGGGAGAGAGATGGGTGGGACAGCAAATCCTGGGTGACAGACAGGCAGCAGGGAGAGAGAGAGAAGGAGGGAGGGAAGCCAAGTGGAGGAAGTAAAGAGGGGGAGGGAGGTTGATGTATGAGCATTTGGGAACTGTGAAAAAAACTACAGTATCTTTCTTCTTATTAAGAACCAGAAAAAAGAGGAAGGGGTGCACACTTGGCAAGCTGGTGTTAAGGGGGTAATTAGTGAGACACACACACGTGTCCCGCACTGAGGGGAGTCCCCTGGGTGTGGAACAGCTCAATCAGTAGCCAGCTGCAGGTAGATGGGCAGTGTGTGCTCGCATGTGTGTTAGCGGAGTGCAGGTGCCATTGTGCAGCTGCACTTTTAACCTTTGCCCTCTGCATCATTAATTCTTATGTTACACTAAGACATTACGAACACAAATAAAAAGAAACACACAACTCTCTATTTGTATCCCAGGACCAAACATTGTTGCTGGCTTGCTAAACATTATACTCAACACAGAAACATTTAAATGTAACTTTATTGGGCTTGGATGACTAAATGTGTATTTTAAAAGAAGATGAAAAAAAAAAAAAACCATTCACAGGGCTGAGGCTGTGATAGGGAGATTATGAATTTCCATTTGAATAACATTTTTAAAATAACAATTAAAAAAAAGGAACGTGTCAGTGTTAACGCACTTTGTCAAGGGTATGACTCCGATCAATGGTCTCATGCCTCCAGCCAGCACTGTGTTTTTCAAAATTTAAAAAACACTGTCGGGTTTTGTTCTGTTTTGATTTGTTTTTGGCTGTATTATTTTCTTTGCAACGTTGAACAAAAACATAATCCAACTATTCCAATTCTTACTTTACAAATTTAGTCACGTAAATTAGTTGTATATGAACATAATGTTTTGGAAACAGGGTGGTACTAATGGGTTTCTCTTTGATCCGGTTGGCTAGTGCTGGGCAAAAAAAACCAAACACCAACAACAACAAAAAACACACACACACAAAAGCGCCTGAAAAGAAGAAAGAAAAGAAAGCAAGTAGGAAGAGAAATGGGGGAAGGGGAGATGTTTGATTGAACAACAGCTGTTGGGATTACTGTTTAATAAAACCCGTCATACGAATGCACCCCCTTATGCCCCCCTACAGAGCAGACCAAAAGGCATTGCTGTGTGGAGCCCAATAACCTGACATCACAGTCTGCCTGCCCCCTTGGGAACCCGACGCCAGGCACCTCATACCAGGATGCCAGGCCCCCAAATCTCCCACCAGGCCTGTCGTGCCTCCAGGCACACCGTATGTATGTGTGTGTGTGTGGGTGTCTTGCTTATTATCCGCCTATGCATATGTTTACATGGTGCCTACATGAGACGTGGACATCTAAAAGAGTCCCAAATTGACTTTTTTTTTTCCCAAAAGGTAATGCCGTGAACATGTTTCTTAGGAAGACACAGGTATCTTCACGCCTGTATGCGTCTGTGTCACTGTCTGAAGAGGGAGAGGGGGAATTCATCAGATAAGCTACCTCATTTGGGCTGCTTCAGGAGGAGTGAAAGGAGCTGTGGGGAGGCTTTCATCTCTGAGATGGAAAAAAGAGACAGAATCAAGATGGAATGAGTGTGAAAGAGGATGAGAAGGCAGGAGAGAGGGTGAAGAAAGGGGGGTGAAAGGAGGAAGAGAGTAAGATAAAGAATGAAAGAGATAATCCAAGAGGATGTTTACCTTGGTCATGCTGGCAGAGCACAAAAGAGGCCACTAATATGTACTGCCCCCTATAGGGCCACAGGATATTGAGTAGTGAAAGGAAAAGTTTATTGAAGAAAACACACGTAGGGGTAACAGCATACTCCAGCCATCACTCTCTCTCACAGACAAACTGCTTAATTAAACATGAGCTACGCGAGCACTGGCTGTCTGCCTCGGCATGTCTGGATACACAAGTGTGTGTGTGTGTGTGTGTGTGTGTCGACTATGCATTCATCTCATCTTCATAGAAAGCACAAGGAGGCCATTTGCAAGTCAAATTCAGCATTTAATGACACGGGAAATCATCTAAATTTATTGAAAGCCAGCATGGAGAGGAAAGGAGCTTGTTCAAGTTTCAGATCCAAAATGCATAAAATTGCCACCCCTCTTTGCCTGCAAATAGAGCTTTGAGTCTTTCTGATTCTAAATGATGGGATATGTCAAGGTGAGTGTATGGCAGACTGATAGCTTGGGGCTCCCTGGGTGCAATGTCAGACTCCATACTTGACACAGTTTACATAGTTGAGCTAATTCAACTATATAAATTACTGGAAAACTACTACAGGGGCTAAACTAGAACTAGAAGTCACAATGTCTTAAAAATGTATGAGCGCAATACAACCAAATCCTTTTAGATTACTTTTAGTGACCCAGGAAACTGGGAATTCAGGAAATAAAACTGCTCAAGCAGGTTAAGGACAACGAGCATCCAATTAATAAGTAATACAGGGCAGCTACAACCATGGCTAATAAAATGCTCCTCCATGGCAACACTAAAAGCACGCTGTTACCATACAAATGCCATCCAAACACACTGTTTAAGTGACAGAAAGGAGGAGTCAAATAGATATAAGGTGGGAGAAATGAAAGACAACAACAGCAGTATGTTAGTTATGGTCTGTATACATCATACTAATTGGAAATAAACATGAGCTCACTGTTTGAAGAGCATTACATCAACGTTTAATCAAGTCACAGGATAAAATGATAAAGATTGGCCGCAGAGGACATTTGCTACAGAAATAACTTTAATGGCCTTAAATGAGGATGCCAGTGTGTGTATGTGAGTGTGTGGCTTTTTTTCTGATAACCTTATGTATGAGTACAAAGGAGGGTAATCAGATAGCACTTTTCTCTCCTACAGACACACATATATCTATAATGCATAGTACAGTTAAACTCTTATTCAGTTCATGATGGCTTTAACTGATTTCTGCAAAGGGCCCATTAGGAACAGTCAAATATTTCACAGATTTTCTCAGATTGACATCATACATCAGAAATGAAAAATTTGACTAGGAGCGATAACAAGATAGACAGACTGCAATTGGTTTGAAAATAGAATGTGGTTGTAGTACGAGTTATGTTTAGCCTAATATTTCAGTATTTACTGTTAAAATCAGGTTAATATTTCCAAACTGTGTATTTAATCTTTAATAAATCAAAAGGCAGATGTGCATGGAGAGCCTGGCAGCTGTACAGAGGCTGATGGATACGAACAGACGCCACAGAGGAAAAGAGATGCAGAGTTGTTGATGTCATTAAGGTTAACACAGTCAGACAGAAAAGCAACCACAGAGAAAGAGAGGAACAGAAACACTAAGGTGCAGCTTTAATAGGATCAATAGTTTGGACATCAGTGTAGGGTCAGTTGCCGTGTCCATGGTGACCCATGTCTCACTGGTGAGATGATTCACATTAGGAGTTCTTTGTCCAAGGCATCCACCTCCTTCCCTGACATGTCCCTTATTTTCCCCTTACTCATCACCAAGCTATTATGACTGTTACTTACATTCAGTCCCTATAATTCACCTTGATTTCCTATTTAGTCTTATTCTCCCTCTGCTCTGCTCCTGCTGTCCTTCCTCTGTCCAACTGACTCATCTCTTTCCTTAAACATCCTTTTCTTTGCAATATCTCCCACCTCTGTTCCTGGTGGAAAAAAGAGGTCTGACTGAGCATTTTGAACTCTAAACCTGCTTAAAATAGCACATCTGATAACCTACTGTTTGGCAGCCTTTAATGAAGCACTGCACTGAGACAAGACAACAAATTCAAGGTGCACTAAATTATCACATTATGGCACATAACAGCACACTGTGATTAGAACACTGGCAAAAAACCAAATTGAACACAGCAGCTGTTTACTTTGGCTAAATGGCACAATAACAACATATGCTATATTTTAGCTTTATATTCATTTTCTTTTCAAAGAAAGCTAAATCTGCAGGAACGCCTGAGACTCTTGTTTATAAAAACACACTGCTGAACTGATGCTTCACTTTCCACTTTGAACGAACAAAGTATTTTCTAACTTGCAATTCCAGTTGACTTAAGAGTGAGCCATGAGTCCTGTTGACTGAATTATTCACTGCAGCTCGGTAGGGCACATTGCACACTGTTACCTAACCTGCCAGAAACACTGTCATAGCACTGAGAGAAGAACAACGTGTGTGCGTGGACAGGAAGGGTAGGGACATCAAGCTGCACACAGAGGGAGATGGCGACAGTATAGAGAATGGGTAGTAGAGGAGTAACGGATGAATGACATTACGAGGACTTGAAAAGTTTAGAGATGCACTGTTTGATCGGTATTAAGGAAGATTGGGAAATTAAATAAAAGTGAGGCAAATAAGCACTGGGAATTGTAAAGATGTGATAGCAAGTCCAAAGTCTCACTGAAAACTACGTCAAAATTGTAAAAAAAAAAAAGAGGGGGAGTGAAAGGGAGAGAAATAGAAGTCCCTTTGCCTTCATCTCTCATTTGTACATTGCCCTCACTATACTGAAGCTGCCAGTTTCCTTCCCAAAAACAAAGCCCCAGAAATATCACGCCAACATATATAAGAAGCTTTGTGTGTGTGTGTGTGTGTGTGTGTGTGTGTGTGTGTAGCTTCTTGTTGCTGTCCAAAAAGCAAAATGCTGACTGCCAGGCTCTTTTTATTTTAGAAGAAGGGAGAGTAAAAAGTAGAGTACAGGAATGAGTATGGGGAGGTAAGTAAAAGTAAAAGAGAATACCAAAGAGGCAAAAACACAAGCTCACAGCCTATTATAACAGACAGCAACAGCTGCACTTCCCTACGTGGGTTCTTTTTTTGTGGGGGGGGGGGGCTTGCTCATTGGACATCAATGATGGTATATACAACATGAGGGTCACAGGTTGAGGGTCAGGGTTTAGAAGGTTAAGGTGAAGGTTGAGGTCAGAAAACCTCAACAATAGACTAATACTATATGACCTTGGGTGGATAAACACATGCTCTTCATCAATGATCCTCACAGGAAAGGGAAGCCAACGTAAATGAATAAAAATAATGTTATTATAAAAGAGAAAAGTCCCTGGTTCACCGCCTTTCCAAGTCTCCGGTCAAGAGTCATTGTCATCGGTGAATAAATTGATGATTGAATGATTCAATATCAAATAATTTCATTTTATTACATTTTAGTGATAAATGTGGAAGTGTGGAGGAAGGTACAAACAAAGGCTTACAAATTAAATTACAACAGAAAAGAAAAATATAGCTACAGAAAATTAAAGCCAATATGAAGGGAGTAAAGAGTCAGAATTTGAAGCCAGACTTTTTCAAGTGACAATCCTTAGTTGCCCCTGCTGAAAGATCACAGATGTCCGACTATTTTATCTGCATGGTTTTTGTTTTTTTTAGTATTAAACATGCTATGGTCAGAATTTCTCTCTCTGTGTTGGCTTTGGTGGTGGTCCACTTCAAACTCATTAGTCCGTTTTGATAGATAAGAGGCTTGCAGCTGGAAAGCCACAGTAGCAGTGGGTTTTGTGGGTTACAAAAGCAATTTAATCAGGCTTTGACAATAAAAATCTAAGGAGTTTAGGAAGGGGAATAGTCACTGATTTATGGATTTGAATTGGATTGAGACTTGTTTAGAGCCAGATCTAATGTGGCAAATAGCTGTAATCTGAGGAGAGCCATGTATGAGGAAATAAGGCAGGGAATAGAGAAAGCCAAAAGTGGCACATGATATAACAGTGGGAACACATCTGAAGTTCGCCGTTTTCCAGCACTCTCCTTCTCTGTCATTCTCTGACTCATTTATCTTTGTTCTCTTCTCTTCCTTTGGCCTGCCATCATGCTCTCATCTTATTTTTCTATGCTCATCTACCCAATTCTTTCATCCAACCCCCATTTTCCTAACAGTAATCCTCTCCTCCTGCCCCTCCTCTTTTTACTCTTACTGTCAGATCTCCCTATCCACTCCAGGCAAATTACACTTTTCAGATTACACCCCAATTAAAGGCCCTGTTGGTACTCTGTTTGCATACTAAAGCTTGTCTCTGGAAACAGAAAAATAAATTGTGTCTGTGTATGTGTGTCTGCATGTGTATACGCGTGCACACCAAAAAGCCATTTAAAATACTCGTGGCTGAAAAGAACCATATGAACGTGTTTGCGTACGTCTAATCGCAGATGGCAGACCCCTGCTAAATCCCTATTAATGATCCTATTTACACTTGTTGCCAGATTGATCAAAGTTTAGCAGTTGTGTGATCTGCAACCTTTTTATCTCAGCTGGTTTTGAGGGGGCTTTGCCTGTGTGTGTGTGTGTGTGTGTGTGTGTTTATAGTTGCAGGGAGGTTGTTAGCTGGCACAGTATGGGGTAGTTGGCACAAACAAGGGCAAGACACCATGATATAAATGGGAGGTGTTGAGGGTGTTGATGTAGAGTCTATGCAGCTTACGTGTGGGTGCTGGCTTCTGACTGTGATTGGAGAGTTACAGTAAAGCAGTCATAATGGTGAAGGTTAACAGGTGCTGAGTGACACAATCATACAGTGTACATTGCTGGATCTTTGTAAATCCCCCTCCTCCTAAAGACAAAAACATGATAATGCGTTGAAAAGCTGCAGTTTCGGGACTTGGCCTTAGTTTTATTATATTGTTTTCATTTTTGAGGAATTGTATTTTTTCCCGTAAGTGTAGCCGAAGGCTCTCATTGCCACAGTACCCACAAGCATCAGCAGCTTTTCTCAAGAAGCCCGGCGCAACAGCAGCAAAGCATTTTGTTTTTGCAAATGGAAGAAAAACACTACAAAATAGTTATCATGCGCTTCAGTGTGCCATGGTGATGGATTTGACCGAGGACATTCCTCCCCAAAGCATTTGTACTACTTGCTTAATTTCTTCATTGTTAAATCAGTTATTCATAATTTGTCCAATCAATTAATTTACAAGTTTCATTATTCCCACAAAATGTAGCAGCATCCCTCCACCTGCATGTTACTTAACATTGTTTATCTGTATTTACTGCCTCACATTCTACATAAAAACCTCAGTTTCTCCCTTACAACTGTCCAATACCTCTGTCCCTTCATTCATTAATTATCTCCCCCACTGATATCCTCTTTGTGTCCCTAATTATTATGTCCCCATCACAGTCTCAGCTCAGGCACATTTTAAACTTATTCTTCCAATGTGCCTTTTACCAAGTATGCCCACTGTCCTTGTCCTTCTCTTTCCCCAACCTGTCTCTCCTTGCAATTGTCCCCAGAGGTTTTAGCCTCGTTAATTGTTCCAAATAAGAGGGAAACTTTGAAGTCACTGTCCCATAAAATAATGTTGCACTCATTTATTTACTGCCAGAGCTTTGGCCCGAAGCAGTACAGACATAAGACGTTTGTGAAGGAAGAGGAATGGATGACATGGTGGAAAACAATGGCGAGATGGGAGGCACAAGAGCGAGAAAATGAAGATTGTTTTAGCTGGAGAAAATGAGTGAAGATGAAACGATGGTGGATGATAGAAAGGGGAAAGGATGACCAGAGTGGTTTATAGATACTGTCCTCTGTCCAGCCATCTGGCTCATTCATCACCCGGACAGAGGCCTTAACAACACACACATCAATGCACATAAACACATGCACTCACACAAGATCTCCTCAATTGTCTTTATGGCTGTTCATCTTCAGTAAAAGCACTTTAGTTACTATATGTGATTCACCATATCCCCAAGCAAACGTAAGCTTATGTAAAAACACCAGCAAATATATCAGTGTCACATGCAATGAGCTGGTTTCACAAGACAAGCTAAGATTTATGGCTTACCACTTTCTCTGCAACTCCAGATGGTAGACAAATTAAAGGAAAAACCTTAAAAATGAGTTGAGAAACAAGATAACCACACCCCCATCCATAGGACACTAGGGGTCACTGAAATGTTAGGTTTTACACAGTGCTATCCACCACAATTATCAAAAGACTACATGACTGTGTTTTGGGGGAACGTTGTTAGTGCTTCCAGTAGAGTTGCAGAGATGCGTAGAATCAATGCCAATCAATGCAATGACCTGAATCTGCTCTGATTGCACATGGTGGCCCAACACGAGACTAAGCCTATTCAAGTTGGTTTCCCTTTAATTTGTCATGCTTGGAGCCCTGTAACTTATCACCCCTCAAAAAAAAAAAAAAAAAAAAGTTTGCTTGCTTCTTTTTAAAAGCTGAGAACTTATGGAAAGCATTAACTCATAATAAATAATAATAATGGAAGTCATAATATGAACGTCTTAGAAAGTTAGTGTCTGCTACCCCAAAAGAGGTAGAGAAGAGATTTTCTGAAGCCTGCAAAGAAATTAACCATTCACTCCATCACTGCCTATTCAGCCTTCTAATTGGCATGCAAATTTTCCACTGATGGGCATCAATCTTCTCCTTCCCCTGTCCAACTGTGAGCCAACACTGCTGGAGTTGACACTAAATGTGCCCACTTTGATGATATAAATGGCGCATGTGTGTTTTCATGGCATCTGTGTGCATACAGCGTGTATTAGATTAGATTTAATAGTAATACTTTTAATGGATGGGCTACGAAGGTCAGAGATTCACCTTTGAAATCGATCGTTTTGCTACTTCACAGTCCATCTCAAAGTGACAGGTAGAGGAATGGAGAGAGAGTGTGTGCATGTGTGTGTGGAGAGGACAGGTCCACAGATACAGCAGAAGTCACTTCTGTATAAATAGAAAAGCTTTCAATTAGCGCTTGGCCTTGCCCTTGACCCTTACCAGCTTCCATACCTTTGCACTGCCAACAGCAAACTAAACCTCTGTCACTGCTCCTGAGTGCTAGAAACAAAGACAGAATACTGTGTAGACCTGAATGATTTATCATGTTGCCTTGTATGTTTTGTTTTTGTTTTTTATAGTCACAGAATATATATTTATGCATGAATATATTGTAGGAGGCAGCTGATATGCAGCTGTTGTCTATCTCCACTGCAGCAGAGTGCTCTCACTTGCAACTTGAATATGCATAATATGACATCACATAGTGTATAAAACAGAAGGCCAAATTGTCCGTGCTAACTTCCCCAATGAGCCCCAACCAATCCCATAATAGTAGATAAATAGTTGCCTAGCAACAGAGCTTGGCAACAGCAGTAGTGTAGATATGCTATCACTGTACAGGAAACCTGGCAGGGGGTGTGGAGGGGATGCCTCCACTTTCAGCAAAGCAGGGATTTATTAGAGGTACCAGGGAAAGCATCAAACTCTACTGAAATGGATCTGTCATATCAATTGTAATGTAGACACAGATGATTTTCCTGTTGTATGCCAACACAATAAATCGCTTTTGATGAGTTAGTGTTCAGTGCTGGCTCAGGTTTCTGAGCACAGACACACACACACACACTATTACAGCTACATGGGGAAATATCTAACTGAGACAGAAAAAATTAAATTGCAGTTTGCTGGTATGAGGCAAGTTGGAGACAATTTCATATATTTAGATAAAAAATTTTCTGAAGTACACCAAAATGAGAAACAAACACAGAGAAAAGTCTTTGAAAAGAAAAGTGTTTATAAAGTATATATTCTGTCTACTTGGCCAAGGGACTTCCTGCCAGCAAAAAGAAAGAGACAAAAGCTGTTTATCGAGAAACAGTCTCTTGACCCTAAAATGCAGCATTGTATAGCAGCTTGATACTAGTAACAGTTGATTACACTGGCCCCCTGAGGTCAATCTAATTAGTCCAGTGCCTTGGATGATTACAATTTCTGAGTAATTTCTAAGTAATGTCATTGCTAGGTTTAGCATTTGTTACCACGTTTCGGACATTCAATATTTACTGAATTAACACAAGCTACATTGATGGCTGTAAGCACGAGTACATTTCCTCTCTTAACTCAGAATATAGTTTGGCAGGCTCCAGCCTGGAGACAAAATGCCTGTTTCTTTCAACTGATGAGTAATTTCACTCCTCATCCATAAATCAATTATGTTAAATGGCCTCTAATTCTCTGTATCAGGGGATTATACATGAGGAAGCTAAGTGTTTCAGGGTCTGTCCATTGACACATCCATGTGTGTTTACGTGGGTGATGTCTGAGTGTTTCTTAAACAGAAAGAGTTATAGTGATGGAAACATGCTTTTTTTCTGCCCAAAATACAAATACTTAATGGGAGTAGAATCTTAGGTTGGTCATTGGACTATACTGTGCAACTGTTCCTATGGTTATATTCCACTTATTTGGTGATGTAATAAAGGTATGAACAGTTGAGCTACATTTATCTACAGGGGTGTTAACAAATCTGCTGATCTGCAGCCATCTGACTAAATCATTCTCAAACACTATCCACTTAGGAAAGGTGAGAAATGTATTGGGAGCTTTTAATATGTAGCTTCACACGTTAGCTGTGAATTTTGATAAAACACCTTTTTGTTAGAGGCTTCAGTTTTAGAAAACAGTACTTTTAGCATATTGAGAAGACTAAAAATAATGATCAATTATGGGATGAATTGTGTAATTTTGTTCCTGAATAGGGAAAGTCAACTGGAGCATTAGAGTTAATGATCAACGAAGAAAAGGAAATGAAAAAAAGATAAAAGAAGGAAAGATACAGAATATATCTCAACATAATTTAATATATTCATAAGCAAAAGGAATAGCTACTCTTTTAATGAGTAAGAGTTCTTGAGAGCTCTAGCACTTTTGCTGGCATTCTTCTGGGACAAATGAAGGATAAATAATGTTTTCCTAAGAGATGAGAAGGAACCCTCCATCGCTCCTCCTCATTCGTTCATTTTGTTAATTTCACATATCATCCAACATGCACTACCCCCACCCTCAAAAACTACACTGTTCCCAAATTGGCATCACAAGCTCATTATTCAGCCACGGGTAGACATGATAGTCCTATGTGCAAATCAGAAACGAGTAGCTTATCCAGCAGCTGCTGGCCAGCCCAATGATCTCCAGCTAGGCTGGAATGTTGAATCAGAAATCTCTACTGCAAAGTGGCATTAACACAACGCACAGTGTAATATCAGCCCACTTGAAGAATATTTAACATTTGGAGAGTCTCAAAAGCAGATCATGCAATCATGTAGGGACTGATGCAAAACAGGGGCAAAAACTCTTTCTCCATATTGTGGCACCTACTGCTACCTCCCGGTTTCCTAATTCTCCCTCTGTCTGAATGGAAGTGTGTAGGACTGATGTTTCTATTTCGGAACGTGTCTCCCTTGGTGTGTCTTCGTCAGCCAAGTCTGTAGCCCACACTGTGTGGATCAGTGCGCCTGCCAACGCATTCTAACACACACACAGCTCAGCTACATCTGTAGTGTGCTAAACCGCCAGGGAATGAAAGCCTAAACTGTTGGGCATTGTATCACAACACAAGGTAGTTGTGAGAATAAATAATGCTAAACCATCGTCCACCTTTAAGTCAAGTCAATTTTATTTCTATAGCTCTACAACATCTCACAGCAATACGATTTAAAGAAACCAAACGTTAATGGCACACAAAGGCCTTTAAGAAGAGGTTTCATTATGACTTCTTTAAAGGACTGTGGTTCATGGCATGGTGAGAAAAAATATATTGACTGTATTTGGGAAAGAAACGCTAACTAAGGAATCCAAGAGAGAGACTCATGAATAAAAAAGTTTAACTTAACTGAAGGTCGATTGGCACGCTGCAAGTTGGCTACCCACAGCAGCTAACAATTATGTTTTTACTTTTCTGAGACTGACGGCAATTTTTGTGTGGCGGCTTATTGGACTGGACTTGGAACTGACGGTTAAGCTGTTACTGCGGCCCAAAGCCAAGCAATGGTGGTGGCAGCAGAAGGAGAGGAGGACAGTGGTTTGGTTGGTTTGCCAGTTGTAGGAGCGGGCAGCTGAGACTAAACGGCAGTAATGGCCTAACAAGGAGAGATTTGGAGAGCCAAACCAGATGGAACGGCCACAGCCACGTGCCTTCCTGGCTCTCTCATGGCTTTGTTAGCCAAACACAGACAGACAAAGATTTACTCAGAGATGAAGACAAAAAGATGGGGAGGATCTTGAAATGAGGCTGAAAGCTGTCTCATTGAGAACTCTCTTTTCCACCCATTTTTGTTTATATAATTCATGTATATCTTCTCTAGTCTTGACTCTACTTTTCATCTCCAAGTGCCCTTCACCTTTTACCTCATCTCTACATCCTCTGCCTGGATTCCAACTCTCTCTCTGATTGATATTCAGCACATTAGGAGACTAAGCTTTTTCCACCACCTTCTATGTGCTAAGGGCTTAGCTTTAATGAAAGGGGAGAAGTTGATTACATATGGAGAGCAAAAATTAGGCCTCCATCTCAAGGGAGGAGTGTAGTAGACGAGATGCCACGCTAAGTTTTAGTCAACAATGAAACAGAGAGAGAATAAAGGAATTGGGGTTGCAGTGTGTGCCCATCAGAGTGTCCTTGGAAGTCAAATTGCCCAGGATGCTCAAGTGTCCGGAATCAAGGACATGAAAAAAAGGATAGAAAATATCTATGGTGCAGGCTTTTTAGGGGATTCAGCTAGGTACAACTGACTCAAGGGCACACTAAAACATGCATTCACACATACACACCCACCCACGCCACACACACTTCTGTCAGCACACATAGCTGTAATTTGTGGAGCTGCGGTGCAGCTGTTATGGCTAACCTAAATCCATCTTTGACTATTACAGCAGTGAGCAGTGACTAGACAGCTGGTTGTTCAGGCTGATGTCATGCTGGCAGACAATATTTCAACTGATTTGAGAAGAACACATAGTATTCCCAATACTTTTTTACCCCCTGTACACACAAGAGTTGTATCTTCTTTCCCTCAGAACTTGTAGAAACCCAACATGAACTCATATGACAACTTCTCTAATCTCAAGCTTGAAGACTGCACATTTTGTCTGTATTTATTTTAATATAGTTTTGAATGTTATAAGAACTCCATAATATTCAAACCAGAACATGAAAACATACAAGTGTGTGAGGTTAACTACTTTAACAAAACCACAAGTCCAGTGACAGACCTGATACAGAGAGTGAAGAAAAGAGAGGATGTGTAGGAATAGCAAGTCTAAAAGGCAAGTGCTCAAAAGGTGTCTTAAATATTGTGTTTTAAGTGTGTGTGTCTTTGTGCGTTAGTGATTCCCAGTTGAGGGGGTATTGCTCTATTGCTTTCCTGGGGAAAAAAAATGACTGAAGTCCTGCATTGTCTCCCTCCTTTTATTTTAATTGGCAGGAAATAATGATGATGATCAAATATGGGGGTCAAATGATCCCCATAGTATCACACTTGTGGCACAACAGAAAGCGGTTATATATTATTCATCAGGAAGAAGAGAAAAGAGATATGAAGTAAGTCATGTTTGGTGGGATTAGGATGGAAACTGCATCAGCCTGTGTGACCACAAACATAATTTGTGGTTGAACTTGGGTGCCACACCTTTCATCCCATACTGTGAGAAGATGGGATTTAGAGAAAAAGGAGTGGAAAGAAAGATGGAGGCCTCACCTTTAGCTGACACATGCCTGATAATGTGTCTTAGTCTAGACAGTGATGAGACCTTGTGTGAACTCTTAAACTGCACACATATTAGAGAGGTGTGATGGCAGTGAGTTGCTAAGCTTATATACAAGACCACACACGCAAAGCCACAATCAACATTTTAACAAGCTGAGTTTTTCCACCATTTCTGCCTTGTTCCTTAAAAACAAGGAGTGTCTCTAACTGCAGATTAGCAATTACCATTCTGTGTGCAGCAGGGGGAAAAAAAAATCCCATAATCCTTAGGGAGCACCGGTGTAGCTGAGATAAAAATCCACTTATTAAGGGCTGTCTTGAGGATGGGAAAAGAAAAAGCGAGGAGAGAAGGTAAGAGCAAAAGAGAGGACTGAGGAAAGGTGTGCAAGATTACAGATGTTAATTCTTCTTTCTGCGATTACGTGCTTCTGTCGTCTTTTTCATTTCTATCCCAGCATTCCTCTCTGACTCTTACTCCCTCCACCTCATTTATTCATCCTCTCAATCTCTCTTGCTTTCCAGCTCCTGTCATTGTGTTTATGAAGCAGCTTTGGAACCTGAGGCACACATCAGTCTTGATGTCAGAGAGGCAGACCCAGGGACCCTTTTAAAGATGTTTACGCTGGCATCTGCTTAATAGGCAAATCAGTGTAACCTAAATCACAAAACACTGACACCACCACAGCTACATGAGAAGATGCGAGTGCGAGTGCATGTACGTGTGTGTGAGAGAGAGAGAGAGAGAATGTGTGTAGGAGGGGAACAGCTGAGAAATATAAGAAAAAAACCATAAACAAACAAACATGTGCCACCTGATGTTTGCACAAGATATAATCCATGAGGTTAACAGTTGCTTCCAAACAAACAGAACACATTGACATGCACATATAAGCAAGTGGAAAGGACATGTCTCTGTCATATGTTTCTTATACAAGCTTTTCAACCTCAGTCCACATGCCTTCGGAACAGGTCTAATTACACATACCATGTGCAAGCAAAAGCAAGCCCCTTGTCAGTACACTCATGCACCTGCAGTCCCAGAGGTCTCGCCTGCAGCTGAGCCTAGCTACGGAGTGCAGCCTGCCTACCTAGCTTTACCTTCCTGACTGGTTGCTAGCATTTACTGCAGGAAGACAGAATGACCCAGTTGTGAGGCAAACTGTTTTCTGCAGAGAGAGGAAGAAAGGGAGGTAGAAAAAGAGAGGCGGGAGAGGTAGGGGAAAAGAAAAAGGTGTGCAGGAGCACTACTTGCCCCAAGAGACCTACAGTGTGCAATGATTGGTTACAGGCGTGCAGGGAAGGAGTCAGAGAATGAAGGAGGGGTGGGGGGGGGGGGGTGCTCACCTGCAGTGGTGTGTGCTCTATAGCTGCACAGACACAGCCATAAATCAAAGAAAGTTGGAGAGGGAATGGATGTCAAGAAGAAAAAGATATAGATAGAGCGATGTAAAGAACAAGATAGAGAAGGATTTGTAACTTCTAGCAATTGAGACAACTATTTTTGCTGTAGAAATATGGAGGCTACATGTATTACTATTGATATAGAATGGATCTGCTTCTAGAAGTCATCCATGATTTTCCAAAAATAATTTTTAATACAAAGTTATAGTAGTTTGTGTGGAGTGGAAGAGTGGAAAGGAAGACCTAGTGAATAAGGATTATTTTGCTTCTAATTAACCAGTTCTAGAATAAAGAAAACATTAACTTCAAATATCCCTTATGATTACAACCTTTAGTTGTGGCTAAATATGACTGAAGTATTGAATATTGAAAGGTCTTCAACTATCCTTCATATGTGGTGAACACTCTTCTTGGGTACAGCAGTTTAAATTTGTGGGAGGCACTGATGGGATATTAAACTCTGGCCCTGGCAGGGCTACTGCTAGCCATCCATCCACTGAGCTATACAGGAACACACTGTGAGATTAGTTGCTGGATGCTGTATTGATTTTCTACTGCTGGAACACAAATTAACAATCACCACAGAACGATTTGGTACTTGTACACAGGAAAATGTCAACCCATGAAACAAAACTGAAATGATAACTGATAGACTGTAACTACTATAAATTTTTTCCATTACCATTTAATTAATGATAAATCTCCCTTTGTAATTGTTAATTAAGTGTTGAAGAGCCCATGTCTGCACAGTCTGCTACTGAAGAGTAATTAATGCCAATCCTAGCACTTCTTCTATTGCAGTGTTTAAAAAAGCTGTCTTCCTTCAGCAGCAGCCACAGAGAACGATTCTTAACTGTTCAGCCACCTTTGACATGAGTAGAAGTCCGTATAAATGTGTAAGTGTCTGTGTGCGTGAGAGACAACTATGTCTAGAGTGTTTTCTATGTGGTTACCTATTCAATGATCCATCAGCAGAAGAGAGAGAAGCAGAGACACAAAGGTTGGACATAATTACATTCCCATTCGCTGCTTTCACACGCACTTGATATGGCTGAGGAATGTTAATTAACTGGCTGAGTACATCTAGGCTTTAAGAGTGGGCTTGACCGCCAAAATAGAGAGACCTGTGGCATGAGTATGAACATCAGAAATTATTTTGTTTCATCTACTAGGCTGTGTTGAAAAATCCCTACACCAACACGTACAACAGGTACAGAAAAGTGAAGGTAATTCATGTTTTGATTGTGATGTTTATGGATCTTAATCCTTTTTCCCCTTCTACCTTTGTTGGCTCATTGCTGCTTCACCACTCTGTCTTTTTCACACTTGACCTATCTTTCAGGGTATATCTAAATGCCTGTTTACATTTGTACTTTCCTGTGTATGTGTGGTGTTTACAGCAGAGCTTTGGAGGCAACAGCTCTTAACCCAAAGTAAGTGTGAGTGCTTGGAGCTAAATAGTGAGGGAGGTTACCAAGTTTGATCTCAACTTGGGCTTTGCAGTGACAAAGCTGGATCCACTGTGAACTGATGTGATATTCTTCAGTGCTAGTGAAGAGTAATAACCCAAAGTCTGATTAAGTCTAACTTGCTTTGTAATACAAGCTCAATGCCCGCCTGGCAATACCACTCTCAGTGAGCAGCTTGTAAACACACACAAGCTGCCATCTTTTCTCAGTGGACAGCCATACAACAACATGTTAATTAGAAAAGAGATAAAGGGAAGGAGGGATTAAACTAAGGAAGGCAGGAAAGTCAGAAAGAAAAGACAGAAATAAGTCTATAGCAAAGGAAGGACAATAAGATAGCACAGAGATGTACAAAGAGTAATGAGGCAAAAAAAAATTGCAGCAAAAAAGAAGAGTATCTTCTTCAGGTTTGTTGTTACGCTTTGTATTTCACCTGAATGAATCGTCTTCCCTGTATTTGCATCGTTTCTTAACATTGTTCCCATATCTTTACACAGCTGACACTAACTTCCCTGCTATCCTGAAACATCAATGAAAAACTACACAGATATTTAAGTGAATGAGCCACAAATCGAGCATTTTCTTGCTTCACAAAGCAAACTCAGAATTTTTAGTTTGCTCTGGCAATGCTCTGCTGGCATTGGCTCGGTTGAAAGGCATTGTCAATGTGCACATACCAAAAAAAGGCAGTGAAGCAGCCTAATCAAAAACATGATGATGCTCAAAAATAGGTAGGAGGCCAATTACACTAGAGTGAGAAACTTTAAGTTCAAAGGTTAAATATTATGTTCATGTCATGTTAAAGCATTATATTTCATAGAATTATCAGTTGGAGAGAAATCTGCACAAACACACGTCTTAATAGAGAAAAGTAATTTCTCCAATGGCTAAAAATTCTGACATTTCTGCTAAAGCACTAGACGAACCATCCATATAAAGCAGATGAAATAAAAAAATAAATAAAAAACCACAGGCAATTTATACTTGTGATCAAAGCAGATTTCACATTCCATGTATGCCCCTTGATTTGTTTGTCCTCAGACCTTGACTCATTTTTCACAGTAGTGAACTTTGTCTTAACCCTGAGCCGGCAACACGTCAGGGTCAACTACAGTTCAAATTGCCAGGAAACCAAAAGAACAGACTGAGGTTAGCAATTTTCTCTCTCCAACTTCTCAGCTGGCTCAAGCCTTTCAATTCCACATACACACAGCAGAGAATACCCACTCAAATCACTCACAGCTCAATAGGCTGCCACATACTGGTACTCTTCTCAATAGTTACAGACTCACGAGAGTGAAATGAACATCAAAATCTATTTCACCACTCTCACCCTCTCCTCCCATCAGACTGCCTCCCTTCAGCCCTTTCCCGACATTCTCTCCATCGCTGTAGCTTTCAGCCATCTTTCCTGCTTTCCTATTTTGCCCTCTTCGCTCTTTATCTACCTTGCTCTCTTTTCTGTAGCTGTTCAGTCACTTTCTTCCTGCTTCCCATTTCATAAAAGATCTGTGTAAATAAAAAAAAGATTTCTGCAAGCTTCATGTCCGAGTACTAATTAAATTTCAGCGGAAGGTTAGAAATACATTAAAAATATCCAGCAGCATAACATCAAGTTGACATTTCGAAGCAGTTTAACTTCACTCTGACTAAAAGCTGTTGCTGCTAATCAGCAAGTCAGAGCAATATAAACAGCATTTAGAATATAACACTACATCGCTCATGATTCATTGCTGGAGGCTCACCTTTGTAAAAAGCTGCAGCAAGACATGAGCTTAAAGCACTGAAGTGCTTCTGACTTGGTGTGCTTGTATGTGCTAACATGGTGTCAACCTGGAATGAAGCAGCTGGTTACCAAGGTTGGTTGTATGTGAGAGTGTGCATGTGGTATTGCCCTGTTCTGCCCCTGGCACCTCATCAATTATAAAGGAGCTCTGGAAAGGAAGGATAAGGCCAAGCTACAGCAATGGTATCTATAAATACACACCTGACACGCTTGAGATGAACAGCTATTTTTTGTATACGACCAAGTATGCATACGCATGAACATGCTGAATGCACAGGCAATGTATAAGGGCACTTTGGGTATCTGTCGAATCAGGAAGGCAGGGCGTACACCGGTTTCCATTTGCTAACCTGAGCATCATGTGATACTCTGTCTAAATCAGAAGAGAGATTGTTCCCTCGTGTCTTTTATCAACTACTAAACACTATCTCATTGAATGGCCAAATGGAAAAGTTCTAGTGTGTGTCTGTGTGTGTGTAAATGCAGAAGTGCAAATAAATTCAGTAATGGTCTGGATATGGATGACATATTATACCACTCCATAGTTTTCTTCTACCTCATCCTACCTTTTAATTTTTCTCTTTGATTATGTAGCACTCTGTTTCCATCTGCTTTCATCCATCTTTACTTTCTCTCTCTCATGATGTGTTACATAGTCAATCAACTGACAATATATCTCTCTGCATCTCTCCATCTGTCTTTTTTTTTTTCTATCATGCATCCATCCATCTCATTGTCCCTGTCTTCACATCCCCAAATTGTCCCCTATTTCCCAGCATTTGTCTTTGCCTCACTCCCATCTTCCAAACCAAATTTCTTCAGCTCCATATTCTTGTACAAATGAATAATAATTTTTCCTCACTGAATACAACATGGGCTCTGCTTGGTGCCCAGTCAGACCGCCTGGCTGCTGGATGAGGTTTTTGTGTTGGCAACAGGCACACCAAGTATAGTGGAGATTGAGCACTACCTTCTGATTCCCTTCCCAAGTCATTAATGGGCTTCACTTCTCATTAACTCCCATGATTTTCTGCACAGAGCTGACTAACATATAAGAGATCCTTACCAAACATTGTGCACCAACTGCCAAGCAAATACCAAAAAAGGAGAACTGTAAAGCAACTGGCTAGAAGCAATAAAAGAGCTGAGACAGGGAAGGGTGAGGGATGCCAGGGGATGGTGGCAGACAGATTCCCCTTGACATGCCTTTATATCTACAAGAAATAGTAGAGCAAAGCTTGATAATGGACAGCAGTTAATACAGCGAGACGAAAACACAAGCGCACTCCTATTGTGTGTTCAATCAGCCTTAACCCTGTGAGGTGGACAGCACCTGTCATCAAATACCAAATCACATCAGATCAGTCTAATGGTGCACTAAGTCCATCATAATGTCCACACTGCTGGCATCTTTAGGAATCATATAGAGTGGGTCGCAATATCACACAGATATGATTGTGTTTGTATCCCCTGCATTGATGCCGTCTATACATTCCATCCTATGCAAGAGGAGCAGTCCGTGCTGCCATGGCAACTTGCAACTGAGCATGCCTTAGTGTGTGCTGATGCACAAGCTGGTGCAGGAGCAGCAAAACACACACACACACACACACACACACACACACACACACACACATACACACACACTCTCAGAGTGCTGGGGAAACTAAGCAGACTTGTGAGGAATACTCAATAGTATAGAAACATTGACATTCTGGGATACTGCTTGAACACAGCACCAATTCAGACCACTAGTGAGAATGAATGGACTACTGGGTGGGGTTGTAATGGCTACTTGCCAGGGTGATAGTAACGTGCAAGTGCAAGCGTGTGCACATGTTCATATCATTGTGTTCTAAATCGTAAAGCAATGTACACACACACACACACACACACACACGCACGCCATGCCAGTCTGTCCTAAAGCATATTTCATCATTAGCTCTAAGCAGTTAATCCTCTGCTCCACTGACCACGGTTCAGCTCAGTCCATTTCAATGATCTGCATCTGGAGCTAACACACTCATCATACACAGACAAGCTTACACACACACACACACACACACACACACACACACACACACACACGTAAAACAAGGACAAAGTCAACCCACAACACATATGGGATTGGTCCAGAGCAATAAATATCTCAAGTAAAAGCTCTCTCTCACACACACGCGTACATTTATCCATCCATAATCTACTGTGTGACAGAGAAGCCAGTTAGTAAAACAGACACTGTTCATTTATTAGACAGTCATCGCAAATGTAACATGAATTGTAACATGAAAAGGTGCAAAACACAATATAGATATACATTTCCATAATTGTGGCTCTACAATCTAAACCATTCTTCCCCACTAAGATTTAAACTTTTGCTGAGCAAACTCCTAAGTACAATAGATTTTTTTTTTGTGAGCTCTCAACACTATAAAGCCTTTTGAATACTAATACAAACTATTATCTTCCTATAGCTTCACAACATGGTAATCCTGAAAAAACATTTTGGGCTAACTGAAACATTTGGTCAAAAAGTTGAAATCATATTTTATATTTAAAAATGTAATACTCGCAACTAGTAATAGCCTTTTCTAATCTTAATAGGACTTACAGCAAAGAGTGATATGGCAGAGGAAAAGAAGTGGGTTGAAAATTAAAAATAAAAAGGGGAAAAGATTACTAATGCTGGGGAGAGGGGTGATGAGAGTGTACCCAGAGTGAACCAGAGAAACTGACAGTGGTTGAAACAAAAGTGAGACTTTGACCTTTCCCTTCCAACAACAAACATTAACCATTCAGCGTCTGGATTGACCCATTTCTCGCTCATGCCATTTCCCCTGACAACCTTAAATGACAAGTCTTCCTCTCTTCTTCTCTCTACACTACTCCTGAATTATTCTCTCATCTTCTTCGTGACACTATAGCTTTGGAATCTACCATTTATACAACTTCCTGTCTCACACTCTGTCTTTTGTCTTTCTATCCCTGCATTTGCTCCTTCTGGGCTTTTCTCTGTCTAACAGGGATAGATTGGACAGTAGCTGCAGTGGTTAAGAAGTGAATGAATTGTCACATCCCAACATTCTGCTCTTTGCCTTTGGCCAAATACTGACAAATGCTCTGTAGAAAAGATGTTTTTTTTTTCTCCGCTCTCTTTTTTCCTTCCTCTGTGTCATCACTCCAACAAGCATATACATAGCTGCATTTTCAAACACTACCTTTGGCAGTTTTTTGGCAATATTCAGGACACAAGAAAACACACCCATTTATCCTCCTCCCAGCCTCCCTACATTTGCATGCCATGCCTTGCTCATATTTTTGCCTCTATGTCAAGTTCAAGGTTAGCTGCTCATTGTATTGAGCGCCAATGCTCCCCCATCAGGATGAACAGAGGGGAGATGCATTAGCACCTCAGCAGGTGGCCCTCAATCTCATCTCTTCCCTCTCTTTTCTCTCCACTTCTTCACACCACAACACCCTCTCATGCCATAGTCCACCTCTCTATCCATGGCCTCATGGAGTTACCTGGCCAGCCTTTGTCCAGCAGTGTGTACATGCAGTGACGTGTTCACTGATGCATGCATGCGTACTTGTCTCAATACATGCAATATTGTGTGATGAGTATCATGTATGTGCACTCATAGACCTGTACCTCTCATTCTAATGTGCAGCATGACCAGATGACCATAAACTAAACCAAAGCCTGCAGGGGGTCATGGCTTTCCCCTTGACCTATTTTGGTGCACTGACCTGCACTAAATGGGTTTAAACCTTACCCAGGCACAGCCTTTTATCTCCATCACATCTCCATCTCCTCCTTAAGCCACAGACCAACGCACACAAAAACTGACCAACAGACATGCTGACAGAAGCCATATGGTCCATTCACTTCCAATGGCAGGAGGTAGCCATCAAAGAGCTCTCGCAGCAACTCTACCCAGCCACAGAACAACAGACCAAGGGAGGTAGTGACAGGGAAAAGAAAGAGGGAAATTAGAGGGCAAACAGAGGTAAAAGAGGGGAGGGGAGGCAGAAAAAGAGGTAGGAAATGTGATGAAGAGTACAGAGGAAGAGCCATTCTGGTAATTCAGTGAGAAGAAAAGTGGAAATGGAAAGAGTTTGGATAAGGCATGGATGTACATAGACCATATAAGTTGGATGTGACAGTAAGGGCCAAACATGGCCACAGCTATGAGCTGTGTGATTTGACAGCACAGCCTGTTTCATGCTGACAGAAGGGTGTTAAGAAAAACAGCTTAGACTGTGTCACTCTACTGACACATTCTAACAACACGGCTCTCTGCACACCAGACATTTGAGGGTTGGTTTCTGTTTGTATTTCACTCTGTGCATGTGGTATTGTACCAACTTTGCAAGGCTGGTCCCTACTTCTTCAAAAACAAAGAGTGGACCCCCCCCCCCTCACGACCTTTGTTTAAAGATACACAGCCAGAATAGTCTCTCTCTTTTGCCATCTGAGATACCTTAACACACCTCAAGCTGACCTCAGTTCAGGTTGAAGTTGAGGTAAGACCTGGGCTTAAGTATGCAGTTGTGTTAGTGAAGGATAAGTTTAAGAGCTAGAGAATGGGGTATTTTAATTACAGTCCATCAGTACACAACCATGTGTGTACATCCAAAGGCCTCACATTATATTTGTGAGATTTTATTTGAACTGCCATTACATCAAATTTTTCACAAGCAAATTGAATTTAATTCACTCAGCTTCCTGCCCAACTCAACTTCATGATGTCATAAATGTAAGCCTGTAAACATTAACATTTAGCCTACCCAAACACCAGTGTATTAAAATCCATCTGCTCTCTTTTACCGTCATGCTTATATTTATTCATGACAGTCTAGTCACAGGACCATAAATAACACTGGAAAGAAAAAAACAGAAAGAGTGACAGAGTGTGTGAGAGTATATCTGAGTGAGAGGATGAGGAGGGGTTGAGAGATGGAACAAGTAAGGTGGAGGCATGTATATAAATCAACATCCATTAGCTGAGGGGTTATAAAGTCACTGCAAAAGGAGGTGGACTAAAGCTCAGACCTTTTATTGTCTTGTTGTTGTCTTTTATTGCCTGTGATGTCATCTAATGGTATACAGTTAATGACAGGGGAGGAGAAGTATGTACATGGGAGGGGAGGATGAGGCCATAATGGGACTGTGTGCAAGTGTGTATGCCATTGTTGACACAGGATATTGATTACCTTTTGTCAAACATGGTGTGCATATGTGGGCTCATGTGTATTTGTGATCCACATTCATTTAGAGTTTGAACGAGAATAAAGTCAGAATTCAGCAAATGTGAAAGTCTCAAGCACCAAGATGTGGTGTTGAGAAGGTATTCTGGAGAGAGGCCAAGGGGAAAGCACAGCTCTAACCAGAAACAGAATTTGTTTCCGTCATCCTGAAGCAAAAACCATGCTCAGAAAGCAGGGAAAGCAGCTTGTAATACTTTAGCACTCAATGCCACAATGCCTACCACGCTTGTACTCATCACAGATAAGCAGAAGGCATTAAATATGATTACATATCACCCCATGCCTATGTGCTGGTTACTGTCACACAACATGGAAAACCACAGCTTTAACCACTTTGCTGCTGTGCAGAACAAAAACAGCAACAACAAGCACAGGCAGGGGCCAGTAATCAACAAAAATAATGTAAATCACTGCCTGTGTATTGGCACAACAGTACCTGTCAACACTGTCTGCTTGTTCCGGCCTAACTCAAATTTCCATCTAATTTTGTCTGCTGTCTTTCATGTCAACTCTTTAAAAATATCCCCCTTTAAGTAAGGGATTTCAATCATATATTGCATCTCTTCGTGTATTATATGTCTCATGTCTTTCCCTTTCACCTCAACTCTCCTCTGCTTCCTTTCTGTCACTTCATTCTTCGCTCTGTCCTCCTCTCTGCCTAATGCTGTTTTCCCCGAGCCTGTGAGGCTCAATGGCCTAGCCACCCCCAGAATTAGTCTCAGTCATGGCTCTACAATACATGTGTGTGTCAGTATGAGAAAGGGAGGGTAAAAGCACAGGAGCTACCACCCTTCTATCACACCTAGTTGCAGTGCATCATCCCATTAGCCCAGAGAAGGGGTTGCCACACTGAAGCAGGGCACAGGAGCATGTGGGGGTCTAAGGTGGGGGCTACAACATGGCAAAACCCAGCTTATCCAGTGCTGTTTAACTGTGGGGGGCAAATCTTGTTTAGCCAAGGGCTTTGCTGTCACATCGAGTGAGACATATTTTTCAGGGGAGACAGTTATGGTCAGAAATGTTCATATATGCTACAGCTAAGACAGTCCCACAGGAGCTTTAAAGTAAGCTTTGCAAAGTTTTGTTTCCTTTTTGACTGATAATGTAAAAAAATTATCTATAGTAGTACACAAAGCTATCAGACGGAGAAGGTAATTTGCAGCCTCTTCTAGTGATACAATACGTAACGTAGTTACATAAATCACTTAATAAAAGTTGCATTTCATCCCAACCTGATCCTTCAATTCGCCTCGAGAAACAGATAAGACATTTTATCTAATCGATTCTACAACATGCTGATCTGTGCTGTCTAGCAAGTTCTGCAACATTCTGATGTGTGCTGCAATATGCCCCCAGGGTTCTGGATTTTATACATGTCCAAAGTGAAGGAAAAGTACAGTGTATATTCCTAATGCTGGGTGTATACTAGTGTATGTTTGATATATGGTGCTGTGGATGAGGAGGATGTTGAGAGATACCAGATAGGCTTGGCTCTACAAATAAAACCCCCTTAGGGGTTCTCCTGAGCTCCCTTCCTCTCTCTCTCTCTCACACACACACACACACACATTCTCTCCACATTACACACACTTCTTCCTTTCACTCTCTTTCACTCACACACACACACACACACACACACACACACACACCTCTGCTTCTTGCAAATACAGCCGACTCAGCTGATTTGCCTGAAAGTCAATCTGCCTTACTACTACCATCCTTCCTCCCATCCAACAATCCCCAAGTCCAACGCCTTACTCCACATTTAAACAGAGAGAAACGAAACCTCTGCTAGCCCTCAGCCTACACTCCCCCTCCTTACCTTCTTGACTCGTCCACTTTTGGTCCCCACGAAGACGAGCGAGTGGTTTTTGTAGACATAGGCAATGACGGAAGTCATTTTATCAACAGCATCAGAGAAGAGAGGCTTGCCGCGCACCATCTCAGAAACACCCAGGGGTGCATTCATGTCGAGGCCACAAAAGTCATCATCGATGGTCAGGAGCTGCAGTGCAGAGAAGGGAGGGATTAGGTGAAAAGTCTGGTTTGTCCTCATGAGTTCTAGATTCATAAATTCAAAGTGAAAGCACTGAAACATATATTCTTCTTTGTTTTTGGGGTTGTTTTTTTTTAAGAGCTGTATGCTACACATGGATAAGGTGCACAGCAGCATAATTTTCCAGATAAAACTTTAACTGTGCTCAAGATTAATAAGAGATAGTAATCAATACCTCCTGTCCTGTGTGCGTGGAAGCATATTTTATTTAAGTGAGAGAATGTGTGAGCATTTGTATGCATGTGTGTGCCTGCTGGTCCACATACAAGAAAATGTGGAAACAAGTAAGAGAGGAAGATGGAAGAAGACTGCAGTCAGGCTCTAGCTCTGTAATAGTGCCAGAGGCTGCTCTGTCAGGCACAATTCCCCACTGTCCACCCAATGCAACGGCAGCTGCAAAAATGCCAGTGCCGCAAGATACTCACTCTGAAATGATTCAAAGTGAACGGGGTGAATAAAAAACAATGCTACACTTTTACACAGCTCTGAGGCAAATCACCATTATGCATGTAAAAATTGAAAATAAGGAGAATTAGAACTGTTGATGGAGGTTCATCCGTTATGCTTTCCATGAGTGCACGCTGCTCTGATTTTGTGATTAGATACAGATTGGTGTATTTTAAATTTTCTACCTCTCTACATTTTGTGTTTTGTATGCATGTATTTTATCCTGCTGACAGGACATTCATACCAGTCACTGTGGGCAGAATGACTTATGGGTTTTGATAAGAGAATAATGGTGCTGGGGATTGGTCATTATTATATATGTAGATGGATTTGAAACACTGGGTTTAGGACCGAAGCAGACACTGCTTGATTTATAGCTTTGCAATGTGGTGGGTTGCTGTGAGGAAAAAATGTCTTGGCAGTTAACACAAAGCTTTTTCAAAATGCAAAGCAAACATCACTAGTTAGTTGAAATGGTGGGTGTGAGGTATGAAATCCATATGGTACTGTGATTATTTGATGAAAAGTAATTCTTTGTGGACTGATTTGAATGTTAAATGTTGGAAATGAAGTCCTTGTAATACATTTTGAACAGCAATATTTTAATGAGAAACATTTTGAAACAGCAGCCAGGAAGTAAAAAAAAATATTTCTGGTGCTGCAATGCCATGAAGTCACAATCCAACAAGAATTTAATTTGAAACTAAATTTAAGTAACAAACATTATGTCAGATATATTCTTATTAGCTTTTGATAATGAAAGCTGTTGTTTTTAATACACCACCCAAGTACAACAAAACCCTTTCACATCAGACTGGTTACTGGGTGTAACCAGACAGATCCCAGTGGGCCGCCCCATCACAGGGCTGGTGGACCATCAAATGGTCCAGAAAATTTTTCCCAACCCTGTAGTATCAAGTGTTTCTACCACCCCTCTCTGTGTGCCGTGTAGTGCTGGAGTGCACTGGAATGACGCACCATCACTGTTTTTTGGAATCTTTACTTAAACACATGTTTCAACCCAACCAATAACTTGGAGCTTCAGTTGGTGAGGAAACTACTTCACAACAACAGTTGCTTATTAGTTTGAGCTGTCAGAGGTGGGATGATCTGGTGGGCAGAGGGTCATTTAGTTCCTGCCTTATTTTGTGTTTTTCTTCCTGAAGGTGTACCCCCTGGACTCTTGATCAATTTCCTCACAGCCCTTTGCAGGCCATCATCATCATCATCATCATCATCATCATCATTATCAGAAGCTTCTGAATGAGCCACAGAAGAAATGTGGCATCTGCTTTCATTAGACAAATAGAACAGGGCTGGTCTAGGTTGCAAGGAGCCTCAGGTTATATATTTAGAATTATATGAAGTAGTATAAATGATAGTAGTATAGATGACTTTAATTTGGGTAAAGATCATGTCATGTGGTTAGAGGGTTGAGATGAGGGTAAAAAGGACAAGCAACATATGGAATAGGAGGAAAGAGAGAGTAAACAAAGGTGAGTAATGGTGTGCAAAAAATATATAATTTGGAGCACAACGTTTCTACTGATTTCTATACTCTCTCCCTGCCTCCCACTTCTGACCTTTTCAGAATGAGCTGCTGTCAAGAATGCACTCTATCCTACAAGTCGTGTGGTGGCTTGGTGCTAGACTGATAGTGCTCTCATGAGAAACAGGGGTCACTCTGTAAAAATCACAGTGAAATATCACTCTGATCTTTTAGATTGCTCTTCATATTGCTAAAATGCCCACTCCCCTCTAACACAATGATTCATATACACACCACCACTTATCTCCAATAGTGCCAGATCGCTGGATATTCACCATATTCACCAGTAAAGCAGTTTCTATGCAAACTTCCAGATTCAATGTTTTAGTGACAAAAAAAAAAAGACCCTCTCTGTGTTATAAAGGAGCATCATTATCCCGGGGATCAAAGGTTAACAGGGTCTATCAGAAGCAAAATGGAGTATTTTGGGTCGACATGATTGAATACTTCTATAAAAGATAATAAAGGGGCAGCCAATTCACCCTAGACTGGTTATTGAAGCAAAAGTGGTTTTCATCATTAAAATGACACATTTTAAAAAATTCATTATGTGTTTGTGTCAACACATTGGAGAGTGTGCATAAATAAGGGTTGATGTATGTGGAGAGGAGGAACATAATCTTTTTAATGTGTGAAAACGAGTGTACATGTTTCTTTTCATACACATGGTGCATTTTCATTCTCTGTCCCGCATATTGCAATCTAATGAAATATACTCTCTGTCTGTTAGGCCTTTCAGGAAGCGGACACATTTTCATCACGCCAACACCAAAACATGACATTTGTAGTTGTGACACCAAAAACGTTTCTAGTCAGAATACCAAATAATATCAGTGTTGCCCTTGACATTGTCTACCAATAAGACAAGGCTGTCGCTGCTTCTATCATGTTTTCTTCCCCCCTTTTCATTTTCTCTATTCATGTCCTGGATGCATTTCAAGTTCAGAGAGTTCCAGTCTTTCAATGTTTTTTCTCTCTACCATGTCTCTTAAACAGTCATTTCTAATAATTGGAGCTTTACAACTTTTCCAAGCATTGTATAACTATATGAAGACTCCCAGGATGATTTTTAATATTGGGATTTCTTCCATGAGATGCTTGTATGGACAAATTAGATTTTACCAACTTCTGCACATACACAAACTGTTCCAAGGTAATTACATCTAAGAAAAAAAATCTTGAGTAATACCACAGATTTGCATTTGAGTTCTTTCTATATTTTTAATTGCAGGTAAACATTCATTAAGTTCTCGTTGTTGCCCCTGGAAAATTAATTCTAGCTCAGGCCCGACAGGTATTTCAGCCCGAGTCCCACAGCAAATGAATGGAAGAAAAAGACAGAGGGTTCCTCCCTAAAGACAGAGGGACAGGAGAGCAGAGTCTCTGTGTTTGGACAGAGCCAGGCAGTGAGGCAGAATCAGGTCACTCTTAGCCATATCCATCTCCCTGCTTCTGTCTGCCTGCCAGCACTAGTACAAAGAGAGCTCTCTTCTGGACTGTGCAGCGGGATCAGCAGATACAGAGTAAAGAAAAAGAGTGGGGGCAATGGGCGCGCGTGTAAGAGAGAGTTGCTCAATGCGATTAGTGGGGACTGAAAGAGATATGCTCTCCAACGCTTTCTGATGTATGGCCTAATCGGAGTTTGCGCTGCTGTGAGAGCCATTCCATTGGCTACACATTCAGAAAGTTAATGACACACATTAAACCACAGAGACATTTCGCTTCATGTCACTGCTCAACCGTTGGAGGCTCCAAAGAGTCCATTTCCTTGCAACTCTAGCTATTCCTTTTCATTGCGGTTATTATACAGCATGTGGCCCTTCCCCAATCCATTTCAGTATGCTGATTGTGTATTTGCATATTGTAAAAGCTTGTTTTGGCATAGAGTTATTGATGATTACATGTGGAAACTTGCCTAACAAAGAAGGAGTAAAAAAAAAAAAAAAAAAAAAAAGTATCCCAGTAGTTGCTCTTTGTATAATTAGCCACCTAGACATCCAGCATTTTCCTCAAGCCCTACTGTGCTAAATGACTGACCTGCCAGGATGATTGGCGACACTTGAGAATTATGTCATGACTAAGTGGGTTTTGTAGTGTTCAGTCTAAGATATAATGTCAACATTCAATTTCAGTATAATAAAACATTGACTGTAGGACTGGCAGAAACAGTGAGTCACTTTGAAGTAAAGCATCAGCCTAACAGTATTGATTACTTTAGCTATATATCATGATATAAATCACAATGACTTGAAAGCATCATAAGTATAGAAACTCTAATCCTGTAAGAAATAATTTTCTTTTCATTTTGTATTCATAGAATATTTAACTCCAGATTTTATTTTAATTTGACTATCAACAGACAAATTACACCTATGTTGCTTTATGAAGTAGATGTTTCGGTCTACCCATATACAATCATCTAAAATTCTTAGCCAAGACTTATTTGTGTCACATCAATAATCTGCCTTTTCTGGTGGAAAACTGATGACTATTACCTTTTTTTATTCCAATAAAAGTCTTTTGCTCTTGAATTTTAAATAAAGTTCTGGCCTTCATTCGGTTATGTGCCTGTGAGTAAAAGAGTTTGTGTAACTGAGTGTGAGTGTGTGTGTGTAGTTACTGCTCCAAGACATAGTCTGTCTGTCTAGTGGTCCATGGTGCTTTTTTATCACACTAGCAATGCGTGACAGGACACAACATCACACACACCATGAGGTAAACACAGACAGTGAAATGTGCAAGGCACAATTCCAATCCCATTTCACTAAACATACTATCAACCCTGTTTGCCCTCCTCCTTATGTTGTTTCTTTAGTTATTCAGTCCTGACAGCATCTCATCACAACCTTCTACCTGTTGTGTCCTATTTCCGTGGATGATTTTCTGATTTCCTTCCTCACAAAAAGACAGTTTATTTTGGAAGCTGTCCAATCATATACCCAATGGAGCCACGTGAGAGTTCTTCTCTTTTTAGATGCCCGTTTCAGGCAGAAACAGAATGGGCATAAAAACAGAAAAAAGCCTTGCTATCAAAGCACTGCTGGTCAAATATTCTTCCAAACATGCAATCACTTCTGATTGCAAATTTATAAGCATAATAGCCAAGACCTCAAAAACAGAAAAAGGAGTCAATGTTGAAGTTTATGGAGTGCCCTTTGTTTAGGTCAAGGGCAAATAGTATCAATGCAACATTAAAATGAATGAATTAAATCCTACACATTGACGCAGTGGCATTTATCAGAATGAAAAAGAGTGACATGTTTTGTGCAACTCAGCATACACCAACATATTAAAGATCAAAGGATCGTTTTTATAGTCAGAGCAGCAGTCACTGAGCCTGTGTCTGATTATTGGGGTTCACTGCTCTTTCCAACTTTGTTAACACATCCACAGGGCATCCCAAAAAAGAGAAAAATTTTTTGCAGCACTCTGACTGAATCACACTGGATATTCAGCATGAACGCAAGAGTGTCGACATCGACTACAAGAGCTGTCACCAAGTAGATTTAACTTCCCCTTTTACGCTGCCCTCGGGACTATTTCGAAAACCAGTCACAATGATTCGGGCTGAAGAAAGAGAATATATATGTGGGCACGCACACAGGGCTGGTTGAGTGTCTGAAAGTGAGGTCATCTCAGGAAAGGTATGCCATCAATTCTGACACATCAGTGCATTCACAGAGTGCAGAGGTTGGGGGGAATGACTGGAATTAGTCCACATTCTTTTTTTTACATCAGGTGAAGATGGAAAAGTCAGCAAATTTGTGTATATTGGAGTGTGTGTGAGTATACTAGATTGTTTCGGGCATACCTTGAGAAGTGTGTGCACAAAGTTGATTTATTCGTGCGTTCTCTTGGCAGATTTCAGTGTGAGGAGGCAGGCTTTGAGAAGCCTGCAATATTGTGTAAATCCATGTTTGTGGATGCTTGCACCTGCCAAATGTTAGCTGAGCAGCTATAGCAGATAATAAATATTGGTTTGGGAAAACAATCAAATCAAAATGAAACAGCATGATGATTTTGGAATGAAACAGACATCACTAAAGCAGAGCCAGGAGAGAGAAGTTAGGAGGATGTTAGAGGCAAGGTGGGAGGGCAAAAGATGGAGAAATGGATGGAAAATTAAATTAAAAAATCCAACTAAAAACTGAAAAAAAAAAACAAAAAAAAAACAACCTCAAAATCATAAACAGAAAGTGTTACAGATAACTTTAAGCTTATGTTTTCCTCTTCACTATGTACTGGCAGCAAATCTTTTATTACTTATTTCTGGAATGATTGCTTAGCATTACCATCTTATTTTTCACCCACAACTGCATGTATTACGAAGTTCCCAAAGATGACAGTTTATTTGGTATAACAAATAACATATTTTTTATTTTTGTTGATGCTGTGCCAGAAAAGTGTTGACTCAACTCTGTTGCAATATCTCAGGCTGCAGGCAGCACTTGAGTTGTATTCCATTTCACCATATTGAAAGGAATATAGTTTGTCATTGAACTAAAATATGCAACTGTTGTAATACTCATACACTAATATGACACTCACTTGGACTGTTGTTTGCATAACAAACTTCTGCTCTTTTATTTTGGTAAAATTGTGAATCTTTATACAATCAAAAAACCTAAATACTTCTTCCATCACTTGGTTCTTCAGTTCTAACTGAAGAGAATGTCTTACTCTAAAATGTGTTCATACTGGCTTTTACATCAGTTTATAACAAGCCATTATCACACTCAACTGCTTCCATTGTAGAGAGGAAACAGAATTATAATTTGGGCCAAGGAGATTGCTGTACGACCTTTTGGCCAGATTGCCCACCTCCATCATATTATGTGAAACCACACAGAACTGGAAAGCTACACACCAAAATCTTTCCATAAAGTTGCTGTTGTGTCTTAACCTGTCTGATAGACCTGCCTCACTATTTCAGGACGCGCTCTTATGGATTATATCAAAGGACTTAAAAGGCAGTAAAAATTATGAAATTGATTGTTAGAGAAGGGAGAGCATACCAGTGAGTATTTAGGGGCCAGACAAAAGGATAAGGAACCAGCAGGGGAAAGAAATGAAGCCCCCCCCAAGTTAGTCAGTAATTTCAGGCACAGGCCAGTCAGCAGAGTATAGAGAAGGAAGCAAGAGAACTGTTTAATCACAAAATAATTATATTGTGATGGATTCTGACCTTTAGCAAGTGGTATCATGTATGGAGATTTAATTAGCGAGCCAGCAAGAAAGCTGGATAGCGGATATGCGGGGTGGGGTGGTGAAGATGTGGTGGAGGGGGGCAGTCTGGATATTCTTAATGAACCCTCTAGCCTTTCGCTTCCTGAGGATGTGCCTGAGACTGACTCATCAGCAGCGGCAACCAACCACTGATTAAGCTTTGCAATCAGTAGGATGAGGGATGGAGATGGGCAGCATGGGAGACAACACTGTCCAAAGGTTAAGTTCAAACACAGAACAAAATAGAAGAAACAAGAGTACATGAGATGATAAGTTAGCATGGGGGGCGGAGGGGCCAGATAGAGGATTCCATAGTGCAGAGATACTCATTGCGCGGCTCGCAAGCCATATGCGGCTCGTCAAGCTTTAATTGGTGGCTCGTGTGGTAGCTTATAACAATATGGTACTACAGCCAATATTTTTTTTTTTTTAAATGTGCTACATAAATATACAGTGAACACTGCACTACAAACATCTGCATTATACTTCTCCTTTCATTGTCAAACCTGGCAACGCAGCACGCTCACAGCATTGTTTACAAAGCCGTCACACTTGGTGACGTCACTGTAGCTCCGCTAGCCAGCGTGAGATGCAGGCGCAAAATGGATCGATTTCTATTTTTTTTTTAAAAAGGCAAAAACCGGGCAGACAGACACACAGCATTGTAACAAAGAGTGAGGATAAAGAGTCTGAGGAAGCAGCAAACGAAAATCAACATGCAGACGCTGGAGAGGGGACGAGCAGGCAAACGTCAGGCGTTCCGAGTAAAAACCGTGTGGCTTTCCCCTTGACTTTGCTCTGCCAATGTGGATCTTGTGAAAAAAATAGTGAGGATCACTGCCATAGTGGAAGAGTTCCTTTCAAGTGAAGGATAAAGCATGGAGGGATGCTCATGTGTGTTGGGGGGACCGTGAGAGAAATCAAGGACTAGAAGAAACAGCAGCAGCTGAGTAATCTAATTAATTGGAGTGAATTCAGAAAGTGAAGTCGATAGCACATGACAAATGTGGAAGAGTAGCCCAAGGCATGTTAGTTAATGACATGTAATTAATGATCATTAGCAGAAGGGATGAGGGGATGGCCGTAGCCCGTCGGGGACTTACAAGCGACCTTGCAATTTTTCCTTGATGTTTAAAGGGTCTGAAAAACAAAACTTTCCTCTATACTTATGAAAAGTAAATAAAGGGAAGCAAAGAAGGGAAGACATGCGGATTGGGTGGGATATGGCTCATAAGAACATGAAGAGAAGGACAGGTAAAAGGAGAAAAGAGCAGCATAGGCAGTGAGCGATGAATCAAGGATGAGAGAAAAGAGAGCAGAGTGAATTTATTGCGATCCTGCTGTTTTGTTGCTCTGTTTTTTTCTGCTGACACAGTGAACATGGAGGGAACAGGCAGTGCTTTTTTATAGGTCACATGCCACTTCACAATGATCTATGGATGCAGGCCCTTTGCAGACTTATACTGTTGAGCACGCATTATGTGGCTCAGCCAACCATGACCATTTGGGGGAGGCACCCCCCCTTATTTTTTCCCTTCCCATATATCCTCACTCCTGCTTTCTCACCCTTAATGCCACTTTGTACAGGTTCCTATTTCCGTTTCTCCCATTCTAACTAAAAGCCTCTTAAAGATACTATAAAGCAACAAATGTCACATGTGTCAGGCCTGTGTCCTGCAAATGTACTTGTGGCCTTGTATATATTCATCTTTACTGATGACATGATAATTTCTAATGACAAAATATCTCATCACATCACACAGAGATTTCACTGTTCACTGTCATCTAATAGAAGAGCACTCCCTATGCAAAAATGCAAAAAGTGTGACTAAGTTTTTTATTTTTCATTATCCAATTACTGAAATCATCCTCTCATTACTATCCTGGGTAAGAAGTCAGGTAGAGGCGCACCTTGAGTTTATCCCTATCTCTAAAAATAAATAAATAAAAATACTACAGGGTTTTAGTTGTCATGCTGGAAAAAGTTAAACACTCTCAAAGATACTGCAACACATTCTGTATTTGACAGACTTGGATGATGAAACACACATGAGAATTTGATACTGTAACTGATTCGTGAAAAAAAAAAAAAAACAGGTATGTATGAATGTAATTAAACAAATATTTTAATGCTATTTAAAATTTGTGGTGCATGAAATGTGATGAAAAGCTTTTAGTCTACAAGCAAGTGGCTCCTATTTTAGTGAGGGGGTATTGCACTCAAGGCTAATATGAATTTGATATGGTGGAGAAGGTGGCTGGTTAAGTCCATCCACATCAGGCCTGCATGCATTTCATCCATATCTAAAACGTGTGTGAATTCTGGTCCATTCAGCAAGACTACTCTAATGAGCCTGTGAGCTGTTCGTTCTCTCCCTAATTGGATGAAAATCACGTTGGAAATATGACAGAATTTGAAAGTGTTGGGAAAAAAAAGGAGAAAGTGAAAAATGGACAAGATAGTGCAAGAAAGAGGACAACACTAAGCGAGGAAAAGGGTAAGATAAAGGGGCAAACCCTTAATACAAGGCTCCCTCTCATGTAAGATTCCTCAACACAACACGAACAGCCAACACACCAGCATGCTGCCTACCTAAAATTTAATGGTCTGGAGTACAAGTGAAATAAAAACTGTTTTAAAGAAAAGGGGTTATTTCTGATTTGTAGACTCCTGTTGAAAATGGAAAGATTGTTGTTTGCTACTCCAAGCAGACACTCAGATAATTTATCAGAAACAAGATTCTGTTGAAAAGATGCAAGCTCAGACGATGCCTCCAGTAACAGAAAGTGGAGGGAATATGGGAAGGAAACACAAATGAGGTGCAAATATGGGCCAGTAGTACAGTAGTGGTTAAACACTATTTGACACTGGACAATCAATTTTAAAATTAGATTTTGAACTCAACTTCAAGTTATATTTAGTTTTCACTCAGCTAATTTTGTATTATATTCTTAAAAATGTTTTATATTATATTTTTACAATTTATTTATCCTTGTACAGTGATGTGTGTTTTTTTACTTTGTACTACTAAAGACTGCCGACTCGGAGAACACCGCACAAGATTTCCAATGTGTCTGGACTGTCTGTTTATGCACAAATGGCAAATAAAAACCTTGAACCTTGAACCTTGAAGCTTATAGATAAAAGTCGGAAAATATCCATTAAGTTTTTACCAGCCCTGTCAGTCTGTTTATCAGCCCTCTGTATGCCTGTTGATGGGGGGGCACATGAGAGCCTGCTGTTTACAAGTGTCAGCATTCAGTTCACTGGTCAATCGCAGCAGGTTTGGCACAACATGGAACAATGAAGCAAGTAAATATTGTTAAATTTGTTATTGTTCAATTTTATCCAAAAAACAACAAATCCCTTTGTAGCTACAAAAAAAAAACAAAAAACTGGATGAGCTTGTATAAAAGCTGTCTAAGAATTATAAGATGGTGGTAAAACCCTTAGTTGATATTTATGTGGTTGTGTGAGGCCAAAACTTGTGTCTTTTTTTGTGAGTACAGGATCCTAAATGTAGTCAGCCATCCAAAATACGTGTGATGTGTGCATGTGTTTGAGAGGCTGTGAAGATGCATTTAAACTGTATTTGTGATTATCTGGGGGATGTTGTGCTCCCAGTCATGCATCATTCAAAGTAGTGAAGGAATTAATCAGAAATTAAAAACCAACGATTCATAAAAATCAATACTGGGATTTTAGAAAAACAGCCACGCATCACAGACACACATCGTAATGTTTCCTCACAAATCTCTTTACATTCAACATGTTTCCACTGTAAAGAAACTAACATGAAATATATGGCATTTATTTACATCTACTAATGTGGAGGGCCTAATGTGCGTGTGTGTGTGTCCAACTTTTTACCTCCATTGTAAAGCTGCCTAGAATCATCCAATGTGCATTCGAAGTCACTTAATAAGTGTTCGTAAGTCATTGTTGTCCACTACTTTATAAAGAACCTCTCTCAGCCTTTAAAAGCTGCCATCTCTGCAGAAGCAATACTTACAAGTGTGGTGGCAAGTGTGTATATGTGTGTCAAAACTCATCTATCTCCTGCAGAGTCCACCGTCACTTGTTCAGCAGGCTCTAATTTATGCAGTGGTGGTGGCGATTCTGTGGCGCGTGCTGAAATGGCATCATTCCTCAGCCCTAACCCTTGTGTGCTCCCTCACGCTTCCTCTCCCTGATGACAGTTCACCCCAGGCATGATTTATCAGGCCCTCAAGCAGCAGACAGAGGCACCCCAGCACGTGTACTGTGCCAGAGTCTTAATAGATAAACACAGTGATTCCAGAACCAAGCACAGTAGAGGGTCAATTTCACAATGTCTTGAGATTGCTAAGGTCAGAACAAAATGGACTGGGCAAATGGAGGATCAAATTTATGTTTCTGAAACATGACCATTACCAAGCGATCAAAATCTTGTTAGAAGTATTTGTAGCTGTATAAATTCCCCTTTGAAGCTTTAGTGGATAATACATATTACTGGCCCGAGAGAGCGACACCATTTGTCCATCCATGATTATATTTCATGGTAAAGTTCTCCAATCTTTCACCACCAGTACATTCATTCAATTCTTCAATGACACAAAGCTTATGGAGGTTGAATACAAGTGCCTTCATTACAGCATTGTATTGTTGACTGTATGAAAATCTGTATATACCAAAAGCATCAAGCAGAAACAATTAATGTTATTGTTTGGTCTATGTTGTCTATGTCTATGTTTTGAAACGCAGACCTCATCAGTAGGATCTTCTTTTAACTCAATATCGTCATCTCTCCAAGCTCAAATTTGGCAAAAGAGCCTATGGCTAATTTATCCAGGTATGCTAGAAAGAGGAAGATGATAAAAATCAAGTCAAAGTAAATATTGTGCTAGGAATCCCATTTTAAAAGAATTTTTCTAGTTCTTGAATCTGACAGCTTTTATTAATGATGCAATATGACGGCAAGAAAAAAATGCATGAAACAGCTATGGCTGCTTGTGAAGGTGGTCCAAACATGCACCTAACTTAACCTTGTTTTTTTATGCAGAGAAAATGAGAAATCAAATGAACCACTGAATCACTGAATTTGTGAAGTTGCTTTGGAGAATAGAATCATGGTAAATTGGCTGAGCATTCAGTTGAATTGTTTAAAGGGTGAGCAGATTAAAAGAGGCAGTGGATGGTTACCATCTCATTGTTATTGGACTGAGCATGAACCCACCCAAGAACACAGTGTTCACAAAAGTTCACAACTGATTTTTTTCCAGAGTCATCATTTGTAGCAATAAAAAATTATTAAATCAATAAGGAATCATTGAGTGATTTGCCATCCTGAATACAGTCTTGCAAATAATGTTTCACTCATTCATTCTTCAACCAAAAACGCTTGACACCTTCTGTCCTGGCTGCAATTGTACATAATGTGTGTAACTGTGTGTGCAAATAATGTGTGAAATAAATACAGTCCTGTTATTCTTAACTGCAATATAAACATCAGTAGCAGTGTTCAAAATCTACAAATTGATTTTGTGCTTTCAAAAATCAACCAACTAAAAAAAAAAATAAAATGTATGCGTGCAGTATATTTAGACTCACCGCGCTGCTGCAGGGGATATCTTTGACTTTAAGCCAGGCCAGGTCCAGCGTGCCCTCACCCTTGTAGCAGGACTGCAGCCTCTCCTTGATTTTCTCATTGATCTTCCGCAGAGAGAAAACACAGAGTGCAGAGTCTTGGGAGGCCTGACGTGGACGTCTCTTCTGGCCTTTCGAAAAGACTGCAAACAATACATCGTCATCCGGTGCCACTTCTAGTGAGCGTGCCAGGATAGCACCAGCTTTAGACAGATATGCCGCCTCGAGTAATCGGTACTCCACATTGCCACTAATGCATCCAATGGGCACCTCCACATAGGAGTTGAAAGCCGTGTCTGCCTTACAAAGGCGAACTATCTTGGAAGTATAGACCTGTTCTCGCCCAGTTGAGGAGGATCCAGTTGTTGGACCACCACCCATTTCAGGCTGTAAAGTTAGAAAATAGACAAAGTTCCCACTGGCAAAGCCATAAATGTAGTAAATGTCAAAGTCTGGAATGACAGTGAAAGTGTCTGAAGGGATCTTTATCATAGAGGCCACAAACTCATCGTGGAAGACGTAGGCAAACATGCCATCCTCCTCTGAGTTCCTGGCCAACTTGCGACTAGAGATGGTAGGGAAGTATTCTGGCTTGCCATCCACTGCTGTGGCTACAAATAACATGTCTGGGGAGGCATTGCCATATGAAACAATGACGCCAAACACAGAGCCGCTCTCATTGACGCCAGAGAGGTAGTGCTCCTTCTTGTGAAATGGCTCTCCTAGTTTGAAGAGGTCATCTAGACGGAGAAGTTTGCAGATTCCCTGGTAGAGACTGCCACATGCCAGCAGCCTGTTCTCCCGATAGTCCATCAGAAGCATCTTGTTGACATTGTTGGTGAGTGTCAGTGGCTCACTGCAAGGCTGAACGATACGTGGAGGGTAGCACTTGCGGTTGTCTTCATCTGGGCCAGTCTCATGGGACACTTGCGCCTCCAGGCCTGGGGACAGTTTATATATGCGATTGACAGCTCCCAAATAAACATTACCATTACGATAGTCCACAGCCAAATGGTTGAATGTCCACTCGGGGTTCTCAGCACGAAACGATGCATACTCTTCCTCCTGAAGGGACATTGTGATCACCTGGGAGCCAGCACTGTGAGCCTGTGGGGCTTGCACCACTGTTTGCAGTGTCACAGGAAGCACCAGACAAGACAGGAAGCAGCATACAAAAAAACAGGTCCATGACCTGGTGAGGGATGTCATGGCTGTGCTGACGTCGGGAGCGGTGAGGAGAGGGAAGGAGGCACAGACCAGTATTGTTGGCCAATCAGGATCAAGCCTCTCTTGAGTTGGAGGACATTATGTACCTAAAGAGGAAACAGAAAAACATTTGTGACAACCATCAAATTAGATTCAAGGCAACTGTTACGTGGTATTGATAACTATACACAAAACATATGAGCAGCTCATGGATTGAAAGGACAGAGGTGGAGTAATGTGCTGTCTCGGAGGGGGTGATCAGCATGGCTCTGTACCATCTCTTTGCATGGACCCCGAGCACTGTCCACCCCTCCTTGCCTTTCTGATCTGGCTGCTATGCCACTAATTGATTCTCCCCTTGGAGTATCAATTTGCATGCTTTGGCGATTTCTCTTTTCTCCCAACAGGGCTGCTCACCTGCTGACACTGCTAGCAGAGAGAAAAAAGAACCTTCTCTTTCTCTTGAAACATACCTACACAGACACACCCACTGAGAAAGTACAAGCATTATGGGCAGAAGAGGAACAATTAGGGAAGAAATGCAAGCAGTTGCAGAAATACATTTCCCCATAGTGCTTGGGTCATTTGTAAAGTCTCAGCAATACACGTACAGCTACAACAGACAGGCACGCACAAAAACATACAAAAATGTATGCTGCTTCAATTCAAATTTTGCATACAAGTTGGCAGAACTGTCATTTCCATACTTTCAAAACACCTCACACAGTACAAGATGTATGCAAGCATGGATTATCAAATGGAAATGACAGCATATCCTGTAAACATGGCAGTCCCGTGTGTATCACTTTGCTCATTAGATCTCTCCAGCGGCAAGTTGGGTATTATGAGGAATTGTGTTCATGTCAGAAGTATTAAGGTATTACAAATACAGGACATAAAAAAAGTTCTGCAATAAAACGAATGGCTTAGCCAAATGACAGTGATTCCATAGCTGCCTGAAACCAAATGGGTGATGATGGGAAAACGTTTAACTGTCAATTAGTAAATACATGTCAAGGTATCACACTGTCAGACAAGGTGTAAATGTACATAAACAAAATGGAGATCTAATACTATGGTCTGTTTTAGCATTAGACTGTCACAAAATGAGACACATGAAATAAAAGTAAATCATTTTTTTTTATATATATATTCCCATCTATGGACTAAAAAAATAAACATGTAAAAGCAATACTGTCACATAACAGCATTACAGTTTTTAGTGGTGCTTTTTCCTATGATTACTGCAAAAACATTCACCAATAAATGGTGGCGCTACCTGACATTATCCTGCCACAGATCTTTCCTCAGGTTCATATCCCAGCAATCACTAGTTGTGGTGGTGTCAAATGCAACCCCACTGCAATCTTACAAATCTCCCACCATCTCCTGGCAGGCAAAGAGGGAATGAACACAACAGACAGCCTCTCAGCACATAAGAGGGCCAGCGAGGATAATGAGATGGATAAAACTGATAGGGTTAGAAAAGGTGACACACTCAAATGTGTCTTTGCAAGGATGAGCATGAATTAAAGAGGAATCATTAACTCAGAAGTAGAAAAGGCAAAAGGTAGGCAAGTGAAGGGGGAGACAAGAAGAAGGAACCACAAGATGTGCACCAAATTACAAAAATAACTCAAAGCACACACAAATATACAATATACTATATTTTTCTCTATTTTTATGTCCAGCCACCAAAGAGAGAGCAAGTATAAGACAGAGGGAGAGATTTAGATATAGTAGCAGCTGCTGCTGCTGCTGCTGCTACAGGAGGAGTAATCACAGGACAGTGAGCCCATAATGTTCCTCTAAAAATAAAAGGGGAACTGCACATTAACAGGACAGGACTGGAGCTCCCACCTCTCATTTACCTGGTGAGAGGGACAGTCATAACAAAATGTTCCACTGAAATTCCCCAGACAACTTTATTCAGCAGTTATTATTAATAGAAAAAGACACATAGGGGAAAGAGGTAAGACCTTGGGGGACTAATAAAGGTTGTGAGACAGTAAGAGACAGACGAAAAGGCCGTTAAACCCCCTCATATTCAACTATCTTCATGAATGTGAACACAACCACACTCATACAGCTGACAACCAAAATACAACACTTGAGAAGAAAAAGCCCAAAAGCATTCCTCGAGAAATATTTGGGAGTTTTGCAAACATGAAAGACTGAAAACATGAAAAAAAAGAAACGTCTTCATCAGTGTTACCCTGCATGGCAGTGTGTCTGCCACAAGAATCTGCTGTTGAAATGCAATTATTCTCCCTGTCGGGTGGGGGGGTGGGGGGGCAAGCTCGTTTAGTTTCTGTTTGCCTTTGCCTGCTGATCATCAAGCACCATTAATTAAAGCTTGCTAAGGTTGTGAGGATTTATACATCACACACACCCACACACGCACACACACACACACAGACATCCTTTCTCCCCCCTCCACACACACGCACTCGCATCTTGTCATGTACCTGCGGTGGTGTCAGTGTTTAGCAATTTAAATCCCCTCTCCCCCTACGCCAACACACACACACACAAATCCCCACTCCCCCCCTACACCCCCCTCACAATGAAGAGCAACGCCTCTTTCCCCAACACACAGTATCACTGGAACTGTTGGCAAAAACAACAGTGTGTGTGTGTAATTTCAATGTGTGAGACACAAAACTGAGCTTGGTGTTTAGAAAGTAATGGGAATGTTTTTGTTTTCCTGTTTAATTTTCTTTTTGTCCTTAAAGGCTGGCTGCTGAAACTGCTTCTACATTTGTGTTGTGAGAGAAGAGAAGATGAACTCAGCTAAAGTGGCATTGAAATGACAACACACCAGACACCATTTTTTGGCACATGACATTTATCTTTCCACTATAAAGCAGATTACATTGTTTTGTTCTTCATACATGCGGTACATTTCTTTTGACTATCAGGAATATTGTTTAAAACCTCAGACAAGAAACAGACAACCAGTTAAATTCAAAGATCAACTGCTCACTTGTTTCAGCTTAAGTATTTTGATGTTGCAAAGCTAATTTCAGGGACAACAGTATTAGGCAAAGCTATCGTGGATATGTCTGGAGCCATTTTACTTTGGCAATGATTGTGTAATGGAGAGCCAGGGCCAGACATTACAATTAGAGAAAACACAACAAAAAGCAAGCCTCAACCAAATAATCTCCTCCTATTTATGGGGGTGGGGGAGGCATTTATGTCGGAGAAAGGACTTGGAAATGAAGAAACTGTCACAAGTCTTTGGTAAACAGCTTAACTTCTCACAGTGTAAGAAAAATGTTCTAAAATAACTATCACATTCATAAAACACACTATGAGTCAATTGGGATTAGGAGATTATGAGTATGAGTAAGAATTCGAGTAATTACACATAATCCTTTGTATTCACAAAGAAAAAACACAGTTTTTTGCACTCTTATCCGGGGCAATCTGTCGGGGGGTGAGAGGAGCTTAATAAATGACAGTCACTAGCACATGCATAGACAACAGTCAACAGTCAAAACAGCAGAAAAGAGTAAATAGATGCCAATGTGGCACAGAGGCACAAAAGTGGTACAACATGGTGTGGAGAAAAATATAGAACTCAGCCAAGCAAAGTGAAAAGGGAGAAAGGTCAGTGGATAAGACAGAAGTCACAGAGATGTTAAGAGCAAGTCTTGCTAAAGCTACAAGAAGGTGCACTCAGAGCTGAGCCAATTTGTTTAGAATTGGGAGACAGAGGGAATTATGGATGGATAAACTGATCAATGAAAAAAAAAACTCTAGAAAGCTGTAATCTCCACTGAGACCAAATGAAAAGTTCACCATTTGCATTCAGCTAAATTTTTTATAAGATTTTGTTTAATTTTTAAAAAGAACTCGATTGACTAGTCCATAGCTAAACAGTAGGCAGTCTAAGAGACCATTTAACCTTTAACTAACCTCATCAGACTCTTGAGATATTCAGATTGTATTTCAAAACTATAAATCAACAACCAAAAGGTGAACACACTTTTGCTCTAAGAGCCCCTGAACACACATGAAAACCTTATTTGAGCAAACTAATAATCTATTCTGCCATTTATTTATGAATCAATCCCAGACAGGTTTTAATTTACTTTAAAGGTTATTAATTTCAAGAGCAGATGGTTATACAGTGGACATGTAGTATACACCCATTTTCTCAAAACAAAATGACATTTTTTCTGTTTTCAAATTTGTAGCTTTGGCCCATTTGGGCATGATTTTGTCAAATGGAGTGCTCTGTCCATTTGTGCTCAGTCATTGTGTGTATTGGGTGTGTAGCTTTCTGGTTGAGCTGATATCAGGTGGCAGGGTTAGGATGGTGGATAGCGGCAGTACTACCGCTTTAGGCTATATTCTTATGAAATGAATTGCTACCATGAGGTCTGTTTGGGTTCTTGGTCACATCTCTCATGACCTACTGCTTACCAGTTCACTAAGCACTGGGATTCACAGATATTAGATAGTATGAGAATGAATAGTTAAGGTGATACTGTAATAGTAGTTGTATGGTGATGCCTGTAGCAGAAGTAGTGGTTGCCATGGCAATAGTAATAGATAAGGCATTACATGTTTTTGAACATGTATGACGGTGTAAAAGTATGACTTTTACACCACTGAGAGCGGAAGCAAAATCGAGAATGAGAGAGGGAGAACAAGCAGACAGAGATGTGTGTCCCAAATCAGTGAATGTACTCACTGAAGTGATGAAGCCAGCCCCCTCCCAAAACTCTCCACCCACCTCCCTCCCCTGCTGAGCTCAGGCACTGATCAGGCAAGTATGCTTGACTGTGCATTGCATGCTCACACTGGGATTGGAGGAAAATAGTGTCCCTACACTCATCCAGCATAATCACAATCACAAATGCAATCATGTGCACAAATATTGCAGACCACAACACAACAAGAGGCACACTCCAACTTCACACTTGTGCACAAAAACACAAATATCACAAGCCCACATAGCAGGAATGCCCCTCAGCACACACAAAAGCTGGAATCATACTTTGACACCAATGACAGTACATAATGCCCCACCCTTCTACAATACTTGCAAAATCAAAATTAAACTAGACCAAAGTAAAATGAGGCTTTTGCAGCAGGGCGGGGGGGGGTGCAGGCAAGAGAAGCTTCAGCTAAGAGAGAACCCAAATAACAACTACACATACAAGACACCTTGTCTGCTTGTAGGAATAAGAAAATTAGCATGAGACAGGGCATGACTCATTATTACCAATCTGACAACTGAATATACACTCACTCTGTTTCTCTCACACGCGCACACACAAATCCAATTACCTTGTACTTCAAAGTATAGACTGCATACAAATGAGAATAAGTCGGCAAAAACATCCTTCATTTCTAAAAAGTTGTGACTGCATTTTTGTCCGGTTCTCATACCCCTCCTGCTACAACGACAATTGTTTATTCACTCATTTATCCAATCAGCAAGGAAAAAATATTAAAATCATAAAGTCAGTCCAGTTTCACTGGATATAGCCAACAGCCTGCAGACAGAAACACTTTGTAGATGAAAGAGGTCAATGGCAAATGGTTAGACTGAACTAAAGGCTACAGTAACTCAGATAATCACTCCAACTGTGGAAAGCATAAAAGAACTTCGAGTCAAACTGGCTAACAGTAGTGTTGTTTACATCAGAGTTAGGTCAGAGTTCAGGTCACAAACTGTACTAGCTCATATTATAGTTAACAATTTTGACAGTTACACTCCCAAAAATCATCATCATCACCCCAGCCAGAGATTAGCCAAGAATGAAAATTTTATTATTTAGTGTTTTATATCCCAGAATAGATTGGTTGTCTGCTTTATGACTTGAAGTTTACTTTGGAGTTGTTCCAATACCACTTTCCTTACTGATTCCCATAGCTGAAATTGCATTAATGCAGGACATTGATGCACAACATTGGCTCCAATGTCAGATGCTAGAGGATTTAATATAATAGCATGACACAATAGACCTAACCTGTCTTGTATCAACAGCCCAGGCTGATTTAATGTTATGAGATATGTTTTCTTGCCATACTTTGAGCCTGTTAATACCAATCACTCATCATATCTGTGACAAAGTATAGTATATATCATTTGCATTAACTGCTTCAATGAACATGACAATAAGTTCAGTGTGCCAGTTTTCATAACAGTCAAAACCATCACCTTTGGGGGCAATTGCAATCATTTTCTAGGAAATGACATATATTTCATTGAAGCCAAGTTAAGTTAGAGAAAAGAGAAAGCGAAAAGATGTCCAGTAAATAGCTGGGCAGTCCCCACACACACACGCACCTGTGCACAACCTACCAAACAGATACTTCAATAATAATGGAGTGATCAGGTGTAACATACCTATCAGGCTAAGCCAACCCCTGCTGATACATAAAACAGATGGCATACTCATCTCTCTCAGGAAGGCAGAAGTTGGAAAGAAGGAAGAAAGACGATGAGGATAGAGAAGGAAGGCGGCGTGTCTTTGGTGTTTACATCAAGTCGTGGATTAGCAGCATGGATTACTGTCACCAGATACCCTGTCTAGATCGGGGGTTAGAAGGTCTAATCCACCACAGAGCTGTTGATATTACAAAGAAAGCCTTAGGATTGTACTGTCAACTGGGTACATATCATATGAATGACATAAAACTAACTGAGAGCCTGACACATTATTTACTACAGATGTCATAATCAACCCAGTGTTTACAAGCATCAACACACTGCAAATAATATATTATTTTAAATTATTAAAGCAAGTATCACACATCTGCAATTTCCTAGGGAAATCATGCTAGACAGATTTAGCAATTTCCCATGAACTGACTAGAGAGACAGTGCATAACCGTATAAGATGCCTATGACTTGACTTGTTTTCTGAAAGTATCTTCTTTCGTATTTAGTCTAACAACAGTTTAATTAATGGTACACTATGTTATAGCCAAGCAAGGAGTTTGTTCTTAGATTTCCTGGGTGGAACAACATGTGATGATAGGTGGGAAAACATTTTTGCATGTGTTGCTCCTTTACCTCTGCATACGACCAAAGAAGTTACTAGTTACTTCATGTATTTGCTTGCTGCATGCTTGCTGTACTTCATCAGCAAGCATGCCCACACCCAAATCAACAGTGGGAGTTAGCAGGAGAAAAGGGTAAGTGTCCTGAAAAGATACCAAGAAGCATTGCCAGGCATCGTGAACTGATCCAATGTAAGTGTGTCAAGTATAAAACCAATTTCTGTGTCACACATTTTTTTACTTTCTTGCTAGCTAGCTGCCTATATTTCTGTCTCCTAGAACAAGTCAAAGCATTTCAAAGAAGGGGTCTAGGCAATGATCCAACTGGACAACCCCTCTGGATTTTAGAGGAATGGCTGACATCTGCCCATCCCCTCTACTCACACAATCTCTTTCATTTTTTGCCACTCCCTCTCTTTTCCTCTTATACATTTGAGATTTGCTAATCCTCCTTAGTCAAATAGGGTTCAAACACACTCATTTTTCTAAGCATACACTCAGAGTCAGGCCCCCTCCAGAATGGTTTTTATACAGAAACAATCTCTGCATTTCATCTGTGCCTACAATATCACTAGTGGGGTTACTACACTGCAAAGAGAGTGGGGAATGACAAGAGTCCTTGGGAGTAAGGCACTCAAACAGTCCTTGATTCCATAGTAAGGTCATGCAAACACACACACATTGACAAACTCTAGACACACACACACACACACACACACATAATCTTGGCTCGGACAAGGCCTTTGCGATATGGGTGCTGATGCAGGCTGAGATAGGTGGAGTGTGTTATCATCAGTGCAGATCAAGGAGCTCTAATGTCATTAGGAGAACTGTTGAAGAGCCCACTGGACTGCCGTCAGCGCTTCAGGCTGATTGGGTTAGACTCTATCTAACTTCCTGAATGGGAGGAGTTAGATGCAGACTACATGGCAGTGGCTAGTGATGTCCATTTACATGGTGAACTTAATGAAGCCCTGGATTTAATTAGGATGACTGAGTCCCGACAAAGACTTACAAACAAGTCATCAGTGAGCACCAGGGACTGTAATAACACAAATTATGTTACGAAAACAATTCAAGAGATGATTAAAGAGCTTTATCCACATGTACTAATTAACAGTGTGAAATGCAAAGTAGCAAACCAATACATAGTTGAAAAAAAAAAAAGTATACACAGCTAGGGTCATGACCATTGCCACACATCGAAATTCACAAAAACACAAAACCACAGTAATCCTGTTACTAAAAGCTAGAAAAATTCTAATGTGTTGATGAAAAGAGTGGAGCACAGTCTTAATTGTTCCCTTTAATAAATATTTATGAAGCACACACATCATGTTTCATGTGAACAAGGATGGTATCCCCTCAGTCATTCAACAAACTGCCCCGTAGTTATAGCCATGTTGTGCCACATAGGCTCATTTGGAATGAAAAGGCAGGGATATTTTGCTGTAATTACTATAAATGCAGCCAAGAATCCTTCTTAAATGGTGTTGCTAGGCACTGTCTGACAGCTGCTTTCATAGAACAAATTCAAAGCCTCTAGCTCCCTCTTCTTTTCCATCCTTTCTCTCTCTCTCCCAATTCCCTTATTCCCCAAGCTAACAGGCAGACAGGAATGCAGGACCGTGTAGACAAATCAGCTCTCGCTTCCATCAGTTGCCGCCTGGCACCATCTTAAGTCACAACACGCCCTCCTTCTCTTTCTCAATCCATCCATCCATCCATCCATCCATCCATTCTTCTTTCCCTGTACATCTTCTTCTTATAGCTCTTCTATTTTTTCCTGAGAGTAAAATTTCTTTTACCTCCCTTACCCTCTCTTTCAGTCTTATTTCTGGTTTTCCAGTATCCCCTTTTTTCCTCTCAACACAGTAATTAATTATGAGTTATAGTTCGCTTGAAGCTAAAATGACTTTGGATGTTTTGCTGCAGTGTGAAAAACACTGAAACCCAACGCACCAGTGTAGTGTGCATATGCTATGTATGTGTGTGTGTTTTGGTTAAAGAGAGAGAAATGACTTCGTTGTCTGTCACCTTCAAGGCAGGATTTTGCTGTGGTGCTGCAAAAGAATTAAAAATGAAGTGCTTGTGTTTATCTGTCTGAGAGCCTGAGAGTCAGCACAGCAAACTTTAATGGCCAATTGTAGATTATCATAGATAGACCACCATCAGCATATTCTGAATGCCAGCTGATAAGGGAAACAAATTTCCAGTATTTAACAGTCACTCATGTCATCATTGGGTGTTTACAAATAGTGACTGTGGCCTTTACTTACCCCAAAGTGCCACAGGTAATAAGCCTTTACTTTTAATTATATTTGTTTGATATGTATATGTGGTTGAATTGGTATTTTATCTTTGTTTAACCCAAACCCTCCCTGTTAAATTTGCCCGTTAAAGATGCTGCATTATCCATTAATAAAAACTCAATACTTCAATACTAGCTATGTCTGTGAGGATTGATTGCATATAAGCCCAGTCTAAGAACAGGCATGCAGCAGTTCCTCAATAAATAAATAAATAATTTTTTATTTTGACTGACCCTCTACCAATGTCACAAACCAATCGCTCAAAGCAAGCATCTACACACACACACACACACACACACACACACACACACACGCAGGCATGATGGGACCTCTGAGGTTTTAATCATCAGGCTCAATGAAATGTGGTAATACTTGATTTCCAGCAAAGGTGACATACTTAAAGCTCTTCTCCCATATTGGCTTTTCACTCTTCGTCTGTCCTCCCTGTCTCTCTCCCCTTTTCTTTGCATCTCTCCTTCAGCAATATCCATGCATGTCGGTGCCACTGAGGCAGGTAATAAATCAGGAACTATAACACTTCACTTTGCACACACCACACTTTAGGCCACCAATCACTGTACAGTGAAGTTAATGTGAATGGAGGAGTGAGATGGTGAAGTCTATAGAAGCCCATAGTGATTAAGGATAGGTTGGGAGAAAGAAGTTTGGTTGTTCAATGTAGAATAAGTTCACCAGCTTCAGCTCATTCTAGAGCCTCCCTGATTTCTGTTAAAGGTTAAATAACCTCACCATGAAAAGGACCATACTATCACCAGGGCCTAAAGCAGAGCTGGTCAGCCTTGCTGCCAAGTAAGGTGGTGGAATATTTCCAGGGGGAGAAGGGAAAGGCTGAGCTACAACTTGACAGGGAAAAGGTTTCACCAATAATATTTCATAATTAAAACATGACTTGAAGGCAAAAGGAAGCATGGAGCACTGTAAAAATTGGGGAAACCAAAGGAGGACCAAATATGTATATCACAGCCAACATTGTCATAGCAGAAAAGGCCCAAATAAAATGCATACAATGCCGACATTGCTCTAAATAAGTGCTTCAGTTAGCTTTGCCAATGAACCAACTTGAGCAAAACCAGATCTGTGTAAGTGGAACACACAAATGCAATTTAGCTATCATTAGTGTTATTTTTTTCTGCTCTGACATGTGACAAATTACAGGCCAGAAAAACAGACAGATACACAACCCTTCTACGTATAAACACACACTTACAAGTGCAGAAGTTAAGAGAATGGTTTACAATAGTTGGAAAGCTGTGATCCAGGTTGAGACATGTCTAGAGCAATGGCTTACTGAAACACATGTAAATTGTAACCACAACATATGAACAGCCTCAGATCTAACCCAGTGGCATGTGGAATTGGAAATATAAAAAGCAAATGTGTAGGGATTACATTTAAATGTGGCCACACAGAACAAAGGACCCCAGAGAAGTGTTCTATATCAGTGTCATAGTCTAGCACAACCGATTTCTCTTCTGTCAAACCAATGCCTGATACTCCTAATACTTCAGTACTGCTGTAGTCACAATACCTTAACCCATTTGAAATGTTTGATATAACTTTCCCTCGCTCTTTCACTTTGCCATATTTGAACTGACCAGTCTATTAACTTTTAAGGGTCATTTTTACCACATAGCCCTACTGGTCAATAACATCCAATAAAAATGCAGCATTTAAAACTCTGGTCATAGACATGAAGAAATGTCTTATACTGGCATGTCTAACATGCCAGTATAAATGCTCCTGAAGTCACCCTTGGCTAAATCAGATTTTCTGGCTGAGTTGCTGTAAACAGGATCAGACCTGCCCCAGTTCAGATGATGTCTTTAAAAAAAGAAGCTAGTGATCACTGAGCATTGGCCACACAGACATTTTCTTCAATTTCTTGTTAAATATTCACAATTTTTCTTATTTATTTATTCATTCATTCTACCTATGGTTGTGTATTTTCAACTCTTTTCTGTCTCCTGTGACATGCCTGTATTTATTGCTTTCCCTGTCTTCCTCACCAAACAGAGCTAAAGCAGACTTGACCTCTGAGATTAACTTCTTAGACATGAAAGCTTGATAATTTAGAAGGATTTGTAGTGATTATAATAAAACGTTAGACTGCTGCTTTTTCTCTGATCCCTCACTGTTGCTTATATGTATCTGTATATATATATATACACATATACATACACACACACACACACACACACACACACATACACATATCCACACACATGAAGGTGTACTAATGTGCTATATATTTGAGGGATTTATTGATATGCAATACGAATTATGTTTCTGTATTCTGAACTGGGTTCAGTACAAAGGTCAATAAATAAACTATTGGACAAAAACAGCCATGTTAATCCATCCTACTTTATCACATTCCATCAGACACACACCAAAGTGTAGTACCACGCACATCTGTGAGCCTCATCAGTGCAGTGGTTGATTTGGTTTGCCCAGAGCTCATGGATTACAGCTTTCCTCTATAATCCATAGTGGTGATGAAGAGTCTTAAAGATCTCAGCTCCTGGTTGACTATGCACAGCTGGAATGAGGTCAGTAAACTGGCTTCCAGCACTTGACTGCAATCCCCATTGTTTCTGTCCTTCACAATTAATTGCCAACTAGGCTGGAAATCCACTGATTTAATGAATTTACACTGAACCAAAATACTAATATAACTATTGCACGTACATATATTAAGACATAAATTTTGAAGCTTCGTTGGAGCAGGAAAAATCATTTATTCAAGTAACCAATGGTATAAATCAGGAGCTCCTCAAGGGAATCTCTTCAAATTTGAACATTTGTGCCAAATTTGAAGAGCTTCCCTTGAGGAGTCTCAAGATATTGTATTCAGAGGGCCAAATTCAAATTTTGTAAGGTCACCCTGACCTTGACTTTTGCCCACCAAAATCTAATTAGTTCATCCTTGACTCAAAATTGAAGTTTGTGCTGAATTTGAAAAAATGTCCTCAGAGTGTTATTGAGGTATTGCATGAACGTTAAAGGAACAGACAAACATACAGGAAACAAATTATTTGACAGTGTCAATGGGAAACTGAGCACAGCACTGGATTTTACTGGTGTATATGGTTTTGAATTCACACTATGTACATTGAGCTACTGTGTTCGGTCACAGTACTAGTCTGAAAGGACGCTGATGCACTGTCATAGACCACACAAGTATGTCATTTCTCAAGCACTGCTGTTTGTGGCTGCCTCAATTAGAAAGAAAAATATGACCTTACTTCCAACTTTGATATTAAAAAAAGTATATAGCATATTTCATCATCTTATTCATATGCCTATCCAGAGTAAATCCATGTGGGATAGATGCTAGTGAAGACAGAACATCAACACCTGAAGAGACTTGCAGCCTTGCGGTAATAACCTCAGAAAACTGAAAAATGAGGAGTTCAACATGATGTGTTCAAAATGCCCCTCCAGCAGCATAGATGTATCATTTTAAACACATTCACCACATGGTGCAATATCATATGTACTGACTCCAAGAGAGCAAAGACACAGGTTGACACTGTTGGCAAGTTAATAAGGAAGTGGAAGCGCTATTTCCCAAAAGGTCGAAGTAAAAGAGAGAAAGTAAAGAGTCAGTGATTTGACACTGTGCTGAAATCAGTCATTACAATTAGAAAACTTAGTAAATTAATCTTCAGGCCATTCTTCAAACTCCAAACATACACAATCCGATCTTATCAATAGCAGATCTTTTCTTAACATAGATGTGTGCACTACTGTTCATCTAAACTACTAGAAGTAACGTTGGCCTGAAATCATAAAATGTAATTCTCAGTAAATGCCAGTGCTTGCAGTATAGAGTCCCCTTTGGACTTGTCTTGAAAATGTTGACAATGTTAATATTTAACCGATTATTCAAACAAATCAACAGGGGAGATGTCCATATTACAGATGCATGTCAAACTCATGTCCATTAAAGTGAAATAAATACACACACACACACACACACATCATGCAAAAACCTCCTGGAGTATACACAAGAAAAATGAAGGGGGTGTTACTATGGGTAATGCACATACAAATATACACCATATATGAACCTATTTTTCGAGCAGACATTGCTGTGTTGCTAAATCAAAACTATAATCTGATCAAGTGGTAAAACCAGTAGATTGACACAGAAGCACAGTCTGAAAAACATGATGAAATGCTTCAAGAATTACAGCATGCTTTGTTTGTAGTGATGTGAATTCTTCCACATCTGAAGTTTGCACCTTCATTTACATCCAACAATCACTTATTGTAGGCCGGGTTAGTCTTTTTTAGATTAATTAATATGCAACATTAGGTTGTTTGGGAATGTTCTCTTGTAACTGACACAACTTTACAGACACACTGTTGACACACTTATTTCAAGTGTACACTTAGTTGGAAATTTTATTTGCCTAAAAAGAATCAAACAACTGACACGATGACATCAAATAATACACATTTAAATGAAAACTTCCTTGAATGTGAAATGTGTGTGTGTGCCACATCAAACAGAGCTGGATAAACTGAGCTCATGTAAGCTTATACTCCATTACATGCATTTCCACAGCCCCTCCCTCCACAGTTAGTCTCCCCTCAAACTTTCCCTCTCGCCTCAGCTCCAGCCCTCAGAAGCCTGTGGCATAAACACAGACAAACACAGGCAAGCTTTCGAGCCAGCTGTCATTCGCAGTGGCAAGTGAGAGGATGCAAATTGTTATCCAGCGTTTTACCCCCCTCTCTCACTCTCCTCCTCTCCTGCTTTCATCCCTTCATAGTTGATCATAGCCATTTTTATACTTTGATTTTCTGCAAGCTTTACCTCATCGCATTGCTTTCCCTAGAGAAATGGAGAAAAACCTCTTACACACACTGACTGACTGACTTACACGTGGACAAACCCACACACCCACACACACAAAACAAGCTAGTTGCCAGATTTGCCTGTGGGCTCAAAACAACCCAACCAAAGCTCAGCTGAAGGACTGCCATGACAATGCAGCACCGATGGACACAAAGAAAGGGGAGTGTAGAGGGAAGGATGAAATCTTTCTCAGAACTGCTGCTTCCTCCCAGTTGCCTTTGTAGACTCAGTGAGGGGGGGGGGGGGGGGGGGGTACTTTTTGGAAGTCAGCACAGGAAAAAGTCAAAGGGAGGATGCTTGATGCAACACAACAAAGTGGCGCACCTTTCCTCCCCTAGTTTGTGATGTCAGGTTGGAGTAATCCTGATGTCTCAGCAACTCCCAGCACTGTGTGTAGGAGGTGGCAGAAGATAGAGATGTGTGCTCAATACTGGAGAGACTGTCCATATAAGCACTACTCTGCTTCCAACTGCTGCAAAGATATTAATTTGAAAAAAATTTCAATGTTATCTCCTCCCTATCCAATATTTTCTTTCTTCCCCCCTGTGTATTAATGCTGGCACTATTAGTCAATTAATAAACTAACCAAGTGATTGATAGAAAATTAACCATTTAGTTAAAGACAAATAAAAAGACATTTGCTAGTTTTTTTAAATAAGGATTTTGGCATTTACAGCTTTTCTGTGTGTGTGTGTGTGTGTGTGTGTGTCTATATATAAATACACTACCACTAATGCTTCTCCTCCCACTGCAAGAGTTAATGGGAAGTCTTCTGATCCCAGTTATTGTCATATGAAAGGTCAAAAGTCCAAGTCAGTATCAGCCCATCACATTTCTTTACTACCTCCTGCTATTTTTTTCCAAGGGTAACACAGCAGTGAGGACAATTTCTGTGGCGGGGTCCTCAGATGACAAAGCATGTTGCCATAGGAACACATTTAGTTGAGTAGGTGGCAGGCAATAGGTCCTCCTCATGTTGACCCAAGGAAGGATGCCATAATCTTTCAGTGTGCAGTTTGGCTGATTTTAATACCCAACCCTCGTCACAACTGCGGAGATATCGAGAAGAAATTAAATAAATCAAACATGTCAGATTAGAAGGGTGATATCATGCGTGAGTAAACACACTGACAGGTTGATGATTCGCCAATTTCAGGAGGGCGGGGGGGGGCAAAAAAAAAAGAGGTATGCTGGGGTGCTTGTAAAAAAAAAAAAAAAAAAAACATTTGAGTGGAGTCCTTTCCAGGTAAGTTTAATCATAGCAATCAAAAATCAATTCTCATCTGTGATGAGAGTCATATACTAAACCAGATTAATAAATGAGACACACTTTATTCCAGAAGAGCAACAAACTTCTCCCAAGCACTTGGCAAGAATTGAGCTCCAGCTAAGAGTCAGTCATTGCATTCACACAGACACAAGCCATTCCAAATCCCATCAACAGAAGAAAAAAGGACTCAAGAAAGGCAAAATCCAAAACTGAAAAGGGAGTAGCACACTGACAGAAGAATAACATGAAAACCCTGTGTAAGTCTTGTTAAATCTCTTTGTAACATCCCCAACATTATGCTGCTACACTATGATATATCCTGAGGGGAAAGGGGGGAGACAGGAGAAGGTGGGATGATGGAGGCAGGATTTTAGAGTAAAGCAGATCCTCCCCCTACCCCACCACCTTCTGGCTACAGTGCGGCGGGGGTCCTCCCTGAGCCCACTGTTTCACAATTACTGCAGTATCACTGCATACTGATGGCCCACTGACAAGAAGTGACAGACAGGAAACAAGAGAAAATGATAAAAAACTGTGGGGGCAAAAACAGGGTGGCAAAACATGTCATTATCTTTAAATCCTCAAAGGACACCTCCTGCCAGGAGACAATATTACACTGTAGGAATATAGTAATCAAACATAGTATTTACACTCAGTTTATTTTACCATCAGTGTTGTTCAATGGGACCATTCCTACTGGGGCATGAAAACACTCGGTCAGTCACAGCAGCACTACACTTGGGTGTACTGAGTAATAAATCAGCTATTATAAATCAGAGTAATGATACAGTCATTTTGTATAGCACTTTAGTGAATTTGTGAAAAAAATACCACTACAGAAACCTTTTAAAATGATACCAACTTCATTTTCTAAAGAGAGATGGTGCTTTGAGTGCTTAAAACCCAAAAATTTCAGTAGCCTTTTTTAAACAAGGTAAGCACTGATCTGCCAAATTACAAAAAAACATGAATCTTTTCAGCTTTACGAAGTCTATGTCAGCGGTCCCCATATTTATTTGCGCCACAGACCAGTTTAATATAAAACAATATTTTCACTGCTTGGCATAGAAACACATAAAAGGCATTGATAAAGCACATGTTATGCTAGCTTGTGGGCTTAATTGTTGATGTACCGTATCACATGACCAAGACGGGCGTCTTGACTTGTGTCCAGAGGCACAGATGACGTGTCTGGTTATTTTTTCAAAATAAAACATCTTTCAGGCTCTGATACTCAATACTCAATGCCAAGAGCATTACTGTCAACAACTAATAGTAACCTTTACCCCGACAAGTTAACAGCATTGCAATCCTTATTGCTCAAAAAGCTGGTGTGGGTAAGTGCACACCATAACAGCACACTTAACCAAAAAGCACAATTCCTGCAGCCTCACTCAAAGAAACCGGTGTTATCGAAAATTGAGGTAATGGAAAAAAGCTTAAATGTTTCAAGTGTCTGTGTGAACACAGTAAGGAATGAATTAGGTTACATGATGAATGTGGGAGCTCTGAGGCATTGTCTGATATGGATTAATAAAATGTATGTGCATGCATTTATGAATACATACTTCAGCATGCACGCCCATGCCTCTTTGCAACAGCCAGGATGAAAACAGAATTAAGGGCCTAATCCTTGCGTGGACTTAAGGTGTCAGCCCAGAGCAATATGAGAGAAAGTGAGAGGGGAAAAAATGCCCTAAGACTGTCTGCAATTTTCTCATAATTTCATGCATCTGAAACAAAACTAATTTACTGCTTGTCATGCTTGGCTTGGCACACACAAACATAAGAGCCAATGTCTCACAGCAAGTCATCTCCTGCTGCATCAAAGAAAGCTGTTTATATATCAGACTCACAGCTCCATATGAATAAGAGAGACCTGGGAGAAACGTTTAACATGGTCTTATCAAAAGGAGCCGTCTGGCAAACCAACTGATACACTGGTGCCTTTCCACATCTCACTGATTCCTATCTAAGACAGCAACATCCCATGTCTTCTTCTCACTTTATATTCTGCCTCATAGGTCATTCCAATGTCACAACAGTCTGGATTTTTTGCCCAACCCCACACACAAACACACAGATAAAGTTATGTGCTTGGCATAAAGATATGGGAGGAGAGAGCTGGAGGCAGAAACAGTCAGAGAGAGAGAGAGAGAGAGAGAGGGATTGAGAAAAAGATGAAAGGAAAGCAGGAGAGAAGGCTGGAGGGAGAAACTAAAGTGCTGCAACTATGATATACTAGCGTGTACACATTCTGGGTCCCATTATAAGAGCATGTGACAACTTAATAGGACTCTAGCTGCCAAAATGAAAAAAGAAGTTTTAAAAAGCAGGATATGTTCACATGCAGACGCGCGCACACACACAAAGTATATGATTATATGGATCTTCTCTGTCAGCGTCAAATATATGCTGAGTAAAGTATTCAGAGGAGAACAAAGGTTCTCATTAAATTGGATGCTGTGACGCTTATTGATTTATCCCCACTGAATTTACAACGTCTATTGTTTTGAGATCCTCACTTCAGATCTGTGCTGTCATTGCTGTGGCAACATCAATATGAAGCTCTATGGTGCATTACCAAAGGGTTAATTACATACTTGTAAGCAATTATTCTCTTAATGTAGCATAGAATCCTCCCCCCAAATTGGAATTTAGATGAAGACCATCAAACCCACAGTCAGTGATACCATCTTTCTAATGAAGTGTCAACTAAAACATAATAGGCTTTGAATCGCACACCAAGTTTGAAGACCAATCTGAGTCAAGTGCACATAGAAAAGATAACCAAGTGTGATCTTATGTAGCTAGAGCTAATACTAGAGTGATTTTATGACAATAAATCAAAATTTTACCATACAGTACATAGTTAACATGCTAAAACTATAATCACTATCCAACCAAACCAACACACATTCTACTGTGTTAAAAAAAGAAAAAAGAAAGGCCACCATCATAATACACACAATGAATTTTATATCATTCCTATAGGCATTATTAAAGAGTGTGTCATACGGTCCTTAAATATGAGAGACATATTTAAGGCAAAAAGGACAGTTGGTCACATTCAAGTGCAATTTACAATCTTCTTTGTGGTGTTTGGTGGCATGGGGGGGGCCCTAATTGGACACTAGCCTGTGGCTGGTAGTCCTGTCACAGCTCAGAGTGGTGGGTGGGTATCTGTATATGTGTGTGAGTGAGAGAGAAAGAGAGGGAGACATCAAGTGGAAAAGAGAGCAACAGAGAGAGAATGAGAACAAACAGAGAGCTCCATTCAGGTCCAACCCACAGACACATCATTCAGTCTGACATGACGATACGTCTCTGTGACCAGAGTATTCGTATAGAGCCTCGCCAGGCCAGTCACAGATGCATCATTCACACCCACACACAAACACACTTCCGCCCGAGTCTTCCCTACATTTCTACCAGGCATTATATCACCACAGAGAATCTTTCTAAGGTTTCCCATTCATATTCATTCACAGTTTCCCCCTTGACGTGAACACATTGCAGAGATGTTCTGTTGTGTTTACACTTGTAAGTGCACCACCCCCAAGATGTAAAGAATGTCTTTACTGCCAAGGTTGGAGTGAGAGTTTATCCATTAGCAAGCCATAATATTGACAAGGCCGCGCTCTCTGAGTACAAACTCCAGCCTTGTAGCTGTAACACTGCCCAAGAAACAGGAGGGTAGTATGTCAATGTGAGGTGCTTACAGACTGATAAAGGCTGCTGTTCCAATTTCTATAGGTAGGACTTGATGGACAGCACACAAAGAGAGAGGGCGGTGGGGTGCAGGGAGGGAGAATAAGGAGTGCCAAGTGCTCTTTACTGCATTTAAGAGTTTAGGACTGAGCTAAGATGTGGTTACACGACAAGGAAGCAAGACAGAGAGGAGACAGAATTATCAAACAGCTCAAGGACTAAATGTTTCTCCCTTGAGAACTTGACAGCAGCAAAAGACACACACAGACACTGGGAGGACAAGCACACAAATTTGAACATTCAGAAATTAGCAGACATACACATTAACACTGAAAGACTGGCACAAACGCGCAGGATTGCCTGCCAGCCAGTCACACTGATACGGAAAAGCAGAGAAACTTCAGTCTGCAGTGGAGACAGTTTGCCCAGTAGGCAAGCTACTTTCTTTTGCCGCTCTGTCACAGGCAGTTAAACAGCAACTAATGGACCACACATCAACCATCAGCAGCTAATGTTTTTTTCTTAAGGTTGTTTTCAGTTTCCCATTAAATAATCATCAGACTTACCAACTAATGTTTTTCCATATCACCACACAGCACATCTAAACATAGATGCAGAAAAAGTAAATTATGCACAAATAAACATAAACAACTTCTCATTAGCAGTCCAACAAACTGTTGCACCTGACATAATTGTGCCATTGAAACAAAACCAAAATTGTCAACAAAGCCCCATTTATGGAGGCAGGCTATCCAATGCACCAGCCTATGAAGCCACACTGCCCCTCATGGATTTTCCAGCATATAGCCTTGTCCCTTCAGCCACGCTCTTCTGAGTGTGGGTAAAACAACTAAGTTTGTTGGTAAGGTCACGGCAAAGACAACCAAGAATGTGTAATTTCTGTAAATATGAGCTATTTGCACAACACTAATAAGACAATGGTGACATTAAGTATGATTTAACATCAACTGGGGAATAGAAGGGCGGCAGTGAATTGATGCATTGAAACTAGAGTGCAGGTGGATGGTGAGAGGGAGAAGCCGGCAGAGGAGCTCCGAGTACTCAGTGTGACTGCTGTACTAGAATCTGCATTTTGCATGGATTGGAGCAGCTGCTTTTTGGGTACACAGTGCAAGAGAGGGTGGCAGTCAGGGAAGTGCGAATGGAGGGAGTGATGGAAGCGGAGATAGACGGAGGAGACAAAATGCATCAGCCACATTTTGGAATCAATGGCCTTTATCACACTACATGGCCAAAGCTGAGCAACAGAGTTTACACTGTAACCCTCCCGGCTTAAAATGTACAGATTTAGGCTCGACCTCCAAAAAAAGCTTCCCACTTAAATATAGAGGACACTGATGGATGATGGGTATTGTTTACAAATTAAATGCTGTTTAAGGGTCCAAGTAAATCATTCTGAGACAATGTTTATCAAATAAAACTTTGTATACTTTGGAAAAATTATTCATCATTGCTCATGGGCTCACTGCTCAATTTCTTGGCTTGTTCTGGCATGACTGCAGAGCAGTGTGGCACAACCCAGAGGAAAGTGATCAATCCTGCTTTCACTATCCAAATTTCACAAGTGAGTGAAAGTCAACAAATTTGTTAAACTTGTACTTGAATTGTAAATTACACCTATCGTGATATGTTATGGTAATTCTATTAGTAATAAACAGAACGCCTTTGAAAATTACCCCAGCAGTCCACTGCATACCACAGAGACTGAATGTCTTTACAGCTTTCACCGGGAGCATCCCTCAACTCAAGCCCTTCTTGAAGCGCTGAGACTGAGCCTCAGTGGTCAAGTTCAAAAGCTCTGAGACTGGCATATCCCTGTGATCCTGTGATCCTGTGATCCTGGGAGCCACACGGGGAGAAATCTAACTGTACACGACACAGGTTGTGTTTTTCACTTCAATTATGAGGCAGCGGACAGATCGTAGCGTTTTATTAAAATAATAGGTAACTAAGTATGCTGCATATTTATACACACACACACACACACACACACATATTGGCAGGCGATCAAAGTTAAGTCATTCGCCGCGATTCTGCAACTCTGACAGTAAATGTCAAAGCTTGATGTGAAAGGGAACCGGTTTAGAAAGGTTGCTGCATAGTACCAGGTCTCAAGAGTTTAAAGGGCACATACAATCCCTCCAAAGTGGATCCCTGAAGACGCAGGATCTGCTCGGACGCCGCGCAGATTTACCAACTTTTCTGTCAGACGCGCTGTTCATTTCTGCAATTCATAATGTCTTCCCACCAACCCTCCTATCTCACCATGTCGCGGGAATTGCAGTTGCTAAGCATCCTGACAAAACCATATGTAGCAGATTAAATACTTTTGACCGTTCCCGTGTTTTAAAGCTGCAGCCCAGAGTCCGACACGCCGCTGAATGCAGGATGAGGCGCCGCGTTAGTCCCCGGAGACTGTGCACAAACCCGCCGCCACAAATCTTTCTGTTCCTCCCCTTCAGAGTTTAACACTAGAATAGGAATAACCACGTTGTGGGTATGCAGCTTTCCCCAGCTCACATTGGATGATGGGCATAAATGATGCGGGGCCCCAAACGGAGGGAATCCAGACAATACGGGGTCCCGAGTTGAGAGAAATAGCAGGTCATTAAAAAAAAAAAATTCTGCAATTCTCCCTGGGGCTAGTTATGCGATCCAGATGGACAGGTCCGGAATCAAACCCGCCCCATCGCACGAGTGCGCAGAGCTGGCATGGCGCAGCTAGAACAGGTGCAACACGCCTCGAATCACCTGGCTGGTGCAGTGGGACCCTGACAGCCAAAACCCGGGCTGTAATGGCACAGAAGCGTTAAAAAGAGCCCTGACTGAGAGAGGTGACACCCTGACAAGCCCTCTTTCCTTACCTGTAATCTATGCAGATATCACTTCACAGCCGCAGCCGCATCGACACTGCGGATAAGAGGCACGTCCAGAGCAATCCCCAACTCCTCTTACTTCCCCCAAAAATGAAAAAAAAAATGCTTAGAATAATGTTATATCCTGATCAAACGACTTGTCCACTTTAAATCCCGACAGGCTTGTAGTTATAATGTGATTCCTGCACGGGAGGAAGAAATAGCAGCAGACTTCCAGCAGCATTCCCCGATCAGCAGGACTCTTCTACGCCGGACTGAGGGCTCTGAGACCCGGGAACAGCACCTCCCATCCCTCGGCGAGGACGCACTTGGTATGCCGTTGGAAAAGCCGCTGCGCCGTATGGGATACCGCAGGAGGCTGAGCTTGTGTGCGTGTCAGTGCGTGTCTGTGCGTGTGTGTTTGCGTGTGTGTGTATGGAGAGAGAGAGAGAGAGAGAGCGTGTGTGTATGGATGTGGCTCAGTGCGGTGCTCCTGCTCAACTGAGGTGCTGAGGGTGCTGCAGCGGAGTGCGAGGGAGAGAGAGTGCGGGAGGGACGGAGGGAGGGAGGGAGGGGGAGGGAGCAGCCCGCTGCCCCGGAGTTTTCAACCTCGCAGCGGATCTTACAGCTCGGGAAGGACTGAGTAGATGGCGCTTCGCCCGCTGCAAAAGACGAGTGTTTTCACCAAGGATCCGGACTCACCCGCAGTAACATCTCGGATCTGGAGGGGGCTGTGCTGGGTTACATTTTTATGTCCCTGGCAACTACCCTAAAAGAGGCTTAGTGGGTTTTAATGAGTAATATACAAGGCAATGTTCATCACACCAAGCCATTAATTATTGAGCTATAATCATGTTTATGATCTAACTTCTTATAAGAACGGCGACAAGGTGGCAGCTGATGTGAGATAATGCCACATTGGTTTTTTGTTTTCTCTATTTTGTATGTATGTCAGCACCGTTTTACTAAAGGAGATATTACTTTTAACTAACATGTTAAAAAGTTGATTTTAAAGTTTAACATTTTCCACCCACCGATGGGTATTTCCCTGTGAGAAAACCCAGGTTGTAACAAACGTTAAAAGCTTCAATAAGAGGCTATGCTTTGTTTAAAATACAGGTTTCTGAGGCATGTCCAGCCCAAGGTTTATGTAATGAATCCATCCCGCCCAGAAAAGGGATTTGCCAAATGGAAATATACACACATACGATTCAAACCCAGGGTGAAATGATCAGATCATAGGATTTGAATGTCTAATCGCAGGATCATTTAAAGATAGAGATTAAAAAGCAACACAATTAAGACACTTTCATATTTGTAGGGGGATTAGCGTCGGCATTTTTTGTTCTTTGATGATCTTTTAGCTTGCTTCAAGAGTATATCCCCCACCCATAAATGTTAAGCAATTAATATTCTAAAAGTCTAATTATGTAATCATGTCTTTAATGAAATAAGCAGTATGGGGGTGGGCAGGATAATGCATTTAGCATAAAACAGGCTATTAAGCCTACTCCTTATCTTCACATAAAAGCCATTCAAAACGAATCAGTCAAAAACAAAAAATAGCAAGCAAAATACCGAGTCATGTCGAGGTTTTCTTTCTTTCATAAACTACTACAGTTTGTGGGGAATGTTAATATCTCGCACAGTCAGTGAAAGGACCTTAAGACCTGGCGATGAACTCAGAGAAATTTAAGAAAAACAACTTAGTGTAAGCTGACGCAGTTTGGATGGAGTAGAAAACATGCGCTCTGTGACCATTTAGACAACTCAAGGAGTGCGCACTGAAAGGAGGCGGGATGGGGGGGGGGGTCTCTTTGGGGGAGGCGTCCGTGTTTTCTGCAACATCCTCTTTCCTTTTTTGCTGTTTCTCCCCCTCTCTCTCTCCCTCCCTGCTGCCACTTGCAGAGCAGAGCCTCGGCTGTGAAACACTGCATCAGAGCCCCACCTACAGGCCAACACACTCACACTGACACTGACGGATACAAACACATCAGAGTCTGCTCTGTGTCCTGTGACCATGAGTCACTGCAACCTTTTTCTTTTTTTGGGGGGGGGGATTTCAACTAAATGTTTATCCAAAAAAAAACAGACAGTGCATGAACATCTCAAAAAAACAGTCAAGCCAGAGAAATGCTACATTATTACACAGCAGGGAAGTCTGTGCAGAAATCAATAATCCGTCATATGTCATAAGTTTTCGGCCTCTTGGGTGAGAGAAGGGACCAAAATGCAAGAGGAATATATTTACCAACCAAAAATAACAACAAAACTGTCAGCTGCCACCAACAGGACCACAAATATAGTTAGCATGAACCCAGACAGTGACAGACACGGCGCAAACATACTATCTGTGGAGACAACAAGACAAAACAGCTTCTGCCTTCATTTAACAGAAAATGTCTTACCTCCAATATTTCCCGCAGCCTTCGGTTAAATAAGTGAAGTCCGGCGGTCAAATGCATCTTAAATGCCGATGTAAACTAAAGCTAAGGTGCTAAAGTAAATAATGCCAAGTTTTAAGAAACGTAATGGCCGTAAACGAGGAAACAACGTCATTACGTGGAACCCCCAATTACCGTCAATTTGGAGTCACGTGACTGTAATCTGTGCAGCTGTTGTTTTTTGTTGGGGTTTTTTTTGGGGGGGGGGGGTGTTTTGGGGTTTTTTTTGTTTGGTTTGGTTTTTTTCCCCGAAAAACTCGCTTTTGAGAATATGGCCATTCTGAATATTCAAGTATGACATGTGGTCACATTAACATTTACTTTAGCTCAAGCTTTTGACATTTAATTTGTAGGGGGACATTTTATGCCCACAGGCCTGATAAAATGTATCAATGTGCCCTTTATCGTCCCAGTGCTTCACTGAAGATATGTTTACTGTTAACGGCAATCAAATTAGATTTTAAGCCTTGTATTTTTTTTACGTATTTGTAAAGATGGATCCACTTGTGGGATTATAAAGATATAAGTAGTTTTAAGTCATACTGCTCATTGAGAGGGTATACTATACTACATACTTTGCAGCTGTTTAAAAATTAATACAGAATAGACAGATACACCTTTTTGTAAACAAATAAGTATGTTAAACCCATGAAAGAAATCTTTTTAGGTCAGTGTCACCTCTGAGAGTGACTGACCCCTGATAAATCAATGGATGCAATAAGTCAACAATAACAGTGTGTTTGGGGGTGGTCCCTATTTGTCCGAATCTTTTTTGAGAGCCCATTGTTTTCATTTCATGTCAGACCTGTGTTCATTTATTTTCCTTTGGTCATTACAGACTCAGGGCATCTCTTGGAGTCATTTGAAGGATGAAGCCACACAGATATCAACAAACCTATTGGCTTCATTTAATTATTCAATACAAACACAGGGCTAAATCAACAGTGTGTGGATCTCAATATCAGATAGCTTTGAAAGCACAGCAAATCAATAGTGCTGCAATCTACAGTGACAATAGTAATTCTGAGAGGTCAGAATCACATGACCTTATGAAATTAGTGTTAAGGTCATTGGTCCATGTGGGGATCAAACATGCTTGGACCAAATGATAATGGATCTGTATAATTATGTTTTATCATCTGAGTAACATCCTATCTGTATGCTGCACGAGCATGTATTAATTCAATCCAAGGACACATAGGTTTGCCTTGAAAACTTAAACACACAAGAATTTTTAATTAAAGATAAGTAGAAGATTTAGATGCATGTCAGGCATTACAATAAAATGTATTTATTGTAATGCCTGACATGCATCTAAATACATTCTTTTTTCACAGTTCTCTCTCTGATCATTGATGTATCGCACCAAAGATATACATATATATATATATATATATATATATATATATACCAAGTCAGTATAACAGCCATGAGCAGAAAGTCCCCAGTTTGACTCCTGGCCAGCCAAACTCTTTACTGCATATCGCTCTCCTTGCACATATTTTCTGTCTATTGCTGTCAAATAAAGCCAATATTAAATATATTACATTGGACGTATAGTGATGAATGGCAACAGTGTTTGGAGTATTACAGTTAAACAGGTATGTAAACATAAATTTGATGGTTGGTTTATTAAGCGGGTGTCCTGCTGTGTGAAACCCTGCATCTACAAGGGCAGCTGATCAGAGGATGAAGCTAGCTCAGTGCTTGGATCTTTATTAAAACGCACTGACCAATTTGACTTTCCCATTTGTCTTGCAAATGAGATGATGACTTATGGAGGCATCATGAATAGCTTTGATGAAGCCTCCTTTTTAACGCAGTCAAGTGGGTTGGAGGGAGGTGTGCATGTGTATCTGTGCGTCTGTGTGGGTCCTGATGCCAGCTGGCACAGGGCTATTTCAGCAGCTCTCCTCATCTTGCCGAAAACTGTGTGTGTCTGTGTGTGCACGTGTGTGGCGACACATAAGCCTGCAATGCGTCCCTGTGTCCTTTTCAGTTAACTCAATGAACCCCTTTAAACACAGCTGTACAGGGTTTATCGTAAGCCTGTGGGGATACAGGGATCACCCCACAGTGGTACACTGTTCCCGGGGGTCTTCCCCTTTTCCCCTGCAAGCCCCAATATGCACACCCTGCAGACACACTGTATCATCCTCATAATAGACATCCATCACATAGCTGTTTCAGTACGTCCCTCAGTGCTGCAGGCTGCTAAATCACGCATACAAAGTATGTATATACCCACTTTATGGTCAATTTACAAGTCATTTCTATCTCAGGGAAGATGATATTTATGGGCTGCCAATGGGGATGCCAGATTTAGTATGTCCATCTTCATAAAGGTGCCTGCCCATCTCAAAGTCTTGTTCCTTTCTGGTTTAAATCACACTGAAACACCGGATATGTCAGCCTTATTCATGATATCTCATTTTTTGTCAAGAATCTATTAGCTTGTCTCAAAGCTAATGAAGTTTTATGTGTTGTGAGGATGCAATGAGTGGCACTCTGATATCTCATTGATTTGGGATGTAAATAGGGTTTCAATTTTCTGGCTGCATCCTGAGTTACTGGATAGTAGATTATATTGAAGATGACATTTCTGTGTATCTGCAGTGTGTATGTGTGCATAAGTGTTGTGCGTGGGAGTGGATGGATGGGTGTGTTGAATGTGTCACTCAGTCAGATAATTAGTTAGTTTGCATATTGATGACTTACTACTATTTCTATAAATGTGTGCATTCGCTTGTGTGGTTCAGGTTTATTCCATCCTGTCATGTGTGTGTGTTTATTCATCCATGTATCATCTCCATCAGCCTCCCCATCAGGTTGACAGCTGCCTGTCTGTCTGTCCATATCTTTGTGTGTCAGTGTGTGTGTGTGTGTGTGTGTTTATGGCTGTGTCTGTACACACTTGAGGGCCAGGTGAGTAAATGTTTTGCCAGCCATTTCTCCAGAGATCCAAACTCATGTCCACAGAGATCCAGACCAAGTCACTCCCGCTGTGCCTCTTTCTGTCTCTCTACAATGAAACTCTTCCTTTGGGATAGAGACTGCAGATGGTCAGGGCGGTGGGAGTCTGGGGACACAAAATATAAATGCAAAATGCCACAACCAAATAAAAGAAAAGATAAAATGTGGCTTTAGTGGTAATAGATTTGAAACCAGTGGCTTCATGCATTGTATATTTCCTATTCTCCCTCTTTATTCTGAAAACCCAACCTTTCCCTACCTTTCGCACTAAAACTACAGGATACAAACAGGCACAGGTGCTCAGTGATGGCCTATCGGCTCCTGAAAGCCTAGTATTGGCTTGCTAAGCCATGGTCTCAAGCCCTTTTTGCTGCCAACAAAATGATAACAGTGTTTTCATCTCTTTCACAAGGCAAGGTAGACTGATAAGGACCAAGCCAAACCACCCAGTGTGAGAGAGTGCTTATATTTCACTCATCTATCCTCTCTCTCTTTATCACATACAAGTAAGCAAACACACAAATGCACTGATGATGGTTCTAGGAATCCATTGCTGTGGTCTGCGAATATGATCGATCGACAGTATCTTTCATCGACTTGACCAGCAGCTTTCAGTGCAATATCGACTGGCACTATCACAATTTCTTGTTGCTCTTCCCCTCTGGAATGCATCCATTAGCCAATTTTGTTTGTGTTCATATCCTCTTTCTGTAATAGCTGTGTTTTCAAGGTTCATGTCAGATAGTCTTTTGATGTATCTGCCTGATATTCTTGGCTAAATTGTTTCCATCCATATATAAAACATATTTTGGGATCTGTGACCTGCAGTAAAGCCATCTTTTAAAAGCGGATGTGGCCTTCTGTGCAAACTACTGTCTGCATACGCAAAACACGTGTCACTTGAAATCATTCTGACACGTGTCTGAATGCATCAAGTTAAATATTCAGCAACAGGAAAGTTTTCAAAGGAAACCACAGCACAAACAAATCACAAACCCAGAAACAGGCAAGTTTGCTGCATTAAACACATGGATGGAGTCACTCAAGGATTAATCTTCCCTTCCTACACTTCCTCCTCCACTGAGCACCCGTTCCACCTTCTCCACTTGTTCTGGTGTTACAAAAATGGCATGTATGTCAAGCAAATCTCCACTGAATATTGTTGAAAATATGTGCATTTTACTATGCATGGCATTTAATCTTGATTTATCGCATACATAATGATATATAATGAGCAGCAGTTATAAAATGAGGAGGGAGCAATAGGAAGGGAAAACATTAAATTATCCACAAATGTTATTTTCACTGTTAATTGATTGAACACGGAGGGAACGCATTTACATTTTAAATTGATCATTGTCTTCCAAGTCTGACGGAAAAGATGTAAATGGTGCAATTATGCATGCATGAATACATGTCATAAAAACACAGTCTTTGCACTCTGCCAGAAAGTGCTGTGTGTGTGTGACCATAACCAGTGAGTGACAGACTATATCATATTCATTTTGCATGGAAGTTTTGACAGAAGGCTGCTACACTTTGTTAACGAACGATAAATGGGAATGATCTTGCATATAGACGAAACACTACAATGTTACTTTAACTGACAATATTTTTCACCAAAGCTATGAATATATGAATGGAGGGAAAAAAACAACAAAAATCATGCTGCTGTAATCTGTTGGCACTGCATTACAAGAACTCTTGTCTACAACGTAGACAAATGACATCTTTGATTTACAAAAGCTGAGCGGGAGCACATAAAAAAACATCACATCCAGGCCTGTTTGTCAAGCACTATGCAGGAGAGTGTGTTATTTAAAAATGTCAGTAGAAGCTCAAGATGCAGCACTAGTTTGTTTCCACGTGTAGTCACAGTCAGTGAGGAAATCCTTTTTAATGTGTTCTTCCTAGATCTGCCCTGACTTTTATAACCCTTCATTGAATCTTTTATTGTGGAGTTGTAATAACACTGTATAATCCCACTCTACATTTATTTTGATGTTACTACATTAAAATAAATGCAAGTAAAAGTAAAAAAAAAAAAAAACAAGCTCACAAACATCAAATAAATATATGGCACACTGTATATGTCAGGCTTCGGTGTATATATTAAAAGGGAGGGGTGGAAATTCAATTCTGATCATTTTACTCTTACATTTTAAGCCTTTGGCGAATAGTACAGAAACAATTGAGTGTCTTGTGACAAATTGTAAAGCCATTCCTCCTGAATGCAGACAGCTCGCGAGGGAGCATTATTAGAATATTTTTAAAGTGAGCTTACTTGCAGCTGGTTAAAGGTACAGTAGTTAAAAGTGAAACATACTGTTTTCATTGCAGAGGTAAATTAATGATGTAAACTATCATGGAATATCTACATGAACCATCTAAACCATACAGCAATTAAGCTGCAGGTATCTGATGATAATGGCATCACATCTGATGACTAGCTGTTTTTTAATACGCCTACATAGACAAGAGACATGGACCCAGCACACACACACACACATAAATACTTCACAAATAAAGGCTGCGATGCATAGCTGTTGTCAGGGGTGAAGGCTTGTAAATGCTCTCAGCCTACTTTCTGACAGCGTTACCATAACATTAAATTAGAATTTGAATTTGAAATGACGCTTGTTGAAACCAGCTAGTTTGGCTGAACTTCTAGCTCCATAAATAATAAATGAATTACTGCTTTGGTGATGTAGTCACACCAATAAAATTCAAAACATAAAACTTCCTGTCACTCTGAAAATGATTGGCACATATTTTAATCCGGTGACTGACGCTACTCTTTACATATAAATATTTAATGGATTCTGATGCTGTTAACATCAGAAATGTTTGTAGTAAAATTAGGAGTAGTTGCAGTTTACAATCTGATGAGAAAGCACACAGTCATGCTGTTTTGTTTTTTTTTTTATCTGGGCTTTAAGTTGAAGTTATTACTCTGTTACATTCAAAACACTGAGACCGCATGTCTGATTTGAGATTCATTTTGGGATCGAACCATAGAGACTGATAACTCCATGACGGCCCTCGCAGACCCACAATAAGGTCGCTGAGATAAGGGAGGGTTTACAGCTATGCTGCTCTGGAAATATTCATAACTCCTCAGCAATCCTGCTCTTTCAATAGTTCAACACTCCACAGTGCACACTCCAGTCCTGACATCTTGCAAAAACATGCACATTTTCTTGTGTGGACACAAACACAAAAGAAAAAGTGAATGAAGTAGGGAACTTCAGTGAGCTGAGTAGCAGAAGATTAATCCATCTTTCCCAACCAGTCACTCCCACTCCCTCCCTCATCCTGTTCCTCCTTCCAGCCTCATTGTTTTCAATAAAGTGTCAAGACTGGCCATTTTATAATCACATTTGTGACTTGGGATCTGGGATTCAGATGCAATCAGTGTCTATTAGAATCACAAAGTTATTGATTGAAAGAAGAGCAATTGTGTGAGCAATCTCTCCCATTTTCATCCCCGCTCTCTTCCTCACACATATTTGAACAGACATTTACATGCTGCCAAAGCTGGGTCCGACCCATTCCTGTCTACACATTGCTGATGCTTTACTGTTTGCACCAGGATAACGTTTCAAGACATGTTGATGTTATATATGTCTGACAGGCAGAGCAAAACTGTGTGTTGGTACAAGATGAAACAGACTGGAAAAAGATAAAGTACTGATGAAAAGTACAGAACTCCTGCTTTTCCATGGTATTCCTTATGCTACATAGCACTAGATCTATACAGATCTTTCTCAATGTGTGAATGTTAGTGTGTGACTGTTTTGCATACAGCAGTGCCTGTCAGCCAGGGTCTGTGCAGCGTTTCCACAAGGTGACATTTTAGAGACAGTTTCACACACTGAGGATATGACTGATATGGCTCCTTTAACTTCTTTTTATCACCTGCTTCTGGAAACATCTCCCTGCCTTACAGTAGATATATATACGGATACCAGCATATGGGTGTGTGTATGTGTGCATGTGACAAAGGGAAAATTCCTTCATCCATATTGTGTCATTCTTTTGTCTTGTAAGACACACTTTTTTCTGATTATTCAAGTTAATAGGCCTTTATAATTTAAGGGACACTTGCCATTCAAACGTGCTAATCTATTCATCCATCCATCTGGGTGGAGTCAATCCCAGCTGACTGTGGGTAAGGTCAGGGTCCACCCTGGACAGGTTTGCCCTACGGGCCGTTCATTCACCAATTAACCTATGGTGCATGGACTACAATTGTGGAGGGGGAGCAAGAGTACCCAAAGGTCACGGCCACACAAAGGCCAGGGTTCAAACAAAGAACCCTCTTGTTGTGAGGGCACTGCGCTAACCACCCACCATGTGCTTTGATATTTATTTTCATATTTATCTGTTTTCTTTTGTTTTTGGGTGTAGATGATATCTGGGGAAATGTCCCTCTCTCCACCCACTCACAGATGTGTATGGTGTTTGAAACACTTGATTTCTACTTCAAAAAGTACTCACATGTGGTCAGTAGTTATCCATGTTCCCTCCTAATAGAAAGAAGCCACTGGTTCAATACCCTCCATTGTCTGCCATGATGTGAACTGATTAAAATTCTCCTGAGGTTAACTGAAGTTAATTGGAAGAATTTAAGGCTCCAGCTTCTTGCTAAAGACTGCAGCTTTTTCCTTCCAAAGAAAGAAAAATAGTTTTCATCAGTAAAATAAATAATAGGTTTTGAGTGCAGCAGCTCAACAGAGATCTTTTCTATCTTTTGGTCTATTATGGGAAGGTCAAAGGTCAGGTTAAACTCAAAAGCAACACACCTGGAGCTTTTAAAATATTCTCTCACCACTTGTAACTATCTCTCTGATTGATCATTTTACAAATAAGTACGGCTGAAATCATGCCACAGTGATATATGGTGATTTTGTCGAATGCTGCATGAGTTACGAAATCAACATTTGACCAGTCAATCAAGCAACATTGGCTAATATATTATGCATTAGAGTTGTTTAAATGGCTCTTTGAGGTTTAAGACTTAGTCTAATGTTAAAATCAAGTTTAGGTTGGGATTAGAATGAGGGTTGAGGGTTGAGGATGATAAATTAATTTGTATAAGTTAAAAAACAAGGGAGGGGGATGTGTTATGGTGAAAGTACTTCCAAGTATAGAGCTAGGAAAATGTCTGTCTGTGCACTTCTGTGTTTTTGTGTTAAACAGCCTCAAGTCCCAGGACAACTCATTAAGGGTGTATTCCTTCTGTAAAAGAATAAAGGGAGCAGGACACTGTGCTGCAGTCTGCACTCAGCATGCCAGTCAAACACACACACACTGTGTGTTTGACATACATACACATACATTGTGTATTGACATACATACACTTCCAAATCAGACCTTAAAAAAGAATGGACAATTTCATGTCTCATTCACATTCTCTTACACATTCTCCGAAAAGTCACACAAATACACAAAAGTTACAAAGGCTGACATGGATTTATGGTGCCCATCGCTCAAGGAGACAAGCCCAGGGAAGAGGCACAAAAGCAGCCAAAGAATAGGAACACCCATTGTTCAGAAAAATATACACACCCAGTCACACACAGAGAGACAAGAACACACACTCACTCTTAACAGGAAATGGCTTACAAATGCCACTGTGTTTAAACCAGTGAGTGTGAGGGGATGCTGATTTCCAGCCGCGACAGTGTGTGGGTGTTATTGTTTTCACCTTGTGAGTCTATGTGTATCATCATGGCAAAAAGTGGTCCTGCACACACCTGCTGTAGCAGAGGCACTTTTGAGCACTTTGGCAGGTGTTTATGTCTGACAGCATCACCATCATGCAAAATACAGTCACAGAAGTTTACAGGTGTGGAGCTGAGATTGAAATGCAGGCAGATATTCTGGGTGTGGACCCACCAAGATGGGTGAAGGTCAGATCATGAGCGACTGCAACTGCAGTGACCCCATAACAACACGATCTCTGGTTTAGCCAGTGTATGCTACTGTGCACCTTAATGGAACAATTGAGCCACGGCAGAGGGATGAAAGAGCCACATGCAGCTCCGCGGCTGCGGGTTGCCGAGCCCTGGTTTAGGAGGTCTGTTGGTATTTGTAGACATGTGAAAAGAAACACAAAAACACATTTGCACACAGACACAGATATCCTGATGGACAGAGCAGCCTGTGGACTACATTTGCTCTGATTATTGATAAGCATCCCATAGGTTTTGGTTATTTGAATGGAAATGAGCCGTAAGATTATGTTTGGTTACTGTCTCAGGGTGAAATGTGTGTGTTCTCATGAAATGAAATTTATGAAAGTGATTTGTGAGGGAACTGGGGAAAGCGAGGTTTTAATGAGTGCTTGTTTGATTTGGGAATTGGAACCCGTGAGGTCTTTTCTTCAGATGAATAATAAGGTAAAATACAGTTAATGTGTTTTCCTCTCTTCTTTCCCTTTTTCTCTCCTTATTCCCATTCCTTTGTTCTCCTCCCCAAATGTTGTCGCTTTCTTTTGTCTTACCTTCATTTTTAATTGAATCCTTCTAAACACAGAGAAGAAGACGAAATCCAAATAACATTATGCATGGTGAAATAAGATAAATGAAGGAGAAATGGCTTGAATCTTTTAAGGGGCAGTTTTTCTCTTCCAATCTTCCTCTCAGTCGATGAATGAGAGTGGAGAAAAAAGCACAAAAGAGAGGGAAGACGGGTTCTTTAAATGTGTTCCTCCATCTTTCTCCTGCTCCGTGACAACTCCACAACAATCAATAATCCATCCTTATTCTCTCATCTTTGTCACTTTCTTGGTCTCCCTCTGTTGCTTGTTCTTCAATTTCCCTTCTAGCTCTTCCATGTCACTTGCTAAGTTAGTAAAACTGCTCCTAAGGCATGTGCGAGACCATGCATATGCACATTAATTAGGTTTTATGCACAGAAACACACATATTAGCACGGTACACAGCTACAAACACAAATTCTATCCTCTAAGCACAACCATTAATTGTAATGATAGAACGAATTCTGTGGAAACACTAATCTTTCTCCTGCATGATCACATATTTGTATCATATGTGTCGAGATAAGTGACCAGCACTCAACCTTAGTACAACTTAACACAGGAGGTACATTTTCAGGTTGCATGCCATTTCATCAAAGCATCCAAAATCTGGTTTTACAGAGTTTGACAATTTCTTGGATCACAAAAGAAAGTCTTTCTTTCACTGTGAGAGCTAAACAACCACCTGAGATTCCAGGAAGCTATCTCTACTTGGCAGGAAATAGTGCCTTACATTACCTCCCCATGAGGCCGCACATGTTGTTCATAGTTTTTGTTGTTGTTGTTGTTGTTGGTGGTGGTACAAATCACATTTAAAACAACACTTTGAGTTAGCTTTTTCTTTTAAGTGAGGATATAAACTGGCATATTGTCATCACCATATTAGAATATAAGCGTTTGGGGTTGTTTTAATGTCAACGAGTACTCCAGAGTTTGCTGTATAAAGCAAAACAATGCCATCAATTAAATGTTTACAGCAGCCCACTCTGAATGTGTAACCTGAGAGGGGAGCTCTGTTCTTTTATTCAGAGGAATTATGTTCCACATGAATTATGTTCTACACCTTGTGCTCCAGGAAAAATGAAAAAATGGGTGCATATGCTGCTGACCTCTCTTAGAAACTACGCCCGTACAGAAAGATGCACACGCACACACACACACAATCACATCTGCAGCTGCAGAGTTTCTGTGAGTTTCAGTGTCTCAGCGCAGAAGAAACTGCAGCCACACACACACATACAGCTTATATAGGGAGCTTAAGCAATGAATCTACCTTTCTTTTACCTTCATGTACCTTCACAGGTGGCTCTTGCTTTAGGAAATGTTAATCATGCCCACAGGGACACGATAAAAGAAAGAAGAAAAATCTGGGAAATTAGTGGCTGAAGATAGAAGAGAGTGAAAGAATAAGATGACAGACATAAGAGAGAGGATTGAGGTTTGCCAGTGATTGAACTGCATTTAATCCACCTGCTTTTGCAGCTATATAGACCCCTGCTGGCCTGCAATCAAACCAACCATTTCCTCGGTATCTTCAAACTGGCGCTTGCATTTCCTTTTTTTCTACACCGGAAAAGTGCTGAGAAAACAATAACTAACAACATGAAGTTATAACTTAAAGACTTATAACCTTAACTTTATTTCAAATCCTGCTTTGCACCCATTTCATGTATTCATTTTATTTCCTTTTATGTTGTCAAATTTAACATTATAGTATCAATGGAAACTAATATAGACAGCTACAACAGGTGGGAACCAACCTGAAAGCTACATGAGTGAAGAATGAGAATGAGTGCAGATCAGTATCATTACAGTTGACCAGTGTGGTATATATGAAAATACTGTAGTGGTTTATTATTGAATTTAAATGTGTACTTCAGTTATTTCTCTTGCTCTTTTACTGGCCCTTTATTGGTTTTACTGAATCTTTCTCTTTAATGTTACTCTTTCTCTTTAAAACTAGTTGTGAAGTCAATAGAATAAATTTCATTAAATCCTCAGTGACATTAAACACAGCTGCCCCTGAAATAACAAATGGCACTAATGCTGTAATGAAATGCATCTGGTTTTGGCTCTGTTGCCATAAGAAAGGACACCAATGTAAATTGGAAAAGTAGAACAAAAGTCCACTTGTAGAGCTCACTGCCCAAAGTTTGTTTTTGTTGGTGGTGTTTTATTTTATAATGTTGTTTAATATTTCCAGTTCACATCTTCAGTGTGGCTTCAAAGCTGAAGAAGTGAATGTGCATAACTTTAGATCACAAAAATCTGCAAATTCTGTGGGATCAACTGACTGGATATGCTGCGGGATCTGGGGTTTTAGGGATTTTAGGGAAAAGAAAGACTGAAATAATTACTAAAACAACAAAACAGACAATTTGAGATGGAAAATATGTTTGCACCTGCTCACCTGTCTCGTTCATAAGGACAGGGACAATAAGCAACATACAGACAGTAGCTTGTCAAATTCCACCTCCGCAAGTGGGATGAATATGAAGAGGGGCGCCAGGAGTCGCCACAAACTCTATTTAGTCCTTTTTGGCTTTGTTCCTTGTCCCCCACATAACAACCCCCCACTTATTTAAATTCCAAATGCAGGCACTTAAACTGAAATCTTTTATTCATCGGTCTGAATGTGAAACACGGAGGTGGTTTGAAGTGCTTATGGTCACTTCCCAAACAGCACTGAGTGATTACAGAGCAAGGAGACAGAGTGGCTGTTTTTTTTCCATGTGGTAGCATGGTTATTCAATAACTCCAGCTCTCACACATAATAGTGCACATACACAATCAGCAACACTTACACTTTAACACCCATGCACAACACATACACAAATTCTGTGCTCAACAGCAAGAAATTTGTCATTCTATCTGTTTTTTCACACCATTATCACATGCATTTAATATATTTCTAATGTGTAAATGCTAATTTGAAACCCCACACTCCTTTTTTTTCTACAATCACACATTCACATAAGCTTATTTTCATCTCTTTGTCACAGTTTGTCTCAGACATATTCCTGCAGAGCCAGAAATGTTCACATTCACAAAATAAGGCACTCATCATCATCAGTATTACATGACAAGCCATAAAAGGAAGCTCTGTAGTATTCATACGATGTTGTCATGGTAACTTCCTCTAGGCTTTCTCTATTAACTCTGACAATATGTAGTTCAAATATAAGCTATGTTTAAGTTACAATTTTTATTGTTTCTATACAAAGAACACTGGGGAAAAAGTGAAAATGGTTAAAGGAAGCTTTCCGGGACAATCTATGAAGTGTGTTTTGATGTGACTTTACACACATGTTGCAACACCATTTTTAACCCAATGGGAAGAGAGTGACTCTCACAAATAGATAGCTCACCAATGAAACATAAGAGGATCAAAGGTAAGAAAGGAAATGGAGTGACTCAACAGAGAGGAGGATATACTGCTTCAATAGATTTTTTTTTTCCAGAACCAATCCACAGACTCAGCCTCAGTAAGTAGTCCATCGGCATATAAGATGATCTTTTCATGTAATAATAATAATAATATACCATATCATCAGATTTATGAATTGTGATCACGGAGGGAACTTGGATGTTATATGTTGAATCCTGAAATCTAAAAAACAAACTTCTAATTAGTTGTCGTTATCAGGCCAACCACATGAAAATATACAAGATTTCTTAGCAGGTCATTGTAAACACAAGATTTTAGCATAATATCTATAGTGCACAAGAGGATACTCCCCTGCATATGAAATACTTAGATCTGATGAAAACAGGGGAACCAGTGCTGATGTAAATTGGGATTGAGTAAACTGGCTGTTAATTTAAATGGAAGAAGAAAAAAATAGTCCATGCCAAAACTCACTCTCTGAACATATTAAATTAAGAGAATAATAATGAATGATTAATGGTTTTCATTAAAATGACACACCACAATAATTTTCTCCCAGAGCAGGAGATGTTTATTACTCCAAAGCACATGCCATTAGCAGAAGAATCTGGTATCACAGAGACCAATTCATTTAGCGATGCTGAACATCTGTAGTAAAGAGTTTCATCTTTGGTGCAACTGATGCTGCAGATAATGTGTTTGCACCTCCGGATGGACAGAGGAGCTGTTATCCTCTGTGTCCTCTACAATTAACCCACAAGTGCGGCGAGTGCTTTACTATCCACTATATATCCCATCTTAATGAAACCTTTTGCCTCTGGCTTTTTGCAACTGTGGGTAAGAAACAATTTAAAATGATGGCCAGCTCTTTGTGTGTGTGTCTGTGTGAGAGAGAGAGAAAGTGCTGAGCTGACACAAGCCAAGAAACATCCTTTTAGTATTTATGAAACTGTTTCTATTACCTTCACTGCCACTTAAACACAATGAGCTCCCCTCATTGATAAGACATCACCTCGGGCTGCCCAAACACACACACAAACACACTGGGGGTTAAAACACTGATAAGCCAATGTCATTCACACAAAGCGTTAACACAGCACCATGTCTTCTCTATTGAAATCAATGATGACCCTGGGGCGAGTGTCGCAGCCATGTTTAAGAGGTATAGCACAACACCACCAACAATAACAACGATGTTAATGAGCTCTACAGAAAGGTCAAGGCTAAACAAAAGAATTTCTCTCTATAAATATTTAAGTGAGATTACACTAGTGGTCCTAATTAAGCCATCAGTCTTTGCCTTGTGAGGGGCCTTTGATTCGTCAACACTTATGATGCCTCACTCCAACAAAGCGCAGGTCCGCAAGGCCTGATGGGAAAGCTAGTGAGGAGAGGGCATGTGTGGACTCATGGAAAGGAAGTTGATGGGTTTTGTTTGTTTGTTTTGTAAACTAATAGCTGACTAAATAAATGAGCATGATTGGTCTCTTTGTCAAAACAGCATATATTCTGCCACAATACATATAAATGTCAGCCCAAACATATTCAGGAGCACTTTCTGCCATTAATGGCTTTAACAGAATATACAACAGGACTGGGTACATAATCATTTCCCTTGATGGAATTAAGTAGGAAAATAAGACAAAACACTTTTATCTTTGCAGTGCATCCATCATCTAGACCACTTGCCCATCAGGGTTGGAGGGGGAAGGGGCCAATCTCGGCATGGGTGGCAGTGGAGTTCACCCTGGGGGCAGCCAGCTGCATCCACCCTACTCAGCACACGTAAAAGGACAATATGAAAAATACAATTTAAAAAGTGGAATAAAGTCGCTACAGTCATTTTCAAAATTAAAAATGTCTCAAATTACAAAGTATATAAATGGACAGGATGGAGAATCCAGGAAAACAGGGCAATGTACTCTATTTCAGTGTATTTCATTTAGTTTCATGTCAAGACAGGGGATCAGCTTTTAAAGTTGGCTGATCCTTTTGTGGATAATGCAGTGGGGAGAATGTCACACCTTGAAACACCTGCCAAATTCCTTTGTACAGTGAGCTGTGTCCATATTTACTATCACATTAACAGATGTTAGTCTGCAGATGCCACCGATCTCAGCGGTCGACGCTGTTAGCTCACAGCATGACAGCTCACAGATCAAACTCAGCCTAAGACTGCTCTGTGGGAAATTTGTACGGTACGTTTTTTAGTTTTGGTCGTCCAAAGTCATGCAAGTCAAAGTGGAAACTCAACCGAGGATATCGAACAGAGCCGCACAAGAACCAAGACGCAAGCTTGAAAATATATAGCACTCTAACTCACTGACACACACAACAACACCCATGTTAGCTCACTATACTCCAAGTCACCCATTTAGATGAGTGTCGTCTGTGTGTGTGCTGCACAGATGTGTGTATGTGTGATAATGGCTGCATGATGTCAGTATCCCAGTATGGCCCAGACAGACATGGAATACAGATAATCATATTTGAGTCATGAATGCCTCAAAGCATCTTACACAATCATTGAAGACAATGTGGTTAAAACACAATGCATGCTGGTGTGTGTGTTTTAATGTGCAATATCTCCTGTTTGCCCCGCAGCCCTCTGCTTACAGTAGGAGAGTGTGCATGTCTATGATCTACAGCCACATTGTAAATAATAAATATGTATATGAGTGTCTCTGTTCATCCTCTGTGCTGCATCTGTGTGAACAGGTGTGTGTGTGTTTCACTGGAACAGGATATTTTTGTGTATTAACGCATCTCACATGACAACAGAAAGGTTACTACAAAGCACATTTCATTGGTTGCATGTGTATTTCTTATCAGAGGGGACGATGTGAGTATAGTGTGTAAAAATGGGCCTCGGTCATCTGGGGGCACTGGGTTTGTGGACATAATCAACAACAACCCTTCAAGCAACAGCTGCACACCACAGCAGGAAAGCCAAAGCAAGTTGTAAGTGTAAAGTAATTTAAATCCTCCTCTGAAGGGTGAGAAAACATTTTTTACAGTTGTGGGGATTAGTATAAACTGGCTTCTCTTGCAGGTCACGGATGAATAAGCTTATGCGGTGCCATGTAACAGGTTTAGTAGCCACTGGCTTGTGGCATGGTCAGATGCTTCTAACATGTAGAGAGTATCCAGCCTTCATATGTAGGTAACATATTGCCTGAAGACATCTTGGTTAGGTCTTGTACCCGTTCAGTCAGCTGATTAAGGATTCATGGTCTCATCTTGCTGTGCAGGTGGAGTCTGTTTAAGGTTTCTTAGCAACATTGTTCCAGAAGGACTGACATGATTATTTGGTTACTACTGTGAGGTAGGTTGGACAATATGACAACATACATGCAGCACTTGGAGATATATTGCTAAGAGAATTTTAACAAGGTTGCTACCTCTTTTGTTAGTGAGCAGAACTGTTAACATTAACTGCTGTTTTTGGAGTGAGGGATTTTTACATTCTGATAAGAACCTGTTTATAGATAAAATAATGGGTAATAACTATTTATGTTTCATCTGGTGAGTTAACAGATTATCTTATTGACTTTACTAATCAATTATTAAATATCATCCAATTACGTGATAGTTTACTACCATGGTTCTTGAATGCGATATCAGTAAACATTGTAGAATTCCATGATCCTACAATGTCCAATGAAATTATAAAATGTGTTTAAAAAAAACTAACATTGTACAACTAAGATCAAAGTTGAAGCAACAACATGCAGCTGCACAAGCAGGATAATACAAAGAACAGTTAACTACGGCTCTTACAGAAATGACAACATTGACTCCAGCTCAGGATTTTAACATGATTCTGACTTGAAAATGTATCAGAGGAGAAGAAATTCAAAATATTGTTGCAGCAAAAAATATAAAGTATCAAATAGACACATAACAGAAATATTCTTTGTTAGAAATCGAGTTTTTCCTCATCATCACACTTGTGTAAAAATGTATATATATATATATATATTGAGTATTGTCATTCAGAAAGCCGACATACTTTAAACCTGCAATCTGTTGCTTCTCTGATGTTAAAACAGTAGTCAGAGTCACACTGTGTGAAGTTATCTCTCCTTATGGAGTGAAATTATCTTTGTCTGCCCACAAAATGTGAACATCAATTACTGAGTGTATTTGTGATGCAACGCTCCCATGAGCCGTACATCTGCATATTAGCATGAAACCAAATCTCCACTGTTAGATTCACAAATGTAGAAGTTACTGCATTTTGAAATGGGTCGTACAATTGTAGCATTTTGGGAAGGAAAGAATTTTCGTCTTAGACTCATATAAGGTAATGACACACACAAAGTTCTTATATGAGGAAATAGTTTAATTGCTATAAGTTTGTGTGAGTGTGTGTGTGTGTGTGTGTGTCTGAGTGTGTCTGTGGTCTTCAAGGTCATCCCTTTCCCCTGGCGGTGCTTCTCTGCCTTCAGCACAGCAGCTCAGGGCCTCATTACTGCTCACTTTATCTCTGGAGGGAAACTGAGAGTCAAAGCCAAGCTCTCACTCAGTGCTTCTGTCTCCAATTTCTACACATGCCCATAACACACATACACAGTATCCGTCCCACTGTTGCCATGAACGTCACCTCTTTTACACATTTTTCATGACACAGAAGCACTTTGTATTTGTTGCATTCTTTTCTTCACTTTGTCCTTATCTTCTGTCTTAGCCTATCACTAATGCAACAGATAGTTATTTATCTCTGTAGCTTTTCCACCCCACAAAGCCTGTCATTTATACATAATTAAAGCTCATCCAACTAACATGCTGTACTTCTTCATCCTCACAGCAGAACAGAGCTGTTGCTAATTAAAAAAAGCTCTTGCAGGATCACACTTGGCTCTGGCTAAACAAGAGATGAACTTAAACCTAACCAGAAACCTTTTGAGGTATTTTGTTTAATTCTTTAGCTGTTAGCTCAACAGATATGGTAAACTGTAGCCTATCATTTTTCTTTCCATCCCAAACGTAGTAGAACCTACTCAGCACTAGCTCATGGATATCCTTGTTAGTTAATTGCTGATCCTGTATCCATCGGCTACATCCATTCTTAAACAAAAGAAGTGATCTCTTTTAAATTTCCTGACAACATCCTTATCTGCTTTCCTGCCCACTGGACATATACAGCTACGCTCAGCTGCTTAGGTGTGCTCAGCACCAAGACTGAAAATAAGGGGAGAACATCCACCCAGGCTCCGTCCAAACAGCTGGACAAAACCTCTAATGGATTCTTTACTCCTCACGAAAACCAAAAAGTAAAAAGAACAATTTAAGAGAGGTAGTAGGAGTTGCTTTTCTTTGTGCCATCACATTTTAACTAAAGTTTTTCTATCTATATTCACCTATAAGAGGGGATATTTTTGATTAAAAAAATGTATCAGCCTCTGACCTGAGTGCTCGTTGAGCCACGATGGACTGTAGCCCATTATTGGTGTTAAAACTCATCAGATAGGGATTGTCAGCCAGTGATTGGATGAGACAGACAGACTAAATTCCAGTTGACTTATCCAGGTTATGACATCACAAAGTTACAGAAGTCCTGACAGCTCATTTCTAGGCAGATTTTCTGACATTCCCATTCTCCAAACAGCTCATAGACCGGCTGAATAACACAGAATGGCTCTTTAGTTTGGCCAAGACACAGATCAGCAGAGCTGCTGGGCAGACTTTCTTACCTTCAGAGAAAGCTAGCTAAGCTAAATAGGTGCTGGCTGCAGATCTGTGTTTTGTGAACAGATGAAAGTGGTTCTCATCCCAGTAAGAAAGCAAATAAGCATATTTCCATAAATCTTGAAGTCCTTGTTTTCGGTTTTTGACTCCTAAACCTTTAGAGTCTGATTTGGTTCAGTGAGACTTCCTCTGCCACTGAGCAGCTCTGCCACCAAAAAGTCTTTGCATGACCCAAACTTCAGTCTGCCAGAAAAAAAAAACAAGGGAGGGTAAAAAAAAAAAAGGCGGTAGAATCACTCTAAAACTGAGCCAATAACTCACTCCCCCAGCAGCAGAAGTTCTAGCTGGAATGAAACGGCTGCTGATTGTGCCAAGCAGACACACACCAGCCCAGGCTCACAGAGAGAATAGGACAAGAGGTGCAGACTTGAACAAAAAAGAACAAATAAATAAAAGTGGAAGAGAAAAGCAGAGGGAAGAGCAAAGAGAGAGGACGCTATAAATTGTAGACGGGTGTGAGGCTGCACGAAGGGCGTAGCAGCCTGATGAATAGAGCCATCAGCCTAAGCAGAGGCTGCAGAGCTGCCTGCCATCTGCCTGCCCATTACTAGAACAGAGTGTGTGACAGTTTTCGCTCATCTGCAGGCCCCACTGGCATCACTGGCAACCAAAAGCATTTCTTTGTGTGTGTGCGCATGTGTGCATGGTATGTTATCACTCTCAAGTCAAGACAGGGCAAGGTGTCATTTTTTAGACATAACCAGGAGCACATTTTAGAAACGGGTTTGTTTCTAATTTCTACACGAATTTGCCAAGTGCTTGTTTGTGTGAAACATATTGTGTGAGTGTTTGTGTGTGTGTTTGTGTGTGTGTGGACATGCATGAGGGCTGGGCGGCCCTCAGAGAAGAGTAACGGCAGCGTGGCAGACGAATTCACACCTCATTGGCAAGCAAGAAGAGCCAATCAGCGCCAGTAGATCCGCCCCTCAGGCTGCCATCCTATTCTTTAGTGTCCTGGATGAGTTAAGAGACAGCGAGGGAGAAAAAGGAGTGGAACACAGTAAGAACACAAAAAAAGAGAGTAAATGCAAACACAAGCTAGGGATAGACTGTACAGAGAGACATTAAAAGGCACAGAGAGGCCCAGACGGATAAGAGCCAGAGAACAAGTGGGGGGAAAACTTTAAAGAGAAAAGCTCTTACTTTTTTTCTTCAGAGAAGGTCATTCAACCAAATGTGATTAGTCATTGTGGTGGAGGACGTCGTCTTTTGTGTTGTAGAGTTGAGTGCATTCTGGCATGTTTTTCATGTCTGTTTCTTTGGGGAACAGAAGCAATGCAGGACAAAAATATCATAAAAGCATCAAAATGAAATTGTAGCTTTATCTTAATCTCTTTATATAGTCAAACACAGGAAACTGGTGCTGACAAAATTCCAATGTTCGTACAGAAACAGATGGCAGGGAGCACTTAAGAACAGATATAAATAACAGTCAAAGTGGCATAAGGGGTAGCTGGAAATGGGAACTGAAATTGCATTATGGGTACAATGTGAGGTAGATATAATGAACAGGATGAATAGCATGAAGTGCTTTGAAGCATTAGAGAAGACCGACTGTGAATTATTTTCAGAGGCTCTAAAATGAATCCAGTAGGAATTGACATGTCTGTTTCTACATTCTTTTAAAGATCATGCCAGAATATACCACGGCTGTGAGGTCCGTCAGTAAATAAGGAAAAGCTAAATGTTGTGTGTGATTGTGAGACTTTAATAATTAGCCACAAAGGTGCAGTAACTTCTCTGGAACAAAAGTCGCACAAAGTTTGACTCCGTCATGGCTCCAAATATCCAGACTGGGCTGAAAGGTCATCAGATGTTTCCTTCCAGGTGCACTGAACTGAACTTCGTCAGCAGCTGCTGAAGCTCAGCACTTTTTGGATCTTTATGGAGTGTTTGTGTATTTGTTTAACTTATGAATACTTATGAACTGTTCATCAAAACTATCACTGTGGAAGTCAACAGTGAAGGTAAGAAACATTAAAAATGTTAAGAGCCTTTTCCCGTCAGTACGACTGACACCGATACTGTCCTGGTAATGAGATTAGCCGGCTGGATGCTAACCATACTCCTTCTGTTAACTGGAAGCTGCTTCATGATTGCTGTTTTTCTTATGGGAGGGTTCAACGTTACTTGGTCTGCTACTCCATAATATATTTGGATGAACATATGATGGATTGAGAAAAAAGTCACAACTATGTCGGTCCACTTTATGTTGCAGTAGCAAGATTGCAATGTGCTGTTGATTGTCTGTTTAGCAAAAACTAACAAAAATGTCAGTCCCACAAAAAACTAATTAAATGTAGATTAAAAAAAAAAAAGTATCATATATGAAAGTAAAATTAAAATGAGATCTTTCCAGTTATATATAAATCATCATCATGATAAGTGTGATTTCATAAAAGCTGTGTGCTTTGCATTAGTTTATTACAAGTGTTCACTTGAACCTGTTCATTTTCTGAGGAAAAAAAAAAGCCTGAACTAAAGTTTCATTTGATTCTCTTTTACCTGAACTACTACTTGTTCCATTTCAGTTTTTGTCCTCCCCATCTCCATCGCTCCGGCCCTGCAGCCAGCAGCCTTGGGAACCCCTCGACAACTAAGACACAATCTGAACACTGTCGGATGCAGCTTCACCTCTGTATTTAGGAGCTGCTCGGCTCAAGGACATCTCATCTACACTTAGTGAAGTCGCACTGAAATGGAAAAAGCTATTTCTGTCGTCCAACTCCCAAAAAATGTTGCATTAGATCCAAATCTCATTACCTTAACAACCTGATAAATGAGATCTTAACGGTAGCTTCAGAAGGTGTTTATATAATGTATAGCTAATATAGCACTACATTAATTTTGAATTATCCCAACTCTGCATTGTGTCTTTCTCTAATAGACTGGATCTCAGGCTATACATCAACCTGCAGAAGCAAACATTTCTCCAGCTGCTCTCCTTCTCCTTCGCAACTTTAGGATTTTCACAAAAGGTTTATAACTTTAAAGGTTTTTCAGGTCATGGCAGAAGCCTTTGAAAGGACAAGGCCAATGTTTAGATGTCATGATTCTACAATCGTGTTTTCTATTGTATTAGAGGGGAAATAATCTAATTACAGACAGAATACAGAGTTAAATCACTAATCTGGCCTTAGAGGCCCCAGTTCAGACAGAGCAGTCTGTGCTTGTGTCAAACACTGAGGGGAAAAACAAGTGGGAAGAGTGATGAGGCTTAGTCTGCTCTGTGTGGAAACACCTGCTATGAACTCCAATGCCTATTATCCTCGGCCTTTAGAAAACCCCTCCTACAGACACACACACAGCCGCTGCATAACAGAGGCCAACCCTTAACCCCTCCGAGACTCCAAAAGTCAAAAAGCAAATGGACAGCTGACTGACGGACAGAGGGGGATTAGTCACAATGAATCACATGCTTGCATGCATGTATACACACACACACATACACAGTTTCATCCTGATACAGAATTAAGATAATGTCTCCTCTGCAATCACCTGTCTCCACATCAAATCTAGATGGGGTCCCTGGGAGTCACACACACAGTTACGGCGTCTATAAAAAGTGTGTGGATGGCTGCATTACTACCCCACCCACACATACACACTGTCAAGCCAAACACACATACATACAGTGTCTGTCTATCCTGTTATACCCAGCCCAGAGAGTCTGGCACAGTGCAGACAGCGTGGAGAAGCTGTCTCCTCCAAGGCAACATTAGCCTCCGAGACTGAGCAGAGAAGAAACACACCCCAGAAAGAAAGGAGGGAGGAGAGAGGAGAACGAAGTAGATAAGTGAAAGGAAAGAGGAACAATGAGTGGATAAGGAAGAAATGTTGGCTCTTTTCACCAAGCCTGAAAACTCACAACAGCATTATAAAAAGAAAGAGATGATCACAAAAAAGGAAAGAAAGATAGATGATGAACCAGAGCATCTGGGACGAATATTTCCCCACGCTTCAGTCCCCCTCTCTCGGGCTCACTCACTGTTTGGGAAAATGTTGCTGTGACAACACTTGGGCTGCGTATCCATCAAAGATGTACAACGCATCCGGTAATTAGCATAGAACACACACACACACACACACACACACTTAAGAGACGGAGCTTACTGAATATTTTATGGAAAAAAGTTCAGTAAGAGTTCCTGCATTGTTTCGTCTTTTATTTCCTCAGATCAGACATTGTCACAAATGTTGGTCTGGATGAATAATTAACAGATCATTACATTATTTAACACAATACAGACACACACAAATTGATGCAACAAGAAACAGGTGCATACATGTGTATTCATGTAGTGGATAGTGCACTAAGAGCTGGAAAACAATGAATGGCTGACAACATAGGACTGACTTTGATTGGCAAAATAAACTTTTATTTTCCTCAGGGAGTGGGAATGAGTCTGGATAGGTCCAAGTGGATGTGACACAGGTGGCTGGATTTCTTGAGGTGGTTCCACTCTGGCCTGCTGGGTCCCATAGTTCACCACTACATCTCCAAAGTGGTGGCGAATATCACCCCCTCTCTGCCATTCTAACGGGAGAGATAGCCGAAAGGGAAGAGACGAGGGGCAGGAGGTAAAAATGAAGGGAGAGGGTGTCTATTTCTCGTTCAAGGTGCTGTGTACGGTGACTATTCGGGCTCGGTCACAGGGTTTTGAGGGTGTGCGTATTGGTGCTGATTCATTCCTTTATTCTTCCACTCCAGGTGGTCTGTCTGTCAGATGGTCGATAATCAGTAATCCCACATAATAAACCCATCCATTGCTTTCTTTTTCTTTCACTCTTCCCCTTAGCCCCCAGTCCTCAGCTTGTTCTGCAGATAAAAACAGAGAGGAAAAGGCATCAGATAAAGAGAGGAAAATAAAATCAGATCACAGCAGAAAAACTGACAGCCAGGAAACCATCATTTCAAATGGCAGATGAGACAGAGAGAGAAAGAGTAGAATAAGAGGGATGGTGGTACAGAGAGTTGGAGGAGAAGTTGAGAAAGGACCAGAAGGCAGTGGTTTCTATGTTAGCTGTTAAGTGCAATCACAAATCCCCAGCACTTCCTGTCAATAACCATGTGAACTGGCCTATTGTAGCTGATCCCTCTGGATGAAAACAGCCCAAGAGGAGGCTAATGGAGGGAAAAGAAAAGCAATTGAAACAAGGACACAAGAAAGACAACAATGTGGACAGGAAGTAAGGAAGAAAAACACCGTCCTCACTGACCAACTTAATACCGATGTTGGGAATCGAATGCAGTCCATATTGGTAACATTTATTTTCCCTACATTATCGATCTGACCATAAAATGGTTATCAATAAAAACTGCTGCACCCAGCATGCCCTCCATACTCCGAAAGTGCAAATCAAGAAAAAAAAAAGCAGACGGAGAAGACAACACTTTAAAGGACGATCCCAGTTTATTACAACTGAGGTCTTACAGAATTTCAAACATTTTCATCAGGACCAAGGTAACTGCTGAGATCTGGGAACAACACTTAGAGGTGAAGGGGTTAGTAACAAACGTGTGTCTAATGAGTGATGAGTGTAAAACTGGCTCCAGTTAAGATCTGGTTCTAGACTGATGCCGTCATGAAGCGCCCTCAGAGGACGAAGCATGTTCATCCATTGGCAACATGCATTGTGTGAATTGCACATGGCAGATTCATGAACTAAGCTCCAATGATTCCTTGAATTCTTTATGTATTACCCTGAGTTTTTTTTTTTTTTTTTAAATCACCCAACTGATTATTCTGTATGTTGTTTTTGGAGTTGTCTTAGCTTAACACCCACTTCTACTAAGAGTAGCCACAGAACTAAAGCATCTTCATTTAAGGACTGATGAATATCTAAACTCTCCAAGATGACTTTCAGCTTTATGCAGATGAAAATTTCTTGATTGCAATTCTTCTCAGATCTTGTTTTTGTCGGGCGTATTCCCATCACCTAAAACACTATTAGCTCCAGCCCACACTTCTACTCTGGCTTCACTGATTAGACTCCAGGGTTGCAAACTCCTGACTCCAGTTAGCTTTTGTTAATGTCATGAGCTGAAAGGTTCACACTGGGAAAGTATGAACGTGGACAACAGCAACAAAATGACTTGTGTTATTACTAAAACAGACTGTTTGTTGTTCAGGAGAAATTGATGCATAAATGGATGTAATTCAAATGGGTTTACCTATTTTTCTTGCCACTGTATATTAATGATGTGAGCTGGCTCCTTTTTCATTTCAATCTTTGAAAACAGAACAGCCTTTGAAACCACAAACAGTTAGTTAGGCCCTCTGAGACTAAAAGTGAGATAGAAAGTTCAGTCTAAAAAATGAAGTGGAAAAGGAAAAGATAGGGAGCAAGAGGTGGTCATGCAGTGAGAATATGGAATGAGGAAGCAGCAGTGGATGGAGTGATCGGCCTCCCTGATAAGCTCTTATACATAGAGGGAGAGAGAAAGAGACTTAATCTGCCCTTCAACTGCTGCTTTCCCTCTGTTTGCTATCTGGACCTGTTAAACTCTATGACAAGGGTTGAAGAAAGGGAGGATGGAGGGAGTGAAGGAAAGGCAAAAGAGAGTGAAAGTGGGTTGAGATGATATCATTACTACGGCAATAAGAGTGCTAATTATCAGTGACAAAGGCTGGGCAGCTGAAAACACCTCTGAGTCAGCTGACTCCAGGTGTGGGGTCAATATTGTAAAACTGATATTTGGGGATTTTGGTTCTTATCCCCATTGAGCTGGCCCCTTGAACATCACTATCTACACTCCCCAGTTTAGTCAAAGCAAAGATTTGAGGGGAAAGGACGAGACAGGAGCTTGAGCTCTGCCATCGAGCGTCTTCAGCAGAGAATGTAAAAAGATGAGACAGGGCTGTCAGAAGGTAGGGTTGGATGTGGGGGTCTCCAGAGGTCAAAGTCATGTCCTTTGACATCTTGTATCCTCTCAGTGCAGCTTCCTGCTTGGCTCTGATAAAACTGTGTAAACATCCTAATCATAATTCAGCAACAGCTAATATCAATCCTGTTTCATTCCTTCTCCTGTTCTGTCAGCTGTGTAATTCTGCATATTATTCCTTTAAAGACTTATCACAGAGCTGTTTCTTTTGCACCTAATGACTTTAAAAGCAAGTCTTAGGCAGATAAGCGCAGATGAACAGGAGTGTGCTGTGATTGCCGCAGGGTGATAAACAAGTGGATTACCATATATTCTCAGGCTTGCTTCCAAAACTGTTTACAAGATCATAACGGCATCCGGACTGTGAACGTACCGTTGCTGAATGTTGAAGAGACTACAGGTAACTCTCTTAAATGTGTACACACACGCACCCCCGCCCACACAATGAATAAAACATTGTGCAATTTACATGATGTATAGCTTAAAAATGTGCCTGCATCTGACTTTTGGATCTAATACTAATACCCACGAGAGTGAGTGAGAGACACGACACTCCTTTCCATTCATTGTTTTCCTCATTTCCAGCAAAACAATGTAATTGTAAAGAAATCTAATAGAAAAGCTCTATGAATGTAAATTTTGCCTTTTTGGGGCCAACAGATAATACAAATTGTAAAGTAAGAGAGGGGGAATCAAGTTAATATCAACCTGAGTGACATTAGTGTTAGCATACAGTGTGTGACCGTGGGAGGAAGACGGCATGAAAACAGTTGTACTTGACAAAGGAAGGAGAGTGCACGCAGTGGACAAATGTATCCAACCCGCAGTGGCCATTCCCTTGATCTTATTACATTAAAACACACTGAGACAGTTGGGGGAACGCCTGTGTCAGCAGGTATTATGGAAATACCGTGGAAGGTTTAAGATCACTGTTTAGAGTGGGCTTCCACAGGCGCCAGTAGTCCTGTGGAAATTATATTCTCATGTCTAAAAGCTAAGAGCTGGTGCATGTAAATGGATGCTCGTGTGGAGTGTGTTTCATTCAGGAAATAACCGTTAGAACTACAACTGTAGCTACCGTCCACATCTCTGAGCACAATTACGTTTGCTGTAGCTAACACACACGGGGCTAGTTTAGAATACAGATATCAATTCAACTGAAAGCTACATTACAGGACCAGAGAATGCTACAACTTACATGTCATCTGTCCATGAGGATGCATATGTGTACTTGTCATTCTTCAAAATAGAAAACAAGTTATTTTGTCGGGTTTTTAAGATGCATTTTGCAAGGAGCGCTCATTCATTTCACTTCAAAAGCATGCAATACACATTCATTCATATGCAAAAGATGTTAGTCTAGTGTATCAAATGAGAAGATATGAAAAAAGATAAAAGTTATGTAGCTAAGTTTAGTAAATACGTACCTGTTTGGCGTTATTGACACACTGTAGGTAAAGGGCTGCTATGTTGGAGCAGTGGAGGGTTTTTCCAACATTCTCTTTGTAACATGCGAGGATCTGGCCCTGCAGGTCGGCACACACTGGATACACCTCATATCGCCTGCAGGGTGAGAAAGAGAAAGCGTGTGAAAAGGGGGAAAATGTGGCATCAAAGGAGAGAAGATGATGAGGCAGGAAAAAACGTGAGGGATAATTGAGGAAAAGGGATAAAAGTGTATAAAAAAGTGATGAATGTGTGACAGCAAAAGCAGAATCAAAAGGTAGATACAATGTGCATAAGATGAGCAATGCAGAAAGAAAAGCAAAATTAGTCTGAATACTGAGAGGAGAGGAATATAGACATAGTGTTGGTGTGGAAAATTAACAATATTAATGGCCATTTTCGCTCAAGAAAGCTCATACATTTCTAGAGCGTACTCAGCTATGCTGCAGTCTACAATCTGTGTACACCCCATCTTTCTGTTATTACTGTCATTCCAGTCCAAAAGACCTGCAGCAACAATCAGCGTGACTGTATCTGCTGCTATGAGTGTCAAAAGGTCAATCCAACCTCCAGAGCCTGCCATGATGACCATGTCGATGTGTGCATTACAACTTATCGACATCCAGGCCAGAGGTTTTTTTTTTTAAAACCGACAATAAGAAGCAGACAACAATGGCTTCAGCGCCTGAAAAGACAGATCCTTGTATGCTGGGGGACGGCGCTGAAGAGAAGCTAACTCTGAATCAATGTGCAACTCAGAGCAAAACAAAGAGAGAGCACTGGTTTAATCTGGAAAAGCAACAAAGCTTCCATACTGGGATGATGATCATGATGATAGGGTTAAAATTATGGCCAAGCTAAGTATACCTTCCTGCTAAATGATTCCCTCATTCATATGTCTCCCCACCAAAAACCCATTTAAAAAGGCCTTTTGGAATAGAGTATTGATCACTCTACTAGGTACTAAGGAATCCATCCATTGATTCACAATGACTCCCTGACAGTGTCAACCATTTACAAACTGGATAGCCATCACCTTGGACTGGTTTAAATGTCAAATTCTACCTTTTAGCATCCAAGAGGAGGATGCTGTTGTAGACTCTGAATGCAAATTGTCTAGTTATGGGCTACACTTCACTAGCCTAGCACACTCAAGTCTGTCCTTGAGATTCTGCACCAGCTTAAGTGCAGCCTTCTGAGCTGGTCTGATCCAGATGTTAGTACTTTTAATGATGGATATTATGCTAAACTTCAGCACATTTAAATTGGACTTTCATTTGATGCAAGAGTTAGATCCTTTCACCAATCTAAGCAGTGGAACATACCACCAGTGCCTAATGTTAACTGCTTTTGTGTCTCTCCACACACCCCATAAAAAATCCATAATGACAACACATGCACATGCAAGGGCTATTATGCTAATCGTGGTGTCATCGTTTTGTTCACACCAGTGCTCAGGACACTCCATCTGCCTCACTAAACACGCCCTGCATGCATGTGAAAGAGAGACATTTTGCCAATCAGCAACTCTGAAGATCTCAAAGGAATATTGTGGGTGGGTGGGGGTGGGGGTTGATGCTGAGCCCCTGGAGTCACAATCAGAAGTTTGATTTGCCCCCTGGGGTGAGAAATTACCCTCCGCTAGATACAAAGCAGGGGATTGGTCACATGGGTCATTACCCAGGGTGCAATGCAGCAGGAAGATGGCGCAGTGGAGACGTGTATGTATGTGTATCTCCACATGGTATTTGCATCTGTTAGAGGCCGGATAAATCTATAGTCCTTGTGAGAACAGGTCAGTGACAATTTGTGGTGTGAGAGGTACTCACAACAGTAGTAAGAATAATCAATGGACTTCAGCATTCAGTAACCAACACTTTGTTGAGTTACTAAGTAGGGAAAAAAATTTTCTATGTAAAACCAGTGAGGAACCCTTCAGAGAGGAATGGCTGTTAATTTGGACACTTAAAAGGACATTTTGGAAAATGTGCTTATTGCCTCACCTAAACAGCTGCTGGTTCTTTTATATCCACCAAATACACATGACAAGGCTTATTGATTGTCTCACTCGCTTCGGGAAAATTAATTTGTACAGTTCCCAAAGTTAGGGACTATTCTTTGGTGGCTAACTCCAGGGTAGGTGCAGACCTTGGCTAATTCCTTGAAATCAGAAGTTTGGGTACAGACTGCGACATTGTGACAGTGGGTGTGGAGAGGGCTCTTAGTTTGCAGAGCCATTGGGGAGAAATCCCGTCATTTGCTGGGAGGCATAACAAGGCCATTGCTCTGCGTTGGAGTATTGAACGATGACAGCAGCGTGAGCAGAAATCGCTGCCATCCTATTTCTATGGATCCCCCAGCTCATTTATTACACCGCCATGGGCATCTACAGGGACGAGAGCAGCCACAAACACCCACTAATTACTTTCTTAAGCATTTGCGTTAATGCCAGGTGCATCCTGCTGATACACACTGCAGTGTTTATCATCAGTAATGGCTCTGAGAAAAAGGCAGGAGAACACAGAAAGGGAGGGAGGGAAGGCAAAAGGATTTGAGGGTATTTCTGGATGAGCAACTAGACAATACTATTTCCATTTTTTGGTAGCTTTCTGTGCTCTCTTTAAGGAAGGGACAGACGGCAGTTTAGTTGAACATGGAGACAATAACACTGTCACACACACTCTGTAGCGGTGCGCTGCATTTTGTATCATCTATCATTAAGATTAACATTAAGTTCATGATGCAAACCACACAGAGCTGGTAGGGGAAGACTTCAACCCCCCCCACCTTTCACATGACATGGCAGAAAGGTCATTTCATGAAAGGCTTTAAACTACTATAATGATGACACTTTTCCCCCATAATGAATGGAAATTGCTTATATTTTTTTCACTCAACAGTAAAGAACTGAAACAATGGCTTTTCAATACTATCTTAAGAGAAGCTATTTGTATTTCAAGTCATTTAATGTTGCTAGTTAATTTTTCATCATCTCTATGAAGATAAGCATTGGGTTGTCCGTGTTACAATCATAGCCAAATAGTTCCTTGTAGACTTAATGCTGCAAAGTGGACATGCAGTAGTTCCTTTTACTGGGAATCATAGGATATAATTATAGATATAGTTGAAAACAACAGTGAATAATGCAGTTCCCATGTAACCTGAGTAGAAAGGCATTCATAAACACAGACACTGTGTCACATCCTCACAGAAAAACATCAGTTTTAAAAAAAGCTGGGTTTAAATGATGTACAGGAAATAAAAAAAAAAGGCTAATAAAGCCCACTATTGCCCAGTGGATTGCAAACCTTTCCTGTGGACCCTCTTTATATAAGCCTGTCTCCTTACGACCCCTCACTATGTACATGGGTTACAAGCAATACAGTTATTCGATTAATATTTAGGAACCAGATGATGTAAAATTTAGTGAATTTCACAAGACAAAAGCAACAGTCTTGTATGTCCTTATTTCCAGACCCCTTCGATTAATCTTTTGACCCCATCAATGATCCCTTGATGACTCTGCTGCTCTTATATAGTCATCACACACTTATTACTCAACACAGACAGATAAGGACACACACCTGCATGCAGTTACCCATCCATAGTACACAAACTCATGCAAAGATAAAACTTATAATGCTACAATATAAATGTCTTCACAGACAAATCAAAAGCTTATTTTACAGCTTATAGAACCAGACATGGTCAATAAATGTCCCGATCCCCCTTCTCTCCGTCTCACTATCTCGATTCCTCTCTCTTTTATTCCCTCCCTCAATCCCCAGTGGTTCATTGGATATTTAATAAAACACGATGTGGGGGGGGGGGGGGGTCTCACACAGAGACATCTAGCCGGATAGAGTTTGTTATTATGTGTGTGTGCATGCGAGTGTGCTGTAGCCCTGTTACCACAGAGACAGTAAATCTAAACAGTCATATAGGGGTCTCGCCTTGTACTATCAGTAGCATTAATGTTCTCTATAACATCACCTTATTCCCACACAACACACACACACACACACACAGACACACCCAGACACTGAATCCTGATTCACTGATTGAGGGTGGAATAAGAAAGGGGTGGTTTAGATATTGACATTAAGGTTTCTCACCTCCTCAACATAAATCATAAAGCCTAAAACAGAGAGAGGTTGCAGACAGCAGACAGGTTGGAGGTGCTTTTTGAGAAAGAGATGGTCAGTGTGTGTGTTTGTGAGAGGACAGAAAAATAAGTCTGGAAAAGAAAGCAGAGGGGCATCTTTGGTGAAGGGATATTGCAGAAGAGAGGTGTCACAGAGGCAGAGGAAACTCTTAAAACTCTCTTCTAACTTCCTTTGTAAAGTTTTCCTTTAGGAGAGAATAGAAAAGGAGGTTAAGGGGAGGTGAAGGAAAGATATGAGAGGGCGAATGTGTCCCATTTAACATGTAATAAAGCAGAACAGATTACCTACTCCCTTCCTCTCACTGTCCATCTCCCTCCTCAAGGTGTCCCTGTATCATTTAATACAATCCCCTCTTTCAAGCCTTTTGCTGCACAAGTCAGCAAATTTCCATGGAGGGGAAATATTTCCATGGGTTTGTGGCCATGGCTTTTTCCTTAAAAAATGTATTGTCTGCTGGTTAGGGGGGGGGGGGGGGCGATGTTGAGATTTTCATACAGTATGCATGTGTTATGCCAACAAAGGAGGCGAGGAACAGTATCAGTCCATTTTTCGATCCATGTTGACCATGAACACCATCTGCTGTAACAAGGTCGAGTTGTGAACTAAAATGACATTCATAGATCTCTGTTAAGCACACAACATGCTTCAATAGTGTGAGACACATCTGGAAACATGTATGTTCATTTGTCATAATTTGAACTACGTTATCACATGACAGAGACAAAGAAACAAACACGAAGATGCTCATGGGAACGTGTAGGTAAACAGAAGAACACACTGATGGAGGAGCCAAGAAGACAAGTCCACTCTAGAACTGGACAGCATTAAACTGCCCCTTGCAAAAAGACATATTGAATCATTACACAAAATGAATGTGGAGGTTTATAGTACAAGTTGTCATTCCAGCTGCAGTAAGAACATAGCTGGCTCCTCTATGTATATCAGAGCTAGAAGAGCAAAATGTGAACATAAAGATCATCAGATGAGATGTTCTAGGTGTTGTAGTGCTAATCAGTAATTATCTATGAATAGCAGCTCTTACACATTGACTTCTTCAACACCTTACTATAGACCCTTTTACAGTATGACACCTTTAGCTAGCCTCACCACTCTGTATAAAGGCTACATACACTGTCTTTGAGACTGTAGCAGATTTAGTCACACAGCGGCGTTAAATATGAGAACTGCCATGGCGAAGTGGACACCAACTTCATTGTTTTACAATAAAAGAATAATTCTGCAGACACATTGCTTTAGTTGACAAGACTATTAATTCTATTAGGATTAAAAAGGCCTTGACCAACAATTGGGGGAAGCTGTTTTATAGTCAGATTTTTTCAGGTTTCACACATGTTGCAAGAAATCATCTAACCTTATCCAGCCCCACACACTTACATGAGCATGACATACTGCAGCTCCATCGATGGTATGGATTACGCAAACCTGCCACCAGATTGTGTTCTCAATCACCACATTGTCTATTTATCATCATTTAGATCCACTTAAGGGTTAATAGGGTTAAGGGGTGGGTGCCAGTTCCCCCTTAAAAAGCCCTCATGCTATCTGTAGCTAAGGCAGTCGTCAGTACTGAGTGGGGCAAATAAATACAAATGATCCATTTACAGAGAAAAATGGCACACATTTTGCTCACACTGCTTTTTAAAAGCAGATCTGGGTGACCCCCGCTGACCGCCCCCCCCCCCCCCCCCCCCAAATCCATCAGAATAGATAAGAGATAGAAAGAAAGAAAAGGAGAGATCAAAATCAAGAAAAGTGTGACAGGTAAAAGACTGAAAACCAATGGGGAGAGAGGGTATGAGTGGGACAGTGAGGTAAAAGCAGTTGATTACAAAGACAGAGTCAGTGAAAGAGATTTAAAAACACTGTTCCTATGTGAGAAGTGAGGGAGACAAAAGATGGAAGCGTGATTGTGAGGAACAGGAAAGGAAGGATGTGTCCTCACTGACTCTCCTAAGAGGGGACAAATATTTCACAGATCTAAGTCAGAAAATACACCTCTGGTTCAAAGACCCTCATCTGCGTGACACACCTTAAATGATTAAGAATAGACCAAACACTGAGAGGCGAATATGAAGTACACATCCTCTGCATATTGACAATGACCTGTCAGTGATTTTGTGTTCATACCACTGTAGAGTTCACTATATGAAACATCACCAATAACACAGAGAAGCAATAAAAGCTGAGTGGGTTTCCAAACTCACAAATTCAACCACTAAAAGGTGTGCATGTGCATTGCTGCTCTGTGTATACACCCACACAGGTTACTTGAATTGTGTTTGCTTTTTACTACCAGCACGACAGAGCTCTTATGGCCGAAAGAATGAACGAAGAGCTTTTAAAGCCGTTATTGACTTCTATCTACTCAGCTGACCACCATCTTGTCCTTGTGACCGGGTTGCCTAGCTACAGAATTGTGGTTAACCCTCACCTGACAAAAGGGTCAACGTGCTGCTCAGTCTGTCCTGTCTTACAGACTACTTCTGTAAGACAGGACAGACTGAAAATTACCTCCAAAACAACTGCAGCACTTGGCAATAACTTACCTGCTAAATTAATACCTGTAATTTTAGTAATTAAAAGTGCTGCTTGGCGCAATTAAACATCAATAATTCATTACTTAATTAATTTTGGGACATCTGTATTATTCCCATCAAGAAACAGGAGCACTGCCAAGAAACTGGCAAGGCTCTACCTGCCTTTATACCTTATTTACATTTTGCAGCAGCAGGGTGGATTTTGCAGGAAAGCTGCTGGATACTCTCCAACTATCGAGTAACACGAAAGATATGTGGAATGAACAATGCAATAGTCCTGCAATGCTTTGTTGCAGGGCCATTGTGATCCATTGCTTTGTGTTGCATGGGATTGCCCAATCATGCCCACAATGCCACGACACAAGGGAATGGTTTGTAGAAACTGGTTCTAAAAATATCACTTAAAGTGATATCACTGGCAACAAACCTGGCCAGAGTTTTTATTTAGTACCATAGCATCAAAATTTCCTGAGAATGTTTAAAATCCTAAAGTAAAAACTTTTAAGAAGCAGCAACTTCATAATGAGCGTGAATCAATATAGAAGGATTAACAAATGAAGGTGAAGTAGAGTTGTTGAAGTTGTTTATTTCAGAAGTATGTGTGGCTCTGAGAGGCTAAAAGAGACATGAGTGGGCTCTACTTTCTCCCACGTTGTATAGAGAAGAAGAAAGACGCTCAGGTGTGGTGTCTTCAACAAGCCAGAACAGCACACACAAGAAAAACAATGAACCATTTTACATTCAGCACGTTTTGCTCCACGCCTCCTCAATCCACCTCTGCGTGGGCGAGCAGAGAGACAGAGCGAGGACAGTGGCTGTTGTTATTGTCAGTTGGAATAAATTAAAAAAAGATTTATTCAAAAGAGCAAAAAAAGTGCACCCTGAGGAAAGAGAGGAGTGACAGTGGCGTGACAGACAAGAATGAGATTTTACTCTCTATGGCCAACTGTATAGGAAGGCCTTGTCTTTCTTGAACATATGAGAAATGTCACCGTCGAGGTAGAAAAAAACCTGCAGGAGTCCTGCAAGTTTTTCAGCCTTCGGAGGGGGGTGGGGGGCACATGAGAGTTGGCCTCAATCCTTCAGAATTACAACACCTTGTCAGACCCACCCATTCACCGATATATGACATCTCAGTCCCATCACAATACCGCAGGGACCCTTGACAAACAGAGTGAACAGCTTCGACAAAGAAGCCCAAAACCCCACCAAAGGTTAGCAGTGACAGGAGGGCTTAGAACTACATCACAGTTCTTTCATTCCCCATTCCATCTATTTCGCATAATCTCACATCGATCATTTTCCTTCAGGCCTGTCAGCTCGCATTTCAAACTAAAGCTCCATTGGGTCACCACAGCCTGCTGAAATGCTGCACCTGGGCACAAAATCCAATGCGACCATCCATGTACACACCCATATACGTGATCTTGCTCAAATGCATTCATCCTCACATACTAAAGCACTCACATAGCCATGCATGCATACATGTAGTGCAATAAAGGTCACACATTCAGAGCTGGACAGTGTGATAATGCATCAGACTTGGGATAACAACTAGTGGCAAACGTGGCAGCATATAAATCAGGTGCTGAGAGACAGCCTCCTCTTCACAGACAACTGGGAACTCTTATCTATAGTTATTGTCACAAGAATAAAGAAGAAAAGCTTTGGTCTTACGTGTATCTGTGTGTCTAACATACTGTGTTATTATATTATCTGTTACATGTTGTGTTTACTTAACTACTTATGAAATAACTGTAGACTAAATGCCTTTTGTCTAGATCTTCAGAGCAGGTATAGATCGTGCAGTTTATTTTTCAACAGGAGCCTATTTACAGTTTTAACAGCATTTTTTCACACTTCAGACAACATTGTTCATGTGAGGAAATTTTTGAAAAACGATGATGCAGAAATTCTTTTTGAATTGTAGCCACAAAATTTTTAATTCATGTATGAAATTAAAGCTATGAGATATAACATATATTTGAATTGTTTTTGTATATCTCGCTCTCTATATATAGATATATAAGGATGAGTGTGGATGTAATGAGGTCATGGTGATGCAGGAGAGTGCTCCAGTTGGGAAAGCTCCATCATTCAGAGAAAACTCCAGTGGGAATAGAGCAGAGAACAGCTGTATTGCACACCTATGTAAAGAAACTACACACAACGCTCATATTATTTAAAGAACACACAAACACAGACACCCTCAAGTTCTTTCACTTTAGTTTATTTCTTTCAACATCACAAAGGAGAATGATAAAACTGTACTACTGAGCACTGCCTGCTTGCTGAAACCTGCTAATCAGTAGACTGCATGGTTAACTTGTGTGGATCTACACTAATTTCTTTGCTTCATGTTGGTGCTGCATATGGCTGTGATGCATACATCCCCTCCCAAATTCTACTGACACTCAAGACTTTACCTTCAGATATCCACCAAATTCCCAACTGATCTAATGTCATAAGCACACTGCAAAGTCAAATCAGCCATATCCCCGTTAAATTTTCCAAAAGCATAGACACAGATGTTATAACCCTTGACAGTCTCCCTCCTCCGGTCCCACACATCTTTGCTTTCACTATACTAAAGCATGAACTAGCATAAGCCCTATTTCTAATCAATCCCTAGAGCATTATCACTCTCGTTTACAGCTGACATAAACTGGAGTGAAGAAATGAAGACATTCTGATAAGAAAGATGTCATCTCACACACTTTATAACACAATGACATTAACATATCAAATGTAAGTTCTATCAAGTGTGGATACACCTTGACTTTGCTTTGTTTCTCATTCTTTTTTCTTCTTTTTTTTAATCCCAGGAGGATGTTTTTAACGTCAAATCAGAAGTCTGTGTGAGACAAAAATATTTCCTCCCATTAGTCATCCGGGGCCTCCGTTATGAGGGAGCGCTTTGAGAAAAGGGACAGATTGACGTTCACAAAAGACGTTCAACATATGAGAGCATACAAACACCATCAAGCATGAACTCACACATACAAACAAAGATGGGCCAAACACGCCCTGTTAAATCCAATTAGCCCAATGCTCTGATCCCCTCAATGCATCCCTGCCCTTGTCTTGTAAGACCAGACCATCATGCCATTTCATTAGCGCGTGCGCACACACACACACACACACACACACCTTCTCTACCTTCCTGCTATTATAATCAAGTCACAACCTTCCTAATGCACCTCCTATAATCCAATCCACCAATCACTGCTCTCCGTTCACAGCCTTGGATCACATGACTACCCGCATGTTAGCCCAACGCTGGCAGTTAGCACTGTCGTTTAGCACTAATGTTATTCCTTTTTTTTTTCTTTAATGTGATTTGGACAGTCTCAGCCCTGGCTTCCACCAGTCTAGCGCTAAACCCCCAGTGGACTAGGCTAATCACTTTCCAGCATTTCTAAGGGAGACAATGATCCCAGTGTTAGCGCTGGCTAATGACAAGCTAACACAATTAGCTTGGCTCCCTGGAGGAGAGCTCAGAGCTGGGGCCTATTCTTGCCCCACCTCCTGTGGGCTCCTCATCCACTTTTCCTACATTACTATGGAGCCTAATGGCCTCTTACTAAGAAGACAGATGGAACAAGGATGGGGAGGGATTCGGCATGTTCTTAAGTTACACTTATGTGTCAGATATGTGCTGCATCTATGACCACCGATGTTAAATATTACCTCCTCTGCTAACGGCTCCAATGAAGTAATCATTCACTTCACTGCAGGTTTTGACTAAAGATGGGCAGCACTCATATGACAAAAAAAGAGTTTAAAATATTTGAATGTCAGTGGAGGCAATTCTTTCTTACATCTTTTGTCTCTGGTTATGTTAAAGGGAAACCATGTCAGAAAACCGAAAAGTACTTGATAAACCTGTTTCAGAGAAGTGTGATTGAAGATAAAGTTTTACCTACTTTAGAATTGTCCTTTAACAGTGAAATATTAAATGAGTACAAAAGCCCTGTCAGCCATCATCCAAATGCAATCAGGCTTATCAGAGAACCACATCATCAACATCAGCTAATGGGTTGGACTAATGTGGTTCTGATTGAAAGACATAGGTTAGAATGTGGCTAGCATAATTCAATAGTGGAGTCACTTGTCGGTCAACATGGGCTCTAATCTTTTGTGAAAGCTTAGTTTCTCTGCACATAGCAGTAAGTGCACACAAAGTTTTCACTGACTGAGAATTGACAGCACAAGAATAAGATATTACTAAAAACACCTCATGCAATACTGATTGATGAGCTAAAGTTTTAGAGGTAGATTGGACCAAAAGTATTAACTTACTTGTACTTGGCATTCACTTGGTCTGCAGCGCTATGGTAGTTCTCTGTGGTGACCTTGTAGAATTGAGCACTCTGTAAAGAGATAGGCAGAAAAAACTGTGAAAAAGAGAAATATACAAAAATAAGATTATCTTATTCTTAGCCATTTAGTTCAAAAGAAAACATTTCAGAGGTGTGACTTGATGGTATAGCTGAGCCTACACAACTCTCCTTAATCTGCCATCATACAAACATCATTAAAACAGGATTAATAAGGATATTACGGACAGAAGTCTATTAGCAGCTGGGTTTATTGTCCAAAAATTCAAGGCTATCTCTGTGCTGTGAGATTTTAATATGTTGTTCGGTCCTTGTGTGGACACTACATGCTTTCCCCACTGAGTGAGTGCGTGAGTTGCAGGTATTTTTGTGATGTTATGTGTGTTTGTTCTTATCTTCTCACAAAAAGACTGCTGTAATAACAGGCAGCAAATCCTGTAAGGTCACAGGGTCACTAGTCAACAACATACAGAGCACTGTTCATAATCCCCCGGTGACCCATAGCAAATGAACACACAGTAGGACCACTCAACCTGAATTACCTTGTCAAACAGAACCATATAACCCAGCTCTTACACCCTTCATACTACTTTGGGAAGATCTGTTTGTCTGCCCTCAGTGGCTGCTCTGTACATTTATGATCACATAGTGAGAGGTAGTAAAGTGTGATGGATAGCTTGATTGAGTTGTATGCGGTTTGATGCACGTCTTCTGCTGCCAATGTCTTTAAATTAAGAGGATATTAATAATAGTTATACTTGCACATAAAAGAAAAATGATTCCCCAAATATGGTTGTATTTTATATGACAGTCAATTTAGAACTTTTGCTCCATTCCCTGTTGGGAGGTTAAGAACTGCAGTCAACCCAAAATTGTGCAAGCTATCCTATCTACAGAAAACCAAAAACATAAATGACCTTACATGAATTATAGCTACATTAAAAATGTGATGAATGCAAGCCTCTTGGTCCTATTTGCCTTAACTTAACTACCTTGCAAGGAGGGCATTCATCATGGTTCAGAAAAGATCAATGGGAATGAACTGCACCGCTGAAAAGATCAATAGTGATGTGTTGTAGAGCTAAAGGAAGATGGAACATGACAACGCTGACAAAAGGCCCGAACCAATTTTAGTTCTCTTCATTTTGACCGACACTCATATTGTTCATTTACAGGATTTAAAGTCCTTCACTTTTGCACAAGCTGCAGTTAAAGACATAATACATATATTAAGGACTTTTGCTGTTTCACAATTTTATTATATATATTTTTATCCTTTTATCACTCTCAACATGCCCGAGTGTCATATTTAAAGGACTCCAATTGATGTCTATATCCCATGAGTAAATATTAAGTCAAGAAGTGCAAGAGACCATTCTGTCATTTCCAAATAATTTGCAGAGCAGTTTAAGTGACTGATAAAGAAAGAAAAATTTCGTGGCAGGTTTGTGTAAAACATCCTGCTTGATATTAATAAAAACAAAATATAATACTTGCAATGCCATTACAGTTGTCTCTCAGTTAGAGATTAGTTAGTATGTTAAGCATTCCCAAAGTTTAAAAGTTAACTTGTAAGCTCATGCTGTATCTGTGCCCCCTTGGCCTTAAATCAAGTGGTTTCAGTGTAGACAAAGAAAATGTCAGAGCTAAGGAAAAGGATTTAAAAGAAAAGCTTATTCAGAGATAACACAAAGACTAAAAAGAGATTTTGGGGGCTGCTTAAGAGCCAAGAATAAGACTTCCTAAGTGCTGAGATAGAGCAATTGGAAGAGAAAGTAGGAGACGGGATGGGCTGGATTTGGGCTTCTGTCTGGAATGCTAAGCATTAGGTAATAATACCTGCCTAAATGGCAGAGCTGGCACTAATCAGCACACTAATTCACCTGGGAGGAGAAAAGGCCATGTGTGACAATGATTGCAGGACCACTTACAGCACACAAACAACGCACCAGCGCGCGCGTGCGCGCTCGCACACACACACACACACACACACACACACATACACCAATATACGCAAGGTACTCAACCCAGCATGTCTGGACTTGCTGCCAAAAGCTTCCCAACATACATTGGTGGACACATAACTACATATAACAGTTCCACCCTAAAGAAGGAGGGAAAGCACTAGACTGAGAAAAAGCGCTATTTGAGTGATAGCGGAGTGGTCTCAAATTGTGATTTCCTGCTTTTGACCCAACTGATTTCAAGAATAGTTCTGACCTTTTATAAGCCCAGAGGCAAGACAACGTTTAACTCAGTTGAAAACATCCCGCCCTTGACCAAAATACAAGATTGTTCAGGGGCTTTAAAACACAGCCATAGTTTCAATCTCAATAGATGTGCGCCTTTTAACCACTGCCAAGCAATTCCTCATCAATTGATACAAAACTATGAAGCTACAGGAGTATAACCTTATCTCCAACAAAGCCCTGATCATCTCCTGAATAAAACCTTGCTAGTTTATTCATCGTATTTACTCTATTTGCAATCCACTAGGTTTTTAGCTCATCTCAAGCCAAACAAAATGCTGGTGGGGGGGTGTCATAGACAAATTAAGTCATTACTGCTAATGTGCTGCCATGATATGGAGAAGATAGAAGCTGCACCAAAACACAAGCTCCAGCTCAATTTAGAGAAAAAGCCTCCAATTTTTTATGAATAAAACAAATAACTCTAGTGCTGATGTCTCCTTTTTCTTATCTGCTGCTGAGCAGGAGGGTTGAAATAGAGAGACACCCATCACTGGTTAACATTATGGTTCTGCAAAGCTAGAGAAAATGAGGCTCCTGCAACGGGACTGCAATGGGAAACCAAAGAGCCAGCTAAATTGTCATGAGCCTATCCTGCCTACGCAGAACTGACTAAGCATTTCAAGTTTTACTTTGAGGGGCTGGACCATGTTCCAGGGTGGAGATGCACAAATACTACACAGTTAAAACACAAACACTCCCACACTCGGTGTGTTCTTTGCTAGCTAGCTTATAGCGAACACATGAACAGTTGGGGGGGGACCCCAAATGGGTTCTATGGACGCATGTGTGAAAATGACACAAAGCTAAATTATTTTAATGCTGCAAGCCTGAACTTACATCACAGTAATTAACATATTACATTTGTAAATACATTTACATTCGGCATGAAAATCTGACAGTGGTATATATATATATATATTTATTTTTTTATTTTTTTATGTGCAAGAAAGCATCTGACAATAAAGAATACACTTCCTAAAGGTTCTTACATTTAAAAGCAATTTAAAGTTTTTCATTCTTTAAATGACTTTTCTTGCAAAAGCACTCGATGTTGTGGATGTATCCAAAGTCTAAGCAATGCAAAGCTTGCTTTTTTTATGTCTGAGTGAAATGTGTAAACCATAATTTTCATTTTCATTCATGAGGAAGACCTAAAAATGAAAAGAGACTTTAATGTAATGTAGTCCAATATAATTATCATTGCCTGAATCAATATCCGACTTAGCTCTAAAGTGAACATTTCAAAAGTTGTGTCCTAGTATTCATTATTTTAGCCTATGGAGCGTTACTACAACAGGATTGGATTTGTTTTTTTCATAACACAAATGAACATGCTGCTCTGTTGTTGTAAAATCACCATTCCTTGAAAAGACTTCCTGTTAAATCCTTGTGAATCCCATCATGTGGCTATAAAGGCAAACAGACTCAGGCACAATAATTCAACACTGCAGCACAATGTCATGTCTTCACTTCAGATTACTGAGTCTGCGGTTTATGTACCCTGCAGAACCAGAGGCTACACCATCAATTCATGGTGAAACGGATTCAAAAACATCTTAACTCCTACAATACAGTGATGTGACAAGCAAAAACTGTTCTTATTTCTGAATTTTAATTTTATCGCACAAGCAGAAATGCACTTAACATGTTAGCTCCAGTCTCATGTGAGAGAGAGAAAGAAAGAAAGAAAGAAAGAGAGAGGCAGAGGCAAAAAGATTGAGATGAAGAGAGATACTGAAAAGACAACAGACAGTGGGAGATGAAGATAGCAAGTCAGTGGCAGAGACAGAGATGGCGATAGAAGCTATTACAGTTTTTTTTTTTAATGTTCTTTCCCTCGTATTTTTTCCTTTCACAGTGCTGTGGAACTTTGATATGAGATGGCAATTGCTACCGTGATTGTCCTCCATGGGAGAGCAAAAAAATGTAATCGATATACAAAGCGAAAAGAAAGATAGAAAAAAGGAAAAAATTCTTTCCAAAAAAAGAAGAAGAAATTGAGCCAAGGAGAAAAAAAAAGCTAGGAAGAAGAGGGATATAGAGACAGATGTGGCAAGCAGTAGAGTGGGGGGAGGGGGTGGATGGAAAGAGACATGGTAAAAAGAAAAAAATAACACGGCCAAGTTGATTGTTAAATATGAGATTGTTTTACAGTGGGCAGGTATTGAGTGAAAATGTAATAAATATATAGATATTGTTTTCAGAGGCTATTTGGTAGCTGTGGCCCCAATGAGCGGCAGCAGCAGAGGCAGCGGGCTGAGCTGTCTGGGAGCCTGGTGATGGCCTGTCACTGGAAGCCCCTCTGATGAATGGCCATGTTGGATTGGAACAGACGTGTAATATATATCAGAGTTATATTCTCTCTCTCTCTCTCTCTCTCTCTCTCACCCTCGTTTAGATCCTCTGCCTCCTTCTGGTGGTGTGAGAGATGCTGAGGGGAATCCTGAAGTAAAGGGGAGGAATCCAAGGCAGATTGGAGGGAAGGCATGGAAGATAATATTAGGCTGGCAGTACACCCTGACTGAAATCAAATTTGGTGCCTTCTCAAAAAATAAAAGTCCAGAAGCCAGGCAGCTACAGTGTATGCAGAGCGATTAGAAGAACTACAGCTTTGATCCTCCGAAGCCGCTGTGACTGGTCAACAATGTAACGATAATTACCCTGGGTCAATTCTTCCCCGGAGCTTAACAAGTTCAAGAATTTAATTTGTCTTTCCTCATAAAAGTTTATTCTGTGGACTAACCTTATTTCTCATCCAATCCACCCCCTTTGAGTTGGTGCTACAGGGGAGCTGTGTGCAGCAGCAACCCGACACAAGAACATCTTTCACACACCTAAATCATCTAAATCAGGCATGTGGACAATCCAAAATGTTTCATCTGCAGTACCATATCATCCAACAAATGATAGTAGACCACTGACATGATGCAAAAGCATACACAGAACAATGCCGCCAGTAACAATTTTCACTGTTGAATAATCTGTTTAATACTTAAAGCTAATTGGTCATACACTTTATCTGTGCCTCAGGAAAGAGAAAAGTTGTGAATAACAACTCAGATCCCAAGGCAGTGAACATCTTCAAGTGCTTTGTTTCATCCAGCCAACAGTCTACAACACACATATTCAATTCACATTGATTTAAACCAATAAAAGCAGCAAGTCCTGAGACCTGAGAGTTATTTGCTTATTTAATCTAGACAAACTATATCTGTACTGTTAATATATTGTCTTCTGTCCATAGATGCAGATGAGCCACCTTTGTATCTAAAGAAACCCATTAATTATCTAGTCAATATTTCTCCCAGCATCCTTAGGACTGATTATATGAGTGTTTTAACTGGAGCACAGGAACCAAACTACATCAAAACGTAATCTGACATGTGCACCGTCAGTGTGTATGATGTTTTCATACCCACTTGCCGCTAAGCAGGCTACATGTTTGTTTGTTTAGCTGTGTTTGTATCATCTAGTAAATGTGTTCTCTGTGCGGCTTTATGTGGAACATGAGTATACCTGGTATGGAGGCAATTAACCAGGTAGGTGAGTACACAAGAATGGAACATTCCAGCAGTGATGTTATTTGGTAGTCTGCTGGGATTACATTGGGTGGGGAGAGGCTGGACAGCCAGAGCAAGAAAAAGGAGTGTTATTAACACGTCCAAACAAACTGACCCCCCGTGGAGTCCCATGCAGCTTCCTGCACAGAAAGACAGGCTACATGCAATATGCCCACCATTGATCCCAGTTAGACACAGGATCCAAAATTGTCAGACGAAACGGACACATGGTCAGCACTTCTGTTGCACTTTGTATCCACGGTAAATAAATCTCGAATATTAGACAACTGAAAGTTGTGGTTGCGGATGCCGTTGTCTGTAAATATAATGAATCATTTCATTTGTCTGTATAAATCAATATATAAATGTAGTTTGGATTGTCCAGAGCCTGTGTTTAACATTACCAGTTTCTCCCACTCATCTTGAATTTTTATGCTATTTAAATGTACTTGTGGTCCTTCAACCTTTTCTTCACCATACTCTGTCTTCAGCAATGCGTTGTCATTTTATCTTCTTATACGCTTTCTATCGTCTTTCGTTTTTCTCGTTCTTATCTTCTACCATTCATTCATAAATGTCACTTTACCATAACTTCTTGGAATACATTCTCAGTTACAATATTGCCTACGTCTCTTTCTCTTTCCCTTCCTCGTGTTGAATTTTTTTCATTTAGCTTCTATCTTTGTACCATCTCTCTCTTCTTGCTGTCTGTTCATCTCTCTATCTCTGTCTATCTCAATCTTCTGTGTCTCTGAAGGGTGAAGGTGATTTGTTGACACTTTGATCGAAGGAATATTGACCGGAGGCCAATATGTTTGATGGATGGCCAGCGCCGAGAGACGATAATACCTGCGTTAGTTGGGACTCATCACTTCCACCAATCCTATACTGGAGGATACAGTAGAAGTACAGATACCAAAGAAAAAGCATTTTATAGCTGTAATCTATGGAGGTTTCAGTGCAATGGGGGAGAATGCCTGCACCTCATATTATTTGTTTGATCTTTCTTCAAACCAGCATCAACCAACTAATACGATTTTAAAAGGTAGTGATGATGATGTGTTGCTTTCCTTGTAAAACCACTGATTAATTCTCTAGCTTCCCCTGATGTCAGTAAATCCTCTTCTCTCCACTACCCAACCAAAATTGCACAGACCAATGCACTTCCAGTTATTGACACAACTCTACTACCACTCAATACCCTCTGGTTTGGCTTCGGGGTTCATCCGCAGTGATGGAAATTTTGCAAGCTTTATTGACCCAAAGGGGAATGTCTGAAACACAATGGGAGCAAACCCTCACTAAAAAACATTAAAACAAGGATGTTCATATGGAACTCATTTAATCAGCTGAGACAAAAAACTTTAATAAGTGTATGAAAATTCATCAATATTGATGTATGCACGTAAATGGTCAAGCTTAGATAACCAAGAAATCATATTTGAGCCATATGGATAAAAATAAAACCTTTTCACACCGAGAGGACAAAACACATTCAGTATGAGATACTTCTGTCACCCTCATATTCATGTGGGCTTTGAAGAATACGAATGTATGTTTGTCTGTGTCTTCCACAACGAATCTGTGGCCTCACAATGGTGTGAAATTTCCATTTGGCTTTCACTATAAATGCCATTTGACTTTTTGCACCCTCTGAAGGGAAGAAAACTCCCTCCCAGCGCGAAGGTGTCATTTCAAGCACATTAAATAACGGCTTTGTAGCATTCCTTAGACACACTTATGATTTGAGAGCAGCATGAGGGTGTCCTCTTTAACACACTTTAACAGGGCGTTTGACCCTGGTTCCCTGCCTTGCGGGCATTTCGCACTGGGACCAGCGTGAAGCTGCCGTTTGATGGAGGCTAAGCATGGCAGTTGACCCTGGTCCCCCACCACAGGACTCTGGTTTGACAATGAACATCAGGGTAGTGTCATTTTCAGGGACAGGAGAATGCACACAGAGTGGAATGGGATTAACCCTTTACCCTTCAGGCAGAGGAATTTAGAGCAGAAAATAAAGAGAAAAGGGCAGACAATGACTGACAAGTATGGCGTGGCTCAGAATGAAGGAGAGAGAGAAGGGAAATATGACAGCTTCACACTTGGGCCACAGGATGAAGAGAAAGAATGCATGTGAATGTTCTTTTGTTGAGCTCTATAGTGACTGATCTTGTTCTTTGTATGTACACAGATATGATGGTTTGAGTATACTGTGTGTCGATGAATGCATTATACATTAAGAAGTATGTTATCTGGTAACAACATTCTCCCAATATTAGGTTGACCCACCTGGCATTTGGTATAGATTTCTGATTTATGGCTCAACACAACTGAGCAGAGAAAAAAAGTTAAAATTAAAATCTATTTAGACTTTCTTTTTCATATCTGACTGAGAAAAGGGTTTTCAAAGCCAATATTGATTGAAAATGATGCCATGAGAATGAATCACTACTGTAACATAAATCAAACATCATCACTGGATTTCTGTGGTGAGTGGCAGAGCTTAGTTTTATGAGCTGGGTAATACACCTAAGTCTATTTCTCAGGTTGGTGTATGGAATAAATTTTCTCTTACCCTCTCCTCCAAACGGGCCACCTGCTCTCTGTAGAAAGCATCCTGCATCTTTAACTCCGCTTCTCTGGCCTCCAACTGCTTGGCCTAAACACACACAAAACACAGACAACACACACACACACAGAGATATAAGACAGAAGAAAAACCATTACTTACGTGGTCAGTGGAGCATTGCCAATTTTAATAAACCAATCAAAAAGCAAACTCATTCATAAGTGTACATTCACAAAGAGAGAGGCCCACAATTGAGATCAAAATAAGTTTGTATAAAGCAGACCCATTACATCACAACAAAAGTGGAGGTTAATTTGGCTGTTCATATAGATACAGAAACTGTGAAACACAATGCAAATTGCGTTGTGCCTGCAAACAGATGCATTCACCCACAACAGGTTTTCACACATTGGAATATGTTCATATAAACCTGTGTCCATGGGTGTGAGACTGATCACGGCTTGGGGAATACTGTATGAGCTTCTTTGTCCGCTTATGTTCAATCTTGAGCCAAACCACTATCAGGCTAAGACGATAACATCAGTTCTCAGCATGAACTAGCAACATGGTTTGGTGTATATATTTAGCCAGCCTACCTATCTCCACTGTCCTCCAGTCCACTATGACCTTCACTAGATGTATGGCTGACTCTGGGTGATTAACAGGACAGATAAGACCTGGATGTATCTTCTCCCAGGAAGAAAAAAAAAAAAAAAAAAAAATACACCTTTACACTTCAATAGAGAGCTAGTGAACCACATCAAAATTAAATTGAAATTTTGAAATTTTGAAATTTTAATAATATAGACACAAATAAAACAGGATGTAAAAACTAGGAGAACTAGGGTTTGGTTGTTGATGTGTTTTAATTTGATACATTTATTCAGTTGTTTTAACATTTGTTAAAATGATAAGTTAAAGAGAGGTTTACTGACTTTGGAAATTAGTTTAATTGAAACGTGGACTGCATATATCAAGCAAAACTGCGTTTCCAATTTAAGAAAAAAAACAAAAAACCAAAACAAACAAAAAACCACAACAAAACATGTCCTATTCCAAAGTGTATAACGATTATATAAAATAAAGAAGTTTGCAACCAGGACGAATCTGTATTATAGATCCCTTCTGTTAATAAGTCTTCAAAAACTGGCTAGAGTCACAAGCTCATCTATAATGCTACGGAGCATTTGAAGCAGGAGAGCTATGAGGAAAAGGATCATCAAATTGCAGAGCATCTGAAATGCTGGCTGAAAAGAAAAATGTTAAATGCCAAAGAAGTTAAAACTGAAAAGAAATTCCTTGATGCCATCATGCAGAAACACAGGACTATAAAGTCTCGGAGAAAGTAAAGCCTTACCTTCTGCCCTAACTCCTGAACAAGGAGAAGCATTGAGGGAAAAAAACAACAACAAAAACAAGAGAGAGAATAAGTATAAAGAGGCACTGATTTCATCCGTGAACTTCTTCAAAGTGACATTTGGAAAGGTTTAGTATTCAGAGGTTAGGGGTGACTGACTGCCACACTGTTCTGCTTGAATACTCACACTTCATCCTCACTCTGTCATATACACACATCAGTACATACACACACAATACATATGGTATATAATCATACAGCATGTGCAATGTTCATATGCAGTAGCATAAACTCAAACACACAGACACGCACGCCACTCTGCTGTGAAGATTACTGTATAGAGAGCAGCCATGCAGATAGAGCACTGATGCCTTTGCTCGAAGCACTATAGGATGTTGAAGTAGACAGCATGAACAAAATACAACCTAAAGAGGGAAAAAAAATTGCATTACCCTGTCCAATCTCAACTACACTGATAACCATCCGTGTCTGGCTGCTTGACGCACTGCAGGCGGAGCTGCATATTCTATGCATTGTGATGAGTGGCATAGAGTATCACAGAGTGTCTGTCCATGCATGACATGACTGGGGGAAGTTTCAAAGTCAAGGGGGTCCTTCCAAGCTTCCCTACTACATACAAGACAGAAACATACCAACCAATACTAGCTAATGCTCGGACGTCTCCAGCTCCATAGCCAAGTTGATTTTGTCTCTGCGGTACTCAGCTAAACCTAATATGAGCCTTATGATGCAGACAGGCAATTGTCTCCATTGTGTCCCCTTGCAAGTCTGAAGTGCTATTGCATAGCCATTCATTCATCTTCTACCGCTTTTCCATTTCCAGGTCGCAGGGGTGCTGGAGCCAATCCCAGTTCACATTGTGCGAGAATGGGGTACACCGTGGACACTTCACCAGTCCATCTCCAGTCCATCGCAGGGCCAACAACCACTCAGAGTCACCAGTTAACCTAAACATGATGTCTTTGGATGGTGGGAAGAAACCCACGCAGGCACGGGAAGAACATGCAAACTCCACACAGAAAGGCCCCAGGCCGGGAACCAAACCCATGACCTTCTAGCTGAGAGGCAACAGCACTAACCACTATGCCACCGTGCTGCCCTATTGTGTAGCCTGTGTTATACAAAGACTAACACTGCCTACACTTCATGATAGACTCAAGTTGGGCTTATATGAATGAGTGCTGGATAGATGTCGTCTGAAAAACACCCTTAAATATATGATTCAACTACACTACAAGTAGCATTATCATGACCTTTAAATGTGTTATCGACTGTGTTTAAATGTGTTATTGAGAGTGCATTCCTCCAAGACCTTACAGAATACACTGGTTCATATTGCCGAGGTGCCAAAAAACTCCTCCTATCAACAGCTCAATTTACCAGGAAGACAAAAAGGGATGATAGGATAGAGAGGAGCACAGAGAAGAGGCTTGGCAGGGGGTTGTGTACTCTCACAAGTGTGTCCAAACTCAATGTTATGCTGATAGGTGGAGACTAAAGAGTTTAGCTGTGCAGAGATACACAAAAGATGCATACAGACGCCAACAGTTCAGATGCTGATCTGAATTGCACACATCATTGCGTGCACACATACACCAGCCGTAGCAGCTGTGCCCACAGAGAGCGGGTGGAGAGATAAATGTGTGCTTAAGGCGAGACTAAAGGAGTCATTAAAAGAAGTGTAATTCTGACAGAAATGTGTACCCAGGGATTTGTTTTGCTCACTTTTGTGAGTATGTGTGTGTCTCCACTCATGCATGTGTTCAATTTTGATGCAAGCAGGTTGGCCCTCCTTTTTGGGGACACACACAGGCCCAGACACACACACACTATGTCAGGATTATTTCCGACTGATTAACCCCATTCAGCAGACTTTAAAGATAATCTAATCACACTAAAGGCCAAACAATGGGACAGACTTCACCACTGCCCATAGACCTTTTGTTCCCCTAATGAAGAGGTGGTCGTGGGTGGAGGAGGAGAGCGGACATAAGGGTGGGGGGAGGAAGAAGGACAGAATTAGGCAAGAAAATGGAAGTGAACTTGAGAGGGGGTAGAACAGCAAGATAAGAGACAAAGAGGAGTAGACAATAAAAGGTGATTTATCATTGGAGATGTCAAGTATGTAGAAGTGGCAAGCCACTGAGGTGGAGTGTGTCTCTACAACTTCAGAAAGTTAAAGAAAAAAAAAGTATCAGAAAGTATGGAAAGGAGGGGACTCCAGGAGCACAGACAGTCATTGCTTTAGTGGAGAAGATGAACACCTATGAGTAGTCTTAAAACTGAGGGTGATAATTCATTAAGTCAATTCACTAATTCTAATTCAACTTCTTAGTCTCTAATTTCCCTGTGCACCAAACCTTGACATAGGGAAATAAAATACTTCAGTAAAAATAAAAATTCTCATGACAGTATCTCCCCAACAGGGTGAATCCACATGCTCCTGTTTGTAGCACAGGACATTCGTATTAACGGCAAACTTCTACATTCTCCTTCCTGTATCATCCTCTCCTTGGTATATTATCAAGTACAGTGTCACAATAGCTGAGGGTGACAGGCGGCTCAGAGTGAGACCGTGGTGGTCAGATTAAATGGCTCGTTTAGGCGAGGCAAATGCCTCTGTGAATATCAATTAGCCAGCCGCTGAATAATTAAGGGAAGCCATGTTTTTTAATTAGCCGACTGCCGCAGTTTGAGCCTGGAGCGAGGGCGGGGAGTAGAGGATGCAGAGGGATGAAAACAGGTGGATTTTGCTGCGTCAGCCTCCCCCCCCCCCAGCCTGTTCTCTCAGATTTGCATCCATACACTATTTCTTTAACACCTGCTTTTGGTTTAAAGTGTTCTCTGGCACTGGATGTTTTCTTTTACATCATTCCACTGACTGAAATAAAAAATGACTTCTGAATGCAGTGTTGAGTAGCCCAATACCTACTGCATCTGTGTGCGTCAGTGGATACATCATGGACTCATTATGATAAAGAACTATAGTGGAGAGCAGCAACTGTTTCAGGAAGAGTCTGAAAAGAGTTAGGATTATATTCAAGTTGAAAAGTCCTCAGACAGATAATGATACAATAATAGCCAAGTGACAAAATCAAGTTCAAGGTTGATTAATTTTCATTTGCATGTTTGTGCATGAAACTAAATTTAAAGTCAGGTCAGGAAGTGTATAACAAGGGGAAAAAAAAATCTATAAAATGATCTATAATAGCTCCATAGTAGGTGAAAGTGCGTTCAATGAGGCCCGGAGTTTACCAATCTAACAGCCTCTGGTAGAAGCTCCATTTAAGCCTAGTTGTTCTGATCTTAATGCTGTGGACCATTTCCAGAGTCTCCATAGGGATGAGGTTTGAGTGCTTGGATGTCATCCCAGCTAACCATTTTCTTTTAACCATAAGCCTGACATAAGTCCATAACTTTTTTCAATAGCTGATCCTGTCATTTTATATCTCCTGCCAATACAGGGGTCAGATCAGAAAATGTTTGTAGCAATTTAGACTGAATTGTCAAAATACTAATTTGGTCATTTATTTCTAAAGACTTGTTTTAAAATGAGAAATTCACCAGTACATGAATGATTTCTTAGCCTTACACATTGTAATATAAAACCAGTTGACTCACATACTGAGCAGTCAGGCTCAGTCTTTTTGTTCCCTCCTGTTGCATTAATCATCTTGTTATAACATAGATATGTATTGCTATGATTTTCAGAGTTTGTGACCTCTATGTTGAGGACCATGAACTTAAGCAACAAGATCTTCCTATGACGGAATTCAATGTATGATAGGTTCACAAAAGTAGTTGGCAAGTGCCTGTATTTACAGTGAGTGCTGTAATATGTCCTATTGCTTACAAAAAAAGTCTGATTATTGCTATCATGCAGCACTTCTGTAGATTACATTTTTCACTTCACACCTAAATAATGGAAATCCTTGCTTGCTACATGGTTTTAAATTACTGAATGAGAATAATCTTGTGAGATGACATGATCAATAAAGCACATATCAAATCTCATCACATTAACTAATTGCACCTCATTCATAACCTTGTTCCTTTGTCTTCCCTCGCGACCTCCATCAGCTCAGACCTGATTCACCCCTGTCACAAGTAGCATCATAATCAATGCTCACTCACACCATTCATGCGCCTGCTGCAGTATGGTGGGTCAGAGCTACTCACCAAGGCCCATCTATCACAGACCTGCACAAGAGCACCCTGTGACAAACTAATACTGAAGCCACGCATCTCTGTCCTGGGGGGGTGGGGGGGATCAAAGGGCAGCACAATGCGAACATGCTCGGGTGTTAATTGGCATGTTTGAGGTGCACGTGGCTTGTGGGAGGTTAGAGATGGACGGAGAGAAGGGAGGGCAAGTTCATGGGGTAGAGAAGATGAAAACGAGGGAGAGAGCTAGGTCAATGTGTGGACGGAATATGGATGACCAGATAGTTGAAGCAGAATTGGATTTTTTGACAGTTCTTGGGTGAACTGTCATATTAAGCTTGAAGGTAGGCGAATATTTTTAAATGAGTTGGGTTGGATGAACAGCAATGTTTTACTTTTTTGCAGCCACAGGCGGATACATGTATATAAATAAATTACACACACACTTCTAAAGCCCAGGTTGTTCTTGGTACATCCTTTAACTGCCTCTAAAACTGGTGCAACTCTATCTTTAAAAGCTATCACTGGCAGATCAAATCTAAGTGATGGAGTGTAAAATGATATAACCCAACACAGACCTTACTGGCAGGATTACACATTACCCTTAAGAGTCACTAATAAAACATCAGTCCTGGTTGCGGTAGCTGTAAAACTACATTGGAAACCATTTCCTTTGACTGGTTAATTAGCATCATAGGGTTTTACTGAGTGGCAATAACACTTTGGTTCAAGGGTAGCTATTAGTCTCCTCAGGAGGTGGTAGGGTTATGGGAGATGTAATCATGTTAAATATAGTGCGGTCAGTTAATGGGCTTAACCTTGACTGATAACACTAAAGGACAAAAACACTGTAAACACACATACTAATTGGGTCAATATTGAAATATTTTCTCAGCAAACGCTAAACCTCAGCTTGGGTTATCGTAATGTTATCGAAAATGTTCAACGTATAGTTTTTTTATGGTTATGAAAGAGCCAGGTTAGCACTGTTGTAAATATCAGAAACATGTTATATTTTGAAATTTAATCTGGCTGTGATTTACAGGACACATGGCAAATTTAGGAGGGAGTTCAACTTGCAACAATGGCTGCATGCTGTTTGAATCAGCTATGTACATCTAGATTACCATTCCACAAGGACACCGCAAAATAAATTTGACACAGCCACCCTTTCACAAAATAATCAGGAAGCATCCTCTTTTGGGGAACTTATATCCAAAGGAATGGTCACAGTAAAGCCAAAGGAAGCAGTGGCATCATTAGTGCTAGTGGTGGTCAAGAAGTCTGCCTGTAGCTTTTACTTTCAATCTGCTACGCTGTAAGAATCAGCCTAATTTCTCAATACATTTTTTCATTTTCTATATAGGTGTCTATTGAAACTTACTCATGCTGTGGAAATTCAGAAAGTAATCCAGTGTATATGACAGCAGAGTGCAGATGTGGATTTCTTGTTGTCTGCTGTTACAGACTGCAGAAGCACAACAGATTATCAAAACCTTTCAATGAACTTATTACACTGTCAGTCCACATTACTTCTGTAACTTAGTTTTCATTGCGTCTGATTGTGGCATCCAACCCCCCCCCCCCCCCCAAAAAAAAACCCAACCAAACAAACAAACAAAAAAAAAAACTTTTTGAAGGGCAAATTTACCCAATTTAAAATCCTGGTGTGGTGGACATATAGTGCACAAAAAATTAGACTTATTTTTGACCAACAAATAACTGAAGAACGGACCATCCGCAGATGAAAAACAGGAGACGTGAATGCGACAGGCAGCAGGCAGAATTACTCTCCTTGGGGATCTCTTAGCACAGTGAATAATGATTCTGTGACCTGGCAGGTCATAGGGCTGACCTGTCTGGACGGGGACCAAGAGACCAGGACAGGGACCAAAGGCCAAGAGATGTAGGTGGTGAATGTGGGTGTCTCAGTTTTAGTGTGTCTATGGTAACTGCTGCCTGTTTAAGGGCACGTTGGAAAGAAGTGTCTGTGTGGCGTCTGTAGTGCATTGACTGTGAAGAGGGGTCAACAGGGGGCTTGATCTTAAGCAGCTGGCCTTAATAACAGTGTCAACCCACACACACATTTACATCTCTTTTGGACTGTTGTTCAAATAATATACTAATATATTTTAGGAATGTAGGTTCACAGTCTGAGATTGACAGCAATCATACCCTCATAGAGTAGAAGATGTTCTCAGGTTTGAAAGGTAGGAAATAACACGAGAAAATATAGGAAAGGAATGAGCCTCTAGTGAAAACAAAAGGACCAAGAAAATCTGCAAAGGTTTAAATCCTGCTAGAAACATGAAAAATCACTTTTTCTACTCCCAGACACTTCATGCCCCTAAGCCTTTGTTGGATACACCACCTCCACCACTTCACTGCCAGCTCTGCTGAGGGGCAGCAACAACGTCTGCTGGCTCAGGGATTGATTAATTGGCTGATCAGGTGCCTGCAGTGTAAACTGATTGATTGATCATCTTGTGGTCGGAGCTGCCTTTATCTGGAGCCCTGGGGAGCAAACCTCTGGAGGTCCCCAGTCATCTGTCATGTCCAACACACAGGCGAAGACGAAGGGGAGATGAAGACCTGGGGGTTCATTATCAAGACATGGGGGGCATGTATGGAGGAAGTCTCAGCCATGATGGGAGTAGGAGGCATGCCAGGAGAACAATGGGAACATAAGAACAAAGAGGCTGAGTATAAAAGGAAGGGAGAAGATGCTCTGGTGCTTATATAGCAATACACATAAACATACTCATAAACGCAGACGGGGGAGGGAGTTTGCATATATATATAAAAAAAAAAAAAAACCCGAAACAAAACAGCGCTATCTACTAATCAACAAAAAAAGAAGTATACCAATATTTTAGAATTAATAGAAAATACTCATACTAAATGAAAAAATTTTTTTTAGCTTATTTTATTTGCAAGAGATTTGTAGCAAAGGTTTTTTCTACATATATATGATCTCCACTCATTTATAATTCCTGACCACATGCCTTCTTAAAAGCGAGTAGTGATAGTAATGGGACACAGATAGAAGAAGGTGGCAGATGAAGTGTGGAGAATGGTAGTATGCATTCAGTCTGACACAAAATAAAAGCCGAAAATTCCTTTACTTGATGGAAAAGGACACAGTGAATGACCTGCAAGTAGAGAGAGGCATATTGCCTTTGGACAACAGATGTCCCTGGTGAGGAAATTGAATGTGTGAGAGAGATGGAGCAGAGAGGAGAGCACGGACAACCTATAGCAGAGAGTGGGTAAGAGGAATGTAAAGGGGACGACAGTGGGAGAGCACATCTAGGGAGAAATGTGGAAAACCTCAGGATATGTTACTGACATTGGACTTGTGCCTGCAGCATGCCAGTCCAAACCTGGATCTGTGTACATTATGAAGAGCGGCCTCCTGTATGTGTAGGTGGCTGAACCCTTGTGTGTAGCTTAGACGGCTTTGAGCATACTCTACATTTCTCAGAACACATGTGCTCATGCTGTGCATTAATGCATATTCATTCTACCCAGCAGCAGGTGGGCTTGCAAGGCCTGATGCCTATCAAGTCCATGTCAGCAAACTCAGAGTCACCTCTAATCCAACAACCACTTTAGCTGAAAACAAGCCTCTTCCCCTTTCTTTTATGCCTGATTGACCAACAATAAAGTTCAAAAAGGACATAAACGTGAAAAATTATTGTAATCTTCTCCTCTTAAATTAAGTGTTATTAGGTGTGTGTTCCCTTGTAAGCATCACTTGTATCCTTCATAGTCCTTTCTAATTGTATGTCAAAGCACACAAATGAGTAAATGAATATTCCTCTTTCACCCTATTCCCATGAAAGACTTCATTTTTTTGTAGTTTTAAGTGTTGTTTTTAATTGGTTTGTTTCCTAATTGGAGTTTGTAACTTGTTGCAAAACTGTTTTATGAATCAATATGTCTCATCTGCCTTGTCCTTACGCATCCATGTAGTGTTTATCCTCTAACTTCTCACTGCTTCGACATCTCATCCAGATTTTCTGCTGTTCACAGCCTTTCTAACCCCCCCCCCGGCTTTTTTTCCCCCTATACGTTTAAGTTCTTTCCATCATTCAATCAAACTCTTTCCCTCTAGCACCATTAGCTGAGCCGGCTGTTCACTTCCATAGAAGCTCATTAATACCACTCTCCTGTCTGAGCCAAGAGGGAAAACAGAGAAAAAGACGAAAAAAGAGGAAAGAACAAGTGCAAAAGAAAATACCTGTCATATTACACATCCAACATATCTCCAGCCCCAAATCACACACTCAGAGAGACACACACACACACAACGCTGTGTCAAAGTTAAGTCAAGACTCTTGCTTTTTTTTTTTACATTTGGAATTCTAATGCTTAAAGTAAGTTTCAGTTTAGTGAGTGAAAGAGAGCAATAGTAAAAATCAACTATTTTCAGGAAAAATACAGGCTGCAAAGAAGCCAGGACTATAAAATCCCCAGATTTGGAACCAGTGGCATTTCATTTATCAGTGAAAAGGGCTAAAGTGTCAGGTTCATATATTCCCCCATATCACCCCCTCTCCTTGCTGTTAATTTATCATTTTGATTTTCACTTTACCAATCCGCAAAACTTTGTTAAGTGCTTATTGGAGCAAATGCAGCCATAAAAATTAACACTGTAGCAAATAACAGGCTGTGCCATTAAAGATGTGCAGCATTAAAAAAACAAAAGCAGGCAGTTACGGGGTCTTTAATGATCTGTTAGAAAGGCATACTTACAAACCTGCCAAAATGAAGTTTTAATAAAATGTGTGTCGTCACTTGTTGTATATTTATCTTACTGTACAAACTATTTACATTTCAATTACACAAAGCTGGAAACTTAAAAACACTTTTTTCTAACTTGGCTGGGCAATTCTCAGGTGTAGTGGTAATTAATTGCTATTTTTACAAGTCAAATCAACTCACTGGTCAGACAAAGGTGGAAAAAACCTCAAACACAAAAACTGAGATGAGTCATTCCAGCCAGCTTTCCAGAATCTTTAGAACAATTGGGAAAAACATATACATAAATAGATACACAGCCCATTGAGGCCAAGACAGCTAATTGACTCTACAAGGTCTCTTGTCAGAAAGAAGCTTTCCTGACAACACCGTCCATCCATCAATTGAAGTACTGCAGTATCCCGGGCCCACCACTGGCTGCTTGCAGCGCCAATTAGCTGACAGGGTGAGGGCCTGGCACAGAGAGCCAGCCACAGGCCCTGCCAATTACAGCCTGACCTCCCATCTAACTCTAATACTGGCACAGTGTGTGGGCACCACACCCAGGACAGGGCTGAGGCGCGGCCACCAATATGTAAAGGACGGTTGAATGGACATCCTCCAAGACCAGAAAGAACCTTAAAAAGACAGGAGGGGGGAGCTATGCATGGAGTACTGTTAGTAAGAAATAATCAAAAAGGCAGTGGTGCAGAGTGCTCATTTAAAGTGACCTCACACAGAACACATTTAATAATGCTGTGTTCATTGAACAAACCGAAATTTACACAAACACAGCATTCGTCTACCTCTTGAGAAAACTTGCGTTACCAAACTGCAGCTTTAAAGCAATGATAAAGCTCAGGTAAAACATCTGATTTTCATGCTGGCAGTCTGTATTCTTTCAGTAGCTTAAGAAAGTAATGGCTGGGGGTTGATTTAAATTTAAAGGGCCCTTGAATGATTTTATATACATACATAGAAGCACGCAGTGACTGATTGATCCCCCTTTTAGACCAGTATCATCTTGTTAGACCTGTAATTGTACCTTTCCCTCTTCTCCTCTGAGCAAATCAGTGAAATTCTGAAAAATCTTTGAGAGCAGCGGTGCCAGTCATGTCAAAATCCACTGACTGCTGTCTTATGTATTGTCTAGAATCATAACTATTACATTGAAAAAAATAACTAAATAAAATAACACTTATTTAAATTAAATTGCTAATATTCATTCACATTATTTTCTCAAAGCCACAGGAAGCCAGGCAGAGGGATGAAAGAGCCGCGGGTTACCGACCCCTGGACTAGAGGAACAATCTCACTCAGTTTATCTGACAGGCTGCTGGTCTTAATTCTAGCATCATCTTTGGGTCTAAGTGCATCCTGTAATCTATGCAACATCACCCTTATCCCTCCCTTAATCCATCTGCAGAGCATTTGAAAAAAATCAGCTTTTACTTCATATACACTACCAGTCAAGTGGACACACTTTCTCATTCAAATGAATAGGAAAGTGTGTCCAAACTTTTGACTGGTAGTGTAAATCAAACAGACAGACCAGATCCAGCTACATCAAGCCTGGCAGGGCTGACTTTTCCAACAGTAAAGAGAACTGTAGTCAGAGATAGGATGCAATTTGTCCTTGGTGAGCTGAGCAATCCCAAAATATATGTAAATCACAGTTTACCACCACCTCCCTTTATCTCATTCAAACGTAAAAGAAATGAGGACCTTCTCTACCCCCAGTCTTCCTTCTACTTTGATGTGGAGAGAAAAATAATAAGTTAAGAGAAAAAGAATTTATTTATTTATTTATTTTTTAATACCACCAACAGGCACCAATTCAAAACCCAGCAAGTCTCCTTTAATACCTGGGAAATTAAATTGTCGGCCTATTATCAGCCAGGTCCAGACATCTGTATCTAAAATGCAACTGTGTGCAACGGAAGTACACAAGAGTCACTATGAAAAAAAACCGTGAACATTCACTGGAGACTGTAGGAGTACGGGCTGAGCAAAGGTGGAGGAGGTGGTGATTGGGGAGGGGGATTTGTTGCGTTAAAATTGTTACGCTTTACCCAAAGTCATTTTCAAACCAGTCAAGCATCAAATGGAACACAGTTTAAGGAAAGAGTAGGTACTAATTTTCTCACAGGATGGACATGGTGTGTGTGTGTGTGTGTGTGTGTGTGTGTGTGTATAGGGAGCAAAGAAACATTCCTGGTATGCTGCATTATCGCTTGCTGTGATTACAGAGTTGGTGGGAAAGGAGAAAAAAAAAGAAACATCGAACATCACATTGGCAACTGTGATGTGCATGTCTCACAGAAAGATATAAAGATGGAGACAGGGGAAAAACTAAAAGCTTTATTACATTTAAGAAGCTGTGCATACGACTGAACAACAGCATAAATATATACATTTGAACTAGACTATAACCTGCTTAAACTAATTCAGTCTACAGGCTTGGAATAAATCCTGCCTTTGTAAGGGTTGTAAGACTCAGTTGTTATTGAAACTGTTATATAGAACTGTGTGGTACTTTTGGAAGCTAGTGGATTATACAGGTGTTTCTATTACTTTTTGTAAGAAACAAAAAACTGTCTGAAATTTTAGTGTAAACAAACCATTGCCACCAGCTAGACCCGACCCAAGCCAATGTTTGGAGCAAGGAAAGATTGATGACTCTGAGTTTGATTGAAAAGTTTGCCTCGGGGTTAGAGCCTGTGTCTGGGTGAGATGCTGCGGCCGGTGATTGATTGGCCGCTGGGCCAGTTTGCCTCTGCAGGGAGGAAAGCCAGAGAAAATCAAAAGAGGGGATGTTGGAAGTCTATGATTTCATTAAAACACAGATGTGTGGACTGACAGATGGATGTGGACTTATGTGGAGTTATATGACTTGCTCCTGCCATGTGCTCATATATCTCAAATTTGCTAATTTATCAGGACACGAGAAGATTATATTTCTAGAACTCATTCATACACTGGTCTTTTCTGGTTTGTCTTTAGTTTTGTAGCCACTGAAAAGACTCCTCATTGATGCTGCTGTAAATGATTCACTAATTGACCTGTTATCTAATTAAAGGTTTATATATGTGCAATGAATCTGGGTAACTCCTTGATGAGGCTATGTTGACCAAATAAAGCCACAAATCAGCTCCTTCACGCCAGGCAGTCTACTCATTAAACCCCACTCATCGAGAAATTATTCAGAATGACCACATGAGCAGAAGATACAGTCTTTATTTATACAGACTTTATTAGGTTGCCAAGCCTGCTGAAGACTAAACAACACAGTGGTAAGTGTTGCTAAAATTTTCTTTGATATTCATAGCTACTGTGATCCCCAGCTCTGACAAGAGTAAAATCAAAAATCCATCCATCCATCTTCTAACGCTTTTCTGTTTCCGGGTTGCGGGGGGTGCTGGACCCAATCCCAGCTCACTCTGGGCGAGGGCGGGGTACACCATGGACAGGTCGAAAATCAAAAATGACAAACCCAAATTAAGAAAACAACTCAAACCTCAACTCATTCAAATATAAAAAAAAATCAAAGAGGAATCATGACTGCTTGTTTCTCAACTTTCCAATCGCTGATCAAAGAACATACATTGCCAAAATCTCAAAAATACCGCTTTGCCTCTAACTGCCATGCACCGCTGTGTACTCCAGTATTCCTCTTTCCTTTACTGTTGTTCCCCCTGAGTGGCAGAACATGTATGAGCACTGACACTGAACATGTTGCCCTCACATAACACCACCCCAGGACCCCACCAACGACGACGGCGACGACAATACACAGCCATGCCTCCACTGCTGTGAAGTTCAATTAATGGTGGACTTCCTGGCCAGCTACTGGCTGTCAGCCTGACAGTGAAGGGAGTGACTGGTGTTGGAAAAGCCTAGATGACACACAGTACCACGAGGGTGGTAGGAACTATCTACAGCCCAAGCCAGACTCTGAACAACTCACTAGAGCAATAAATATTAAAACAGAATCTAATTTATCGCTGATAAGTGTAGATGCCTCAAACTGTTTACTACAGGAACAGATGTGAAAAACACTTCTGGCTTAATTTACTGGTTGGCAAGGTGACAGTGACACAAGTGACACTTCTATACCATTCATGCGAGTGTTTACGAAAAGATGGTAAGAACGATATGACGGTGATATTCAACTCAGACATTCAAATGAGAGGGAAGAGAATAGTTATGTTCCTGTTTATAAAAAAAAAAAAATGCACATAACTTATGACAAAATTACTTTCCATAAAATTCAGCACTTTATTCTCCAAAAGTATGGAGCAGGGTAGAATAACAAAAAATAAAAACAAAGGATCTTTCAGCTAAGTACAACTCAATAACATCTAAATGAAACCTACTATGGTCTAACTCCATGTCTTAGGGCAGTTCCCCAGAATGCGTGTCACTGTAATTGGTGCAACTATGGTTGGAGGTTATGGCCATTACAGGTGAGCATGGAGAGGCATAACCGCTCATAGCATTGCTCTTATTGTGTGTGAAGTAGAGGAGGGGATGTATGGGGGTCCTGCTGCTCACCGTGACCTGTATCTTAATGAGGGGGACAAATCAATACTGCACGGTGACAAAGAACCCAAGAACTACAGCTGCCAGGCACAAATGTTTTTTCAGCAGCAATGAACCTGAGAGCAGGGTTAATTTACATTCAATTTAAACTCTTTGAAGTGCTATAAAATCACTGATGCAATAACAACAGGTAAATTTTGATCAAAATGTTTCTTTTCCCAGAAATTTGGTACCTACCTATAGTACAAAATCACTTTCAGTTCTGAACAATAAAACAGTGATTTCCTACAGATCACCTTTAAGGTGGCTGGTTGAGGATTTCATCCTTTGTCAATGTGCCTTTTATTATTGCTCACATTTCAAAGACAAGACATGTCACCGCAGATCAGGTTATTACATGACATCTCTGTCACTTCCTCCATCTTTACAATTTTATTATTCTTTTTATATTAAACCAACTTAATAAAAATATAGAAAATATAGAAAAAAAATCTGTCCCTGACAGATAGATTGATTGTTGACAGATGCAGTATTTACCAATGTAGGTAGCACTCTCCAAACTTCTTCACTCTCCACCAACAATGTAATTTCTCGACACCAAAACTGCCAGAGGGCTGAGATAAATTCAGCAGTTTCCAAAACACTTTCACTTGTTGCAGTCATTTAAAAAAAAAAAAAGTAATTTTCTTGAAACATAGCAAAGCATTGTGTATCACTCACTCAGATGTTTTTTCGGAATCAGAATAAGCCTTGGTTATTAAACCAAAAGCACATTTCTATCCATCAAACTAACTTGGATTAAAAAAAAAGGAAGTTATGCTGTGCTCTGCATTTGATGGCTGTTAAATTGACAACGCAATAGTTATTTTTTTTATGAGGGCGCAGCACTTAAGCATTATTCTATTTTTTTGTGTGTGATTTATCCAGAAAGCGACTTACAGTATAAAAGAACAAAAGCTTGACTTAATCTAATGACCTGGTTGTTCAAGGACATAACAGTGCAGCATAAAGGGATACACATGAGGTGTTAACAGGTTCTCTGGGGAAAAAAAAGGACTGAACAAATCACCTCTGAAAGCTTCATCAGCCACCAGATTATGTGCTTAGTACAGCAAACCACAACCTCTCCCCGGAGCTCTTTCTCGATCAACGTATTGACTCTTTTTCCAGCGATCAGACCCAATTTCACCCGCAAATTACTGATCCTCATGTGTCTTACAACACTGCTCATTTAATTTACTTAGTAACGTATGACTATAGGTATGGCTATTAAAGATGTGTTACTTGATGAGAAAAGAATGGTAAAAGAATGCATATATACTCACATGAACTTATTTCAGGTTGAATATGGTAGTTGTTGGTTTTTATGCTATTTTTGATCTGTTTGAGTCAATGCAAATAGAGTCTCACACTAGGAAGCAGAAGGGAAGAAAGAGATATTCCGGAGACAGAACACGCACACATACACAAAGGACCTTAAAAACACGTTTTATGTTTCATCAAAGTTGAGTTCAATGTGGGTAGCGGACAATCCAAGAGTTTGACAAACACAGAGTGAAATGACAATGGGCTGGAGACGTCATGGGCGAGAGGCTGCCTTCTAAAATGGAAAAGTCCATTTACAGTTGAAAAGAACAGTGGCTGTGCGGAAGCGTCTGACTTGGCAATTACATGAGTGGTAAGAACAGCACTGTGCCTCACTGATAACCCGTCGGATTCTATTAAAACTCCAGCACTCCAAAAGAATGCTCAAATAGAAGAAATTATCACACAGGCGCATACACACACGCAATTTCAAAACAGTAAAACTCTCTGACAATGATTCGTCTGCCGCAATAAACGTGCTTTGAGGAAGTGGAGACAAAGTGGTAAAAGAATCAACAAAATCAACTGAAGGGCTGTATGTATGATTCTGTGTGTGTGTGTGTGTGTGTGTGCGTGCGCGTTAAAGCTCGTACAGAATGCGAAACCACTGCAGCTCCTGCCAAGTCTAGTTTCAAAGACTGCTAATGTCCCTGGGTTAGCCCTCAGGCTACAAGGAAAATCTTCACAGCATATAGGAGGAAAGGTTCTCTTAAGCTGAGGGAATCTGTACTTCAGGAGGACACATGCAATGACATTCACACTGAGTCTCCTGTGTGACAGTTCAAAAAGAGCTCCCCCCACTATGCTGCTCCATACATAACAAATACAAAGCAGGTCTTAGATCCGTGCCCTTTCTCCCCTCATTTGTCCCAACTCCCCCTATACAAAAATTAGATAACATAAAACCTTTGAGTGAAAAGGTTTTTTTTAAACCAAAGCTGAAGGGGGAAAAATACCTCACGCCATGTGTCTTGCTCCCTTGCTATCTCCCTCCCTCTCTCACGGACTTCTGTTTTCATTTTGATTTGATCGCCATTCCAAATGAGGGATCCCTCATGCACTTGTCCGACGGTGTGAATCATGTCAACGTTTACCTCTCTCTCGACAAAATGGTTCATTTTTTTATTACACCAATGGGTGTGTGAAATGAGCTATATAATCAATAGCACAGGTTTGTAAACAGCAGCCCTTCTCCAGGGAAAAAGTACTTTCTTTTTGAAAAACAATGCACTACAGTGTGAGGTAAAGAATGTTCATCTGACAATGTTTAAAAGGCCAATTTACAGGAAATAAAGACACAGGCAGCCTGGAACGAAGTTGGCTTCAATAATACAGCAGGGAGTAACATGGAAGAGGACAAAAATAAACTACGACGTGGCTGCAGTACCAATAGGTTTACCTACTATATGTTGACAAAAATGAACTGCAACTTTCATCTGACGGTCCATTATGTAAATACCACTATGTTGCAGATTGGAAATAACCACGCTAAGAAATATAAAACATTTTGATTTATGGTCGTGTAGGATCTGGGGTTGAGTGCTGACCAAGTCAAAAGAGTTCTTATGAATTATTGCTTCCAGCAATGCTCACACATTCACGGCTCTGACATTTGTCACTTCACCAGCTAAGATCTGTCGATTACAGAAAATAGGTTCACTTCTGCGATAGAACAGGAATGTGTGAAAACAGCCGCTTACAAGGTCATACAGTTAAAATGTTCAGTGTCTGTTTAAAAACTGTAATGCAGCCTTGAACCACCTGAATGGTTAAAATGGTAGGAAACTGAACTTTTTCCCCATGTCATTTTATCTTCCCAGAGTAGATGCTTTATATCTACATAACAACTTACAAGGAGCTGAGCACGGCGCTTCTCATCCTCAGTGGCGATCCTCTCCCTTATGACAGCCTCCTGAAGGCTCTCCTGGGCCACGGCCCGCTCCAAAGACAAGATCTTGGACACTTCATCCTGAACCTGGGACTGGGCATCAGCATTAGCCTGCGCTTTGACACGGGCTTTCTCCGCCTTCAGCCTGTGGAGTATTACCAAGAATTTAAATGCATAATACATACACACATATATATATATATATATATATATATATATATATATATATAATATATTATATATATATAATAATATATATATATATATATATATATATTATTTTTTTTATTTTTTTTTTTTTTTTTACAAATTTCAATACATTATATACTCATGACTACACAACGTAGTGTAGAGACAGATAGTTGCAGAAAGATATAGTGAAAGTAACAAACTTCATGGTACAGGAATACAATATATTCCCAGTATTCTTTCCCTATAGATATCTATATAATGCATGAGATGCCACTTATATCTTAAATGAACAAAGTTAGGCTGGTAGTGTCTAGAGAACTGCATTGAATACCATGAACCCTTTGTGTTGCCTTATAAAAATATGACTGTATATGATAAACACACACACACACACACACACACACACACACACCCCTATTTATAGCTTATTCATTAAAAACATAAACTATATAACAATACTATTACTAAAACACAATTTTTCCTTAAGCAGGACAATGAATGGCTTCATAGAAATGAGATGTGAAGTGTTTTTTCCCAGAGCAGCAGTATTTTTCCCACGTTCTCAAACCTGCTGTATGCTGCGCTGTGTGCTGCACTCTTGTACTGTCTCCTAATAGAATTAAAATTCAATTAAAATTCATCCATTCACACGTTGCTGCTGTTCCACAGCTGGCAGAGAGGGGGCACCATGAAGTAAACATTCAAGAATTCAGTCTCAGTTTGAGTTCCCTTGTTATGCCAGTCAGTCTACATGTGTCATACTTTAAATCAATTGTTGATCAGTTAGTCATTTCTAAATGACTTACATTGAACAGCAATTTAAGCGTAATGCTGATTCAGACAGAGGCACTACACTCTCTGCAGACACAAGACCAACATTTAACCCTGTCACTGGGATATCATAGTTGCCTAGCAACACACTCCCTATTTGGCGACAGTGTGCTTGATTGGAGAAGAGCAACATCCCTGAAAACCCTCTTCTTCACAGTTTTCCTCTGCTAGAAATCAAGCATTAGAAGCAAGGGTAAATAAACAGAGAACAGATGGAGCAAGTACCTGAGTGAATTGTAACTACGAATGAAGATGGCAGGATCTTAATGAACTGACAAAAACCCTAAGAGATCTCGAAAAGGTAACCTTGACGAAGAGGGAGGGGATGCCTGAGAGTGATGAACTGCATTTTTATCACTGCATGATGCATTTCACAGGAAGAACAATAATTTAACATGATAATCCTCCACATTCAAAAAGAAGCCATCTATGATCCATCATTTCCCTAATTTATCACTTATTTGCTGATGTCTATAGTGAAAACACCTATATCATAACAACACATTATTAAAAGAACACATTTTAATTTAGTTTCCCCCATTTTTCAAGCTGTGCTTTGAAAAGGTGTGAAATTTTTTGTTTTTCTATTCATGAACACGAATGTCAAATGCATGACTCATTTACAGCCTCACCAGGTTTGTGCACTGCTTATTATGATAATTTAAGTGAATCATGCCATCATTGCCAAGTGTGTGGAAACAGGCATGGATACAGTGTGTGCCTTTTTCACCTTGGAGCTCTGTTTTCTGGATATTATTCACTGATCTGTCATTGTGAAGGTTTTTCATTTGTTATCGCGTTTCAAAAAATCTCATTCATCTATTCACTCACCTGTGAATATACCCAAAATTTAGACAGTGATGAATCATGATGGACAGGCTGGTCTAACTGATCACCACCCCGTGCCTTTGGCTTTGAGCTGATGACAGGTAGGTCAAATGAAAGTATGTTTAATGTCTAAATGCTGCCATTTGCCCTGTAATACCACTAAATGTCAGAGGGCAAGGAGAGCCAGACAAGATACGGGGAGACAGAGAAAAAGGCAGGAACGAGAGGAAGAAGCGAGCGTAAGTAGTGGCGACATGACATGTTTGGCCCTGAGGAAGTGAAGCAAAGAGGGAGTGAAGCAGAGAGTGGGAGCAAGAGATGGAGGGAAACGGAGAGAGACCAGCCATGTCCAGTCTCACAGTCCACTGGGCTGCACACATCAGCACACTCCATCCATCACCAGGCTCCAACTCTCTCTTTCTCTCTCTCTCTCTCTCTCTCTCACACACTCACACACACACACACACACACACGCAGGGAGCCTTTTAATTGCCTTTTACATTCACCATTTCCCCACGATCCATGCCTCCCTGCCTGTACTGCTAATGTACTAAGGGCTAAGGGTGGCCGTATCGAACTAAATATCGATAGTATTGATACCAACGTTGGTACCACTTTGCGGATCAATTCTACCAGGATGAGATTAATTCTTTTGTTCAAGTTTCTCTTTGACGTTCAGTATGTTATTCCCAATTCATCAAAAAGTAGACGCATGTGTCAAGCACAGCTCGCTCTCTGGTCCCCCTTCTCCCCGACTGCTGGTTTGCTGTCATGTGACTCAGCCGGGCCAAGCAGAGAAAGAGGAGGATTGTTTGGAGTTTGTAATGAAATATTTTAGAAAAACTGAATACAAAGTGTAATTGAAAAAGAAAATTTTAATTTAACATGTTCTCCAGTAATAATTTTGTAACTTTTATAACATTGTTTGCCAGAGAAAAAGTACCATGCTATTGTATTTTTGTCTTTGTCTGAAACCTCTACCAAGAAAATAATTTAAATTTTTTAATTATTTGTTCCCTAGTAATATTTTTTTGTACTAAATAAAAGGAAACATAGCTTTGTTATAATACAGTTATTTCTGAATCTCGGTTTGAAGGGAAAAGGAATGGAAATTTTAAATACAGATTTTTCTTTTGTGCTAACCCCATCCTAACCCTTTAACATATGACGACACACTTCTTGCCCCCTGTGGAAGTACAAAGTTTGATTAGATAAAATAGTAGTAGAAAGAAAGAAAAAAAAAGCAGCATGATAATATATGAATGGTGAGAAAAACAACTTTATCAACATCAGTCCAAACCAAAAGACTAGGACAAACTAGTCCGTTGAGACTTCCTCACAATATATACATATACACACACACACACACACACACACACACACAGTGTAACTGTAGTCATGTTTTGCTAAATTGTGCTCAACTGTTGTTACCAATTACTTATCAACATCACATCAAAACAAAAGAAATTTCTTAATTCATGTCTCATACCTGGAACCTTTTTACCATTCCATAAGTTCACCTTGTACTTCCTATACTTCTGTACTTCTCATTAAGGCTCCTACTTGTTGACCTGCCATCTAAAGAAAGAGTTTCTCAATACAGTCTGCCTGGCAGGATGGATTCTGACAGTATGGGCTCAACCCAAGTACCTTGAAACAAAGGCATTTAAAAGCCCACTGCTATATTGATGTTAGAAATAATGTCGCTGAATGCTGCCTATGAATATTTTATGGAGCTCTGCACTCCCACTGACACACACACACACACACACACAAACACCACACCTGACTGGGGCTATGAAATGCTGGGACAGAGTTAAAATTAAGCATAAGGGAAACAAAGGACAGTGGGAAGATTAATTTAGAAGGGCCTCTACACTGCAGAAACTGCAGAAAGAACATAAAAGCCGTTTTGTTCTCTCCCTCTACCAACAATTAAAGATAACTACAATGTTCTTGGTGCTCTAACCAAGCTTCATCAGCAGCTAACTGTCAAAAGTGGATATCATTGTCTCTCTCTCTCCTCTGCAATTGTCTTTTCAAATATCAGACAAGCGTGAAGCTCAAACCATCAACATTGTGCCATATAATACGGAGAAAGAGCCAGAGTTAATGCTCCACCTACCTAACTGCGTGGAATAAGTTCAGAAGCCTGATGGTTATCCTTCTGTATAGGCACTATGATAATGAGCTAAAACTGGGCAATAACATTAGCAACTATTGTTGTACGTTTGCATTGAACTCTCTCCAACTGATTCTCTTTTTTCATACAAGACCACCTTGGGCAATACACAAACCACAGAGAGCAGATTTACAGGGAAATTGGATAGAGTCAATAACCATAACTGTTCGACTACAATAGTTCAACTGCAGGTTACGGAAATAGGAATTTCTTTTTCTTCCAAAACATTATTTACTTTTTAAAGCTGCTTAATAATCTGGGAAAAAGACCATAGAACTATAAACTGTAGTAAAGTGTTTTGTTGGAAATTACATCTTTTAAAAGAAGATAGTGAAAAAATAGACAGATGTATAAAATTCATATATACACAATATATGAAAGAAAGAAACACAATGCACCAAAACATAGAGGTTTTGAAATATTTTAACCGCTGAAACATATGGACTTAGGGTTTTTTCAGCGATTGGTGCTGCATGTGTATGTAATGCATACAATGCATACAGCTTTAGAATCATACATGAAAACTTTATGGAGGGTCATTGAGATCTTGCTGAAAAGTTAGGAGGATACTGCTAGTTTATTACTAGATCATTTTGGGTGCTTTGGAAGGCTTGGACTAGACTGTTGTTGCTAGGGTGGTACTAGATGGGCAAAGGGTGGGTCCTATAGTTCATCATATGGTTGGGTAGAGAGGAGCTATTTGCTATAAATATTTCTGTAGGTACTAGAGTATGCGGAGATGATGGGCCAGGTATTTGGGGTTGTGTTGGTTAAGTTGTCTCCCGTTGTCAGTGCGCTGTTACTGTGGTGCCTTACGTTTTTACTGTTTATTTCCTATTGTTATGCTTTGCAACGTTCTTAAAAGTGGTATATAAACAAGGGGGGTGTCATTGTTGCCAAGAGTAATGGAAAGTACGGTAAAAGGATCTGATCAAAGAGTAATATTAGTAATCCAGGGATACTTAAAAAAAAGTGTCATAACGCCTGTCACACATTTGTAGCACACTGAAGTTGGATCAAGAAACTTTTTTCCCTTTTTTTGTAATGATAACATCATAACTTTCTAGCTTTGTTAAACTGAGTTGTAAGTTGTGTGTCAGGAAATTTCTTGGCAAACAAGGATTTAATAAAATCTAAAAAACTATATGGGCTACACTATCAATCTGTATCTGATCTGTAAGCCATTAAGAATTTAATACGCTGGCTTGTTAGCCCAGGATGGAGGATAAAGACTCTGAGGGAAGGTCAGTGTTTCCACTCAAAAGTCTGAGATGTAATAATATCACACAAGGTAACACAAGGTGCTTGACAACATGCTGAAATAATAGGGAGACATTTCACAACAATGACTAACCTTTAAGTGTACACTGCATGGACACAGACACAGGAGATTGAAAGAGGGAGGTAAATGGAAAATGTGAACAGGAGTAGAGAAAATAGAAAGAAAAAAGCCAGGGGAGATTGAGAAACAGAACAAATGAGATGGCTGGAGGAATACAGGAAGTATGGAAAAACAGAAAGGGAGAGAGTGACAACAAAACAAGAAACGGTAAGAAAGATGGAGAAAAAGTCTTCAGGAATAACATGGAGAGTAAGAAATTGATTGAATGGTGACACAGGATGAGTTAGGTGAGGGAAGAGGGGCAGAATTGTGTAAGAGTTTGTTTCCCCCGTCAACCATCGTTCTCTCATAGTCTTTTCTCAGAGTCGTTCTGCTCTGGTGCCTCACAGAGAAGTGGCAGAGGCAAATCTGCTCCCTGCAGCCGTTCTTTGCTACAAATGAGTATAGGCTGCACCCAAATGAACCCTTCACAGAGCCCTTACTTTACTCCTATCAGAGCAAAACATGCAAAGCCAGATCTCTGGAGTTCATTAATGGCCTTAAAGCCTAACAGGAGAAACACTACCCAATATAAATACCACTGTTCCTCTAGTTTCCCAAGATCTATGAACCCAATACAACTATACTGATCAGTGCAGAATTACAAAGCTGACCGTGTAATCACATCATTCATCTGCTAATGTGTCCTACTCCTCATTTCCAGTCAGCTCCCTCTTGTTTAACAAAAGCAGAAACAACCAGAAGAGTTATGACAGACTGCCAACAGGCCCTCATACTGTTGACTGTTTAACAGTAAAATCTGAACTCATGTATTGTGGCAGCTGCAATAAATAAATAAGTGTATTTTCATGAAGAAGGTAAAGAACCAAAGTACAGCAGGAGTCTTTATTGGGGTTACTCAAGTAACTTGCACGTGTATTCTGTGATCAGGGAGTTTCTGTGTTCAAGCTGTGTTGCTGTTTGACTGCAGGGTTCTATAGTGAGGCACTGTGCAGTCCTGTTAGCTGAGCTATGATACACTCAAACATAAAAAATATGTTTTACTCCAAAATCATAGCAAAAGCTTTCCAGTTTCCTTGCTGAGTCTTCTAATATAGACCATAATCAATCACTATTATCTGCACTGTGGGAGAGGGAAATACCACAACAGTTTGAGTATGACTTAACAATTCTAACTGACAAAAATATCTATCATTTATTTCAATTACAAAAAACAAACAAGCAAAAAAAAAAAAACCCCTGCAGTCATTATCCACCAATAAACACTAATTAAGAGAAAAGTTCAACTGAGGCTGCCAAAGAAGAAGTGGAGGCATAGTGATGTGCTGGATATGTCAGCACATCATTTCATATCCTGGTGATATTATGGAAGACTACATGCTGGATTAAGTCACAGCAGAGAATGTATTTGACGACTTAAACCACACTTTCACATGGTCAGGCTTGAATTGGACAGCAGTCTCTGCATCATCTAAACAAGTGGTTGAATTAAGCTTTACTGAACTCTTAAAGGGTTTTCTATCCCAGCATCATTACACTGTCATTTACTTTCTGATTTACTGACTCCAGATAAAACCCATCAGTGAACTCTACCTATTTGGTTCTCCCCAATTCCCAGAAAGGACCTTGATGACTGTTCCATGATAACTGCTGACCAAACCATTAGCCAGTAAAATGGACACACGTGCATGAATACACATTCACACAAACAGAACAAAAATACTGCAACAAAATGGGCAAAAGAAAAAAACCAACAGCAAACAAAACCATGTTAAGTCTGATATTAATAAGCATCTACACATATACACAAGCGTCGGCTAACTGATGACTGCTTATTTATTATTCCATCCTCAGTTCAGTGAAAATGCAGTCAACACTAGACCAAACAAAAATTGTGGGCTTGAAAGCTGGTATGATTTCTATTAATTACATGGAGGGCATAATTTTGAAGCACTTACTCTTCTGAACAGATGTCAATAAACAAACTGCAAGAAGCAGTTACATGAAAAAAAAAAAAAAAAAAAAGATTGTGAGAGGAAAAAAAAAAAATCAATAGACAAATGATTTCTCAACGCCTCTTGTTAATTTCTCTCTTCCTGAATGAGCTTAAAAAATGAGGCTAATTGCTAGGCTAACACTACCAATTCCTGGATGTAGAAAGGTTATGCGCCCCCACCTCCTCCCAGTACAAAGGTGCATTTAGTAGCTAAATCAGAGCCATTCATTCACCGGGGTCTGCTGGAGATCATCCAGGTCTATTAAAGGGGTGGGGTGGGGTGGGGGGGGCAGCATAATTATCGGACATTATGGCATGTGCACCTGCATCTTTAGGGCAGAAAAAGAAGTAGAGAGATGAGGGGAGCACATGAGATGATCGGAAAGGGGAAGAGGAGCGGACTGTGTACACTTCTCAGATGAAAAGTGTGTTTCTTCATCAGGTAGGGCTAATGGATCACCCACTCAACACCCAGGAAATTACCTCAGGATAGCACCCCTCTTTCTGAGGCATGATTAATTGATCTGGAGTGACCAAGAGAAGAAGAGGAGAAGCACAAATAGGAAAAAGTGCTGATGTGCTTTGGAAGGAAGGTAGATTGGAAACGGGAGGTGGGGGGCCGGACTGCTGATGACCTTTTTGACTATTAATGAAAGCAGAAAATTGTCAAAAGTGAAAATGTCTTTAGGTTCTAATAAAATCCTGGAACAGGAAATGACACTAGTGTATTAGCCTGATTCAGTCTATCAAAATTTAAAAAGAGGAAGGTGGAGAAGATTCAGAGTTCCTGCAACCCCAAGCACAAGTCCCACTCCAAAACATGAATTCTGCTAATAAATTTACCGTGCTGTCTGGGTAAGGTAATTTAAAAAAATTGCTGTTCTGTTTTCAAGGCTGTGTAGTGTAGTAGTAAAGAGTGTATGTGTTTTTGTGCAGGTATCTAACCAGGCTTGCAGCTCTTGCTCTGCCTTGGCCCTCTCCTGCTCCATGCCTTTATGCAGCTCGTCAGTGATCTTCCTCCTCAAGGCCTCCTCATCAACTAAGGAAAAAAAAATAAAAAGACATTAACAGAGAGAAAGAGAGAGAGTATGGGACGGTTTAACGACAGGCAAATGAGACTTTTGGGGACACTGCAGAGAACAATACTTGTCAAAAACAAAACAAAAAAAAAGACAAAACAAAACAAAACTAACAAAAAAAAACACCCATGCATATATAACAAAAAGAAAAGCAAGAAAAAAAAGAAAACAGATGATGAAAAATCTGCATTAATCAAAGAAATTTTAGGCAGAATAAACATTCAGATTGTAATAACTGAGTAACTATGCTTTCTATGGCATAAAACCAAAACACATTCAAACACAGACATTAAAACCACATACTGCCTTAAAACACACACACACCTTCCATCCTAAACCTCAGCAGAACACCATCCTGTCTACATATATTCATGTCAGGGGCATCATACATGTATGATTCTATGTCTCCACAGTTCTATCTCGGCAGGTAATTAAGCATGAAAGTAAAGATGCCAGCTGGCAACCAGGCCAAAACGTGCTCTGAAGACAGAAGTGCCATGCAGTGTGCTGCGACACTGCAGTGAGTGGGGGAGTGTCTGAGTGCCTCAAGATTACTCTCCCACTGCATTAGTTAGATGGGATAATCCCTATTATCAGAGTCTATTATTACCTGGTAATATGCAATAACAGCAGACCAGTTGAAAGACAACCACACATTCACACAGAAAAATTTAATTCAGCTAAATATGATTAACAATACAAAGCTTAAACTGAGAAAAGCTGTTAATTCCTTATAATCTTGGGGTGGTGAAAAACTGGCAACAAGAAAATAAATAGCCACAAAGTTTTATTCAGTGTTTATTCTGTGATTTTAAAACACTTTACTGCTTATGGGTTATCAGTCATGATCAACATCTGTGGCTCTTTAAGTCCTATAAGCATTAGAAGACATACAATACCCTAATTGGCTTTGCACACTTCAATGTGAAGGTAAATAAATATTCTTCAAATTGAGCTCACCTACTTTAGTTTTGTTGTTTTAATGAAAAAAAAAAGTCTTGGAAACAGTTTAAAAACTGTCACACAACGTCAAGTGTGATATCATAGTTTACTTGTATGTTTAAAATGTTACTAAGCACAAAGAATGCCTAGCCAGTTGTCTTGAAGACGTGTTTAAAGCATTTTGAGATATGATGTAGACACACGATGGAATAACAAGCTGCAAATCTCTCAAGGGGAAAGGTAAAAAAAAAAACAATCAAACCTATTAGGACCACAACTCTTAGCTTCAAATTGATATTTTCCAGAGCAGTGGTGATAGTATCCTTTAAATACTGACTCACAGAGATCTACCTCAACCTCAGTGCCTTAGATATATTCTGTTTTTTGTTAAAGATCCACTTCTAATGTTACTAACATTAAAAACTGGTTGAAAAACATTTCACTATTACACAAAAGGTTGAATCTTTAATAATACAAAGATAAAAATTGGACTGAACTGAAGGTCAAGTTAATGCAACTGGTGTCAGTGGATACATTCAGTTTATGCTCATTAAGAAAAATCTCTTCCTCCAGCTTTTGTCGTTTCAGTTCTCGCCTCCTTCAGCTGCTTTGGCATACGCACTGTTAATAATTTCCTCTCCTGTGCCATGAAAGTGCCATTCCTGCTTGAACACGCAAAACAAATATACAGTCAACTTAATCCCTTTTCTGATTTCCACCCTCTGTAGGCTTTTCTTCTCTGTGGCAAACGACACCTATCAAGAACTCGCAGTATGACAACGATTTGCTACACTCAAGGAACTGAAAAAGCATCAGGTGGAGGCAGGTTTAGCATGACAGGGCTTCAGGAGAAACACAAGAGCAAACACGGGCGCTGACTGACAGTTGACAACTTTTTGCTGCATAGTGTACCCTCAAAGATAGAGACTGCTGTCACCTACTGTCCAGAGAGAAAGAAAATAATATCCATCATGGTTGACAGCACTGAGAAGGATCATTGATCTCACTGCAGAAGAGAGTCTAATTACAACTCTCTTCCTGAGAAAAGGTTCTGCAATAGGGATGTCTGTCATGTAACATGAACATCATTCATTCATTAGAAACATAAGAGAATATCACTTGTATATGTTGCTTCAAACACTGTCAAACTTTAATGTACTGAGATTTTTTTTTTTCAAGCTACGATATCATAGGAGTCTGTGTTTTGTACAGAAACACAATTATACAAAAGTAACAACAAACTCTCTAACCTTTGACTTCATACCTGCCTCTGTTGCTCCTCTCTATTCTTTAATGTTTTTGTGTGCATCAGCTTTCAAATTGTCCTATTTCTATTCTTTTTTTTTTTTTTTCTCATTCATTCATCTTCAACCGCTTATCCGTTTCCGGGTTGTGGGAGTGCTGGAGCCAATCCCAGCTCACACTGGGCGAGGGAGGGGTACACCCTGGACAGGTCACCAGTCCATCACAAGGCCAACACAGAGAGACAAACAAGCACTCATACTCACACTCAGACCTACGGACAATTTGGAGTCACCAGTTAACCTAAACATAATGTCTTTGGACGGTGGGAGGAAACCCATGCAGAGAGGGGGAGAACATGCAAACTCTGCACAGAAAGGCCCCAGGCCTGGGAACCGAACCCGTGACCTTATTATTGTGGGGCAACAGCGCTAACCACTATGCCGCTGTGCTGCCTTTTTAATTTTTTTAAATTCTATTTATCTATTTTCTATATTTTCTAGATATGTGCGCATTCATTGTGGACAAAAAAAATAAGAATTTAATTGTCCAGGGAAACGTGTTCCTTTACTGTACATATGACAATAAAACACTTTGAAACTTGAATCATGAACAAGATTGTTTACTCTCAGCAGTCTCATCACCAACATTTTCAGATGCGGCAGGCCGTTGTTTTTAGTGAAAGAGCTTAGGTAAGGTCACTGTGCACAACAAAGCACTAACCTGAAGGCACACTTAAGTGTTAGATGGGGAGAGTAATGGAACATTCAGCAGCTAAAGAGCCACATATTTTCCTATTAAGTGAATGGAGACTAAAAGAAGAGACAGACTTATGGTTAATATTGGGCTTTAATTCGTCAGGTGGGCAGAAACATGACTACTGAGGAATGCTAATGTTTCTCTATTTCTATCCAATCTGTGAATAAGCAACACATTTGGAAGTTGTTCTCGTAGCCTGTTCTGCTGCCCTTGGCCAAAACAGAATCAATCAGTTCTGTACAAAATGGACAGGCCAATGTCATCTTGCCGTAATTAAACTTGAGATTATGACTTGGAAGAGTACTTGTGCTTTGGGCCACTATAAAACCAGCAGCATTAAAACAGTTCAGAGTCCACTTAATGAAAACCCCTCAATTACTTACACTTCCCCACACAGATCTTTAGAGAAGATGAATAACACTGTGTATGGAATACCTCAAGTGCCACGCTGGGAGGTCAAGCCCTGTCATTAAGAACTTTTTCCATCAGGTAAGACTAGCACTTAATCCTCACCTGCCCTTTAAAACCTTATGTTAAAAATATATAACCCAAAGCAGTGCACTCTGAAAAGTAAAATTTAAAAAATTCTCTAAGTTCAGGCAAGCCTAAGCAGCTGCTCATTTATCACCACATCCTCTCCAGCCCTGCAGAGAGAGGATTCAGATAGCCAGCAGGCCCACAGGGTCAGCCAGATAAACACTGTCTGGGGTCCTTGAGGGAGGTTGGTTGGGGTCAGAGACAATTCTAGATCAACACAGCCCGTGTCAATCTTGACTCGGACATGTAAATGTTACAAAGATTAAAAACTCATCATCTTTTTAGACATGTCCCCCTCATTTCCTTTTGCACCAATCACTAAACCCTGTGGAAAAACCCAAAGAGGAGGAGGAGAGGCGGTGGAGCACAGTGGAGATCATAGACGAAGGCAAATTGCATTTCTCATCAGAAGTTTCATTAACCCCAGGACCCATGTGGAGGGCATAATCTGTAACATTACCACTTCCTCACGTTTCTAGCTTGCGCTTGCTCGAGTCACCGCACACCTTTCACTATGTTCAAATATGAAAAAGAAAAAAAAAAAAAGAACGAAAGAAAGGAAAGCGCCAATAGCCAGATTCCAGCCCTGGCAGGCAAGCGCATTTCAGATTTTCTTTTATTCGTAGTGGTTCCTGTTAATTTAATCTCATGTTATGGAATAGAACTAGACCGATCATTTCACATTTCACAAAAGATAACAAGAAAAGTCTGTTTCAAAAGCAGAGTGATATATTTCACAAGTTTCTCACACACACATTTATGGGCACAAACATGAACAAAGTCTCCTACTGTGCTTCTTTGTCTCTACCATTTTCAAATTCTTTATCCAGCATCTGGGAGACATCTTTAAGCAGACTATTAGTCCAGCACAGTGTGTGGGCTCTGGCATATGAATATTTATAGCACACCGGAGAAGGTGTGGGAAGTTCAACCTTAACTACGGCGTAATCAGCACACATACTGACTCTGGCCATGATTTAGAGACAGCTAACCTGCTGAGAGCCTCACTCGATACCCAGCTCTTGGACACACATAATCAATGTCGGCCTCATTAAGGTCGTAGCCTTTCAGGATTGGGCTGAACTTTGCAACTTTTTAACAAGATTCATATTCATTGTACTCCCCCCCGTTCTTTAAAAAGAGCATGTTTGACCAATTGTCCAAGTTGACTTTTTTCCTCTCTGTAATAGTACTTGGTGAGCTTGGTGCATATTAAGCAGTAAGGTGACCTTGCAAGCACAGTACATTGAAATCATCTCAGCAAATGTCAACAGCATTATTTTTGTGAGATAAATATGAGAGTCACCACATCCTTGCAGTTAAAGGGAAACTATAGTGATAACCCCCCCCCCCCCCCCAAAAAAAAACAAACAAACAAACCCAAAACTTAAAAAAGTGTTGAGGCAGCTATGATGCAACATTAAAAACATATACTCACTATCCTGAACACTACAGAGATACTGTCCAAACAAGAGCTGGACAGTAGCTGGTCTTTAGAGACCTTTGCCCCTTCTCAAACTTTTCATCAGTGTATCAAGACTCAGGAAAATAAATGGAAAGACACAGCAGCAATGACAACAACTTGCTCCCAGATATACAAGTGAAGACTTTCAGCTACGGCCGACAACTCAAGGAGGAAACAGATCGGTGGATTTGTTGTATTGTGCTCTGACAGCAGCAGGCAGCTATTCATAATAGCTACACTCAACAGGCTCCACACCTTTAAAAGAATTAAGTGAGATGCTGTCATATTTATCTGATAATCTGAAAAGTAATTAGCACAAACATTGGAGGAATAATTTGATTCAACATGAAGAAAAAAGGAAACTGTGCTTACTGTGACACCAGAGCAGACAAAAAAACTGTTGAACGTACATGAATAACTCCTATTCATTGATCAATTGATAAGTGACTCATAAAATTCAGTGTCATATCAGAGAAGCCCTTTGACCAAATAAAAATTTAATAAACAACACACACACCTAACCAGCACCTCCTTCCCCTAATGAGGCTTAGCATTTTGTTGTGTGAAACCGTGGAGGTGTCGTTTTAATCACTGGAGTCAGTGTGGCGTGGCATAAGTTGGCCTTTTTTTAATTACCTTACTGATGAGCCCAGTCAAGGATGGGGAAGCTTGCCCACACCCTGGATGCCACCTTGTGAAGAATTTGCACCCACGCCCCATTCGTGCTGTGTAATGAACAGGTAACATTCAAATGTCCTTTGCAGAATATGTCAAGAGATAAGGGACGTACACCCACACTAAAGAGAAACTCAGACTTAAACTTTGCTTCTAGAGATAAGTGGAAAGCGAATTGGTTTTTCTGTGTTTGAGTTCTTGCATACACATTTTTACACTAAAACAATGTAACTCAATTAATGCTGCAATAGCAGTGTAGTCTGAGCCTGTGTTATCTGTAGTAACAAGTTTGACTTTGTCAAATGTTCTTTCAAATTACAAAAATATTATTAAACTTAATATATGATTGATCTTTAAAATTTTTTTTTAGATGTTTGAGACTTAACCTTTTATAAAACTTAAAAAATGCTCCTATTCTACAACACGTGCAATGACACAATAATGGCTTGAAATAATGTTAGCAAATCATCCCAAATTTACATATCAAGAAGTTAAAGAATACATTGATATTCATTTGTACCTACCAGTCTAATTAAATTTGGATTTAAGTCGAAAATTTACCTTCTGTTTTGGGTCAATTTATGGTCTCTACCAAGTCCTGAGGGAAATGCTTCACTAAAGCTATTTTCTAACCCGTTGGTTTGATTTCAACATTCGTATTTTCTTATACAACTCGCATATATATCGAAGCTTATTCTATATACTTCCACTTGTAATGTCTATACAAGTTTAGCATTGCTGTGCATGTGTAAGAGCAGTTTACAATGAACAGCTAGTTAGAAACTTTGTCTGCTGTCTGGTGTTGGACAGGTAGAGTACAGTGAGTTTAGGAGCTTTCTTTACCGCTGACAGCTGCCTATTTTGGATGAACACAGAGCTGAGAGTGAACCAAAACAGTAAGGCTGAGGGCCATTGTTAATGCAAATACTGATTTTAGCTGCTTTAAGTAAAATGATGGAAATTTGAATAACAGAGACTACTACTGAGGTCAACTTCAATATATTGCATGATGTCACGAAACCACAGGAAAGGAGGTTTTAACATGGCAACATTGGTTCCACAGTGACAACGCAGAATTGAAGGCTACTAATTATCACATCAATTTATTAACATCATAAAGTGAACAAATTCATCATGTTATGAAGAATTAGGGGTTGGCAATGAATCATTGTATGACCAAAGCTACTGTGAGAACCATTTTTTTAAATGAAGACTAATTGCAATCTGACAAAAAGCTTCAAGTGGTTTAAAGTAAACATTAATATAATCATTACACAATTTAATGTAGCCCTGACTTAGACCCTTGGGCAGTTCATTTCCTTATAACTTGTGCTGTCTAATTAACTATGCCCCCTAAATTTCAGGATCAAATGAGCCATTACCAGATACAGTTCCATTTCTTCCTCTTTTTTTGTTTTGTTTTAAATAAATCATTCAGTACATTCACACAAACTTTCAGAATCCTGGAATAACACTCACCAGCTGGTTTTGCAGGAGATGCGGGGACTGGACCAGATTCAGGCTCAGAGGATGGACCGGGGGATGCTGACTCCAAGGGGGGCTGAGGAGGAGGTGCAAGTTGTTCACAAGGAGCTGTAAAGTCTGGCAGGGGAGGTGCAGCAAATAGCTCAGCAGGCTGTGGGGATAAAGAGTCCCCTGAGGGATGTAAGGGTTGGGGCAGGATGGCAATAGGCTCACAAACAGGAGGGGGAGAATGGGGATCCAATTCAGGTGGTTGGGGAGCAGCAATGGGTTCAGTCATGACAGGGAGAGGACATGGTGTGGGTTCAGCTACAGATGAAGGAGCAATGGGTTCAATTACTGGAGATGAAGAAGCAATGGGTTGATTCAGGGGGGGAGATGGCTCGATTACGAGAGGAGGAGCAAGTGGAGTGATCCTCTCCACAGCAGCTGGAGCAGGACAGGGAGCAGGATCAGCAGGAGGTGGGAGAGGTGTAAGCAAAGTTACTGGCTCAACAGCTGCAGCAAGAGGATTAGGCGAAGCCGCTGCCACAGGCTCAAAACCTGGAGCAGCAACAGCAGTAGCAGCATTTGGGAGGGATGAAGATGAGAGCACATCATCAATTATGGGGGCGGCTACTACCTGTTCTGTAGGAGGTTGAGGAGGAGGAGATGGAGGTGCAGCCACAGTCTGTGTGACACATTGGGCTGGTGGAGGAGGAACCGGAGATGCAACAGGTTCTACAAGAGGAGAGGAGGGAGGCAAGGAAGTGATTGGATCAAAATAGGGAGGTACGGGCCGCAGCAGGGGAGGAGGAGTGAGTGTTGGTGCCACGGGAGGTGGCGGAGTGGGTGCATATTGGTGCTTAGGAGGTGCTACAGGTTCCCTCATGCGATTGATGACATTCTCAGAGAGCTGCAAAGGATAGGAAAGAAAAAGTTTCAGAGATACAATTCAAATACTAATTTAAAGGAATAGAGTGATACTTAAAATCCATCAATTAATTAACTGTATACCAACAGTTAGATTGCATAACTCCCCATTAAGCCAAAACTTGTCATTCTTACTTTTCTCTTTGTGTCAGGATTAGTACTAGGAAGGCACAACATGTTAATAAGATTTCAAAGTAGAGGTTTTAGCTGAGGACAAAAAACACAGCTGGCTTCCCATATTATTACTTTGAGTTTGTTGTCATATAGAAAAATAACCTTTACTTTTTACGTGAGAGGAAACTGAACAAAAATACCTCAGCAATGATGAAGACATTTCAAAGTGAGCATTAGCCTCCCTTGGATGGCTTGCAAACTGAGTAACAATTGATGGAGCCAACCATGCCAACTAAAGTCTTATCTGATCAGGTAAAGCCTCTCAATCTATATTTAACATCAGCTGACAGCAGCAGGACCAAACCTGTGACAGCTCCCACCTTATAAGGAACTGATGGTCACTCTTTAACCACCTTAACAGCATCTCCCCTTTTCCACCTTTAAAGCTTCCCAGGGAAAACATCACCTCTAGCCATCAATGCAGCGACCTATTAAGTCAAGTTAATGAATCACTTTCAATCATATGTTGAGTAACAAAAAGCAAAGACACGTGGCTGATGACATCACTGTCAACATTTCCTGAAGGATATTCAAAAGTTTACTTTGTCAAATCTCATAACCAGTCACAATTAAATAAAGTGTAAAACGACCTGTAAGCTTCGTTTAGCTTTAGCCTGTGTGTAGCTTTATCAATTAACTAGTTCACTCTGCTGGCAGTGTAGCATCTTGCTGCTTTCAGACAAGACAGAATTAACGAACCATTAAAAATAAAAGCTTAATTCATTACTGTGGCAGCTTTGAGTGGATTAAATCAGTCATGTAAGGGCGGAAACAAGTTAGTGTAATGCCACTTACCCGTATGCCCTTCACCACTGTTATATTCTCGTTCTCATCGGACTCAAATGAGACGCGGCGGTTGCTGTTGTTTGCTCCCATTGTCAGATCGCAGGCGGTCAAAGTGTCACTTATCTACATGGAATAGGGACGATTTATATCCACAAGTTTTTTTAATAGCTGACTGGCAGATCAGGCTTGCTCGGGCCCACACGGCTTCACTTCAACTAGTCAGTACTTCCTTAGCATGACGTATTTTGGATTAAGGCGCAAGTTGATTGGACAGAATTGTTACACCCCGTCTTATATCAGCCATTTTCATTGGCTGTTATTCGAGGACAACATTGTGGGAATTTGACAGCTCTGTGTGTCGGACTCCCAGTGACCAGAGCTAATATAATAAAAAAAACGTTTTCTGAAACCATCACATAATGACAACATTATAATGTTGGGACATTAATGTTATTGTCTGCTTCCCCCAAAATAGAATCTATATTCTGGTAAGATATCCCTGCATGGTTGGATGTAAGCATTGATAAGTGTTCATGCACACAAAAATATAATTAAGTGATTTTTTCATAATGTGGTACACGTGACAGAAATGTGCTCGTTAATGGGCCACTTGTTTTTTTGTTTTTTTTAAACTATGTACTCATTAGATTAATAACAATTCTTTATTCTGTTTAATGAAAAAAAAAAAAATATATATATATCTAATATAATATAAAAATTCTACAAGCCCAACCATGAATAAATGAAATAATGTAAATAAAAAAAACTGTATTGGCTGTTTTCAGTCAGGAAATATGTCTGATGAAAGTAAAAATTTGACAAAGCATTAGCTTTGTAAATGACAGTTTGAATACTCTGCAACATGATAAGGAAACAATGTGTTCTGAAAGCGAAAAGATTTAGTACATTATCAATCTACAATTTCTACTGCAGCTACTTGATATAGCTGTATCAATGTTAATGTATAGGTGTTATATGTTTGCAACTGTCAGTGGATTTGATGAATGAACTAAACACTAACACTGTTCTTCTTTATTGGTGGGATTTGTGTCTCATGTTAACAATTGTTAAAAAGACATAAATTTCATGTTCAATTGACACCAATTTTTTCATCCATGTTTACCTAATGGAACTTGATTAGGATTTTCAAAAGTGACTTTAAAATGTGTTTCACAATTTATCATTACATCATAAATCATAAGTTTGGTTTTGGGGGGGGAAATGGGATAAAAGCAACAAACTAACAAAAACCATCTCTGTTGTGAGTCAGATTATACTTCAGCCAGATCTTTCATGCCAGACTCAGCAGACACTTTACCAGTACTTTAGTACTTTATACTTAGTAGTTTATACTTTAGTATAAATAACGACAGCAAAACCAAAATGCAAAAAAAGCAAATGCAGCAATCATCGATACCTATAAAAATTCCAGAAGATGTGTGAAAGGGAAAATACAAGCAATTTATACAAATTTATACAAATAAAGTGGAAAAACACTTTTACAACTCTAATGTACTGAAACATCTCATGCATTAAGTCGTAGAAAACAATTAGAGAAAACAGAAAATATATTTGCAAGAAGAAGTGTGATGTGAAAATTTCCACAAATACAGAAAGGTCAAGTTTGCATTTCTGAACATTAAACTTCAGCTCCATCCTCAGCAGAGATCTCATCAAGTTTTGCAATAATATAGGAGCATAGAAAAGGTTGAACTACAAGTGTGTTGAGACAGTTCAGATTTTGCATAATTGTAACTTTCTTTCCTATATAATACTTCATACGATATCAATTTCAATTTCTCATACAGCAGCAGAACATTTGATAGGCCCACAGAAAAGTGGATATTGTAAGGAATGACAGTTCATAGGAATCTTACTCCAAAGTTGATGTATGATGCTCAAACAATAACCCAATATAGTTTTTATAATGCTCTCCACTGTTGTTTTTGTGTTTTCTACACTGTAAATGTTTCAGATGATGTGCAGAAATAAATCAATAAAAACCTTTTTTAGAACTTACTGGGGTTGTGTATACTGTAATATTGAGCAATTTCTTATACACAGGGGACTTATACACAGGTGATTCAGATCTTTCACGGAATGTACAGCTTGATCAAATATATATTTTTAATATAAAACCATACACCAGAATGGCTGATCATACTACATGTGCAAAATGAAACATATAACCTGAGTTATACGAGTGAATTGGAAAAATAGGATAGGAATACAATGTTCCAATGAATTAAAGTTGAGGAAATCAGTCATAGTGACATGAAGTATATTTTGAAGATAGATAGAAAGATTAGATGGTTTCACCTAAAGAGTTATCTGTCACCTCTACAGTGAGTATGTGGTGAAGAAATTACGTAGAAATTAAGTATTAGAATGTGCAATGATGGCTTGAGGGGACTCTTTGAAATGCCTGACGCATTAGCCTGAGTGAATGCAGTGCTAATAGAACTGAGACCATTTTTGAATGATAAACATGTATAAAGGATCTTTTGTTGTTATTTACAGCCACACTATTATAACAAACAAGACAATCATAAAAACAAAAACTTTGACTTTGAAGCAGTTATGCTGCTTGGTGATATAATGAAGTTACCAAAAATATTTCATTCAATGATGATGTGAAGGGGACTGAAAATCCCCTTTTCATATTCAAATTCTGTTGTTTAGCACACAGGAGGAAAATTGCAATAATCCTCTACGCTCAGTGATTCATACTTTATATATTGCACCACCTATGATGTGAATATAATTTTTGTCATTGCTTAGCATAATTTTGTGATCACACCTTGCATCTCACCCTTGCTTATTTTCAACAGTCATAAGAATCAGTCATCAGTTCCTGCTTTAAAATTCCCGACAGCCCTGGTGTGTGAAGTAGATATTGTTTGTTCTGTGTTTTCCTCTTGACCATCATCTTTGCAGCTTTCCAGCAACATCTCTTATTTTGCCTTGAACTTGGCTATTTGAATTCATTAGGAATCCATAAATCTTCATCTCATCTTCATTATGTGTTATTTCTTCAAACTTGAGTGCTCTACTCAATAAAAATGTCAGTTGAATCAAGCATGTATGAAAAAGGAATGGGATGAAACACAGAATATGAAATCAGTATGAGGTGCTGTAACCTAATGCAGGTGATGCATTGAGCTTGAGATATGAGACACATGTTTTGTTTGATCCATTTAAAGATAAAGTGAAAAATCCATAAGGCATATAATAGATGCAGTGTTTTGATGTTTCCCCTGAGCTACATTTCCATGGAAACAAGTAAAGAAGTATCTTCTTCCTAATCACCACAGGATGACATTTTGTTACAGTTTTCAACGGGTGCCAGTGGAGAAATGAAGATATTGTATATATACAACCTTGTCATCCTTCCATTGTGTTTGTCTCACAAAGATTATTAAAGCTATTATCATACATTGATAGTGACTAATTCAATTATTACAACCTAAAAATCTCTTCAACATGCATTCCTAAGATGAAGAACATCAATTATTTAATGATCACAATGGCTTTATTCACACCTGCTTAAATGCAGGTTTTTTTTGTTTTTTTTTTAGTTTTTTTTTACAGAGCTCATTTGATCTTAATCCATATCATCTGCTGTTTCTTCAAGGCCTCATACTGCACCATACTGAGATTATGCCTTAAAACAAAGTAAAGGAAATTCAGTTGATGTGATGAAAATGCCTGAATTATTATTCAAAGAGCTGTGAAAGTCGAAACTTACATAAAAAAAACTGCATTTTGATCTATAACATGAAGATGTCCCACGAAGACCTAATTGCCCTTTTGTTTAATCCACACATAGGTCAGCCAGTCAAAGCAATCATTTGGTGCCCAAACACACATCAAGCTGAAAGAAATAACCTTGATGTTTTCTTATTGGAGAAAAGACTAGATTAACTAGATTAATTAGACTGATGGGACATGGGCTGCAGGGTAAGGTGATAAGAACTTCAAAATGAAACTTGGACCTGGGAAGCTAGGATCTCAAAAGAAAAACCTTGGCTCCATAATGACACAGTGATTGTTTGTTTCTTTTCTGTTCATTCTTTCTTTGTTTTTTTTTTTTTTTGGTAGATCCAAAGATCACCCACAATTTTATTTTGCCAGTCCACCAGTGCATCAATCAGGACCAAGGCTGCTGGGAATCGACCTCTTTTGCTCCAGAATCAATGGCCTCCCTCATTCTCATTGGTACAGCAGAGATTGTCAGAGATACAAAACAGGAGAGCCCCGTCAAAACCAGAACTATATGTTCTAAATGGGGGAGGCTATTAACTCACTGACACATATAGTCTCTTTCCTTTCTCCTCTGCTCAACCTTTCCCTTATCAGTCTCAAGAGGACTGGACTGAAAGTGTTACAATGGAACAGTTTTTCTATTGTGATGTTTGTGATGTTTATAAAAAATACTTAAAATGTCAATATTTTTTTTCATAAATATTGCAGGTATCTTGTGCATTAGTGTGGCACTGTAGCATTGTCATTGTGCACAGCACACTGGATGTATGTCATCCAGGCAACACTGTCGATGTGTTGATGGAGATCAATTTAGAAAAATGAAAATGATTAAAATCAATTACATAATACTTTTGTAGAAAATACGTATAGATGCTGATCAACTCTGGTGTCATGTTTACATTTCGAGTTTCTGTTGTTTTCTATTCTCATGTTTATGTCGTCACACTCGTGTGTGTTACGCTTCGCTCTCGAACCACAACTCCCAGGATTCTGTAGTGTAGCCTCGCGCTTCTGTCTTCCTGTTTGGGTGCAGCAGCTGGAAAAATGGCAGCTGAGACAGGGAGATACAGAAGTGCTGTTAGCAAAAACAAAGACCCCTCTGGTCTTCTCATCTCCGTCATAAGGTGAGCTTTGTCGCCTTCTTTAAATGCAGTTAGCAGCGCCGGCAGGATGTCGGTCAGTCCTTGAATTTGGGTTTTAAATCGCACAGGCAGCTAGCCTTTAAGCTAAGATAGCTACGTTAGCACCATCCTTCCTGTATTATTAAGTATATGAAATAAATAAAACAAGTAGTTTTATTTACGATATTTTATGTCGGTGAATGAGGACGGTTTTATTTCTTCTTTCTTTTCTTTCTTCTACGTGACTTCGTAGAAGCATGCCATTTTCAGGCGTTTTTTTTAAGGCTTTCATAGTCTGTATTGTGGGTGCACTGTGGCTTATGTATGGTAATGGATATATTTATTGTTGATAAGTTTGACAAATATATGCAACTTTAAAAAAGAGGCACACCCTGAGACTCCTGCAACTAAACTAAGCGACACTATCGGTGTTAATAGTTAGTATCTCCAAGTACCTCAAAAGTATCTCCAAGCAATAGTTTCTCTTTTGAAAAACCTCGAAGTGGGCAAGAGTAACCAGAGGTCTCTGAAAGGGATCCAGTTGGTCCTCAGTATGTAAGCACATGTCTATTTCTGTAACAAGGAGGATCAAATCATCTGCTAAACATTTACAAAGTTTCTTTGCTCACAGATATGGCACTTACGCTGCTGTCAGATTGAGTTGTTACTGTGTTTAATGTTTCCTTTATTGTAGGGCATGTAGGCATCCAGTCTTGTACTGTTACTTATATACTCACACTGCTGTCAAATGCTTTGTATAAGCTCTGATTTAGCTGAAGCTCAGCTTGCAATTGCTGCTTCCTAAGAGTCTTCATGCTCCACTCTGATGAGACAGCACTGATGCCTCATTCAGATTTATGATTACATTTAATCTTATGTCTCCTTTTACTCTTCCCCCGAAACAGGACTCTGTCTAGCAGTGATGATGTACAGGACAGGGAGACGGAGAAGGGCCGTCTGGAAGAGGCCTTCGAGACGTGTGATAGGGACTTAGACGAGCTAATTGTCCAGCATTATGCTGAGCTCACCACTGCCATCAGGACCTACCAAAGTATCACAGAACGCATCACCAGCTCTCGCAACAAGATCAAACAGGTACAGAACAGAAATGGGCATGTAAAAATGGACACTGGATGAAATAAATCTGGGATTCTTCTGGGATAAACTGGGGAAACAATTATTAAAATACATTTTTTTAATCTTTTTGCGGTCCAAGCCAGAAAGATTACCTAACACAAATCCTGTTCATCAAAAGGAGTAAACTGTCTGACTCAACAATTGTCAGCTGAAGTCCAAAACCTATAGTCCCCTGGACACAATTTTCTCAGTTGTTTTCCTTAAAATAATTCCAAATGTTCAAATCTGCCAAACACAGATTTGTAAAGAAAGCTGTCCAGTTTTTCAGTGCTTTCTCACAGTAGGTTGAACCTGTCATTTAATCTGAGGTGTTCTCATGCAGTTCTGTCTTTAAATGAAGATATAATGTATTTCATTTTCAGTTCATTATTCCATAGGGCTGTTTTCACAGCAGACGTCTTGCAGTCATTGCAGGAAAAGCACACGTGTTAGTGATATCATGAATTTTGATTCAGCTAACCTAAGTGGAATTCACAGGAGTAAAATACTATGTGACCTATCAAAATGTCTTCTGTGAGAAATCCGTGAGAAAAACTTTGATTACAGGAAGAAAATAAAAACAACAAAAAGATTGACCTATATTTCTGTTCTCTATCCCACTGGAAATGTTTCGCTATGATGAAAGTAAGCATAGAAAAGAAAAATCAGTTTTCAGGCTACATGCCATAACTGCAGTGGAGCTCTCTATATTGTGCTGAATTTACTTAATAACAAACAGTTTGGTTTATCCTTTTTCAAAACATCAGACTCTTTTTGGTAATCACAAAATATTTGAAAAAAATAATTGAACACTAAAGCTAAATTATTTTTTTATTTACATTAAATTTACTGTGATCTTTAAATATTATACTTTGATCATTCAATATTAAGAACCAACTTATGTTTACTGAGACATGAGTTTGCTCCACATTTCTGCCACTAAAATGTACCTTTGGGCTAAGTTTGATGTTGTGTCTCACTTCTCTCTCCTCCAGGTGAAGGAGAACCTCCTGTCCTGTAAAATGCTGCTTCATTGCAAAAGGGATGAGCTGAGGAAGCTGTGGATAGAAGGCATTGAGCACAAGCATGTCCTACAGCTACTGGATGAAATTGAAAGCATCAAGCAGGTGCCTCAAAGGCTGGAGGCCTATATGGCAAGCAAGCACTACCTTCATGCCACAGATATGCTGGTGAGTAGGAGGTGATTGTTGTATTTTTTCATTATGCTTGATCTGTACTTTCATACTGAGAGAGACTTCGAAAACGTAAAAATTTTAAAATCGATGCTTTAGCAATTGAATGATATATAAATATCAAACTATAGTATACCTAACTGGACAAACCATACCTGGAATACACGCCAGCTATGCTTTGTCCAGTTTGTCCAGTTGGATGGTGGGAAAGATAAAAAAAAAAAAAAAAAGTAATTAATGGGGAAAAAGGGACATATTGTTCATCTTTTTTTAGGGCAACCTATTGACAGTATGAATACATATGAGGCAATAATGAAGGGTGCTTCTGAGACCCATTGTGTTCACAGGACACATATATAAACACCAGTGTTTATGAAGTGTTGCTACCAAGATTGATTTTCAGGTGCCTCTCATCATTTTAAAGAATCCTTCTAGCCTCAAACAGTCCATTGGGTATGATTCTTTTACTTCAAGCAGACATCATCTAAGTGCATTGGGAGCACTGGAGGTGTGTTTGTATACTGGGTACTTTTGTTCTTTCGATGTGTGTTTTGCAGTATGCTCGGCAGGGGAGCTGGAGGATGGCATTGAGGACTGAACAACCAGCCTCTGTGATCTCTCCATTCCTTTCCTTTCTTTCCCTTCCTCTTTCACTCCCACACATCTTTCTCCAACCTTTGTTAATAATTAGTTTGCTAGAATGGGGTTATTGGAGGAGGAGGAAAAAAAGGGATGATGGTGCACCCAAAGGACCATAAATAATCCACTTTGTGGGGGTGAAAAGAAGTGGAACTTCATTCAACCTGGATTCAGTCAGTTCAGTGTGTTTGCAAAGGTTGTGGGAAGTTCAAAGTCAAGTGGACACTTCGCCTCTGTCATGCAAACTTCAAATACACTTTACTTTATCAGGATGGTGCATTTTCATTGGTATGTAAAAAGCTGAGTTGAAAACAATTTTTATGTCTTAAATGATCAAAATGGTATTTACTTTGGTGACATATTTATGCAGTTCATGAATAAATAATGTGTGAAAAATCCACTTTAAATAACCTGTACTTGAGCCAAGGTAGAGGATGTTAGAAGAGATCATAAATGGCAAAATAGCATCCATGAAATAACTTATCTGATGACTCAACGCAAACTAGTTTCAATAGAGACCGGCCAGAGGGATTAATATTACCCCTCACTGTAAAAGAAGTCAATTAGATATTTGTAGAAATATTGTCATCGGACAGAATATGACAATATCTGAAAATAAAGGACTGTGCAGTGTTTCCTGGATTTCCTTGCTGATATATTGTATACTCCCAGGACACTGTGTCTCCGTGCTGTAACATTATACTGCCTGTTCCTCTTTTCAAGAAGTCCCTTTTGTGTTTATTCCCATCATGCTGTCACTCATCATGGCACTCATCTGTCAGAATAATGTCCTGTATGCTTCCATTTTGCTATTTCTGTCTTGCTTTCTTTCTTTCCTAAAATTTTTATTTAGTCCTTACAGACACATGCAGTGTGTTTCCTTCTTATTACTTTTGCCTGTTACTGTACTAGCAGTACATTAGCCAGGGATAAACTTTCCAGACTTGTGTTTATGTGAGGCTTATCTCTAAAGGTTTGAAATTAGAATTCAGACTATGCTCCCTGTCTGCTATTGAATGGCAGTCTTAAACCCCATGGGGTTGGTTAAAAACATGACTGGCTTTAGTTTTAAAAAAACCTCCCCCCCCCACTATCACCTTGTTTCTCTGGTAATAGAAAACCTAGTTAGTCCCATCTTCTGTTCTGTTCTTTTCTCTTCTATTCTCTTCCCACTTTCCCACTGTTCTTCTTTCTATTTCTCCCCAAAGCAAATTCACTTGAGGCATCATATCCTTCATTACACTGACAGGCTTGGCCCCTAATGCTGTTAACCAGCCTTCCTCTGTCATTCCAGCCCAGTGGTAATGAGATATCTCCCCACACAAAGACACATGAGAATTAAATGATTTACAGTCATACAATCACACACATATAATCATATGAAGACACAATTTAGAGGTGTGTACACACATGGACACAGAACATGCAAGGCCTTGCAGAGTTATTCTATTAAGCCAAAGGGGGCTGATCATGTCCCACATTAGCTCATCTTGTCACTAATGTGGCTCTCATTTGCATCAACACACACTTGACCCATGCTCCCACCCTCTCCCACTGCTACCCATTCCCTTCTGGTCTGCTCTGGCCATGCAGATATTCTTGCGGCACTATAATCAGGCCATTAGTGCTCTTGAAATGGAATCATAAAAGCATGTCTGCATATAAATGCACATACTTTACACACTGGCACTTTATTTAATGGAATGAAGATTTGTTAATTGTTAATTGCCACAACCTGTGCTGTTCCTGCTATTAAAAAGTGAGAAAACAGGGAAGGAGGCAGGCAAGCTGAGTGAATTTATAGAAATAAATTGCGTGACCCGGGAGTTGACGAGACTGTATTTTAAATTTTTGTAGTGAAATGTATATTATAGTAAGTTTATTGACAATGAGTGAAACAAACTAATATAAAATTTACACTTAATTTAATTGATGAGAAATTATTGGAATGCGTGCTAGTCTCTTTGTTTACATTATCTTAAACATGAAGTAAAACTACAAAATTGCTCACTTTGTTGGAGTTGATAAAAGACATCAAGGAAGCTTTGTGTACTGTTGTCATTAAAAAAAACGTGAAGGCTGACAAAGACTAATAAATAAATGGAGGGGTTAAATAAGGCGTTCTCATTGTTATTTTCCATTTGGTTAGTGTGGGTGGATTCGTCACACAGGAGCGCTGGCTACAGCCAAGTGGGATGAGAGATTTAATTTACCTGTGAAACTCTCTCACTGTAGCTTTTATGAAGTTCAGGTGTTTTTTTTGTTCTTGTTTTTTGACATAATTGGTCTGCAATGTGCATTGTGAATTCTGTAATAATATCAAGGAACACTATATGGTACCTGTAGAGCAGATGTTTTTATTTCAAGTAAATATTGGTTGTGTGATTAATGTTTTTTTTTTTTCACCATTATGAAGGTTTTGTGTAAAATGGCCAGGAAATGAGTTGAATTTAGATGTTTACCAGGCAGTGTGGTGTCCCTGGTTGTCATATGTTGTACAAGCTGACAATAGCCAGTGCTTCATTATGTTGTCACATGCAGGTATCTGCTGTAGAGTCCTTGGAAGGCCCTTTGCTGCAGGTGGAGGGGCTTGGAGATCTGCGGTTGGAGCTCCACAGCAAGAAGCTCAATATCCACCTTGTACTCATTGATGAGCTCCACCGACACCTCTACATCAAGTCCACAAGTCGCCTGGGACACAAGAACAAGGACAAAAATGCTGCTCGCCTTCCAGGGTATGGGTTTAATTCTTAAATTTCTTGTAATATGTTGTTACCACTTTGGGGACATCCAGATGTCCTCACAGGAATAGAAATGGGAATTTTTTTCCTTACTGTCATCAGAGGTAGAGACATCTTTCACTTGATTGTACATACTTGAAAAGAAATTGTGGTTAGAGCTTCGTTATTGCTTCTGTGACTATGCAGGAAATCAGTATTTCAGTATTTCAGAAGTAGCACAACCAGCAGTTGAAACTGTCTTTAAAATGTTGTAAAGGATTTGGAATTGTCTTTCATCACATTTTATCATTATTTTCTTATATGAACATCCATTAGCTTCAGCAAATTTCCTCCATATCGGGTCCATATAGCAAAAAAAACCCATTTTATTTCATTTCCTTAGAGAGTTATCACTAATGTACTATATTATAATGTGCAAGGCTGAGACAGTCAGAGGATGTGAAGATGATAAATAGCCATCGCCTGTTATACAAGCTTATCTTTTAGTCAGTTTGTTTGGGTCAAAGGCATCAAAAGCCTTTATTGTTTGGGTATTATGCGACCGAAAGATATCCTTTAAAGTTCTTTCTTGTTTGAAAGGAATAGACTGTGTAGATGTGCCTTCATTATAACTAGTTGCAACTTGCCAATTATTTACTGTATGTAAACCAAGCCAATTACTGCCGAAAACAGTTACACCTTGTATAATTTGTTGCTTTACATCTTTATGCTCGCATTTGGTGCTCAGAAGCACAATAGGAACAGCTGAGAAAACATCCCACCTCATTTGCTGAAAAGAGGCAAACAGCAGTAATTCACTCGCAGGGAATAAAGAGGCATCATAATGGGAGCTACAGTAAGAACAACACAAATACTGAAATATGCACATCAGATTTATTTTCTTTTAGAGGAAAAAAATATTTTTAAACCTGGAAGAAAACGTTAGCTGCCAATTACTAAAAGTAAATAAATAAAAATGACAGGAGGCGACATCCATGTTTTCTGTTTGCCACTGAGAGAATAACTTACAGTGCCTCCATGATCCTAAGGCTGCATTCTTAGTTTCATGAAGCGGCTGTGTAACTTATTAGGGATAATGTGGCACAGTGGTTTCATACACACTGTTGATGCTATGAAAGGGTTTTCTTTTTGCACTTTCACTCATGTGTGTCTGTGTGCCTGTGTGTGGGGTGCGGTAATTATGGTGGTGGGCTGGTGAGGTACAATGATTTATTACTGAGGGTCAGCCAGTGACAGGTTCTGGCCTCCCTGTATTGGGTCGCGTCTAACAACAAGCCAGCCTCCATACACCCCACTCACTTAGCAGGCACACTGTGCTTATACCGCCCAACTTAAAGGGCCTGGATTGCTTCCACCTCCAGCTTAAGGCTTGATAAATGGCTCATTGGAAAGCAGCACCAAACCCACCCAGAGATGCAAGGCTTTTTGTTATAACAGTAGATTGTTTTTGTTAGGGAAGGGAAGGTTAGTGTATACGTTTCTGTTACTTTTGCATGTGTATAAAAGAGAGTTGTGTCTCACATGCGGTTGCAATACCATGATTCAAATGAGACTGAAAGCATGACGTTTAATACGGCTTGACAATATGCAAGAAAATCGTATTGACAGATTGAGTCATGTAATTTTACAGTACAGTTATTATATTTTGATTAATTGTTTACCCCTAGTAAATAAATAAATACATTTTATTTATTTATTTATTCATTCATCACAGATCCACTGCCAAAGACACATCTCCGATGCCTGTGTTGGATGTCAGTAGCCTGTCCACTCCACGAAAGCTTTTGGATTCATCACAGTTCAGCACACCTGGATCCAGCAATGGTACTGTCTTTCTCTTATGTTAAATATGTCTAAGAGGCAAGATTGGATAACAAACATGTCTTGAGAGAAACAGGAGGATAGTGAAGGAAGTTGGAAATGGGAATTTCAAGAGAGTGTTTCGTGAAAAACAATAGATTATATAGTTTTCTTTCCATTAAAGTGGGGAATACATTAGCAGAACTATAGAGATAAACAGAATAACAAAGTAGTGTTGTTGGTCTCGATGGATAAACAAAACGTGTGGATTTCAGCTGGCAATTTTATTTTCACTGTGCTGATATTCTTAGTGATAATGAAGTCATTAGCACCACTTTGACTTCCATCCATTTGCATATCATTATGTGTGTATTTTCCCCTGCTCTTGCTCGAACACACACATTTACAAACACATAAACACAAACTCAAATGGCTGAACCAAACTCTTGTACAAAGGACTGAACACAGCACTTATGCTTCATTACACTCACATACACAATTTTGGACACAGCCATACACGCACATGCCTTTCCTTGCCGTACATGTCATAACATTTTCAACTTCTAGCATCGTATACATTTCCCTCGCTATAATTATAATCATCTTGTCCCCACTGTCTGTACCATTAGTCACCCAGTGTCTATGTCATCACAGCAGGGGAACAGCATTCATTACACTCTAACCAGTAACCAGTGATTTTAACAGGCTCTGATAATGCAGGCTATGACTGCATCCGGAAATTTGTGAATTCTCTCTTGGTTGTAGGGGCGTAGAGTTACCACAGCATTCCTTCCACGCAGAGCACAGAGGAACGCAAACAAGAATATAATGAAAAAAAGTTAATCCTGCAATAACTTGGTGTTCCCTTGGTAATTCTGAGTTTTTATATTAAGCCAGGGACTTTTTTGCCACCCACTCTTGGCATTCTAAATTAGTGACTCACCAAAGCATTTTTAGCTTTTTGAAAGTCGGGCCATCACAGACCATACTGTATAATACTCATCTATGCAGTGACATTAGCTTACTGCATTGCAACCTTAGTGGAGACATATTAATAATATAAACGTGATCAGCAAGTTTTACCTGGAAGCTAGAGCCAGTATTTCTCTGCCATCTGATGGATGCTTGATTAAACTTTTGTAGCTCTGTCCCTCTCTATGTCTCTCTCTTCGCTTTTTGGTGTTTAAAATCTTCCCCAACTGGGGGCTTTTGTCAGTTAAAGCTATTATTTCTCTTATGTATTTTTTACTCTACTTCTTTATATTTACTTGGCTCAATACATCAGCATCCATGTGTAGTCCAAGTCCTCAAACACACACTCCAAAGTAATAATCACCATTAACATATGCTAAATTTCCATTCAATTCACCTGCTTTTTGCATCTAAAATTAAAATGAATACCCAACATGATGCAAAAAAACAAAAAACAAAAACAAAACAAAAGAACCCACGGAAAATTAGCTACTACTAGGTGGTAAGTGTTTATACAGCATCATCCTAACAACAGCAGCTAGCTTCCATCAATGGCCTAGCTTGCCATTTTGTCTAATAGCATTAGAGTACCTCATTTGTAGCTAGTAATTGTCATAATTATTACACAAACTACAGTTGGAATGGGAAAAAGAGGAAATACACCCAAAGTCCATTAACTTGCCATAAACATTAACTCTCTTAACGGACTTTGATGGGGAATTGGGAAGCCCTATCTAATGGAAATTAGCGCATCACTTCATGCTGCCACTCTCAATTTCGCTGCTAATATGGCTAAATCATATGGCGAGAGCATGGGCTGGGGAGGTGCAGGTTTGTGAGTGTTAAATGGAAAGATGTGGTGTAATAATATAATAAAAATGATAATTTTATTTATTTGAGTGCCACATAATTAAAAAACTGATCTGGTTTATATACTGTATATTTAGGTGTTTTTTGGTGTGAGAACACATTGTGTGTAATAACTAACAAACCATTTTATAATTCTACAGTGTGCCAAAGACAACGCAGTGCTCATTTTATACATGTCATATAAATGGTACCTCTATATGATACTATGGATTTGAAATGGTTGTTTGACCAGGTCACATGACATGTTTCCAGGGTCTTTGCTTTTGTGTCTTGAGAACAATGTTGTTCAAAACACCGTAACAAAAACAAGTGGTTTAGAAATACAAAGATAGAGGCAAAAAAGTGTGGGACTCTTTATCAATGTGATTTTGCATTTGTTGAGGACCGAACTAATTGTATTTGTTTGCTTTAGCATATAGTATAATCCATATATCTTCTTTAGTGCGTGAGCTGCAGCAGGAGGCTCGTGAGCTGAACCAAACTGACCTCCCTGAAGTGGATCCAGAGGAAAACAGTGCTGAGTTCATGGGCATCCTTATCAAGGTACATTTTGTACACAAACATTACTGAATATTACAAACGAGAGTGTGAATATGAAGACCTCAGTGACGTTACAGTAGTCTCTGGGCCCTGTGCCTGTTATTTCAGTGTCTATGTGGTGTTTCTGCTTTAAGCAAAATGTTTGTATTGCCCTTTTCCTTCAGGCCCTGGCCAAATTGAAGAAAATCCCAGAGACCATTAAAGCCATAATGGAGCGGCTGGAACCTGAGCTGAAACAGATCGTTAAGAGGTCCACCACTCAGATAGCAGACCATGCTTACCAGAGAGGGGAAAACTTGGCCCAAGAGAGCCAGCCAAGGTGAAGTATGGAGATGGGAGGGTTGAGGGACGCACTGTGCATCATGGCAATCCTTTGAGGAGTGACTTGCAACAGATCAGTGAAATAAATTGAGAAAACTGAAGGTAAATAAATAATAAAGCATGAGCCAAATATAGTAAATAGTCAAGAGGAGGAAATTATCATCAGTTCTGTGGAAGGATGAAAGGCATTGTTTTCAAGTGATCTTAATTGCCTGACAAGATAATAAGTAGCACTAGAATTGTTTCCAAAAATGATCAGTGTAAATAGGAGCATGCATTTACTGCTGTTACCACTGATAAAGGACCTTAATAAATCTGTCATTTATAATCCCAGCAGTATTATATCTATGCAAAATAGTTTTATTAAACCAGCCTGTTTGCTTGTTATTCTGTGGGTGTAGTATCCCCAATAGAATTAATTCCCAGTGTAAGTGTATGTAAGAGGCGACCACTGTCTCCAGTGGCTGGTTAAAATTCTGTCTATTAACTTAACACTTCCTGATAGGAACTCATCAGTCTTCCCTGTACCTTCTTACTAATACCTGACGGGTGCTTATAGATTCTAATATGGAATTTATTAGTCACCAGTCATGTTGGTGTAACATGCAGTGGGTCTTTTAAGTATATTAAGAGTTGACAGTGAGGGCAGTACAGAGCATGTTTTGAATGCAGTCCCTGGGTGTTCATAGTCAGACAGTCAACCAGGTGTGAAACATAGTCAAGGCCAAGAGTGGAGACGCACCTGCCTCAGACCATGAAAACAGATACTCTGCTGCTTTAAACCCAGACAAGTCATGGTTAAACACACATACACACACAAACAATTTCACACCTGCCATAGAGGACTATGCTACATTTTAAAAGCAGTCACGTCAGCGCCTGCAGACATACACATACAGTGAGTACACTTGGGAAGCACAGGTTTCAGTCCGCTGATCCGGAACCATTTAAGAGGAACGTCTTGTTTCTGTCAGGGATGTTCTCTCAGGCCTTGTCTGCTTTCCTTGTTCTTGCCTGCTGAATCTCATCTGACCTCAATGTAATGGGCCACCGTGTAGCTCATTCCCAGATCTGTTGCTTACAGATTGTTTTAAGTTTGACTGCGTGTGCGTATGTATGTGAGGGCTTAACACTGTATTTGTCTCAAAGCATGCTGAATTGCATTTGGATGAAACTTTTGAGCCTTGTGTGTGTGTTCGAATTCAGAGGCTTACACAACAAGGTCTGCCTATGTTCACTTCAATTTAAAGTCAAGGTTTGTTGCTATGGAAACTCCAACCAATGTACCACTTGTCGGGAACAATGGTCTTGCATTATTGCACACTATATTTTATAGCACTGCAGACTAGCAGGCAACACTTAAGCACTTTACAGCATATACAGTAGTCTGTGGCTTGCTCTCAGTGCTTTATGTTCTCATTCAGGTCCTCTGTGATCAGCCACATTGAAAGTGCAGTTTCAATCCCAACTCCTTTCACGACATCTTACTTTCTAAAAGATACTCAACTCAGGTTCCCACTCCAGCACAGAAGTTATCAACACGCACCACTGATCTGAGTCGCTCAGTTTAATTTACATCAAATCAAGGTTCTTGAAGTCATATTCCATTTTCACTTTGCATTACAAAAACAGAGCATTATTTCTCTGTTGCTGGTATATAGGCGATTCTGAATCTAATCTGAATCCCACACAAACAGAACTGATTTAAAGTGAAGGAATGCTTGAATGCCCAAAGAACACTGAAATGAAAGACTGAGTATTTTAAATCCAGTTTAAAGAGACAAAAAACTCACTGATCACAAGACTGATGCCTTGTCTCGTATAGTTTTCTTCAGCCTGCTCAGCAGAGTGACATTAAAGTCACTGGAAAAGTCTCAGGGACAAACTTCTGTTACTAAGTGTCTACGCCGTGTTCATTTGTGCATGACAACAGAAGGACCTGGAACATTTAATACTTTCACACACTTCTTTGAACACTCAGTAGACCTGTATTTATGGTCATTTAATTTTCTGTGACTGACAACCAACTGACAATTATCCAATATATGCATTGTCATATTACCCCCAAAATGAAATATACATACAAATACAAATATACACAGTCAGGGACTGTACAACTGTACATCCATGAATGTGCTCCCTGCTGGTTCTCCTGGCTGTTCATCGGGGATGCGTGCTTCAGCTTCAATCCTGAAGGGAAATGAGAAGTGATGTCTCAAAAAAAAGATGGATTAGGATGGCCTCCCTGGGAGATAATGAGAAAGACTGGGCTTTCGTCTGTTTGTATGTGTGTGTCTGTGAGGGGTTAGTTGGGGGATGTGGTTGCACTGCACTTTGGAATTAAGCAACTGGAGAGGTGACAAGGTCAGAGCTGTAAATTCACCTCTGTGTAGGTGTACATGATTATATATTGTTTGTCAGTTTCTGAAGGCTGGTCTTCACCATGTATCTTTTCTCTTGTCAGTCGTTCATGTTTATACATAAGGGAGGGACTGAGAGAGATTCCCTCCCTTGTTGGGATTTCACTGCCCCTCTCTCTGTCTCATGAACATCTTCCATTCACCGAGTTATAGCTCATAGTGATTTGTGCCTGCTTTCCTCTCCATTAATAACATTTACTTGCTGCTGCTGCCAGTGTAGTGACAGATTGCCAACCAAAATGCCCCCTAGTGAAACATCCATCTCGCCTCTGTGTTATCCTTGTACCTTCCCAGGAAACCTTGGCTGTTTCCCTAAACTTTTAGCATGCTTTCATTTCTTGCAGCATTTAAATTGTTAGCAATTTGTATTCATTTGCCATTATTGGGGTATGAGCTGATGTTCTTCCGGGTATACATAATAGAATATGCTTTCAGCAGTAGCAGATTTTCTGGTTTGGTGCCTAAATTGCGATTCTAGGTGGTTGTATTTCAGGATATTACAACAGGTCTTTCTTGAGTCATTTGATGGTTACGAACCTACCTTTTTCTCAGATGCCCTTTTTCTCAATTAAATCAGCAGACAAGCTGAACAGGAAGGTCCAGGGAAGATTCAGTGTGATCTGGGGGTAACCGCTCAGGGAACATTTACACAGTCTCTTGGCAGGAAAAGTTTAAAAATTTGCATTTTTATTTTTGCACTATGTATAATCATCAAGATTTGTGCTGCTTGTGTGTTGAAACTTTCACCTAACCTGTCAGTTGCCAAAAATGGATGAACTTTAGGGACTTCAAATAACCAAATTACCAACATATTTATGACTCTGAAGCTGTAATGTTATAAAATAAACAAAGGTTTCACTTACTACCAATTAATAAAACCTGAGATGAAATGACAGAGGAAGGCACTCAAAGGTGAATGTTAGAAAAACAGTATGATGGTCTTTAAATTAACTGTAATATATCCACTAAAATAAAGTGGGCACTCACTGACTTTGCATGCAGTGGATACTCATCCAGACTCAACTAATGTAACCTGTGTTACCTCTCCACTTTGAAAGCTTTGTCCTTGTGCAGGAAGCAGCTATAGTAAAGTCTGCATGAAAGCATTAGCAACTCTGAGTTTTGAATCCACAGTGTAGCACTCAGATCAAGTGGAAGGTCAGTTTGGTTTTGGCTTCGCTCTCTTCTTCAGCCACAGCCATTAACAACAATGAGAGGAGCTCCATGTTTGAATTCAGGTTGGACACTTCTTTTACCACAGCCAGCCCCGATGCTGCATCTTTACAGCATCTCTGAGGATATGCTCTACTGTGCATGAAAAGAGCAAACTGTAATACTTAATTGTAATGGATTGTTTAATAATGTCCGATCCATTCTAATAATTTTTTCATAGTTCATCTAACTCTGAACTCATTTTCCTTTTGAACAGCTTAAGTTGCCTTTACATCAAGTTTTAGGCTGGCAGTATTCATAGTAATTTTAGCTTTTAATCATGTGTTATTTATGACTATATAACTTAATACACTGTGATAGATACCATATAATTTAAAAGGTTGCGTCTGTGCACATATGATATTCTGGTTTCAGTGAAGAGAAATAGGAAAATTTAAGACCAAGCCGATAGTAATAATCTCCTAAAATAGAGCGTAGTTTACTTTCAAATGAAATTCAGAAAACAGAGTAACATGACTTTGGAGGTAAGGTAAACCTGAAGGAGCAAAGTATTTGTCAACAAGTGCAATACGCTAAGGCTTAACTTCCCTTCCATGTTCCCTGGTGGCTCAAGGATAGTTGATTCTCTTTATTAATAAAGTAAAAGTGATTGTAGTACTTCTTGTCTGGAAAAATGTATCCAATTTGTGTTTTTTTCCTGTTAAATACTTTTCTTGATCTCTCCCCCTTTTCCCTCTCTTCTCGACATCTTTCCTACCTACTCCCCTGCTGTCTGCTCTCTCTGGCTCCCTCTTCAGGCTGCTCCTGGAACTACTGGAGCTTTTGTTTGATAAATTCAAGGCAGTGGCTCAGGCTCATAGTGTGGTGCTGGCTCACCTGCAGCTGATTGCAGTGCAGTGCCTGGGTGGGGCCTATGAAGAAGGCATCAAACTCTATGAGCAGGCGGACGTCTCTGCCAAAATCCAGACGGTGCTGCAGGTGAGTTTTGTACAACAGTAGTGACTGAAAAAATGTTTCCGGACCCATGATACACTGTATTTACTCTGTACAGTTCAAAAGAATAACAAGTTACTGACAGATTGCCTGTCGACTGTACACACGAAAAGTATAGCACAAAAACAATGATTCAAAATTTAGAATTCAAATAAAAATGATGCTACGAACATTAGGAACCATAATTGGTATCAAACGTTATTCATCTTGTGGATAACACAAGACCTTTGCCAAGCCTTTCAACCCAGGTTACAGTTAAATTATTATTTTTTGAGTAAAAACTACCTTACTTTTATGTAAGGTAAGATGTAAGGTTCTTTTTCAATAAAACTTGTTGTTTATTGCTACTTAGTGTATTGAGTCCTATTACAGCAAAGGACATGCTGACAAGATGTTTTAATGGGGGAACTCAGGGTTGTTTGTTTTGTCCTCCTTCACAGGTGTACCCTCAGAGATTTATTTTTCATTCACTGCCATGGATATTTGTCCCTCCCTGATTTGTCTTCCGCTCTTTTCTTTTAACACTGATTTAATTCACCTTCTCTTACAGTAAATTAATCAGTAGAGAAACTGGCAGCAATATGATGGATGGCAGTCAGTCTGCTGGAGCAAGAAGTACCAAGGGAAAAGACAGGGGAAGCTTGATTGCTTGGATTAATTTTAGGTTCTTTAATTGGCGTGTATTTATGCTGGGTTCTTGCTCCCTGCTCCTGTTTGATTGGCGGAAGGGATGAGCAGCTGTTGAGCTGACCTATGGTCAATCTCAGAGGAAGATCTGTGGCAGTCATTTGCTCTCAAAGTGATTGGTGTGTGTGCGCATATGTCTCTGTTTGTGTGTTCATACCCTTGAAAACAAGCAGTTTTTTCTGTTGCGCCTTCACTAAGAGTTGTGGCAACATCCAGTTGCCAGGGACTCCACTCTCTCTCGTCTCCACGATGTTAGATAATGTAATCTCTTCATTATAATACTCATTATGTGAAATGAGGTTTTCTTATTCACTCACTTGTTATTATTTCCTGACCGATTGTATCACTGTGAAGGCCGCTTGTCCACTCGCCCCACCCCTGTGCAATTTCTATCATGTCTTGGTTGTTGTTCTTTTCATCGTTGTCTCCCTCTCTCCATTTCCATTTGCCTTGCTCCTTCCTTCCTTCTTCAGTATCTTTCCTGCTGCCTCTGCATTACAGTCTCTCAGTGTCCCAATACCATGTGCATATCCCTCTTGCTCCTTGTAATTTCCTTCTTAATCTTATTATCTTTCTTTCTTTTTCGCTCTCAGCTCCCACACTCCCTTTCACCCCTTTTGTTTAGCCCTCTCTGTCTTAGAGAGTCACATATCAGCAATGAGAGAAATTAAATTCTTACTGCTCCCACGGTGGATCTGTTGAATATTATTGGATGCAGAGCCTGGTCTTATCTCATGCCTTAACACCCACAAAGGGGCAGGAACCGACTCAGCATTGGTCAGAATTTGGTTGTGATGTTTGTTAGTCTCTCATTTTCTCTCTCTCTTGAGTTTATTTTTCTTCAGTTCCACAAGAAGTACTGTAACCCTTTTTTAAATTTTCAAAAGATCACAAAGAAATCTATATTTCTTGGAAAATGATCAGCTTAATCATAATTCATCTAAAAACTGCAAAATTGCCTATCACAACACGAGGCTAACTTTGGCATGGGTGATTCAGTTTGACTGAAGCAAATATTTTTTTTTTTGTAGCAAATTCAGTGTTTCCTGGTAAGAAGTCAGTGAATTTTCTTTGGCCCTAAAATGTAACTACGTTTTTGCCTTTTACTGTCTTTTTTTCCCTTCACTTTACAGGTGAATCATTTGAATTCATGCCTGTCCTACTTATGGCACTCCACATTTTTGACATGTACTGAAACTTCTTTTTAGTTGTAATTTTTTCCTGCACTTTGAGAGGTAGAGAATCTGGGTTGACCTTTTCACCTGACATACAAGCAGGCAGATGCAAGTTGACAGAAACCTGAGGTGCACCTACTTACAAGGCCTCATTTGCAAAATGCCGTTCATCAGTGTGCAACTGAGTGAAAGGGAGTAGGCAAACAAGCTTTTAAAAATCAGTATTTATGTATTGGCACTAATCCCTGCTCTAAAATGCTGGAGATGCTCCTGCCTGTTGTTTATATCATTGCGAAATTATTAATTCAAGGCATAAAAGACTGAATGGAAATCAGTCGTATGGATGCTGAAAGGATGTGTTTTAATGCCACCGTATTTTTTTTCCAGTGGCTTTGTGAAGAGTGTGTGAACATATCTATCGATTATTCACACGATTATTGAATTTACACTTCTAAGTGTGAACTCCTCACTACTCTCTGCTTTTTTCTTATTTCCATCTTCTTCTTCAAAGCGATCTGGTTTTTCTAGGAAATCAGAGTGACTGGAATTTGTGTGTCCTTTAATGTTTAATGTGCTTTTCACTTCTCTTTGGAAAGAGCAATACAGCTCCGTCACACAATTAAGACAACCCATCAGCCTGGCAAGTGTAATGTGAAACATCGTTATGGTGCTAAGCAAAAAAATCCACAAATTTCCTTTGAATAATTAATAAGCTAGGAGTACAATACTTTATCAGGTAATTGGGTAACATGATTCATAAAAGATCACAGTTCATAAACCTTTACATACTTTCTTCATTAAGACCGCTGAGTGAGAGTGTATTTAATGTATATTTGTGCCTGTGGCTACTGGCGTCCATCACCCTTTGGCCTTGTCAGCTGTTTGGTTTGAGGCTTATTTGTTAATTAGCTCGCCATTTGCACATTCTGCATGGATTTGTGGTTGGGTGACTGCTTGCCATGTCCGTTGTCTGCTCCAAGTATGTGACCAGAGTGCAAATCATACTAATGAATGACTTTCTCTCAGCAGACACTGAACTCTGAGCCAACAGCCTGAAATATGGATGGTTGTTTATTATTTGCCTTCTGAAGGAACTTATTTCTAAATCATAGATATGTAAGCAACCATTTCCGACAGAAGCTTCTGATACTCTTTTCATGCTTGTGTGTTCCTGATCTACATGCCTGCCACGCTCCCTTTTTTTATTTAGATGAGTCTAATTCTGCCCCTCTAGACTAACCGAGAAAGACGGAATGTTTCTTGCAAAGAGATTTAAATATACAAGTGATGATCTGAGAAAGGGCAGTGTATATTTAAGCCACTGAGTGAACATGAGGCAAATTGAACTGCCAGAGTAGCCAGAAGACAATGATCTCTTTTAATTAGATATGAAGCTCAGACATTGCTGTGTTGTTATTGCTCACCATTTTAATCAATGTTTCACCTTTATTCTGCCCTCCAAAGTGCTGTCATATTTACATATCGCTGGAACGTATTGAAGTCTATCATCTCCATGATGTCACAAAGTGTCACCTCTCTCTGCTCCACTCCAACACATCAACAACATCAAAATCACCAGACTTAATGTAATGCTGATGTACATTTCTGCAATAGTTTTCTTGAAATGCTGATAGATTTTATGATTGTGTTGCAAATGCAGACCGGCTGTTTTGTCCTGAACTGTAAGAGCTAGTGTGACTTGAGCTTTTACTAAAGAGCCTCTCAGATTAGTTTAGGGCAGCTACCTAACTTGGAGGAGCATGATCATGTATATCTTTGGGGAAAGATATTGTAATGTAATTGCATTAGTCAGGTGTTTTTAATGTGTACAGCACGTGCACAGTATTAAATCAAGGCTTTAATGGATGGGCTCCATTATGAACAGTATTCTTACTAATCCTGGAGATGAGGCACATAAAGTAAAGTCAACGGGTTTAAATATGAAATATCATCTTAACCCTTGTTTATTGTGGAGCTTAAAATTAAAAGAATTTAGTTGCTTAAGCCCATGCCATAGTGTCAGTGATTAGCATTAGCATTTTAACAGTGCTCCATATTTAGCCATGTTTAATATGTTTTGTCCACTTTTTACTTGCTAATTTGACTATCATGGGAATAATTAAATAAATAAATTAATTAATGTTTTTGTTTATTTGTTCGTTTATCTATTTTTACAGGACTCTATCCATAGAAACTCAATTCTATTATTCCCTTTTCTTTTTTATTTGAAATAACAATGAATAAATGCTGGGGATGCAGAAAGGACACCCAGAGAAATAAAATGGATTTGAGTGAGCACACATGCACATCTTTGTTTCCTCTGTCAACAAAATAGCCTTCAGAAGATTGACCCACTCCAGGTGGGAACCCCCACTGGTTAGCAGTAGTTCAGTGCTGCGGGAGTAGTTGTGGCTGAAGCTCTGTCCAAACTTGTGACGGTTATTGAAGTTTCTGGAACACAATCAATATAGGGTGTACACAGAAACCTTTCTTTGACGGCCAAGGACACTTTGGGCTTTAACTTCAAACTAGCAGCGAGGGATAGCAGTCAATATGTTTTGTGACAAGATACCAGCTAGAAGATCTAGTGGGAAAACAACCGATTTCAATAAGCCTTGACAAAGGAAAAAACTGTTGAGATTGTTCTTTTAGCCACTTTTAAGATGATGAGAATGGGGACAAGCTAATAGAAAATGAAGAGATACGTTTTTTTTTTTTTCTTTAGACTATTAATTGCTCCCGAGTTTACCCAGTAAAGGCTTTGCAGGTGAGCACCCAGTAAGTGCTCACCTGCAAAGCTTTGAAAGATGCTCTCGTAATTGCTCTGATTTGTTGGTATTAGGGCCCTAATGGACAAAATGAAAGATGATGTACACTCTTCTAGCACAAAGGATGAGATCAAGACATTTTGTTCAGAAGGAATAAACAGGAGTGCTGGTAATAAATTACAAAGGCACACTTCCATGAAGCTTTTCTACACTTTTAATAGAACTTTGCAATCAGCCCTGTGCGCTGATTTAAGCTTTGGGCGATACCCAAGTCACTCAAGTGCCGAACGAGGTTGCATGGCTGATAGAATTACATTGAATAGTTGTGGTGGAAATGATTGTCTTTGTCAGGGGAGCCCTTGAGAGAGATGTGGTTTGCATGTGTGCCCATTCACACGCATGCAGACAAACACGCACTCACACTCAAGCTTATAGGAACTCTTGAGCATAGTCTTATTATCTGGTGCGAAAAGCCATTTGCCATGTCTCACATCTTTATACATCACCCCATTTTCCACCCACTGTTTCACAGATTCAACCATGAATATTGATTTTGAGTGAATTCAGGCATTTGCTTTCCTCCTCTCCTCTTGTAACTTTTAAGTGGAAGTCTTCTGGACTAATTTATAATGGAGATACTGTTTTGGCTAACTTATGAGGATCCATCTACATTGAAGACATTGCACAGGCAGTGCTTTAATGTTAAAATAACAGATTTTCAAAAAGACATGAGTTTATTTCCATCTGTTGCATGCTGTTGCCAATTTTAAAGGCGTTGAGAGGAAAAGAGAGTGTTATAACATTATATTTGCTTGATTTTTACAAAATCCCATATCTAGTCCATCATCAGCAGAGCCAGTAACATCAGATGTTATAAAGGCCCCAGGATTTTGCAAATTAAAAGATGACTCCCATTTGAAATGATTGCACAATTAAATTGTTTTCCACTGAGATTGTCACTTGTGGATCTGTGTTTTTGTTGTTATTGGTTTTTTTTTCATGATGGTGATTCTGGCTGCTGTCACTGGGGCAACTAATTGTTGCATTTGTCTTCCAAAATAGTCCTGTAAAGAATTCCTGATTTTTTTGGTGTTTCTTTGTGGCTGTTTAAGTTTGCCCAACTGATGACTTGTCTGCCCATACACAGTTGATGGGAGCAGGAATTGTGCCTCATTTTTAAGAAGACAAGATTGTGTTATTTCCATGGAGACAAGTACTGTACTTTCGGGTCCTATTGTGTAAAAGTTGCCAAAGACTGCTCCACTGTGTGATTAGTAGCTGACTAGGCCAATATTTTAGATGGATAAATAATTTTGAATAAAATAAAATTGATATCTTAATTGAAAATTTATTTAATAATTATCATTTTACTGTTTTGCATGTATCAGATTTATACATTTTGGAAGAAGGTTTATATGAGTTATTGTACTACTGTACTTTGGACTGGTTGCAGTACGAATATAGGCCTTGCACCTTGTTTGTGGGAAGCACAAGCTATAGAGAGTGCAGAGTGTGTGTTGTTGATGTCATATCTGGTGTCATTTGCAGAGGCTGACACTGATGACACTGGTTCACTAGAATGCTCATATTAAAACTTAGCTTAGATAATTTAATAAAATGTATTTAACTCCTGCCATGATGCATTTGTGATTGTCCTTTATGAAAAGAAACTAGGACAATTTGTTGACAAAGGTATTGAGTGTTTTGTGAATCTCAATTAGTTTACATGCTGCAGGATGAGATTTAGATACATATAGACAGTGTCATTCTTTGCTGGTATCAAGAGAAGTCATCAAATTGCAGTACTTCGGCCTTTCAGCAAAGTAAATTTTGTTTGGACCAATTTGGCACTTGTTATTGAATTAGTTTTGTAATAAATGAAGGAGTAGTCGGGAAAATATGAGGTGACATGAACAAAAACTTTACTTTCATGAGTTATTAGCTCTTTAACATGAATTGCTGCTGACTGCAGGTAGATTGGAAAGCCAACATCTGCATTAGCAGGAGATTTCTAAGTAGATGTGTGCAAACCAACTCTTTTTTAAACTAAAGTTGTTGGTTTTAAATTAGCAACAGCTCTCCCCTCACTTTTCTCACCAATCTTTTGTCCAATGCCCTTTTTCTTTTCAGCACTCTATCCAGTCTATATTCTCCAACTATAATCCTTTGCTCTTTCTGTTCTACACGACTCTCTCCTATCCTTATCTTTCACTCTTTCCTTCTCTTCTCTTCTGTGTTACTTTTTGCCTCCCATTCCTCCATCTTTTTCTCTGTCCTAGCAGTCCAGTTAATTGCCTCCAAAGTTCACTCTGTCTCTGGGCTAATGCAATTTAAGTAGGGTCGGAGCCCCTTCATCAGCCCAGTGCTGGCATTTCATTAAGTCTACTTGGGCGTTAGCTTCCAAGTGAGTGGGGGTTTCGCTCCACCAGCTCATCATTAGTAATTAATACACTGATAGGATTAGCTGCAGCATGAGGCTAGTGGCAAGTGGAAGCCGTGGTGTTGCCGGTTGGAGAGGCCAGCTATGATATGGCCTCCAGCACTGTCTGTGATGTGTGATGTCTTGGAAAGTAATTATGTGTGTGTGGGAAGATTGTGTACGCCTGTTTAACTTGCATATTTACAAAAAAGATTTGTGTGAAGTGCTATGACCCCACAGTCATTTAACTAACATATTTCACAAGACTTCCCTTTTTATAAGTTTAACCATTTTGAAATGATACAAAAATACTTGTGTACTATACCAGTACAATCTGGCTAAATAAAAAGGAAAATTATATAGGTCTAAATAAAAACTCAACCACAGGAAATTTAAGCAAAACCCCAAGCTCTGTATTTTCTATCCCCAGTATGACATAACCGCCCCTGAGATATCCCAGCTTTAGTACTGTATGTCCAAGAAATTTACTGCATGTTTCTACAGTTACAAAGAAGTAGTCTTCATCGTAAGTTGAATCCAATCTGTACTCACTTTTGGGACCCAGTTGTTGTGAATTGTGGGAGAAGTTGTTTTTATACCTCTTCCATAAATGAAATAGGTGGGAACATGCATAGTGAACATGAAAGAATCTGACCATTTCCTTGTTACATCTCCAGCAGTCATTATCTCAAGTTAAGCCCATTTAAACAATTTCAGGGCTGTAAAATAATATCTTTGAGCAGTTATATAACAGACAACCTTGCTTCTTGCATCCCCTGTAGCCCAACTTACATTTGAAATTACATCCTGCAAAAAAATTTCCCTAATCTCTCTATCAAGATCCAATTGCCTTATTAATCTCAGGCTTTTGCAAGTTCAGCCTTATAATTACTCTTTTTTTCAAAATAAAATAGTTCCCAAGACTAAACCCACACTGCTCCCTAGCTGTAGCTGTAGCCCATTGAAACGATATTTTTCTCACACACAATGGAAGGCTATTCCATATGCAACAGTATCTCTGTTTATACTGCAATGTAAGCAGAGATACTGTTGCCATATCCCCAAGATTTCGCTCAAGAGATTCTCTTGCTCATGCCCATTGAGAGCGGTAAAACTGTGTTTTTTCTGCAGTCTGTTCTGTAGTATTTGATAATAGTTCCATACAGTGAATTTTCCACCTTTGTCCATTCAGGGTTGGAATCATTACCTAACCAGTTTCTTGCAAGTTTATTCATTTCAAATACTTCTGGCTATATATAGGTGACAGTAATAGGATCTTTGCCACGTTCTTGCTGCAGTAATAATGATTTGAGAGTTCCAGTCTTCTATAAGCTCTTGAGGCAAATAGATTCTTACATGCCAGAGATATGCCTCAATCTTACAGTTATGTTTTTTAAAAATAGCCTCAGATATGGTTATTGGTGCCATCATAGAGATGTACTCAAATTGTCAAACAAAAACTCAATTTAGTACGGTTTATAATTTTAATTCATCCATTTTATATATATATATTTCATTCTTTACATAGTGCGACTATATAAATAGAAATAATATTTTCTAAGCCTGAACCCAGACACACACCTTAATATTTAATTCCAACTGGAATCTACTTAAATTGGAATTAGGTGATTGTTAATCACAAACACCCTTTTGATATCAGCATACAGTAGTACCCATTTTACTTTTTACCTTACTTTTGCGTCAATTTTTCATTGGCCTGCTGCTGCTGCAAATATGTACGTATGTGAACTCGAATTAGTCTCAACACAAGCACATGAAGGCTTTCCCATGCATGACGGGGGGCGCTCTCTGCAGCGTTAATTACATCATTATGATTGGGATGGATCTCCATCTGCTCTACCATTACTCCTGTCCCATTCAGGGCTGACCCACACTGCGCCTCCGAATTAGACACAAAGCCTAAATGACCCTGCTAAATTATGAGGCTATTAGATATGGGGGGCTATTTTAGAACATATGTATTCACACAGAGAGAAGAATGAAGAAGGCTGAGAGAGAAAGAAAACGATGAACTGAGTTACAGCAAGAGCGAGAAAATAGAAATGTGAGAAATGAGAGATGAGGCACTCAGATTTTGAAAAATGAGAGCCAGTGAAAGCAACAGAGGGAATGTGCAGATAAGATGATAGAGTAGAGGAAGTTAACTTTCTCTATCTGGACAGAGTTTCAATGCGCTTGTCCTCAGCTATTGTTAGAAGTTGATAAGATTTTTATGAAGCAGGATAAGACGTTGATGGATTTCACCATTGATCACGTCGGCAGCACAGGGAAATGGAGGACAAAAACGGTGGTCATCAAAAAACCTGGTCATGTCAGTGCTTTTTTTCCCTGTGTCCCCTAAATATGGATTTTTTTTAGTTTTTCTCAGATTGGCATTTGTAGATAATGTGTTGTGATAAATTGTAACACACTGTAATACTACAAGTCATGATAAATACAAAGAAGGCTGCCAGGGATGGATCCAGCTGATGTTCTAGATGTGCATCTCTGCTGAACAAAGCACTTGTAATTACAGTTTTATATTCAAAGTTTTACATTAAACGTGTAATTCAGCAAAATATGCCTGGAAAGGTAGTGTTGAGAGTGAATGTTTGTATGCTTACAATAAATGTGAAGAAATTGAAAATAATGCAAATGCAAAACAGAATTAATGTGACAGATTGCAAGGCAACATCTTTTCAGAAACACTTCAATGAGCTTTGTTGAGAGGTACTAACCTGAAAGGTATTTCAGTTCTACCCTAGAATCATTTTGTATTTTAGTTTCACTCCACAGAAGCAGACCACAAATGTATGAAAATTGTCATTTTCAGCATGTACAGCTGCTGTATGAAGGTCCTGTGAATAAAATTGTACTCATGAGTAATCTATGAGGTGAACAGAGCAGACAGGCCATTCTGACAGGATATGATTGTGAGTGGGAGGTTTGAAGTCATTAAATAAGCTGGTGCTGTGTGTTACGGTGTCTGAGGTGTAATAATATTAGGATGTGATAAATTACAAATGTAATACAAATGGGAATAATTTGTGGGAGTCAGTAACTGCACACTTTTAAGACAGTTGTGACTGTGCATCAAAATATCACATATGTGCTAAGGGACCCTGTTATGTAATGGTCTAAAAAGTGATTTCGGGTCAAATTGATTTCTATGCTTTATGGACCCTGATGTAGTTGCACTCACTGTTGAGTGAGTTGTAAGCACTGTTTCACCGGCATGGATGTGCTATATAGATCTTACTTGTCATTGAAAAGAAATGTAAATTTTTTTCTTTTCCCTTTAAACAACAGCCAAATAAGAATTATTCTCACATTTAAGCACCTAGCATTTGATTGAAAATGCACAAACTGGATCTTGTGTCACGAAGACACAGTAAGATAACATCAAGGTACCTGTTATCTCATGATTCTTTTGCTTTTTAGTTTTAACCCAGTGCCCTGTGTGTTGTTTAGGTTCTGCTGATGGAGTATCTGGATGTGAAGAACAGCCGTAGCACCACAGAGCCATCAGCTCAGCTCTCCTATGCCAGCACTGGCAGTGAATTTGCTGCCTTTTTTGCAAAGAAAAAACCACAGCGTGCCAAGCAGTCTCTTTTCAAGTAAGCATTACACCTTACATTACATTGATCAACATCTCATTCTCAAAGGCATTTCCCTATGGTCATTTTTTACTGTAGCTTTCTGTTGCGTTGTTTATTCCATTACTGCCCACTTGTTGATCCACTGGTGTGTTTTGTAGGTTTGAATCATCTTCCCATGCCATCAGCATGAGTACCTACCTGAGAGAGCAGAGGCGGGAACTCTACAGCAAAAGTGGAGAGTTACAAGGTGAGGATGGAGAGAGTTGGGTGTAAAAGTAGACTCCTGAAAAGCTGGAATGGAGGAGGATGGGCAGAGAATGAAACAAAGAGAGGAGGAAAGGAGATGGCAGGGCAGGTGGTGTGAAAATTATTGACAGAAATGTGGGAAATGGGGAGGATGTGATTTAGAAGAATAAATTGCACTGGATTTACAGTTTGCAGGATACCACAGGACGGAAAAGAGCAGCACAAACACAGAGCAAAGGTTAGGGTTGGGTGGAGGGATGAAAATAGGGATAAGGTTAGAGGTGTATGGGGTGACTAAGAAAAGAAGACCTTAGTACAATACACAGACACAGACCTGGAGGCTTACCGAACAGATGGGAATGAGGATTTCGTGCAGATGGAAACACTGTGCAAATAGCCTTGAGTGGGAACTGGATACAGAGAAGGTGGAAGATTAAGTTGATGTGGTCATGTTTTAAGCAATTGAGTATTGGAATGGAGAGCATGAGAGAAAAGTAACAAAAGTGCTGCAAAGATAGGAAGGGCATGTTGCAGATCAAAAAGTTACCCCTTGCAAAAGAAAAGCATATAGCAGGGATGTTGACACAGAAACAGTAATAGAGAGAGAGATTGACGAGAGCCAGAGAAGCAGGGTGACTTTGCACAATCCACCAACGGGGAGAAGCCTTGAAAACCTCTCACTCACACATCCACACACACAAAACACAGTGAGTGAGCTGCACAGCGAGACCCTGGAGAGTCTCTGCGGTTCTACTGCTCTTACTTCTGTCTTTCTCTGGCTCTCTTTTTCTCTGCACATGACCTTGAGGTTTTAATCAGCAGTGCCTGGTAGCACTGTTTGTCTGGCACTGTTTCTTTTGCAACACCAAACCCCTTGTTGGCATTGTTTGGATAAAATAGAAAATAATCAGACAGAGCAAGACAGTAACACTTAATTGTTTTTAATTTGTGGAGACTACAGTATATTGCATACAAAAATGATTGTAATGTAAGTAATCGAGGGTAAACTGTTAAAAAAAAATCTAGTACTAATAAACCATCTGTAAGTATTTAACTTCGAAACAGCTAAAGAATGGCTTCTTGAATAACAATTCCAGGAGATATTTCAAGGCAGGCTTTAGTTCTTTTTTTTTTTTTTTTACCTTCAGTTGGTAGGGTCTAAATGTATGCAGAATCCACTGCCTCAGCCTCCCCCCTGCCCAGAAAAGAACAGCATTGATTAACTGAGGATAAAGGAAAATGGTCTTCAAATAACAGCTCAATTTTTTTTCTTCTTCCTTCTGTCAGCGTCTCAGAAAGAAGGGGGGAAAAATATTTTTTTGACTGGCTGAATGCCTCGGAGCGTTTATAAGAAGATGAGATTTCTCTGTGCTTTCATTTCACCTGTCACAATGCGTAGCACCGGCCACAAGCCCAGGCTGCAGCCTGAATGGCTGCAAAGAGATTGAAGGAGTAAGAAATCATTTAGAAAGTGAAATAAGTCGACTGTGATGGAGGGAGGGGAAAGATGGATAGAGGGATGGAGGGTGGGAGAGGAAGGTTAAAAGTCATTGCTTTCATCAGGGTCCAGCAAAGAAGCCATTAAGAGATTTCTGAAGGAAGAAATTAGAAAAATCTGTATTGAGACGGACGGCGTGGAAAGGGACTTTTTCTTTCTCTTCAAATTAAACTTACTGTTGGGAGGGAGAGGAAAAGAGTTAGAAATGAGAGATTGAGTTGATGAGTTCTTCTGGCTCCAGGATTATTCAATACTTAAAGCTTAGTCATGTGTGTCTCTCGGCCTCTCTACTTGGAGTTTCCTAAACTCTTTTTTCTCAACAGTCTGCTTCAAGTCAATATAGTTATTAACTCAAATGCTCACCAACACAGCCATGGAAATAAGAGTTTGATTGTTCTTTTTAAATCCAGCTATGCACCATGTACAAATGCATAAGAAAGGTCATGCGCTGAATAAAGTTCACAGCTTCAAATAATTCCCTAGTTTGTGCAGAATTTGCTACAATATTTACTGTATTTCACACTTTTCTGGCTGACACTGGCAGTGTGGTGTTTCTGATATAACGTACATTTTTTGCCCAAAGAGGGTTCAGTATTTCACATAAGTTTGAAATCGAGTTCCCAGATATCCTGTAAGTAAAGATCACAACTGTAGTGTTTGTATGGAATGTGCACTGATTAGTAGCCTATCCACACTCACAATGGGTTTGAAATTAATCTGTAATATCTGTAATTTATGTCTCCTGAGTGTTGTAAGGACCTGCCATATATAATTACGCACATGCACACGGCTGCATGGTTGCATATACACATATCTCACATAATAATAAAAACTCACAGGGGGACTTAATTGCTCGCCTTCTCCACTGAAGCATGTCTCATATGCTTCAATTAATCCAATACTTCATCTAAAGACTTTATTACAGCTCCATATGTAGCCACATCTGGGCTATGTTTTTTGAAAGCTATGTAGTGAGACTGCTAGCCAGAATGTGTACAGTATATGATGTGTTCATATATACATCAGGGCTCAGCTGTGTGTCTCAACATGTGCATACTGTTTGTCATTGTTTGTATCCTCGGCAAACCACTACTTTAGAATCAGGGGCCTAATCCATTTTCAATCTCAGTCCCTATGAATAAATGATGAAAACAATGGTTTTTTTTCCGAGGTATAGATTTCTTACCATAGCCCCCGTATGCATATATCCCAACCACTAGATTTTTACATCCTCACCCTCTGCTTTTTTTTTTTTTTTATTGCCTGCCTGTCGTGTGTGTAGGCAGCAGATGACTGAGTGCCCCAGTGGTCATCTGGGAGGTGAAGTGTGAATATGTCTCAATAACTACTGCAGTCTTGCACTGCACCAAGTCAGTAATGCATTAAAAGCACTTCCTTATTTTCCCCTTTTTCCTTTTTTTGCTTTTATTTTCTTTGTGTTGTTGCTGTTCATTTTGTTTTGTGCGATATTGCCTTGCCCCAGGGCACGTTTAAAGTGACACACCCCTTTCTTTGACAGCCGTACACAAAGCCTGCCAATCCCCATGTGCTTACTCTGGACAATCATGCAAACAAATATACAGATATTGAACCCCCTTCCCATACATACAGTCCTGTTTCCATGCCCTTGACCCCCCTACACTACTCATAAGATGTATTCATTATCAACCTGGTTCCATTCTCATTCACACATTCCATGTTTTCCTTTTGATATTCAAATAGACACAGGCGAACAAAAACAGCGGTTTAGCTGGCTCCAAACCATTTAATTACGAACAGTTCATCTTCTGTCTGCTCCTTTATGCCGCATGCTTAGTCTGAGGTGGAGAAAAAAAAAATTTGTTTTAGGGACTTGTTTATGTATAATAGTATCGCGTTCGCATGAGAGATTGAGCATCAGCAAAAGGCAGCTGTAGGAAGAGAGTGGCTGCTGGGGGCAACCAGAAGTGGTGTTCCTTGTCAAGCTGATTTGTCCACCCCAATAGGGAGGTGAGGGAGAAAATGTGCAAATGGAAAGACGTTGAGTGGGAGATGTGGGGATGGAGGAATGGTAAGTAATGTATCAAGGGTGGAGCTGGCAGATGTTAATAGCCATGTGTCCTCAGAAGTGTATGTGTTTGTAAGGTGAAGTAACAGAAAAAGCATATTCCTGCCGAGTGATGTGTGCCAAAACCCACTTTAGCAAACTAGGATGAGGATTGCTGGGGGTGGAATGTATCATGTGTTGGCCAAAGAATGTTTTTGGAAATGCTTGGATGTTTAAAAAGGATGATGGGATCATTAGAGGAGGTTCTCAGGTCAACCTCAATGACTGCTTCCAAAACACAGCATTCTTATCTTCATTCTTATCAACTAGATGGCTCTCGTAGGATGACTAACCCACATTTTCCAGGCTTCACATTATTTTCAGGAAAACACACACTTTCAGATCAGTTCATCACTCGTTGGCCACACTTCATGCCCTTAAATCTATTTTACTGTAAAATCAGGGACTGGCCTTTCAAATTATTATTCATTCCCTTCATTTGTTGTTCAAGGATAATGGTTGTGCACTCGTGTTGTTGATCAATACTTGACTTGCACTGACCTTGCAATTATAATCTATCATATTCGTAGCCATAACCTTAGATGGTATTGAACTTTGTCGGTAAAAATTCAATAATTATTATAGGATTATGACTCTGGAATGTCAGACATCTGCTTAGCTGCGATTTATGTCCCCTCTTTCCTCATACATTGAAGCTCAGTTACATTCCTCTGTTATGTACCGAACTTTCTCTTTTGGTAGTAAATATCTTTAACTCTATAATACTTGAAGACTGACGTTTAATACCTTTCTGTTTTAGCAGAGATGACTCATTCAACAAATAATAGACCATGTGCTCAATGTTCATATTAAATTAGCTTATGTAAATGTCAGTCAAATGATAGAAATAAAGACAATATCAGCTAGTATTAATATAAGATTTAGCCTGGTTAGTGAGGAAAGACTATACAGAGTATCTACTAGCAATACCGTTTTTCCAGGAGGCTTCTTTGTTAGCAAAGATAATTTCACTTCACCATGGAGTTGGGTTTCTTTTGAACTGATTTATAAATTTTCAGTACTCAGCTAATTCAAAATTTTAAATGACATCTTGCATATGAAATTGATTTCCTGCATTCAATAAACAGTGTCTCCTTTTCCTTAAAATATAATTACACATCTTCCTCTTGAGGTTTAATTTAAAAGCAATGAATAACCACAAGAATGTAATATGATTTTTACTCTCACAATTCATAGCTTTCGAGTATGTTTTCTGATTAAGGTCTAAAATATAAACCTAGTCATGGGGTTGTAAAAAGTATGTTTTATATAAAAGTCTTTAGTCTTTAGTTAAACTTTAGACAGTGCTGTTTTTCATTGACTTTAAATACAGCAAAAACTAAAAAGAAACAGATGGATTAATATGTTTTTAGTTTCCAAATCGGCCAGATGTCGGTTTGTGTATGCTACACAAAGTCTGCATGCGAACTTATGTCACCATGACATGTACAACATGTTATTACTGAAAGACACATTCTAACTATGTCTCTACTTCGGGCTGTGTACACCACAGGAATGTCACTAGAAAATGACGTTTCCTCTCTTGTTCCAGTGCCAGTCCTTTTCACAATTGCTTTGTTCCAGCAGCGACATAACTGGGTTTGTAGATGGTGCAAGGTACCTCTGGTACCTGACCGGTTATTACTGTATTTGTGTTCAGCATAAACATAAATATGGAGCAGCTCTACATACTGTAGAATAACAGACACACACAGACACTCTCCTGGAAATGTCCTGGCTCTCAGTTGTTATTTTGTCCACATTATCTCAGAATCATCATGTTCAATTTACGCACACCAAAGTTGTTGATCAAAAACAACATTCCGGATGTGACACCCCCCACCCCCCAATGGCATTCACACTGATAAATGCAGTGTTGGATTCTCATCTGCTGTGGGACCGTTGATTGGATTACAGTAGTTCTGCTGTTGAAATTAAAGTGGAGCATGAAGACAGTGTGGAAAATGCACTGTGGCTTGTAATAATAAAAGTAATGATGATGATAATTCATTTTTACTGTAGTGTTCTTCAGAACCTCTGGTTAGGAAATGATGGATAGAAGCTTTATAGTGGGAAAGACAATGCAGACATTTATTTAGAGACTGATACTGTTGCTAGCATTTAACTCACTGTTAGAGGTCATATGTTTGTGGACATACTAAAGCAAAAAATTTACTGAATCTTTACAGAATTGTACAACAGTGCACATTACACCTTGTTTTTTTAAGTTAATTTATTGGTTGTCTACTTTTAGGTTATATGCGAATTACTGATTATCCAAACACAAGACAGCAACAACTGCTGGAATTAATCTGGATATAATCCCAGGAGTTTACTAAAATTACTCAGACATTAACCAAAACACTTCATGAAGCACTGCATGCAAGGTTTAATCCCATTGCAATATTATTTTTGCTTAATTGAAATATAAAATTTTTAGAAAAGGGAGTCACTAAAACCTGCTTAGATTAAAGATACAGGGTGATTTATCTAAAGTGCAACAGCTCAAAGAATGCTATTCTTCTCCATATTGAAAAAATCATTTGTACATTTATAGTATTGAAAAAGTATGTGGACATATTGGCTAATGCTATTTGGAAAGGTTAACTGGAGTCAGAAAACAAATTCCGTCATAAAACTTTCTGCGTTTGTTTTTAACAAGAAACCATCTACTGATGTAGACCATGCCTGCAAAACAGTGATGTCAAAAGACTTGTGTCCAACTCGCTGTCTTTGAGGGAAAGATCAATTCCCAACTTAATCAAGGTCTTACAATATAATATCAGATTGGTTATCCATCTGCTGGTGATCAGAAGTTGCCTTACACAGCGGGACAGTAATTAAAAAGAGGTTAGCTTCACACATGATGACTTCAAATAAATAAAATCCACCTGATGGAGTGGAAGTTGCAGCCAAAGGAGATTCAACCAGTGCTCAACCACACTGTGAATGTTTAATGGCTGTGTTCTGCTGTTGTTTGTGCATTATTATTATGTGTTAACTTGTGTTTGTCTATACGTAGGTGAAGATAAGATATTTAGATTTCATTACTTTGTGCAGAAAACTAGGTTCATTGGGTTGGCACACTTTTTTGTTGCAATGTGAGCAAGGAAAAATTTGTTATGAGATTTTCTCCCACTTTCATATGAAATCAAGATTTTGTCCACACCTTTATGAGGTGACAGCAGATAAGACAGGCATTGAATGCTGTGAAAAATGGAATGGCATGAAGAATAGAAGTGAAAGGGAAATGCAGAGGACAATAAAAGGAGAACAGAACAAGGTTGTAATAGTTTACACACTGTGGACATTTAATCAGAGAGAAAGAGCTGGGTGCATTTTTGTGTGGGGCTAATTTTAATCAGCATCAGTCTTTGACTGTTACCTCTGTGTTTACTTTTAATCTCAGACCGGCTGATTGGGGAAGATGGAGGGATGTACATAATGGAAAAGGGAGGGGAGGAAGGGTGGAACAAGGGTATGTGGGATATAAGGCTTTAGACACTTTGGTACCTTCATCATGGCAGATACACTCATGCTTTCCCAGCAAGCAGCAGGTTCTTCCTGTAAAGAAGTAGTTGTGCAATGTACGGACTGATTCCCTGCTGAGCCCAATCAAAGCTATGATGACACTGGTCTCATGGATGATTAATTCTCCCTGTTGTACACGCACACGCCCAGATACTGAATCAGTCATATGTAAATCTTCGTTATGGTTGACAGATTCAAGAGACTGTGACAGTAAAAAAGTGTTTTTATACTCATAATGATTGGAGTGTGAGCAGTGGTGCTAGTGCTGTTCAAAATGCTACGAAATCATAAGGTACGCTTTTAAGAAGTTGCAGGTCTTAAATAGTGTCTGAAGTTTGATGTATGATGATGATCTATTGAGTTTTTGCGCATGTGTATTAAGACCACTGAATGTTTGCTGTTGGGTATAACCCTTAAACAACCTCTAGACACTATAGAAAGAAAAACACAGTCATACCAAATGACAGTTGAGCTTTCTAGTTCACCAGACTGGCATGTCTTTTACTCTGGGAGTTCATTGGATTCTACACATCTCCCAGCATAACACATTGAGTCAAACAATCAGTGTTTCAATCTCCTAGAAAAATCACCTTTTTTGTATAATATTCTGCCCATATCTAACATTTGGGTCATAGCTAGATGATTTGGACATTTTTTAACACCAATATATTATATATAGTAGCTTTACCTTCTCACTTTCATAAAAATCTGTCTGGATCTCATTTAAAACTTAGCAGATTTATTTTGTGAGATAAAATGAATATGAATAGGATATCTGAGTCACAGCAAACTCATTTTAGCATCAAAACCAATATGGTACACAGTTTTCACTGTCATATCAACAATGTATAATTGCTTTCCTTTTTAAATAAAATGAAAGCCCAGTACAAACCTAGTTTTTAGGATGCCTTCATTAGGAAACTGTGCTGACATTGCTGAAGTTTGAAAGACAAACAATATGAATTTCCAGCTGTTCATAAATCTCACTCTCAGAACTGTCCCATGTTTAGGGTGACATGCTTCGCATTTTGCACAATTAATATTCATCCTGCTACTGGAGTGCATTGTTGTCATACCGCTACTGACAGATGTGCATTCATTAAACTCAAGACTACAGAGACACATTGTATGCCACAGTGACACTTTTAATAATTAATCCAACTCAATTTACACCTGAATTTATTTATACTATCTTTTATTTATTCCGTTTATTCTCAAATGAGAAATAGATTTGGTCCCCTGGCAGGTGAAGCAGCTGATACCATCTCTTCAAATTAATTTTAATAATAGAAAGCTCTCATTAAGACCCAATCAGACATGAATACAGTCTGAGTGGAATGGGATACCCGGAATTGACCTGAGATTCATACATTATTGACACAGAGACAGATTTTATCAGATCAGCAAATTTCAACTGTGAGTATCACACACGCACACACACAGTTAAATCTATCTGGTATGTACTTGGAGAATATTACCTGAATTGATCATTCACAAACTAATTTTCAGAGCATAACAGCTACAGACAAATGAGGCCATTCAGGGTGAAAATTGGATTATTCTATATGTTGCTTTCTATTTGCACAATTTAGCTTGAAATGTGCAGTGCTGGCTAATGGCACAGATTAGGTGCCTCAATCAAAGGAGGAGCACTTCTGTTGCTCTCCTCTCATTTATAGGCAAACAATTGCTGCATATGCTGCAGGAAAAGGTGCAGATGTTGTAGAATCTAACCAGTTAAATGCGTGTGATGTTAGATTTCACTTGTGCTGTCTTTGCCATCCGCAGCCATTTGTTTTCAGTTTCATGATGCCACATTGTGTGTGTCTGTGTGAGGGACATGATTGTGAGGCAATTACAACAATTGTCCTGCTGCTCCCAGTCCCAATCAGAATCTAGCCAGAGTGACCACAGGTGTCTTTGATCTTTCTGATAACATTTGGACACAAATCTGGTGTGGCACACTGACTATAAATGAAAGATAGAAACTGTAATCTCGCGCGCACACACACATATATATTGCATCATGTAAATATAATGATAATGTATATAAACTAAATTAAAAACAATATAGAAACCATGTCTATGAGTATCAAAATGATCTTAATCAATATGTAATCAGCATCACATAATAAAACATTGGTTGACCTTCACTAAATTAGTTTATTCTACTATCAAAGTATTTCAATATGGCATTATCATTATAATACAATTCAGCAACTAAACCTAAGCAAACATCAAGTCATAAAATTGAGTAAAAATGTTTTAAGTGTATGCAAATTGAATCCATATATCACTGAGATACCAGCCATCCCTATATATGTGTCATTTTCCATATAGGCACACACATTTACACTTCAACACATGATGGATTCAAACTGCTTGTAAAGTAGGAATTATGACTGTTGCTCTGCTTGGATTTCCTCATTTCGTCCTCTCTCACACTATTGTGGACGCATATAGAAACACACTGGTCCCACGAGACGTCGGAGTGTGTTAAAGAAGGCATGGCACGTTCCTTCTCTTCCTGCCTAAATCTGGGAAGGGCCGGAATCCATCACAGGATCAAACCTGTTTCTCATCAAACCCAAGAAAGTGTAGCTAATGCAATTTCACTAAGTCACTGCTTGACTTGATTGCATGTGGGCTGGGAGCGCCTACTAAAGCACCAGTGGGGGCTGGATGGGTGTCACCATTTGAATGATTGTGAGGATATGGTATTTCTACTTTTTTTTAATCTATTTGTTTTAGACTCTCTGTGTGAGAATGCAACTCATGAGTTTGTGTGTATGTGCATATACATATCTCTTCCTTTGTGTTTGTGCTCCTTTTAATCTGCCAATATTTTTATGGATAGAAGTTGTGTGTCGTGTCTGCTCTGGTGTGTGTGTTGTTGATGAAGCATTGGTCCTCATGGGGGATTTTGGGCAGATTTAGCCACATTAGAATGTGTCACTTCTTCCTCCCCAGTTTTTGCTTGCCGTCCCACTGAGCACCACACCTTCACACACCCCTCTCAGTAATCCTGGATCAGACCACACATCAAGGAACACAATTGCACAAAGACGCTCATCCAAATAACACTAACAAATCCTTAAGCACACCCAAGCTCTTGCAAACAAAGTTCCACTTTTACACATGCAGTGAGAGAGGGCTCGCAGCGGTTTGGCGGCATCCTGACCTGAAACGGGAGCTACCCTGTCACGTCTAGACAACTCTAAAGAATCACATGCATATTAATGCTAGACTATTTAATATTCATCAGCACTATAACCCGTTGCCAGCTGGTCCCAGGCCCCGTGGATCAATGGGGTCTATTCTCGCTCCTTTGTTTGACACGGATGCAGATGTTTAGAGCATGAAATTAAATCGGTCACTGTCATTGGGAATACATACATGTGAATGTGTGTGTGCTTGTTTTGTGTAGTAGTTGGTACTTTGTGGTCATCAGAGCAGGCAAGTAATGCTTACTCTCTTGGAGTCAGTGACACGTTGACGTTATTCATGGTAACTTGACTATTTACAAGTTGATGACTAGTAAACAAAAGTTTGTTCCATTCTGATGATGAGGGAGGCAGAGAGTAAGAAAGAGGGAGGGATAGGAGGAGATAGAGAACATAAGGCAGAAAAGGGAGGATCTGCAAGAGAGTGCGTTGGTAGCAGCTTTGTTTGGGAGCCTGTAATTGAGTCTTAATTGAATTGGCTGAAAAGGAAGAATGACTGGATGGAGATAGAGAGAAAAAGAGAGTTGGAGTGAATTGGCCATCATCTCTGTGTCCACTTAGCAATGTGAATGTGAATTTACCATGCAGGCGAGTTTCATGGCAACAGATCACAATCAGACACCCTTTATTTGAAAGTTTTGGATGAAATCAAAGCTTCCCTTGTCATTTTAATGAAAATACAGTGTTGTATCCCCTAGGTTTCAAACGGAACATGTTCCATTAGAAATGTGTTATGGAGCCTGCAGAGGGAACAATAGGCTGTCACACATTTGAATGCAAGGATGGGCAGGCTACACAGATAATATGGACAGGGCTTTTGCACTATGGCGGGGTGGCTTTGTGTTGTATCACAGTAGCTTTGCGGGCCTGTGTAGGCAATGGAAATGAAACGCAGGAAAACTGCAGAGCTAGGCTTTGTGACCTAATGCAACCCCTCAATTTCAGAACATGCACATCCACACAATGACGCATACATACATCTTCAACCGTTTCAAAACCCTTTTAACTTGCTCTGGTCAACATCTTTGATTCCTGTCTACTGTTTCCACTTACTTTCTTCATTTTACATCACTTTTTTTCAGTTAATCAGAATGTAACAGGACAGTGCAGCCAGCATGATGATTGTATTTATCTTACAAAAATAGTGGATACAAATTCTTTTTAAAAAGATTTTCCCACACCCAGTGTGGACTTCTCAATGTGCCAGACTCCCTTTGTTTTGAATATAAACAGATACTATCTACTTTTTTTAAACTTCTAAGTGAATTTAATTTAAGCTTTTAAACTTCACCATAGCCAAAAATCAATATACTTTATTTAAAAACATTGTTTCAATTGTATAAAGACAGAAAGGCCGTCGCAGCGACTGCCTTCTTTTACTCTTAATTATCAGCTGATCATAATTTTTCTTCTGAACAGCGAATGGCCCTATGACATGAACACGTGTTCATCCATTCTTGCATAGTATTCTTTCAAAACTTTTCTTCACACACACGCAGACAATTCTTTTCTGCTGCGGTTTGCTGTATCGACAGCAAGCTGCAATTTCTTCTCCATCAATTATATTGATTACTTCAGGATGAGTAGAGGTAATGAGCTTCGGTGTTATTTCTTTCTCCTATGATCTCCCTTCTTCCCCTGTGTGAGCCCCACCACCCCCTTCCTTTTTTGTTACATGGCAATGATTTTCTGATTAACCCTGTTAGCTGTGGGGTTTACCCACGCAGTGACACAAGGGATGCATAAGTGAGAGCATGTGGGATGCATTTGGATTTGTGATGGAGAGCCATGCTGGCTGACTGATGCATTTGTATTTAATAAATTAGTGGAGTAAAATTTTCACAGTCAAATTTCAGCAATGTCAAAGTTCAGATTTCAGTAAAGACAGATTGTGGTTTTGGAGTTTGAAGTTTTGGGCTATGTAGAAGCAGATCTTCCCAATTCCTGGAATCTTCTTAAAAACGTATGATCCACATGTATCCATTTTGACATGTCTGAGTGAGTTATGTCCTGTGTCCTATTTTCTAGGCGGTGCTGATGACAACTTGATTGAAGGTGGAGAGATGAAGTTTGTGTGTAAACCAGGAGCGAGGAACATCACTGTGATTTTCCAGCCTCTCCTCAGGTAAGCAAATAAAATATACACTTAACATCCAGGCAAAACATATTTGAATGTGCTTTTGAACAGATCTGAACCTGCAAACACAAAGCAGCAGGTAGTTTATTGTCACCCATCTGCAATGAAACTTTATGATCCGTCGTTGGTATGGCACTACCAACTGTGCATACTGAAATGCCAGGGTGTTGATCACGAACTGAGTAGTTTTACGAAAAAGATATAATGGACATTCTTTTCCAAATTATATTTTACAAGTAAATATATTATGGCAAGATATTGTAATAAGCTAAAACACCATGCTGTTGTGACACAACAGGCCATCACAGTGCCGTTTTTGGTTGGCTATAATACTAGGACACTCTAACTTCCTCTAATATACTGACTTTATGTGATCACATTCAAACAAAAGTTAATAAACCACAGAATCTCCTGTTTTTTGGAGTAATTTAAGCAGGATTGCATTTATTTTACATTAGGAATGTGTTAAATGGCTTGACATCGTCTGTTATATTGGCACAAGACATATGAAATCAGGGGACATGACTCAATACCAGTAAATGTAAACTAATTATATTACAGAGCCTCTTAGTGACTATCTATTGATTTCAACCTTTTTAATGTTTGTTGGGATATTATAAATCAAACATGATGTAACATAGTGTACCCTCGGATCAAAATTTTTGTTCATACCCTCCAGGAATTGGGTTTAGTTGACCACCCCAGCTTTTATTTCCCATTTCCCAATTTGAGTATTCTGAAGGTTTATCTCTGTACTAATGTTCTTTATGTGTGCTAGTTTTCTATACAGCTATGTAGTCCCAGTGGAGTACTGTAAATCTAATACTGAGGCAATTTAATTGAATTGGCCTCTGTGCAGTGATACATTACCTTCTGGGATCCATTAAACCGAGATGTTTCCTTTTTCCACAATATGGTGCTTGGTATACATTTCTAAAATTTTAACAAGATGGTGCATTTTTGATGCATAGAAGCAGGATAAGAGTTTCTCCTTGGGAAGCACTTTGTTCATCCTGTGAATTTTACATAAAAGTCTGAAGAACACCAAAACACATTAACTCATGTTATTGTTACAAAGTTGCTTTTCTCCTTTAATAGTAACTTCAAGTTAAGGTATTTTATTTATTTTGCTTAATCAGTTAGTTTTACATCCAAAACTGTTCCAGAGTAAACACAAAACACACAGCTCAATACTGCATGTGGCTGAAAAGTACAGCTGTTAGTTTTTCTGCTGCATCACTTCTCTGCTGTTTCTGATAGTCCCTGTTGTACCTGCAGAGCTGATTCGGTAGCTTTTGAAAACCGAGAGAAGCACAGTCACAGCAGAGTGGACTGGTGATATGAGTGTTAACTATCAGAGAAGTTGGATGGGGAGCACATTCGTTCAGCACCAAATGACTGTTGTAACTCACAGTGTAGAGAACAGCATCCAACAACTACTGTGTTACCTAGCAACATGGTATTTTGTCTGCCAGCTGCAGCTGAGTTTATGTTGTTTACAATCTCTGCTTTATTCAGTTTAAGTGGCAGCTGTTTGATTTATGTAGCCTAATATTACTACGTTAAGTCCATGAACTCCTGCCGTAATGTGTCATTATCAGTTGTATGTGCAGGCTGCAAAGTGCCTGACTGGAATTTATTGGTAGCTTGGTGGTTTTCACCTGGGGACCATGTTTTTGCATTGAAATACCAATGCACATACACCACAGCTTAAATGCACTCACTTGCCAGATTTACCGTCTCCTATTGTTATGGCACAACACCGCCTTTCAAAAATGCTATGCAGTTATGTTTACTTGTATATTACAGTAAACTTTTAAGTAACAATACTTTGTTCCTGCATGGCTTTCATCCCATGGTAAAAGATTTTTTTTATGTAAAAAAACAAAAAAAAAAAACAAACAAAAAACACAAAAGTTGAGAGCCACAACTGCAAACAGGTCACCCGGGAAAGTGCTTCATTACAACAAAGCTAACTGCAATCCTGTTTGTGTTCATGCTGGCCACTAAGTGATGTGTATACCCTGACCACTAAATATTATAGACAACCAAACAATAAGGCATCACAGAACACAGTTCTGTCGAGTTTCCACTAAGGCTTGATTGCACTTCATCTATCAGATCCATTTCAGCTCTTCATTACAGCCTTCCCAATCCAACATGTATTGCCAGTTGTCATTTCGCCCTTTGTTTCCCTGATTGATGTTCTTTGAAAGCAAATGACTGGTTTCACAAAGTGAGGGGTGATTTTATGTGTGTGGTGAAGTGCGCATGCATGTGTTTATGCTCATCTCATGTCTTTCATTGCCGGTGGCTGACTGTGTTTATGTCCCTTGACTAATGTTTTGGCCTTTCTCTCAGTCTCTTCGTCCCCCTCAAGCACAATTCCCCAGTTTCTCTGACACACACACACACACACACACGTATGCACATGTTGGCTTTCAACCCCTGTTCACCATGTGTTTGGCCAAGTTCTTGTCTGAACAAATGACCAAAAATAAAACAGTGACTAGCTTTCAGCCTACCACTCCCATATTGTCTGTAATGGTTCATATCAATCATACCAACTGCCTTGCACACGACACCCTCTTCTCTCTTTCCCTCCCTCCGACCTGCCCTCTCTAGACTTCTAGTGCCAATGGAGCACTGTTGTTTGCAGATTGTTTTCTAATGGCAAAGCTCTGGCACTCTGCTGATGGATCACTACACCTCCAGCAGCCAGCCATGCAACTCATGGCAGCTTTAATGACAGAAGCAGTTTGGGGTTGCTGCACATGAAATCAGTGTAGTGTGTGTGGCAATGTGTAGGCCTATGAGACAACAGCGCCTTAATGTTTGATTGTAAATGGTTTTTGGGTGTCATGGTATATTTCTTTTTCTTCCTTTAAATCAAGTGGGCTTTATATTGTTTTTGTGCATCTGAGGTCTGCATCACAAAGTCATCACCATTTTTTCTGATGTCATATTAACACTCCGCTTCTGCTTTAGATGATGATGATGATGTGTGATTGGTATGCAAAACAGGGAACTCCATGCAATGATACTTTATGTGTCTTGGGGGTTTTCTTATCTTTTTACATTTGCTGATGTTGACTTGCAGAGGGTCCAGTCTTCCCTTCCTTCTGCACTAAGGAAATATTGGCTGCCTGTGTCTTTCCTGTGTGCCAACATAGTTTTGCATAACCCAAATGAAAGCTGTGTCTTTGCTCTCACTTATAACTTAACTTCAACTGGGCACTGGGAAAAGTCAAGTCTTCGGATTGATGCATATTCTGTTTTGAACAGAATTGAATGTTGGAAGGTTTATGTATCCCAACTTGTATTGAAAGGCATTATGGGTACTTCAGGATGAGCAGGGCTTGTAAGGAGTAGAGAATGTAGATAAAATTTTCTTTGCTGTCAATATTGATGTTGACCTAATGCAGATACCATTCTAAATATATTATAATATCAATACTGTATCAATGATGTTACCAGGTTAACACTTTCCTTTTGCTATATAATGTAACCAGAAGTGTCAGGTTGTAGAATATGTCTTTTAAAATGCTCACACGGATATGGGGGAGACATTGGGGATGTTTGTGCATGTAGCAGCCAATTTAGTCTGACTTGTGGGGTCTCCTGCTGACATTTGGGTGATATTTACACCCCTTGCGCCAGATGAGGTTGGCATTTTGAAAAGCTTCAACAGACCCCTAATCTCTCCCCCTTTCACATACACAGAATGACCAGACGTGGCCATGCCCCTGGATGTCCACTACTTTTGTTGCTGTGTGGCAGTCTGTGTTTTTTGTGTGTGGGAAAGTACATTTGTACATGTAGTTAAAACCATATGACCATGTTTAATACAATATACCATGAGACATTTGCCTTTGTGCTGACCAGTTGGTACTTAAGGTAGAAGGGTCGTACTAGAATAATCAAGTTCTAAAAGAACTTTTGATACATCTCCAGTAGGGTTGCTGTGTTTTCATAGCTGGGCAAATATGTTGGAAAGTAAAATGTTATCATAACCAATAGGAGTTGTGGTCAGTTCTAGGAAAATAACACAGATTATGAGAAACCAAAATTTTCTGAAATAAGTTAAAGTCATCACCTTACTTGCTGGAGGGCTTAGTGTAACAGCGGCACTCGACTGGACCCAATTCAGCTTTTCTTAAATCTGGCTGCATTTTAATTACTGGTTGTGACTCCAAATAGATTCTTGCCAGGAACTTTAGAGTTAACTGTGTGGCTTTCTTGTTTGAGCGATTCTGCCATCCCGTTTACTATGTCTTATGCAAATTCTACTCAAAGCAATTTTCCATGTACATTTGAGCTCATGTTATTATTGGTCCGTATGTGGACCAAAACATAAAGGAGGCTTGGGATCATCCCCCTGGTCCTCATATAATATCCAATTGGTGGACAAGTTACAGTAAACACTTCACTGTATTTAACAGTTGAGTATAGATTTCTCCATGTACACACACAGTCATAACTTACTAAACAGTACTTGGGTTGATGTGCAGATACTTGAAGCTGGTTCTACTGTAAATGTACATGGTTGCAGTGAAAAAGTACATGGGATAGAGAAGAATCAGAAGGTCAAACATTGACAAAGAGTGCCTCAGGGAAGAAGAGAGAGAAGAACAATGGAATAAGTGATGAAAGGAATAAGGAGCGAATGGAGAGGTGGATGACAGAAAAAGGACAGAAGGGCTTTGCCACCCGCTGTCGTAGCCTGTGGTGAAAAAGACACACACCATGAATCTGCACTAATTTTACACTCTCATTAAGTCCCCTCCTGAGTGGCACGCATCAGCCAAGACAAATAGTAAGTACCACCATTTTAACGAAGGCAATGTCTCAGGAATCCATCAAACTACCTTTTTATGTGGCATTTAAATCTTAAGTCTGTGCCACTTTTGTGAACAGGATACATCACACTAAACTTTTTTTTTTGCCATAACTCAATAATTCACTTGCTAATTTCGATGCAATTTAACAGAAATTACTAATTAGATGACATCACAGAGGACAACATATATGCAAACGGTCAAAGGTCAACTTCACTGACACATAACACTTAGTACAAAACCTTTTTCTGCCCATTATTCTTCTATGGAACAGAGTGGGAGATTGTGACCATATATCGCATTTGGTCAGATACTGAAATTGTGACTTTAATCTTGAGTATCCACCTTGAAACTGTGCTGACTGCATAGATCTTCTGTGCTGCCAGGTTGAACAATCTTCAATACATATATTACATGAGTCAGAACATGGATGCAGTTTACATCCATGTCCAACCACAGACTGGTTGGTGGAGACACACAACCCTGAGGTGGTTACACTAGTTGTTCTGCTGAATGATGTGCATTTTGTTTTATGGGTAAATTGCCTGTATCAGATGTGAGACAAATATGGTCCAGTGTGTTGTTAGCCATCTTAATGCAACACTGAAGGGACACAGGCAAAATAACTGCTGTCTAGAGGAGACATGATTTGTTAAGCCATAATATGCAAGTACTTATTATGATAGTTATATCGTTTACTAATCATGAGCAGAGCAAAAAAAAAAGTCCTCTGACATAATAGTGCTGCGGTAGTCAATGTCCATATGCTCCCACTGCAACATGGAACATGGCACCCATTACTTAGGTTTTTATGATGCAGATAAATCCTGTCATTACACACCGTCTTTTATGATCTTCATCCACTAGGCTGGTTGTTTGCTAGCTAGAACAATCACCAGTAGGAGACAAGATAGTAGAGCACTTTGTTTGATAAAACAGTCATTGTTCAGATCATTTTCTGACAAGATGGGTGCTTGTAGTTGCCCATGAGTTGCCCAATATATGACCTTTTTCAAACATATGAATTCCCATTGCGGCAGCAGTGAAAATGGCAAAAATAATTTGTGGCTGAACCTTAACCTTCATTTAGTCAGACATCGACTTCATAATTACTAGTGAAGAATACAGTTTTCCTTTAACAATAGCATCTGTAGTCGACCTCAAAGACTTGTCCCCACACAGGCTATTAAAATGCAGCATGTATGTCTTGTCTTGAGTCTTACTCACACATACATGCACACATTACTTTGCTCTGCCAGCCCTTGCTCTCTTTTCTAATCTTTTCTCACTTGTTCAGGAGGATTTTCCTCAGCATATAGCATCCGTCCTCAGTCTTTCTCTCTCTCCCTCTCTAATCCACACCCATTAAAAAGGTCATTTAGAGAGAGCGATAAAGAAGGAAGAATAAGAAAGCCAACAACAGAGAGAAGAGAGTAGATTGGAGGCAATGAAAGAAAAAGATGATGAAAAGAAACAAATAGACAGGTGGAATGAAAATGGAACGAGATAAGACCGAAGAGGAAGAGAGGAAAATATGGAGGACTAGAAAGACTCTTAGATTCCCTATACACTGAAGGTTGGCTTGTTTTGGATTCAAGTTGCTTATATACACATATTAACATGCTAATACAGCTGTAGTATACTTACCTCACTTATGTACTGGAAAATTATTATTACGATATGGCAACGTTTTTGTAAAAATAATCAAAAGTCAGAAAAGCTTTGAGAATTTTGCACATTTCTGATGACCTCAAGTGGTCTGTTTGTTTATGAGGAGGGTTTGCCTTACTTTTGTTTTATTTATCTAAGCAAGCTTTTCAGGAAAAAACCAGCTTTGGCTTGCCTTCCTGATTATGCACACCAGGACATATGAGTAAGAGCGACAGCAAAAACATTTGTAATTTTATAAAATATGATCATTTTGGTGTAATTTGTTCTTAAATTATGTATTATTTAAAGCAATTAAAGCAATACTAATATTTGTTTTTAGTGCTTTATTATATCTATTAGATTCTGCCATGGAATTTCACTAGATTTGTATCTTCACACATTTACTTGTGTTGTTCTTGCATTAGATCACAGCTCATGTGCTGTATATATCATCACGTCCCCCAACAATGCAGTAATTTACAGAAATTGTACCCAAGCAAAATAAAATGCTGGTCCAGAGACAGAAACAAATACACATGGAAGGAAAGTGAAAGAATGTGTGGTGATACTGGATATGTTCAGAACACGATTCCAGTTTGCCATGAATCTGTCAGGTGGTTCCACCTGTCACTGGCTGCAGCGCTGCCGTGTCTTTTTTCCTTTATCGGTCTGATGTCCTCCCAACAGGACATCACACACACAAATGCACACACCACACACACACACACACACATACACACACACACAGGCTGTAAATAATGCTGCTGTTTTTATCACTTCCCAAAAGTGCAACTTCAGCCACTTTCTGGTGAGGTGTGGAGTTTTCAATCGCCTTATGTCCTACAAGCACACACATGCACAAAGGCTGCTGTCCACACTGTGGCGCGTGCGCACACACACACACACACACACACACACACCAGATATTGTGAAGCAGATTAGATCCATCATTGCAGGGGTCTTTTCTCAAGCTATAGAAGATGGATAAACTCTTTGATTGTGTTTATCCATCCCTTAGTGGAATCAGACTTGGTTCCCAGGGCAACCTGTCCAGCAAACTCTTGAATCAGACAGTTGTCAGTTGGAGCTTAAGGGGGTCTAGTTTGTCTGAACACTCAGCAGTAGACTTCATAAGAAGTCTGCTTTGATGGTCCCAGAGGTTTTGGGTCTATGAGGGGAAAAATAGCGAATAGTGGGAATTGATGCCTGGTCAGATTAGAGACGGAAATGGTGCCAGGATACAAACACAGATATTTCTATATACTTTCAACACAGACACACACACATGGATATGTCTTTGAAGTTCATCCAGATGACCAGGTCATTATCACACAGATGTTCACACAGTCATGCTGTTCCCATCGATGTTGTCCCCCACGGTGCCTGATTGTCTCTGATTGGCTGCTTTTTAAAAGAGATTAGATTGCATTCTTGGGAGATTTGTAGGTTTGTGTGTGTGTCTTGGTATATTGTGTTACCAACAATAATTTAATGAAATGAAAGTATCTATTTTTCTTTTTTTAAAGAGTGTACCATCATTTAATTAAGCCTAATATGGTTCTTCAGACCTGTTGCTATGAAAGGACAGAAGAACAAGGACAGAATGCCCTTAATGCTCATCGAATGAATGCCAGAGGGAGCTGCTGCCAGGAAGAGAATTACTGAACCACAATGAAGAGATGTTTTCACCATGTGTTGCTTTCTGCCACATCTTTCAGTCTTTTTTTCCCTCTGTCCTGCCCATCTGAGAGTAATGTCAAGATGAGGACTGAGTGCTGGAGATGGCCGATTTCCAGATAATCTCTTGTTCCTGTCTCACACACTTTCTTCTGTTTTCTCCTTTGAATTCAGCCTCCATCATCTGTCTTTCCTCTTTCCATCTTTCTATCCCTTGACGACATGAGCTGCCTCTCTGTGTTACTGTCACATGAGCGAGCTCCAGCTCCCACATCACAGAAGCCTTTGATTGGCCAGGCCTTTCCAGGTCGGTGAGCTACTGCCTGATAATAACCTTGTTTGATTGCTGGAGCAGAGATGTAATTGATTGATCTGCTCGCCATGTCTGGGACTCGGCTTCTGAAGTAGCCTCATGGATGTTTGTGTGTGTGTGTGGTGAGGGGGTAGTTGTTGAGGGGTGCTCTAGATAAGCCTGCATGCACCAACCTTGACTCATGAAGTGGATCAGAGCATACACATACACCCACGTACAGTATACCCTCTGCTCCATGCATACAGTATACAGAGGTGTAGAGATGAGGGATAATATGGACAGAGTTTTGGTTTTTTTTTTGGGGGGGGGGGGACTCTTTCCAGCACATCTGCCCCGTGTACCTCTGCAAACAAACCCCACCAACCAATAAACAAGTCATTACACCTCATTAAAATTCTCCAGCTCCTTCTGAAAGGATTGTTTGTGATCTCCTAATTGGTGGTTACATAAGTAAGTCCATCTTTCTAGAAAGTTAATTATTCTCAATGATGGATGATACCAACTCAGTGCAACATGGCTTAACAGACTCCAGGCATTTCTCCAAGACAGTGTTTCCAAGTTTTTAATTAGAGTTAGTGGATGTTTGTCCCTAAGTGGCTGTGTGTGTAAAATCAAGGTCTAAAGCCTAACTAAGGTCAGGGTTTATGTTTTTGTCATATTATTTTGTAAATTGCCCTCCCTTTAAAACTAATGTGCTTGGTTTTATTTAGTATAAGGATATCCACATAATGACCATATTTCCCTTATGTCCACTTAAGTGACCAAATATGACTCCACCATGTCCAAAATGAATCAAACAAAACCTAAACTGTGAGTTGAAGAGCAAACCAAAGCTAAGGAGGTGGATGTTTTTGTTCTTTCGTCCTTTCTCTTTTATCAGTAATGGTTTGATCTAGCTTGACTAGTCATGGAGTCATGGTGGGTCAACCAGTAGGAAAGCCAAATTGGCAGAATGATTGAATGTGTATGTGGAGCCTCTCCTCTCTTCTCCTCCCCTCTCCTCTTCTCTCCTCTCAAGGTTATTTCCAGTCAGAGGTTATGAAGTAAAATTCATACAAGTGAGACAGCAATCCCGTTTTCCTCCATGACTCTCAATTCTAGTTTAGAGAAGGGAGAATCGATAGACATGTTCATCACTCCCCTTTAAAAGTTCTCCAACCCAGCATGAAGTACACGTGGTTTTTCCACCCTGCCCCATCTACTCTCCTGTTTGTCACTGGAATAAGTGAGGCATGGGAAGTGAAGGGATAGAAGCACTTCTGCAATAAAGTGTAACACTGAACTGCCAAGCTTTCCTCCAGGTCTGATGAACTGCAAAAGTGTAAACACATTCAGCATGGCCCCCTCTGCCTTTAAGTGGTCTCCTCTCTAAACCTGTTTGGCTAAATTCATTACATCCACCTGAAATAGAACTCCCACCCACAACAATGAAGATTGGAGGGGAATTTCAAGCAGAATGCGACAGAACCGACTCTAAGACCGAGAAAACAACATAAGGGAGGTGCAGAGTGAAAGGAGAAGGCGAAAATCCATTATGTTTGATGTTACAGTCTCACCCTGGCAGCAAATGCTGGTGGAAAAACCCTGTGAAATGACATTAGGGGTGTCTTGTAATGTGATTTCTGCTATGTGTGAATATGAGATTTCTAATGGATTTGGGCACATTAGAGCAGTCTTTATCTGTAGTATTTATTCCCCCCTGGTTTCAAATGCAATTTGCTAAGTACAATGTTTCACTCTGCTCTAGCTCACTAGCTCTCAGGCTAGAAGGGATGTGGGGGAGGATTATATTATTTTTCTTTTTTTGTGGGTGGCGTAGCATAAAGATATCATGATAAATATTCGAGGCCCATCATTTGTGACAAATTGGTATATTATGAGAAAGAGAGATTGTTTCTATAATACGTACAGAGGAATGCGGAGGAGAATAGTTTCATCAGGAATAAGATTGTGTGTGCGAGAGCGTTTGCAAATGTGTTCAGTGCCTTTGTCGCCTAGTCCAGTGAGTTCATGTTTGGCTATATTGGTCTGCAATCTACAACAAAACAGGAAATATTAATTCTAAGAATTCGAAGTAATGCATAGAAGAATGACATGAAGAAAGGTATGAAAAATGCAAAAGAAACACATTCCAACACTGCCAGTTTATAGAAAAACAATCAAAGTGAAAGCAAAACCAATTATTTTCATTCATTTATAAAAGTAATGCATAAGTCAAGCCTGTTAAAATGTTGATGAGTCATGGTGGACTTATTAACAAGTTGATTTGCCAGTTTGTTGACATGAGAATATTCTGCTGAAGCTCTTTTCTGAGCAGGAGAGTCCAACCCTTTTGGTGCACTCTTCAACACAGTGACATGCTGAATAAGATTTCTACCAGCCCTTATGATGAATGAACAGAACAGTCTGGTGCAAGACTCCAAAGTTATGACAGAGTGCCATTTTCACAGACTCTCCGTCACTATCTCACACTGCTTACATTATAAAAGAGACAAAGACTCATGCTCGTCTTCAATTTTCCTGACACCCTAATGTCTGCCTGTGACTGATTGGGGTCATGACACCCCTGATTAGAACACGCATTTATGTGTTCCTGCCAGTATTTCCGCAAATTGTCCCAAACCAGCCAATGTGGGGCACTTGAAGCTCTCTGCAGGTTTAATGAGCTAGATTAAGAAGGAAGTCGTTTTAACCCCTGCCTGTGACACACAGACTCACACACACAGACACTCAGTCTGGATAGACATATGTACTCATCACAACCAAACAAGCGTGAACATTCACGCTTGCACACACTGCAACCACCTCACCACCACCCTGTATTTCACTAGATAGGAGATGGAGCGAGGCCATTATGCAAATGTCAGGTGTCAAGTGTAAATGAGATTGGAAGGATGGGAAACAGAAGTATTGAATATCACACTGGCTCCCTTGGCAACTGCACCAAAGTAATGAGAGCATTCCAGGACGTAGGCTGGCAAAAGCCTTCGTTACTCTGAAAGACAGCTCAGTGAAAGTAAAAACTGCTCAGAGTAAGGGTTTAGATCTAAGGAACACTTGCTTCTCTTCTACTATTAGTTTGAATAAGCAAGATTTGGTTCTGTAGAGGTTGAAATTAACTTTATGTTCTAGATAATGCATTTAAGAAGTGATGTTACTTGCTTTTTTTTTTTTTTTTTTAGCAACCTCATATTCTAGCCTGATATTTTGGATTAAATTAACATAACCAATGGCAAATTAAACAGACAAATGGAAAAGTAAAGGTTGCAGGCATGTATCAACAGGTGTTGGTTGAGAATGTATCCAAACATCCTTCATGTTATCTCTGCGTCTCTCTAATTGTGGGCACACTGCAGCTACTGTAACCTACACCACTGTCAAATATGTATCATGTGTAAGTACTGTATTTCAAAGCTGTTTAATCGAAGTATAAATTCAATTTTTTGTATAAACAAAATCAATATCAGTCACTAAAGCTTAACATTTCCATGGAATATGGTTGTGTCAAAATGCTATACAACTGTTGTCAAAAACTGTTTACACACAGCCGTCATGTCTCTCACTTTTTTCCTTTCTGTTTATCTTTTGGTGGCTCTGCTGTCTATAACTCCGGGTTTTTTGTTTTTTTTTTGAGATTGTCTTTTCATCTCCCCTTGTTCCTCTCAATTCTCTCTTCATTCCACCGTCCCTCTTACTCTGGCTCATTTTTATCGCTGGCCCTGTGGTCCTTTTAAGAAAGACAGAAAGATAAAATATTAATGTTAATACTAAAACCTCAGACTGCAACTACTAGTTTAATAATAGATGTAACTCTGAAATGTCATGTAATGTCATGTAATAAATGATTGACTCTTCATTCACATTCTGGTACACTTTTTCAAAGCAACTGATGTGCAAAGAAATAATCTTCTGCTTTAAAGCATCAGCAAATGTAAAACCATTCTCATTTAAAATGAACCATGTATAAACAAAACCTGTGCTAAGAAGGAGAACTCGCTTCAGGAGAGTTAAATGTTTCCTTAAAAGTATTGACAGCTTTGACTGTTATAAATTGTCTTTCTGTCTTTACCTGTTTGACATTTGTCAAACCAGCACGATTTCAGATGACCTTTAAGAAACCTGCCTTTCCCCAACAGAAATTCTTGACTGTGTTTGTGTACAATTCAGATAGCAAGCAATATATATATATATATATATGTATGTAGATGACAGTATAGCCCACATGTAGAACAACTCTTGACATAGTTGTTGAGGACCTGGGGGGGCATATGCCTTACACTATCCCTGTAGTCATGTTATAACAACTACAGTAGATAGATGTGTGAATCCCTCTGTGGTGTGTGGGCAGGCTACATATGCAAATGAGTTGTAGCAGATCACCGTTTTCAATATTTCATGCCAACAAAGTAGCAGGTTGAGTCAATGCTAAATTGCTGACAGCTGCCACAAGTGGAGAACGCTCAGATATACTGAAGTATCACCTTCGATTCAATTCAGTTTTGTTTTATAAGTAAGGTAAAGTCAAGACCTTCCAATATTACAGACAAACCCAACAGCTTCCACCATGAACGAGCACACAACCGTTATGTTTGGTCTCTGGGTGGCTTGTTTCTGTTTTTGAAGTTTTCCAATGTTTGAGTTTGGTGCAATATAAACAATACTTTTAAATCTTTCAATTAAAATGATAAATATTGATTATACTGCTGGTAAATCACTCCCAACACAGAAAGTGTTTGGGGAAGGTTTTTTGGTGTTGGTGCGGAAAGCAGCACAACAGTCACAACATTAAATGTGATGAAGTGTTGAATGAAGCAATTGTTTTATTGATGTGCTAAGACTTTGGCTACTTAAAGCCCCATTTCGGCTTCCATTGGATAAAAGGGTCCCAAATGGGGCAAGGATAAAACGATTAAACACATAAGAAATAGTAATCTATACCTAGCAAATCCATAAATGTGTCTACACAGCTGGCAAATGCCACAAACTAACTTAATCACTGTTGCATCACTGTCTAGGCAAGCAAAGTGAAAGCACTTGCATTGTCACTAGTAATGAGACTCATCGCCAGGAATTAATTATTGGCCTCTCAGACAAACATCCTGCAGCAAACTACTTTGCTTTACTGTGTTTCCCTCCTGCATTGGTTCTTATTTAGATTCTGAGATCCTCGTCAGTGAGCTGCCACTTAGTTCATAGACTGTTGCCATGCATGCTCCCGTGCTCATTACATTAAATATAGCCCAACTGTCTCAGCACAAAAACAGTTCATACACTAGCCTCTAATTCATGCTTTTATTCATTCATTTTTTAATTATTGGCTGCTTTAATAATGATGACCAAATTGTACTGACATTTTGATGGTTGTTTATTTCAAATATAGTTAATTACCTTGTTAATTCATTCTAAACTCTGTAAATGATGTGATGTGAACTACAGAATGTGCTGTTGTGAGAAAACCACTCTCTCTGACTGAATTTGCCTACCCCCTTCCCTGGACAGATTATCTGTTCACCCATATGGCTATGTACATAAAAACACACCAGTCGCACACATCAGGCATGCACCCCTGTCACTTTTTAAAGTGAAACCCACAAAGTTAAAGGTCAGCACCAGCTCAAGGTTGTCTCTCCCCCCGAGAGCCCTTTCAAGTGGACACGCACATACAGAGACCAAGGAACGACACCACAACAAGCAGACTCAGACAGGCCATGAAAGGATTAATGAATAATTTAACCCCAAACATCATATTTCCTATGGCAGTAATGTATACAGAATGGCCTGCATGTGCACGTGTGTACTTGCGTATGTGTGTGTCCAGATACTTCTGTGGGGCTTACCTGTCTTCACTTTGAGAATGCCCTATATGCTGAGAGGTGAGCAGTGTAATGTGATGTGTGAGAGTATTATCAGAGCTGTAGGTATGACGGGCACTCAGCCCTAGAGCTGACTTACTGGAATTGCATTTTGTTGGCCATCTCCAATATGAGACCTGTCACCTTGCTCCCTCCAGGCCATGCAAACCATGATTGAGGCTTTTCTGTGAGGTGTCACTATCAAGGGGACATACTTGTGAGGGGTTTTTGTGTTTCTGTCTATCGGATTGTGCGTGACAGGTAATAGGCTGGTTTTCATTCCGATTGAGAGTTTTATGCATTTTCAATCATTTTCACCCTTCCACTCTCTCTTTTTTCTTCTTATCCTTCAAATCTCTTGTCCTCACTTCTCTTTTACAGTTTAGTTCCTTCGTTTTTTCTGCTTCCCGCTAACTTCACGTTGTCCTCACGCCTTCTTTCCCTCCACCCTTTTCTTACCGCTCTCCTTGCCACCTTTTTTAAACTCCTGTGCTTTCTCTTCTCTCCCTGTCAACACTGTCATGGCTTGGGGAGCCCTTCAGTGTATTAAAGACCTCTCACCACTAGTTCTCTTCATGGCACTTTCTCTTTTTAAATTCAATCAGGCTTCAATGGAGCCTCCAGAACCATTTCAATTTACTACCTGTATGCCACAGGATGGAAAGTCCTACGCTAACATAAGGGTCTAAATGGAATGGAAGGCAGAGAGAGAGGAGAAACGGAGGAAAGGTATGGCAAAGAGGGGAGGGTAGTGTATTGAAAGGGTGCCATATAAAGATGACGCCAATGGACTGGTAAAAATAGAGTGGTAAGGGAATTAGGGGAAAGAGGGTGAGAGAGAAAGCTGGGGGGTGGGGGGTGGGGTGGTCTTAAGTGTTACAAGGGATAAGAGACCAGAAATGACAGCAGAGGAGAGAAAAAAGAGTGAAATGAAGGGTGAGAGATACAGAGGAGGAGATAAAAGCATACAGTAAGGAGAGAGGGTGATAAATATAAAGTTGTTTTTTTTTTTAATCAGAGGAGAGTGTGATGTGAAATGGCTCACATTGCAACCGGTTCAAAGGAATTCATCAACCCCTTTACATCTATGATACTATGCAGTGCGAGCATGCTGTGTTGGCCTGTGTTAGCTGTGAGGTCTGAAGAAAATCCTTAACAGTGACATACTGAAATTGAACTCTAAGATTAAACTAGTCTTCTGTTGCTGCAAAATTGTTTTTATAAATGAATATAAATCAGCGGAACAGCAGTCCTTCACGTGGGGCCTTCAGAAAGTATCAAAGCCATTGCCATTTCTACAAAACTGTCCTTTTGACCTCTACTTGCTTCGTTTCTGCAGGACTACTTTCCATTCACTTGTCCCATTGGGATAAAATAGACTCTCCAGTGTCCATCTGTGCTTCTAGCCCTTTGTGTGTTGGGTGTGGGTAAAGTGTTTTTCAGGGAAACTGAAAAGAACCTTCGCACATTGCTCTCCCAGGGATAGTTTATATTTCAGTCTTGCTGAGTTATTCACTGAACTATGAGTGTCGAAGGCATAAAAAGTCTCTATCTCCACCATAACCAGGTACAAAATGTCACTGTATGTATGGATATGTTGCATCTATAAATGTGAGAAAAGATGCACTTAATTTTGACTCCCAAGGTTTACCTGTCATTCTCCTACAGGCGCAGATTAAGTTGTTGTGTTGTATCTACTCAATTCTGAAATAAAGTAGGAGCTATTTTCTTGTTTGCTTTCTTCATTGCTGTATTAAGACTGCTATCAAAGTGTAGATTTTACCTTTTAATAGAGTCAAAAGCCTCTCTCACCCTCTTCCTTGCCTTAAAATCTTCCTGTTTTTGCCTTAAGTGAAAGTTCTGTCAAGCAGAGAAAATGAAATTTCACAGGTCTTTAATACACTCAGGAAAGGATAACAGATTTAAGAGAGTACGCAGTTTCAAGAATAATGAGGTCGTTCTCACACTGGGTTGGTTTTTTCAGTACAAATCATAGTTCTGCCCTCAAATTAGCCACAAATACTGTTATGAGTCAGTGTGTGTTGAGGCTGCACAATGTGGGAACATGTAGATTAATAATAATTAATTATAATCATGCAACTTTTTCTTTTGTATGAAGCAGCAAAAAAGTTAACACGACTCATTTGTTGGCTGTACTCGATGCCTTGTGATATGGCTATTTATGATGACTGTGCTGAAAAGATATTGTTTTGTGTACGAAGTAATTCTTGGTTTCCGTATTCTTTTCTTTGAGCTCTGTTTGCCACCTGTGGGAGGCCACTTAGAGCTCAGCTCAGCTAATTCAAGTAGGAGATAAACACTTAAATACTAAAGTATTGAGCAGAGGAGAATCAAACCAGATACAGTTCTTGTCTGCACCTGCAGATCTGACTGGGGAATTGTGCATGCACTGTTGTGTGACTGACCCAAGCAATTGGTGCCTGTTATTAAGAAAACGAGAGTTTGATGTGACCTCACACTGGTACACACACATACACACACACACACACACACACACACACTATGTCAAGAACCAGACATGAATAGTGCTGTCACCTGCCTCTGTCTGTATTGAATGACATTGTACAGGGTACCACACTCCTCCTCTGTTCTCAGAATGGTAAAAAAAGAAAAGGATTGCAACATGTAGCAGTTATTAAACTACATCTGCAATCACACATGTAGTTGTACTTATGTTCCACAGGTCTACACGAAACTTAAATGTTTGGATGGTGAATAGAGAATAAGAGAGTGGTGTTGAAACTAAATCCAAACTTAAGAGCATATAACATTAAGACAAGTCAAAATGCCATATTATGTTTCAATTATTTGATACTCATTCTACTACTTTGTGTCATAATGACTGATCTTCACTGTCCATTGCAGCCCCTCTAGTACAGCTGTGAGCCCATTATTATTCTAAAAATTCTTACAACTTACCATTCAGTTGACAGCAGAGGTAGGCCTTTATATAAAAGTCATACTTTGTTGACAAACCTTCAGAAATAAAATGATACGGTCCACTGAAAAATTGGAGGTTGTTGTGAATGGGAATGAACCAGCAGTGGACACGTTTCTACCCCTGCTGCTATGATTTTCTTTGCCATAGGCAACACGCCAGCGAAATTGTGTGTCTTTGAAACTAAGTTTTATTGGGCTCGGGGATTCTTGCGGTGCTGGATACACCCATTATACACACACAATTCTGAATCGAATATTTTAAAAATTGCCAGGAGGCAATGATTCACCAGTAAACTGTAATTCACCCTCTTGTCACTGAACAAGTCAGCTGAAATGTGAATTCACTTAAATAATACACATTGCTTCTACTTTATGGGACTGACTACATGATTGATGCCCATTACCTCACATTTCTCCTGGACTTAAGTTGACTCACATGATATAAAAGCCAAATTATTGATGACTAAACACTTCATATGGAAGTGAAGCATCAATGAATAGATCTAGCATCTGTCTGTGGACATCTATACTGAACAACTACACAGTATTTGAATATATTTTGACTACATTGCTCTTAGAGGGAAAGAGTAATCAGAGGGATAGTCTTGGGTGGAATTAGAGAGAGATAAAGATGTGGAGGATGGAGAGCACACTGTAGGAAGATGGAGGAGTAGGCAAGTAGCAGCGGTAAGATGGTGATTTGTCTTTGAGGCTCTGCGGTGTTGGTGTTGGCAGCGTCAGCTAAACAAGGCCATCTCATTTCCTGTTGTCTGCAGGAAGCAGCTGTCTGCTACCGCTACTGCTGCTGCTGCTACTCAGAGCCCCTGGTCATCAATCTCCCCTGTTTTAATTGGTCTGCACCACACTGTGACGGGCTAGTACACCCACACACACACTTTGACAAAAATAGGTGCAGAGACATAAATGTGCATGCAAGCAATAGATGTGTAAAAGCGCTCACTCTCTCTCTCACACACAAACACACACACACACAGAATGAACATCTGTTGCAGATATGCAGATATACACTTACTTAGCTCTGTGTTAAGCACTGATAACCACAAATGAACATCACACCGATTTACCAGTATACGCCCTTGTTTTACTCTGTGGCATTCCTTTATGTTCTGCATATTTACAGTATAGTGCTCGCCGAGCATATCATTCTTGATAAACCTGTATTCTTGCTAAATTCTCATTGAAATGAAATTCCTTGAGTTTAGATAGCGTTGGGTTACAGCCTCCTGGAGTCTTACCAGTCGTCATGTCTGAGGCAGAGGTAGAGTAATGACAGCAGAGAGACAGTTTTAAAATGTTTGACTAAGGTAAAGTACAAGTCACTGATGATATAAGAAATAACTTGAAGTGTACCTCTAGTCTGAGACAATGAGCCAGGACCCTAAAACCAAGCAGCTAAATGCTATTCAACCATCGCTAATTTACACCTCTGCTTTTTCCAGTGGGACATGTAAAAATATGAAAATACCTTATTCACTTGAGGAGGAAGCAGCCCTTTACTACATGTTGTCCCCTACCAATTCAAAAAATTGTTTGGTATTATTTTATTTCGAGATAGAACAAGATTGTTATTATTATTATTGTTGTTACACTGTGGGCCTCAGGGAGTACTGCAATTTCACTGTCTGTGTATGTCAGGTAGTCGTGGCATTGACAATAAAGCCGACTTTGACTTTGAACATCCAGATTTTAGATGACATCTAGATCATAAGTCTAATTCTGCTTTTGATCAGTGTAGATAGAAACAGAGCCATGGTTATATGGAAATTAACAGGTGATTTTTTTTGACAGTATGTGTAGAGTCAAGTTGAAATGGTGGGGAACAAATAACACTGATGGATTATCCATGGTGGCAGTCTGTGCCCTCTGACATATATTGTGATCTATATAGACCCCATGTACAGTAATGTTACAGCAGGATGGACCTCTCTCAAGTCCTGTAAGGCTCGCTGTCCCAAGGAAGGGTCCTTATTACCAATCTCATTCATGCTGTGGGACACATGTGGACACACATTTACATAAAACATCTTTGCACCTTCCAATTGCACTCTTATCTCCCCTTCTCCTTCTATTGTTCTCTTACACAAACAAGCTCATATCCTCCTGTGGGCACGGACACACACGATCGCACACATGCAATTGCACAGAAAGGCTATAGTGTCTGTGATGCAGCATTGGGGGCAAGAGCAGGGTATAAACAGCAGGGAGTCTGGCAGAGGCGTGGGCGGTGTGTGAGAAGACCATATGCATTTCAGCAGGCACTGATGAAAAAACACACAATACTGTCACATCAGAACACACCCCCTCTTACATACTCCCATACACACACCCAGACAGCAAATCCTGTACAGGTTTCAAATAATACACACCAACTGGAATGTTAAATCTTCCTCAAGACATTCGTGATTAAAAAAAAATAAAAATAAAAAGTCAGTCAACTGGCCACGCAGCCTCAGCCTGTACAGAAAGCTGACACAGTGCCATCCAGTGGTAGCAGTGAAAAATGCCGGAGGTCTGAGAACACTCAGCTAAAACGCATATATGGATTTTTCAGCAATACATCATGTGAATAAAAAGGTGTCCAGGATCAAGCCAGTAGCCATTTAGAATGTGTTTTCTCCCCTCATCTGTCTTTTCAATTTTCCCATTCTTTAATTTAGAGCTACAACTATGTGCTTTAAAATCTCATGACTAGGTCTTTATATTCTCAGGTGAGACTTCATTAATTTAACACCACTGAGTGTAAGTGAGTGGTGGGTATTGGAGTGTGTAATATTCCCCGAGAATCAATATCGAATGAGCAGTTGGATAACAATTAAAAGCTGCCATTCTGGCATTTATTATGTGATCCGTTGGAATGAAAGCTAATGTTGGTTGTGCCATAAAACCCATAAAACGTCCCCATCCATTAAAATTCCTTTATGACTGAAATCTTGCTGAAGTGACTGGGTAGAGCTGTAAGTAGGAATAATTGCATATAGATAAGTCCCCTAAAGTGTCTGAATGTGGATAGAGTGTTGATGTATTGACATGTGACTGTGCATTTTTATGTCGGCCTATAAGTGTGTGTAAGTGGGTGCAAGCACCAACACTCACTCACTCTCCCTCCTCCCCTCTCAGTTGGTCAAGGTTCTGTGTCCTGTCCTTGGTGTGTGACAGGTCTATACAGATCAAGCCTTCCTCTCTGGGCAACAAAATCAGAATGCACCGTAGCTGATAGATTCGTGCCTGTAGGGAACTCTGGGAGATTTAAAAATGCTGAGTCTCTAATCGATCTTAGCACACTCTTAGTCTGCTGTCTTTCTTAAATCTTTGTCTTTATCCCATTTCTCTTTTGGCATCATTACACCACAGCTACAGATAAAGATGGATGATGGGATTCCAACCTTTTCCATTTAAAGAAGCATTTGTTACCTTAGCTTTAGTTTCCAGTGGGAAATGAATTCAGAGGTTCTGCTGTAAAACATCTTTGTCCCTGTTTATTCTCATTTCTTTTAGCTATATTGAAAAAAAAAATCTAACTTTGTCTTCTTTGAATAATCAGAGACATTAGGATGCGGTACATTCATTCATTAGCCAAATCCCTCTTGGTATAAATACATTTAATGTCATTCAGAAGTGTTATTTCTCGAAATACATACACAGAGGGCATGGCATCTGCAATTATCCAGCTCTAGACCCTAGGCTCTGACATCTGTTTCCTAATGACACATAATTACATGCTGTCAAGTGCAATCATCAGCACTTGCATCTAAGAAACTGGTTTTAGAGTGTGGCTGGTGCAGCCATGTTGGTTCCAGAGGAAACAACACAACATGAGGGGAGTGCAGGGATACTATGGCAGACTCTCTTTGAATTTGAATATCATTTTGAGTGAGTGTCTGGGCAGATGCATTTGTTTAGAGAATGTGCATGATGGCTGGATGGCACTTAGGAGCCTCCACTTAACCTCACCAACTTGAAGAAAAAAAAAAGTTTGTTGAGATGTTTTCACAAATGTACAACTTTTTACATTTGTAAAGCTTAAACTGTATAGAAAAGAAAATTACTCAATGTGGGGGTTGAACCACAGATAATTTTTAAGTATTTCTTAATCTATCAAATTTGACATTACAATTTTCAAAAGCTCAGAGTGATTCTTGTCTATTTTAGTCTAGCTAGCTTATATACTTTTTTAATTTTAACTATATTTAATTGCACACTGAAAAGTTGGAGAGAAAGTTAGAAGCAACACAATATGAGGGTGTTTTCACATATAGTGCCTGATTACCTTTGTTTTCCTGCTTTGGATTAGGAGTAGCTTCTATTTGTTATACGTGTCTTATCCGTGTTCCTGTTGTATTAGATTAAATTGTAAAATTGTATTGTATAATAGTACTAATAATGTACTTTTGTTAGAAAAACTGCCAGTTCTGATTGTTATTATTTTTGGAACACAAATAAGTCTTTCCATTTACATAATGCACCAGGCAGTGTGTTCATTGTGTTAGGGCAGTAGGGTGACTTGTTAGTTTGACACATTTACCTCCTTGCTCAGGGGCCTGGACTAAAGCTTCATATTCTCAAGCATCTGTGCTTCTTTACTCTCACTGAGTAAATGGGTTTCTTTTTAGCACAGTATTATTGTTGCCATGATAAGCATAAATATTTATTACAATTACCATAGTAGAACACCACAAACTCGCTTTGATCATGCTGAATTTGCTTTAACAGTTCTAATTTCCTACCTAATAGATGCCTACTAATTCCACCTTTGCTTTGTGCTGGTCAGCGTAATGGGGTCTGAGACCAGTTGGAAATACTATGTGTGAAAGGGTAGATAAGCAGATTATTTAAGACCAATTCACACACAGGGGTGGGTCCACACTGTGTTGTTGCTGCTGTGACTCCAACACTTCCACAGCATCTCCTCCTGACTTGGCTGACACCTCTGCTGCATACAGCTGCCATATGGTTCACTGGTGTGTTTTGTTGTCACCTAAAAATGAAACTGACATTGCTAGCATCATATAGGATCCAATTATAACAGCCTCATAAGACGAAAGGAATGCCTTACTGAATTCTTGTGGTTTAGAGTGGCTTCGAATGGATAATCGCTATTCAAGTAAATGCAAGGCTAAGGAAACATGAATGACATTGATGAATTTATTTGTTATTAAATTGGGTTTTATATAAAATGGTGTGTCTTTGCCATGTAAGATAAGGTACCCTTACAACTTTTCTGCAACATACATTAAAGACAGGGCTTAAATAATTTGTAATTTTATGATTTGACTATTTGACATATATAAGAGTCCATATATTACCACTCATATATAAAGAATTCTAGTCAGTTATCAAAGCATCTCCTTTTCTTTCTCCTTTTCATGTGTTGTGTAGAAGCTGGCAGCACGGCGGCATAGTGGTTAGTGCTGTTGCCCCACAATAAGAAGATTGAGGGTTCGGTTCCCGGGCCTTGGGCCTTTCTGTGCAGAGTTTGCATTTCTCCCTGTGCTTTCCTCTGGGTACTCCGGTTTCCTCCCACCATCCAAACACATCATGTGTGGGTTAATTGGTGACTCTAAATTGTCCGTAGGTCTCAGTGTGAGTGGTTGTTGGTCTCTGTCTGTGTGTTGGCTCTGCGATGGACTGGTGACCTGTCCAGGATGTACCCCGCCCTCGCCCAGTGTGAGCTGGGTTTGGTTCCAGCACCCCTAGCGACCCGGAAACAGATAAGATAAAGATGAATGTATAGAAGCTCATGATAATTTCGACAATGTTAAGTCAAGTTTAGTGGTAGCCTTGTGAGAAGCTAGCTGTCATTGGTGAAAGGTGAGGCCATCTCATCATGCTTTTATGTAGGAGGTTTTGCTCAGACTACAGTTTCCTGCAAATGGCCTTGAACAGCTTAGCTGACAAAGACTTCTAAGTTTTGGTGGTTTATGATTCATTTGGAATTGAAACAAGTTGATGGCCTTTGAATGTGTGTGTGTGCGCGCTTGCATGTTTTTGTGTGTGTTAACTTGTTTAGTATCACCACCACCATCATCATCATCATCATCAGAAGCTGTTTTTCTCTATACAGTGTGTCATGCCATCAGCGAGGCAGACGTTTGGAAGATGTGGTTGTAATGATAATGAGCTCGGAGAGATTTCCTTTCAGAATCCGTTTGGAAATCTTTAACCTCTTCTGTGCTTTGCCCCATGTTGTTTATCCATTTGCATTTTAACTACTGTTGCAGCTCTATATTCCAAATGATTTCTCTAAATCCTCTCCCAGGATTAATTCTGTTTAATGCATCTTGTCAGTAAACTTACGCCCTTACTGTTTAAATTTGCTGACATGAGCTCTTGGGGTTTTTTCAGCATTGTGAGCCCCAACAGTGCTTTTAGCCCAGTTACCTTGGCTAAACCTCCTTGAAACACCCACCCATGGGTTCAATATCCTCATGAAGGGGCCTGCGGCTCTGCTCCAGATGGCCGTCTGGATAGACAAAGCCGCTTTACTGCCTCGTCCCTGCTACATTACTCAAACGTTATCACCCATGCCTACAAAAATCCATCTGTTCTCACACACTAACTTGAAGATCCATCATCCTGACACTTGTATTGAAACAATGACAATAATGACAGCGCGAGATGGATCTCAGAACAACGCAGCACACGTTTAAACTGGCAACTTTTGTACAAAGATCGAATTCAGGAAATTAAGTTGTCAGCAGAAGTTGTATTATTTTTTTGTAAAGAAAGGTTGTTTAAGTTGTACTTTTTACATATTTATACAGAGAAGCTGTATATCTGGCCCCCTATTGTTTTGCAAGCTTGACTGCTTTAATGAGGCCACAAAAAAGTTTCTCCTACTTAACTTTCTATTGTGGTAGACTTTCAGGAGGAATCAATGAAGGATTTAGAGTAGGTTTAGGTTCTCTGCTCCCTGTCTCTCTCGTGCACTCTGACATAATGGTGCACATACCCACGCACAGACTTGCACACACCTATGTCTCTGCTCTTGCAGACTAATTGGGTACAAATGCTGACTAGTGTGATTATGCAGCTTGTGGTTCTCGTGCATTTGGTTTTTACGGGTGATTGTGACTTCACGTCTTTGCGTGTGTGTACGCGCGCATGTGTCTCTGTAAATGCAAGCTTAACTTTGCCTAATCAATCATCTCCTTCACCTGATCTATAGTTCCTTCATAGGCTGTGGCCCTGCTTGTCAGCAATGCTGCACTGTCCTGGTTCTAACTCCCACTTCACATTACTACAGCACAAACTCTGTTTCCAAGCAGTGCAGTCTTTCTCCTGCCTTTCCAAATGACTGCCCAATTAGATTTCCATCTATAGTTGTCTTTGTGAGGTTATTTTCAGCTTCTGTATCACTTTTCCAAGATTTTCTCACATAAAACATTTTTTTCCCCTTTTCTCTGCACTGTCTCTATGTTACTCTCCTCTTCAAGTTTAGGTCACACATATCTCAAGTCCTGCAGGTCAAAGAAATCTTTTCTGAAGAGTTTGATTTATTTCTGCATTTATATGTGCTGAGCGCTTGAGAAGGCACTCGCTGTTGCGTGGTTTGCCCAGCGGTGTGTGTGAGACAAGGCCAGTGACCAATGATTCTCTGACAAACGAGGTATGAATGTGCCTCCCCCAACCCATATATAACTGTCTGACCCCATCTGACCAATCGGATACCAGCTTCCTGGGAGAATTCAGGGAGCGTGCATACTGTAGCTCTGATCTTTTTATATCATTAACACTGTAAATGGCATTGGTATTTGCTGTATGGAATTGTATGGCTCATATTTTCAGACAAGTTAAGTTTCACACATTGACTGCTGTTGGACATACTCATATCTTGCCTAGTATAACTAAAGTCTGTACTAATGGCACCGAGCAGCTCCACTGGAGTACTCTTATCTGTTCAAAGGTACCATGAGAGACATATTACGCTTTCTGATGCAGGACCCATTGATGCAAAGTTACTATGTTGCTGGTCAAAAGCCTGTGTCTCATTGCTCCTGTGATAATATTCAGACATGTTGGGGGTGAATTTGCCTCCATCCACAGCTGGTGTGTGTGAGTGTGTGTGGTATGTTTCCTCACTGTTCTAATGTGTGTTTGTCTTGACTGTTCTGCCCAGGTTCATTCAGGAAATAGAGATTAACATGGGGCCTGGCCAGGCAAAGCAGTGCCAGCTCCGTGCTTTCCTCACCTACTACATCAACGACCTCTTCCTCAACCAGGTTAGTGACATGACAGATTAATAACTTTTATACCCTCTACCAGTTCTAAAAACACTGCTTTTGTGGAACACAGGAACTTTCAGGGAAAAGAAGATATTTTAAAAATGCTATGGGACACTGGTATCACAAAATAACAGATCAGTTCTCATGGAAAATAAAAGAATTTAGTCTGTAATTGAAAGTCACAGTCTGTTCTTGTTGCTTAATCGCCAGAACCTTTTGCACTTTATTAAATATATAATAAAAAATAATCCACTCCGTGCAATTGCTGAGTCCTTGTCTTGAAAATCAGTTGACCCTGATGTTCTATTGTACCCCCCTCAGGGTTTCTCTAAACTGATAGAATCGAATAACACAATTGCAATAGTCCTGGGGACCATTTTATTATTTAATCCTCTCAATATTATCTTAGTACAATACCTGTTCTTACCCACTCCACTTGAATTTTCAAGTCTATCATTCATTTAGTGGGCCACCTGAACAGCCAGAAGATGCATATGTTCCACTGTGCATATATGTTTATATATATTATATACTATAACAGAAGTCCTCTTCATCTTTTCTTGTCTGGTTTCCTTTTAAATAGACTTTAGTCAAACAATTATATAGTCTCTATATGTACTGATATAGCTATAATTCTGCAAAGGTTTGACCATCCTTTAACAAGAACTTTTTACTTTAAGTAATTTATTTTCACTGACAGGAAACCAAGACAAATGCACATAAAAAGCAGAAAATAAAAATACAAGGGGATAAACAACTTAGTTGTTTGTTCAGAGAAGGCTAGATTACTGTAGCTTCATTCTCAGTGAAAAAGAGGCTGGTGTGTGTGTGTGTGTGGTTCTGCTGTCTCAGACACATTTAAAAGCACCAATTTCATATAAAAACTGTTGTCACTGACTCATTAGGTGCGAACAGAGATCAATAAGGAAATTGAGGCAGTGAGCAAGGCAGCCGACCCCTTGAAGATCCTTGCCAGCGCTGACACCATGAAGAATCTAGGCGTCCAGAGACCCCTGCTGCAGGTGAGGAACGTCCACAATATTAGACCATGGAATTTAATCAACAGCCTGCTCAACTAAAACTTCGCACCACAAGCCTCACTTCATATTTCTTTAGGAACTGACATTTACAGTGCAGCAAACACTGTCTTGCAGTTGTGCAGTACATTTCTAAGCTATTTGCAATCATGCTTTGAAGCATCTTCTCGAAACTGTTTCACAGCTCATACATGCAGGTCCAATGTGGATATAACATATCCACGTGTGAACAGTTAGAGGGGCATTAACCATCACACTAACCTGTCTGTTCCCCTTTGCACCCCTGTCAATGGAGGAACACTCTCCAGAGTACACTTGTGTTATACGCACACACACACAGACTTCTATGCACTCTCACCTGCTGTCACCTTCTCTGTTTCTATTTCAGATCATTATTCTCATCCGGCTACCAATTTCACACTTGCAATTGTGGCTGAATTACTACTTGAACTTGGAGCTGTTACTAACTGGTGGTTACATTCGTAACGTAAAACTGCCAGTCACACAAGCACACACACAATCCTGAAGTCTGTGATTTCTGACACAACCAGAGATGTTCATTCTCAAGCTACACGTGACACACACAACATGGCTGTGTCACTACACAGCTACTCTGGTAAACAAGGAATATAGGTTCTCTGTGCTTGTGCTTCCTATTTGGCGGAAGCTGTGTGTATTGTGGATGTCTACCAGAATATTCCTGTGTTCATTATCTCTTAAAAATCAATTTCCTGAGTATTTTTGCAATGCTGGTTTTGGTTTTTGTGTGCTTATGTTTTGAGATAGCAACTTTTAGAATGTGTGCCGCCACCCCAATGACAGGAGGTGACTGTGGAAAGGAAAACTGCCTAACCTAACTCAGAGCTAGAAACACAACCAAGAAATGAGCTGATATTGACTGCCTCATTGACAGAACCACGTTTAACTACAGGCTCATCTCAGTGACTTTGGCAGCCTGTCGTATTCGTAACAAGCTTATGGCAGGTTGAGGATTACAGCAGTGCCAAAGTCAAGATCCAAGCACTTGGCACAATTCTTGTATTTCTCAGCTGTCAGATATTCTTGATGTTTGGTGAAGTCCATTTTTCTGTGTCAAGAATAGTAACAATGCATAAATACTTTGATGCATGTGTACATTTGTGTTTGCTATGCAGTTGTCATGGACAACTGTGTCCCAGAGAGGTTGTTTGTTTTTTATTGTTTATGTTTGTAGAACAGACCTTAGATATGGATTTGTCAGTGTGTGTGAGGGTTTTGGGGTTTTGTTTTTTTTTTTTACATTTTGCAGTGTTTGTTTCTGTCAAAGCTTTCCTGTCTGTGTCCTAGGGAGGGAACAGTGATGGCAGTTCATTACAGAGAGTGAGACTGTGGGCGTTTGGAGTTCAGCAGGGTTTGTTTACGGCTCAGGCCCCTCCTTAACGAGCAGTGCAGCATCTTGCTAATTATGCTGCTGTGGCTAATGAGCTTTTCTGCTGATAGTGGGGAGTGCAATAAAACACTCCCTTTGTTTGGGTTTTTTTCCTTTTTTAATTGGGCTAAATAAAAGAGCCTGCCGCTCTTCTTCTCCTGCCATTCACATTCAAGGGTCAGGAAGGCATTTGTGTATATATGTGGTGCTTTTTCATGTGTTTATTTGTAGCAATGTGTGTCTGTTTTGCTACCTGTGTGTGGTTGTGTTTCTGGTCCCCAATTTGAGAGCCTTCCCACTGTTCTTTTTGATGGCCTTCCTCCACGGTGTCACTGTTATGACAGTCCACTCTCTTCCTCAGTGTGTTTTGTTTTTTTTTTCACTTAGTTATCATGAGAGCTTTTGATAAAGGGTGTTGACTCCTATTTATCCAGAATATATAAACTAAAATAGGTTTCTGAACTCAGTTTGCTTTATGTCAGGAGCTTCTAGCCAGCCAGGTGGTGAATCTATCCAACTCTGTGACTGCAATGGATAATTAAAGATTATAGTGGCAGCGCTATACAATGGTTGCTACACTTTCCAATAATGGAGCAGATATGTTTGTGTGTCTTTACATATCTACACATGGATTTGAGTGAGAGCGTATTCCTGCACACATATGTATTATATGTGCTTCCTTGAAGTGCTATGATACTTCCTGTGCCAGGTGTTATCAGAGGGAGACACACACCGCTGGCATCAGAACCAGCATGGCTGACAGGAGTGGGAGAGCTCAATATTGTTACACCACATTAAACACCCTCTCTCACACACCTTGGCTGCAGCCCCATACAAGAAACCATAGGGGAGCACATTTTATAGGCTCATCTGCTCTCTGCAACCACTGAAGCACGTATTAATGTGTGCAATAGTTCGAATTGGAGGAAGACATTAGCATTTAGTGTGTGCAGGCTTGTATGTTCTGGGGATGGAGCTGAGGAGTTTGGAGCCACATAGAGATGTGATAGGACACATGCATATGCCAGTGCACAGCTAAAAGAAAAAAAAAAGCATTTACATTTTCATGTCAGCATACAATATTTCTATTATTATATGACCTTCAGCTATATGTTAGGGTTTCCCCTGTTCTACTTTTACTACATGCAGAGAATATTTATGAATGTTTTTCCATTGCATTAACTTTTGAAGTGGACCCATGTTATTAAATACATATATAAATTATTTGACCCTTTGTCAGTGATATCTCACCACTAGAAAAAGACACATTGACTTTGTGGAAAAAGCTGCACAGGAGTCAAGGTGAATATTGCACTTTAGGTTTGGTTCAGCAGTCCTAAATAAGCAATGCACATGCAGTCTGGTCTTAGGTTAAGAAGTAATATTGATACAGGGAGTGATTTTCCTATCACAAGGCACCAGCAGTACTAGATACTGCATTCATAGTGATTATGTACATATATTACATTATAATGATATGATTATGAGTCTGACATTGGCTATATATTGTCAACTAGGAGCATGAGATAAGGGCATACTGGGGCAGTATATGGTCCAGTGGGAGAGGTTAATGTTCATTCATGTGTCTGTGTGATAGCATAGACTTAACTGATAAGTCTCTTGAGGAGAAGTGTTGTAAAAGAGAAGATCTGGACAGCTGAGGCGCAAATCTAAGGCTTGGTTTTGTTTTTGCTGGTTTATTCATTTATATATATCTTGCTTGTTTGGTGCCATTGTAGTTCCCTACCTTTCATCTCTTTTGGCCAAAAGTGTTCCATTTTCATTCTTTCCCTTTTCTCCAGGGGCTAGAGTCCAACAGTGTACCCAAACACAAACATAGATGCTGTTAGCCCTAGCAGTGTGATGCTATCGGTCCAGCTTTGGTGTTGCCACTGATTGATTCATTTAATTAGAGTTAGATCGAGGGAAAGGGGAAGAGGGGGAGAGAGGTGGGAAATAGGGGAAGAAAGTAGGATAGGGAAGGTATGGTCACTCTGCTGGATAGCTCTGAATATTGGCTCCATTAATCTTTGTAGAACCCCCTCATGTCCCCTTTCCACACTCACTTTGTGACACACTAACATACAAGCATACACACAATATGCACATACGGTTCCAAAACAACTAGATGCCCACATTTCTCTGGCCCCAAGCCAGTGCCATCAATTTACCTGCATTCCCTGTTTCGTGATGTGTTTATGCTTGTGGGTGAGATTGTGAATGTAAATCAATTGCTTGTGTTGTGCTTGTTTACTTCATCAGCAAGGACCAATGCCAGAGCGATAATTACATTTCACATAGGCCTTTTCTTTTTTTCAGCTAAGTATCATTCAGCTTTGTCAAGGGTTTCTCCAAACAATAGTCACTGACTAGTCCTTTTGTATTAGCATGCCTGTGTGCTTGTGCACTAAGTGTCCCTTTACTTGTTATTCACACATGCATGTATTTGAACTCACTCCAGACCCAGATAAAGACTGATTTCATTCACTCACTGTCAGCTGCCACAATGTTCACTGTATTGGAGATAACGTTCAGCTGCCAATGGCCTGCTAATGATGTTGACCTTTCAATTCCATATTCACAGGTAGCTTTGTAAGAGTGGAGGGTGAAGACAGGCACACACACCCGCACGGCCGCCTCAACCAACTGTAATGACACTGACCTTTTTATTTGTGATGATGTGTAGGCAGTGTTTATTGGTGGGGGGCTGATCGCTTCCTGTTGATTGGCTTCCCCTCACACACACAAGTCAACACCATCACATACACATACATGGTGGGTTACAGTGTGGGGAGGGGGCAGCTTTGTTGAGGACACGCTCAACTCCCAGCTCCCATCAACAGACACAGCAATCACAGCACAATACACCTGTTAGTTGCCTCAGACCATGCCCCTTGATTGGGACACAAGTGAGAAGGGGCTAGAGTTATTAGTGTGGTCGGTGCACACACATATAGATGCTCAACCATCAGACAGAGACATACTCCATCAACATTGTCAGGAAAACAAAACAAATGCCATTCCTGTTTTTTGCCTGTTTTAATCTGTCTAAGTAGGCCTACTCAAACTATAAGAAATAATGTTTATCCATTTAGTCACAATGTCTCATTGAGCCCTCCACTACATAATCTCTTATGAAATAGACTGTGCTTAAGCATCTAGTTGACACTTTTACAGTTGTTAAGAATTATCAAGGAATGTTCCACCTTAATACCACTCCACTACTAGGAGAAACAAAGTTGTAATCACAAAGACAATACTATCTTGTTTTATGCTCTCACCTGAACATAAATGACCTTCAGTATTTCAAACTGTCAGATTCACTCCCATGTTTGAAAAAGACAAGAGGTGGATGTAGTAGGGGTATGTTTTCTGACTTTCCATGCCTTGCACTTTTGGCTGCTCTGCATCTGCTACTACCAGAGCAAATATCTTACCAAACAACACTTCACACAGTGACATTTTTAGGTTTACACTGGAACATCAAATGCACAAAAGCTGTTAAAATTATGTTTGGATCAATTACCAGTAGATGTGTGCAGCATTTACTGTTTTTGGATATACAGATCTATATTTTTATGCAGTTTACATTAGCAAATCTGACATTGGAATTATCATCATATGTACTATAATTTGTCTTCATATATGTAATATGTTGTTGTTTGATAAGCTATTTGTTCTGCTACCAGCATATGTTTTTTTTTCCTGCCACACAGTATTGAATCCTCAGAAATTCTATGACTGTTTTATTTAATCTTGCTCACCTCAAAACCTTATTTCTGTGCTCTGCCTCCTTCCTCATTGCTCGAGGTGTAACCATCCCCACCACCCACCTTCACCTGGTTATCTCACACCAAACACATGTACTCGTGAGGCTTGTGCCCAGCTGCCCTTAGCCTCCAACCTGCCTCCACCAAGAAGATGTTCCTTTCTTACAAATGTAACACAGCTGTACTTTGTTTATAATCTTTATATACCTATATCAGTGTTAGAGCTATATATATATTTATATATAAAAACATAAGCACACATGTGCTTGCTTGTCTGTTTGTGTAATGACAGAGAGAGCATTTTAAATGAGAGAAAAAACAGCCTGAGCAGCTAGAGCTTAAGGAAGTACAGGTTCACACCATGCTGACAGAGTCTCTGTGTATAGCAAGACATAATCTTTGCCTTTGGAGTGAGTGAGCTTGAGAAAGAGAGAGAGAAAGTTGAAATGCCAGCTCTACCGCAAACATGCCTGTTGGTTTGAAGGAAAGACGGTTTTGGCTGTAAGCGACCGATAAAAGTTACAGCTTGAATTTTTAGAGGCAAGTTAATGCTCTGAATTTGCAAATGGTCTTTGTGTTGCTGTGAGTACACACATTGTTCCGTGCATGTGTATAACTGTGTGTCTGTGTGCGTGTGTGCCGACACAGTGGCTCCAGATGGGCCTAACGGGGCACAGAGAGGAACATGCATCCCCCACAGAATGCATTAAACTACATTATAATTACTCTTTCTCTACCTAATCCAAAGTTTCATTCCCTCACACACCATTGAACATCTAAACCCTGTTCTTATTCATAATAATTCAATAATAAATAATTCATTATAATTGACGATACTAAGTAATAGATACTTTTAAAAAACAGGAAGGACATCCCTCCCACATTGAGCAGAATTCAACGTACAACATCCAGTGTAGGAACACCAACAGGAGATAAGCAGTAAAATGGCCACTATGAGAAATGAAATAGTGAATCTGATCTGGGTGTGGTAAATAAGGTGCATAGTGTGATATTGTGTCTCATTTTAAACAATGAGATGAAGTGATGACACATTTCACAATATATATGTTTTCTTCTGTAAGACTGCAAGCATCACAGCTGAGTCCATGTGTACATCATGATTTGCTTTTCATTATCTCACATCCTTCAGCAGATAGATGTACATCAAATTAAATCCACATAGCTACCTGAGATTTTACTGAAAAACAAGCATAAATTATTAGCTTGTTGTGCAAATGTATATAGTTAATAATGTATACTGCACTCTATTAGGGTGTTGTTACCTTGTACTTTATGAGAGGTGACAGCTCTTGATTGGTGTCTTCCACATAATATACAAAGAGCATGAGTGATGTTAAAGTGTATATTTGCCTGTGAGAAAGTAAGCATGCAGGCCAATAAATTATGGGAGGTGAGAAGTCCTTTATTATTTAAATAAAATGTATTAAAAGGAAAATAAGGAAGTGGTTTACTGGAGGATATTATGAATTTAAAATCAAAGCATTCATCTGACCAAATGAAATCCCAAAAGGGGAAGGTCTTTGGTATTTTGGTCCTTTTTTGTGACATCATGAACACTAGAAAAAAACAACAGCACACTGCCTAGTTGTCAGAGCTTAAACAAACTTAATACAAAACCACTCACATGCGCACACATATGAAGAAGCATGTGCTTCGGTAGAGTTGGCACAAGCATGAGGGCCATCCGGTGTGTGTCAAGGGAGTCTTCCAAGTGTGGCTCTACGCTGACTTTGATGAATGATCTGTCAAGACAATGTCCCACTCACGCCCAGCTCCCTTTTACCCAAGAGAGAGACTCTGTGTGTGTGTGTGTGTGTTTGTGGGAAAAGAGGGGTAGACAGAGGTTATCATTGCATGTGTCCTCGTTGATGTGTGGGTGTGTGCAGCTGTTACACAATGCTGAGTGTGTATTATTTTAGCAACCCTTGATCACACATGTGAATGGCATGGCAGAGGCATTACACGAGTCAGCAGTTTGGGGTCAGGGTATGATTGAAATGGCAGGGAGCATGGGGTTAAACACTCTGACCCCCCACACAACCTGGAGGGTTCTCCCGCTATTTTAATGGGGAAGTCCATGAGGCAATTTCTGAATCACACAGCATGTACCCCCATAGTGCTAGCAGGCATGAGTAAAGACTTTCTCTGCCTATCTCAGGATAGTGCTTGACATTTGGCCGACAGAATACAGCAGCACAGCGATTACATCTATGTTTTCTTTATGTATGTATCTCATTCTCTGTGTCGTGCTTTTTACTCACTCCTCCAAAAGAAAGTAACTTCTTTTAGCGCTAGCTCAGGGTATTTTCTGTAGTGATGACCGCGCATTAACAGCTATTCTGCTGAGCTGCCAGTCTGAGGGCTAGTGCTGCCTTTAAAGCACTATGGCCGTAGTATTCATTTCACTCTTAACAGCAGCAGTTTATCCCGGCAAATTCTGAAATCCATTTGCAAGACCATGGCTAATTTTACTTGACGATTATGCTTTTGTATAGTGTTGTGAAAGTACTAGAGCAGAGACAAAGTGCAACCAAGCTCAGTTTCAGGGGTAATGCGACACTGTTAAAGTAGAATTATGGGAAAAATACAGGTGTTTTTCACATGATAGCACAGCGTGTTGACCTTTAAGCTTGAAACATTAGAATGAGAGCAGAAGAGAGTAAGATAGACACAGATAGAGAAGCCCCCACAGCGCATGTTGTCTCCAAAGGAAAAGTCAAGTAAGATAGAGGAGATGTAGCAGACCACGCTCTCTCTAACACTTTCGCTTGCTCTCTCTCTCAGCCCTCCCTTTCTCATTCTGTCTCTTGATTACTTTTTAACGATTTCTGCTGCCTAAGACAAATGGCTGTGTTAAATGAGCAGAATTAGACAAGAGAGCCAAGTGCGAGAGCATTTGTTAGAGCAGGAGAAATGGATCAGGCATCCATTGTTTACTCTTCTCCATTCACTAACTTGGCCTGCTATTGAGCTGTATATATCCAAAGTGGGGGTGATTGGTATGATTGTGACCAAGAACGAACTTTGTGACTACAGCTTGTTGTTATTCTCTGTAAATCTATAAAATCTAATTATTAAATTTTCACTTTCTGTTTACTTTTAGAAGATTTTCTTGAAATCCTGAAATATACTGTGAAAGGAATTTCTCACATTTGCTTAGATTTTCAACAGCGTAGATGTGTTAAAAATCCAGCTGCTTCTGCTACAATAATTGTTATGCAAATAGTGCAAACTGCTGTATTTTGCACTTTTTTCATTCATCATTACTTAATAAAGAAGAAATTCACATTTGCCTTTTTCTTATGAATGCCATTACCTTTGTTAATGCCTATATCTTTCTTGATGCCTTGCTGTGAATTTACTAAATCAATCCAGTGTGATTTATCTATAAAATAAAATTTTAGTTAAATTAAATGAGTCATAAATACACAGCACCCTGTTCCACTCCATTTATATGGACTTGCTGTCTGAGAAAGTTGTGCATGCTCTCTGCTGAAGTTTCCATGTGCCACCCACTGAATCCCTTGCAGCCTCAGCGGTATTGAGTCCACAACCTGACCTCCCTGGAGGAGGCCTGTGAAAAAGAAAGAATTTCCCTACAGGGATCACAAATTTTGCATATTATTATCACTAGATTAACACTGTAGCCACGGTAACAGAAATTGGCAGCAATGACATTGCGTTCTTTTACTGTGTTATATAAAGCTGTTTACAGTACTACCAGCCTACACTAGGAAGTGGAGGATGCCGCTGCCTGAGCCACAGCAACTCGCCCTCCTGCAGGCTCTGTGTATTTCTCCCTCATATGCTGGCAAGCTGACAGGGAGTTGGGCATGGACAGTAAAGGGTGCTCCCTTGGCAGAGACAGGGCCTTGGTTAGCACTCCATGGGCATGGGCACTGCAATGGATCATTACTTCCCTCAGTGGAATGGATGCTGTTTTTGTGTTTGTGTGTGTGGGTGTGCATGTACACACACATTCATTCTTGCCTACTTGAGACAGAATGAGTGAGCGGTAAACTGAAACAGAAAGGGCTATTAATATTAATCTCATTCTATCACATCAGGGGTTTGTCCATTTTTTTTGAATATCAATTACAGTCACTACTGCCCTCTACAATCCCTACAGCCACTTTGGCAGCTAGCTGCTGGCCTTTAATCTAATAGAACTTGAACTAGAAGAAAATGTATTATTAATAATAAAATAATAGAGATAATATTGATCTATATAGCACACAGACTTTACTACTTCTCTGGGAATCTGATGCCAATTGATATCACGTAAGATATTCTAATTCATAGGCAGGAGCTAATAAAATGCTGACTCGTGTAGATCATTGTCGGTTTTTTTTTCTACTTGTTTATGGCGTGCAGGTGTAAAAAACATGTTGCAATGTCCAGGTTTACATAGGAAGAATAGTGAGATAAATAATAATGATCTATGAATGATACATTGAAATCATGTGTTTAATATTCCCTGTATATCTTTATCAGACACAGTACTGCTTTCGTAGCTTTTGAATGGGTGCAGCAAGACTAATAGCAAGTTATTGCTATTATTGAACATGTAGGATAGATTGGTTAAGTGCTAGCAGAAGGCAAACTGGCTTGTACTGAGTTGTAATCTCATTCAACAGCTCTGGAATTGCTCAAAGGTGTGTGTTTTGAAAAGTTAGTTTACTGTGTGTATATGTGAGTGTGTCTGGGGATATGAAGCTGCTCTGCTGTTCCCGGGCCAGCTATTAGTCACACAGGAGTGGCTAATCTGTAATGGCTGCTGTCACAGCCTGCTGTGGCTCCTGGTGATGGGTGCACTGTGACAAATGCACACACACTTGCTTTCAGCCTCAGAACACACACAACACAGAAGTTCAAAAACACACTAATATGTGCACTCACACTGATTCACTTACACACAAAGATTCATCCATTCCACCAAAACGCTGCTACAACTTTCGACAAGCTCTCCAGCACCAGTCATCAGTCCAGCTGCAGGTGACAGAGAGATAAGTGAAGTTAGAGCCATCCCATTACACTGGCACTACAGCAGAGTGGATCTGACCTGACGCTTGCATAAAATCCAGTCCCCCTTTGTTTTTCCATGTTTCTTACTTTGTCTGTTTTTCTCTTTTTACTGTTGAGAGCTCAACCCAACCCTGATTGCTCTGCTCCTCTTTCTGTCTCTAGAGCACGGTGGTCGTGGAAAAGTCCATCCAGGATCTAATGAGCCTGATGCAGGATCTTAGTGCCTATTCTAACCAGTTCCTTGAAATGGTCTGTGACAAGCTCAAGGAGTACAAGGAAATCTGCAACACAGCCTACAGGTAAGCGAGAGTGCAAGCTTCCCTGCTAGGAGCCTGAAACCAATTTCTTTCATATAATTCTTCATACTAATCTGTACTGAGGAGGATTCATGAACATTAGGTCCTAAAATCTGCTAGACCCCCCCCAAAAAAACCATGACCAAAAATATGTTTTTTATTTACATTAGGGAAATAATATGATTGCATTTATCCAATGTAGAGAGAGCACCTGCTTTAAGTGTGTTTTTGATTTTGTATCAAAATCTTGTATGAAATTTTTTCAAGCACAAAAATCAAAAGTGATAGGAAACTGGTACTGTGCATTTTTAGAATATTTCCTTTTTTGGGGCATGGGGTGGGATTTGATTGTTGTTCTTATTTATATCTACACATCCACACACAGTGGGCTATAAAAGGCCATCCATCTGTGCTCCCCTGGGCCTAGATAACACCTGGCCAGGTAACGGGAGGGCTTGAGAATATTTCGGATATGGGGGGTTGTAAGAGAGGGAGTGGTGAACAGACCAGGAAACACAGGAAACGACTGACAGACTGCTGGGAGTCCATCTGGACTCTGTCACAGGTCTGCCTCAGTCTCACTGGGGCCTCCAAGTGATAAAGACAAACCCAACAGAGACTGCCAAAGTGTATGTGTGAGTACTTTGAGTTTGTGTACCTTTTTCCTTTGTGTGTGTGGGTGGTGGTGTGTGGATGTGAAACCATGGTGTGCCTGTGTCTCCTGTACAAGCTATTAGTATGATGTTAATTGCCGAATCAAGCAACAACACACAACGTACAAACAAAGCAAATACATGTTGGCCGTCTGCCCCAGTTTGTCTGAACACCAAACCAGAAATGCTGCAATTCTATTTGATATGTCGGCAGAGGACTACCTGAATATTAATGCTAGTAGTCTGTCTGTATGAATATGAGTATTATGCAGTTACTTTATTTTTGGCTCCACTTGCTGCATGCTTCTAAGACACTGGTAGACAGTCATTGTAGTGTAAGTATTGGTAGTCCTTTTTTAGTTAAATACATGACCAACCCTTAAATGCATTGCCAAATGTGTAATGATACAATTCATTATGGATATCCCCGGACCTGTCATCTAGACCCATCAGCAGGTAACAATGATTATTCCTCCATCACTTCAATTCCTGATGGGATTTCTGTCAAACGAAAGAATGAATGAATATATATTAGTAGACATTTATTAATACTCTATACTTATTATGTCTCACTGTGTTCCCAGGGGTATAGTCCAGTGTGAGGAGAAGCTGACCATCAGTGCTTCCTGGTCTAAAGATGAGGACATCAGTCGTCTGCTTCAGTCCCTCCCTAACTGGGCAAATATGGCCCAGCCCAGACAGACACGACAGAAGAGAGAGGATGAAGAAGACTTTACTCGGTACACGCAGAAACACACAGCGTATACGTGCTTGTTCGTAGAACTATAATTTGTGTGCATGTTTACAATTCAGAAATAAAAAAATGTACTTAAACAGGCACATTAACAAGTACACATCCTGACACACACTGTACACACACAACCAAGCAGAGGTACGCACTCACAATCACACTTGAGCAATCATGGAAATAATCCCTCCCTCTCGTCTTGGCTGCCTTTATTGAACCATCTCTTGTTGACAAAGATGCACCAATAAAAGAAGTCACGATTGCTGTTTTAAACACCCTCTAGCTGAAGGAAGCGAGAAAACGAGGTATGAACAAAATGGAAAAATATGAGGAGAGCAGTTGGGGAGTGGGGGGGGGGGGGGGGGGGTCAGTCAGTCTTATCAAAATTGCCTTTGAATGTGCGCACTCTTCAGGGAACACTGAAGCTCATCGGAGCGGAATAGTAAAGTAAATAAATAAATTGGTTATGTGGCCAGAGAAAGTCAATCTGTTGTCTGTGCTGTCTCCTGCTCTCACACTCCGTTACTCAGACACATACACACATACACACACACACTGTGAGAGCACAGAGATAGCAAGAGGCAGACCATAAGGCTGTTTGATCTGAGAGCCATAGATGTTTTCATCACTATGAAAGGGGGATTAGCTTCTGCACGACTGGCAACCCAGTGCTTTAATAAAGCCTCATTAATAAGCTACACATGCAGTGTGAGGGAGAGCGAGAGAGAGAGTGTGTTTGCATGTCTGCTGTTACTTTTACCCATCTGTTGCTCAAAGGATTTTGATCTTTGGGGCATTCTGGTGAATTTGGAGGCCATTCCACATGCTATGTGCTTCCAGCACTGTGGTGTTGAGATTTAGTTATAAAACTTGCATATCTTTCACAGCAGTTTCCGAAGTTAATTATCCTATAATAGAAAATAGGTTTTGATCTTTTTGTCTTTGTTTTTCCACCCTGTAAATCTTGGCCTTATGTTTGTTTTTTACTTCTAAATATTCTCCATCACCTGCTGTTTTTCCCTCCAGTGGAGAGCTGCTTCCTTAAAAGTGACTGTGCCTGAAAAATGTCCAACTTTAAGTTCTTGTTTTCCATCTTATTGTCTGTTTGTCTGTTTATATATACATCTATCTAGATCTCAAACCATTTTACATTCTTTTTTACAAAGTTTGTACATGTGCATATCACTGGAAAGGTCAAAACTAAACTAGTATTACATTATTTCGACTCACATAAACTCACTCAGAGTCTGTCAATTCCATTCCATGTACTCAAAAGTACATATCCGTGTAGATTGTCTAAAGGTATTTACTAGTCGAGTCATGGTCAGTGATGTTTCTATTTTTCAGTGATATTTTGTGCCCACTCTTACATCCCATCTTCAATCTCTCCATAATTTAGAGCGGCTTTTGCTAAGGAGTCAGAGGTCCTGACTGGCAACCTTGGAGACAAGTTAATCCCCCAGAATGAGATCCTTCGTGATGTCAGTGACCTGAAGGCTTTGGCCAACCTTCATGAGAGCATGGAGTGGCTCGCTGGTCGCCTCAAGGTGTTCTTCGCCAACCTTCCTCATTCTTCCAGTAAGTAATAGAAGCATAATTGGGAATATAGAAATAGGATTCCTTTATTGGGCATACATTGGCACTCCAGCCTACTTTGTCAGAATGCCATTTTGTCCTATTTTAGGTCCTATTTTAGCAAGTACTTTATTTTAATGAAGAACAAGGTTGTGAAGCTCGTAAAGCGCGTGAGGGCTCACGTGACATCCACCATATTGTGAGAGAACACTGGGAGAGTCGAGCTTTAGCCCAGGAAGCACCTGGGAAGAAGCCTCTCCAACAACATAAACCTTCTACTGACTACAAAACTTCAGTTTAGTGCAAAAGTACTTCATCCATAGTTTTTCTAGGAGGCTGCTACCAGATTTACAGGTCATTAGGCAGTTATTGATCAGAATACACTGCAGATTAAAAATATTGTGTGGATGGAATATGTACAATTGGCAGGTACATTAAATTTTCTCATCCTTAGCTGCCATGTTGTTGTAGCAACACTTCTTACCTGTGCCTCATTAAGTCCTTATTTGAGTGTATTATCACACTCTCATTACCTTCTGCACTGGAGTTGTTAAAGAACCCTTTACAGACACACTCATTATGGTTACCACTACCTGTACAAGTGTGTGTGCATAAACATTAGCCCTAATCAGGACTTTAAAAGCATTTTATACATTCTTTGCTCAGTCATCACTTTTGCATCATTTATCACTGATCAGACACAAACTCCTTATGTAGAACTTGTTAATCACTTACAGTGATTACAGTAATTTTTTTTCCACCTGATCACGTTTTATCTTCTTATAAAGATTCTACGTAGCATCTTGTAATATGCTTATTCGAGTCCATATCTTTTTTTATTAGCATCATGATAGCAATCAGTGTTATTACTCCCATTAATGACACTTACTATAGTGTAGGGTATTTTTTTGTACTGTAATGGCTAGTAGCAGTCTCTTACATTATATTTTCTTGTCCTTAGCCATTTCCTTAATTTTCTCTGTGTCATATCAAAGTCATGCTCATTTAATGTTTACATCTGTTTAATAAGCTTAATAAATATTTAATATATTTAACACAACATCTGAATGTGTAGTGTTAGTTCATGGATTATCACTGTTGACATGATGAGGCGCTTGAAAATTCTGTCTGGAAAAGGCTCAAATGTAACAATGCTGTTGTGGTTGTTTTGCGAAGATAACCATTTAGATACAGTATGCAACATCCATTTTATATCTGAATAGATTTTCACTTCAATGGCTGAAGATGTTTTGTCACTGTCTCACAGCTTTTCATTTACCTTTAAAGTGTCGATTACATTACTTCGGGGAACGTTGGCCATGTTCACAGCAGTGTGCTGGTCCTCTGGCACGACTCTGATAAATTATGCACCATTCCAAAGTAGATACAGCAAAGTCTCTTAAAATGTCTCTAGGTGGAGAGCGGGCTTCAGCCTTTATCAGCAGCTGTCACAACACTCTAGCTCCAGACCTCTGATTGCTCATTGAACTTGTGCAGTTTTGCTGTTCCATGTCACAACTTTTCTTTTTAAACATAAAATAATTAAATGAGAATTTTTCAGATATTCTTATTTCGGCTTGACTATCTCTTTTTAAACTCTTCCCCTCCCTCTCACAGTGACACTAGCTTTCTTCGTCTATTCATAGATAAAAATTCAATAAAAGTATGGGAAGGGACGTGACATAATTATCATTAATTCTGGCGGGTGGCATTAATGGGAAGGATAGGGCAGTCACTTATCATGCTGGGACAGCTTCCGTATTGTTCATTATTTAGTGTTTGCTGAGCTGATGACAGACTACGTGTGTGTCAGTATGAGTGTAAGTGTGCATGTGTGCGTGCTCCTGTGTGTGTTTCTGTAAGCATGCACTGTGTAAGATGGGACAAGGTACGGCGGGGAAAAAGGACCCCACCTTTTCTCATCTTCCCACCCCCCCGCCTCACGTCTATGCCTCTCCAAATTGGATTTTATATTACAGAAGCAGTCAGGTATGAACAACTCATTTTCCTCTCCTTTTACTTCTTTCTTTCTGTCTTTCCTTCTTTCCTTCATTCCTTCCTTTGTTCCATGCGTCCTTCTTTCCATCCTAGCAGCATGAACATAGTTCTCTCTGTTTTTACTTTTTGTCTATGGCTGGGTGATCTCTGCAGTGGACGCTTGGTTTGATCACCTACTCCTGTGATTGTATTCCATCACATATAAATTTTCACACATTTCTGTGCCCCTGAAATATACACTACACTAATATGAAAATAGCACAGTATGTATTCCATTCAGTTTCCTTACGATGCTACTTAATTTCAAGTCTGTACACACTCAGTTTTGTACATCTCTGCGAGGATTTGTGTGTGTCTGTCTGAAGAGTGTCATCTTAGTTGTCAGTCTTTTTCCTGCAAACTTTCTCAGGCTACCAACACATTTGTACTTGTCTGCAAATATATGTGTTCACAACAGAGGCCTGACCATTATTAGGCGTGTAAAATCAGGCCTCTAATCTATGCTGCAGGGTTTCTGGACAACAATGATGTGGTCTCCTCATGGGAGTAATTTCCCTCTGTCTTCAGTGGTTGCTCTGGTGCATGTGTGAAGACTTATAGAGTACACTTTTCTAACCTTGTCTAAGGTGAGTGAAGGTCTTTCCCCTTTAGCATCGCTCCCTTTTTCTTGACTCCATTAACAAGGCAAGTTGACAAACAACAGATTCTTATTCGCTGCAGAGGCCGCAGGGAGAAGCTGCAGTGGGAGATGGTGGTGTTTTTTCTTTTTTCTTTTTTTCTTATCAGTCAAAATATTGTCTTTTCGTTCATCCGTCTGTCCAGAAAGTCTAGGATATTTCTATTCACTCTTATTATAAGACACCATTAAGCAATTTGGGATTTTCAGACATTTAGAAAATCTCATCCTCAATTTTTCTATCTCCTTCCCCTCTTGTTTTTTAACCCCTTTCTCTTTGGACAGAAGTTCAGATCCCCTTTCACAGACATTCATCCCCTACCAGAGGCAGAAAAATAGTTAATAACTCTTTGCCTCTCTAAGTCAGTCATTTATGAATCATTCATCACTTCAACCCCGCTGGATACTGTCTTTTGCTTATCTTTCTGCATTTTCTCTTTATTACATCTGTTATGTTGAGAGTTAAGGCATGTTATGCAAAGCAGAGGATTTTGATCAAATTCCCAACCTCTGTATTTGTCAATGGCACAAAAAATGTCAAGCCATGTTGTTTCTTGATATATTGTGTGTGCCCTTAATGACAGACAGGGCAACGGGCGTATGATTGGATTTGTGTTAGTATGAACTGCTGGGGTATGTATGCATCTTCATGCAGTATGTGTGTATGCATGTGAATTTCATCACTGATCTTCTCTCTTAATGTCTGCCACCCTCATCTTCTGCAGATGGCAAGCAACAGACGTTTCTCTTAGATGAGATTCAAAAATAATTGGATAAGCACAACATGCACGCACACACGCTAACGCATGCCTACACATGGACACATAAATATATTCACAACATGCACATACATCTCCTCACATTTAATCACGCATACCCAAAAAACTTAGAAAAACAAGATGGGAGTAAGTTGGCTTGGGGGAATACAAAACAAGAGAAAAGTAGAAAAAATTTAAAAAAAGAGGGAAAGAAAGAAAGTTGTCATTCAGGACCAATGAGTCGTCTACTTTTTCCCATCTGTCCCTGAGTCTAATGGCACCCCACATGCTGTGAGACCTCACATCATCAGACCAACACAGGCTTGGGTGGGGTGGGGTGGGGTGGGGTAGCGTAGCGTCATGAGGAATCTGTGTCTGTTATAACTCTGTGTGTCTGTGCATGTGTGTTTTTTGGGACGTTTGTGTGTGTGTGTGTAACCTGGACACCCCCTGAGGAGACCTCCAGCAGTGTGTGCCACAGCGAGCCCTTTATTTTGCCTTTCTGCTGCCAAAGTGAGTGAGGGTAATGCACATGAGAGGAAACAGAAGCCTTCGAGTCACTTTCACGCATGCTGTGCACACACTGTGCACACAGACAGACACAGATATATACTCCTACACTTGAAGGAAGCACACTCCCACAGACAGAGCAAGTATAATGCTTTTGCTCTCTCACACAAGCTAAGTGAAAGAAATAGACAGAACAAAATTGTCCAAATCTGACAAAATGTACCTGTACCTTTTCTCAGGTGTTTAAGTAAAACCTGCACAAATGGCAGGTTTATGTCTATGTATCTTCAACCAAATCTAATCAAATGTAGTCAATTAATGTCATTATGTGCCTCTCCTTTAAGAAATGATCATTGATTTTTTTTATGTTGATGTCGATTGTGTTTGTTGTTCCTGTGGCTCATTTGGCGAGATTGATATTAATATTGCAAACCTAAAGATCTAATCCATGGCAGTCTGTTGTCTGCCTGTGGAGTCAGTCCCTTGTCAAGATATGATATGGGTGTTATGCAGTAGCACTCATGTTGATCAGCATTGTCTTCCAAACATCTATCTGAACACATGAATGACATCATGTGTTAGACTTGATTTAAGGAGGCATTACTTTTACCCTCACACTGTTTAATGTGAAACAGTCCAGTGAAATCATCCACCCGAACTCTGAGGAGAAAAGGAAAAGGAAAGGGGGTTCATCATTTGGAGCTTACTAACAAGTAAGAAAAAGTTACTTCATCAACACCTAGTGTTATGTCCCCAAAGTTTTCCAGGGGGAAGGGAACCAAAGCAGTAAGATAATTCAGTGGAAGGAGAATAACAGGAGCAAGCATGGTTGTAAGGCCAAAGCCCAGAACGGGGTTTGTTAGCCACACCTGTGGCAATTACAGCAAAAGCAAATCAAAATGGAGAGAACGTAAAGCGAGCCTGCCAAAAGGTAGGCTGACAAAATGCCAACGAAACCAAAACCAGGTCACAAGATCACCCTCTCCGCCCAGGAGACATCTGATGAGCAACGCTCTGCTCCAATGGGTGTCTTCTGATCCGGTGAGTGTGTCCTCATCTTGCCCTTCCAACTCAGCCTTTATACTCAGCTTTATTGTGATTGCGTACAGGTGTGCACCACTGCAGGAGAGGAGGGAGGGACAAGCACACCCCTGGAGGGCATAGAGAGACTCTAGGCTCTATAGCTGTAACACGTAGGCATTTCATGAGAGTGAACTCAGACTTCATCCTAAAGGCTGATTTTGTACCTCATTGTACACTGCTTCTCAATGCTGTAAATGTTCTGTGGTGCTGCACTGCAGTTTCCTCCCACACACACACACACACACACACACTAACATTATGAAGAGGTGTTCTCAAGGAGAAAGTTAATTAGCAAGTGAGTTCATACATACAGGAGTTGCATTTAGCCCTTTCAATACACGGCCCCGCACGTCAAATACACACCTTTTAATAAGAAATGCTATCTCTAGCATTTATCTCTATTTGTACAGCACACAGACCAGAAGAGGAGCTGTCACATCGCAGCCCTGGCTGTGTTTGCTTTGTTAATTGGATGGCCATGACACATACCTCGCCACTGTTTAAGGCAGTGGGCTCTTATCAGGGGGTAATTTAAAGCCACTGTAACGGGGACGGGGGCACATATTCACCAGCACATACAAAATGTAGACTCATCTTTTTGTGAACAAAAAGAAGCGTTGGCCATGTAGAATTTAAGAAAAACTGTTTTACATTAGCTTTTTGATTTCAAAACAGTGAATTTGAATATATGTGTACACTAAAGATTTGAACTTAAACTGCTCTTATTAACATGGAAACTATACAGAGAGTCAGTGTCAGTAAACAGCAACTAATAAATCATTAGGTTGATGATGTAACAGGTCTACACTGCTTGTAAGACAGAAGATTGAAGAATTATGCAACATCCAAAGCTTTTAATATGATATAAACCAGAGTAGTGCCATAGGAGCTCTTTATATTATTAACCATGATATAAGGAAGATGTGCATCTGTTTATGCCAGAAGCTTCTTTCAAAAATAGATATTAAAAGTTTTGTTAAATATCATATTCATTTAAATATGTTGAGCATTAAATCCTGATTAGATATAACAAATGAAGGCTTTTGTGTAACTCAAGATAACAGCTGTTTTTTCTGAATAAAATTTAGGTTCTTTCCTTTTTTTGAAGTGCCACTACTCTCTGCTAAGTTACTGTTGCTTCTATGATTCAAATATCAATGGATCTCCAGGTTTACTGTTGTAACAGATGTAGCAGTGTTTCCCTATTTGACGGAGAGTTCTGACACATCTCAAACTTCGGAAACAACTTTCATTTAGAGAAGCAGGTGCTGACACAATGAGCAGATTCGTAATTCGTTACCACCTCTGGAGCTAAACATCCTTTCTTCAGCATAATACCCTCTGTCCACTTTGAGGGTTATTATTCAGATGTATCAAAGAGAAGGAAGACAGATGACCAAGTTGTTCCGTCCTTAGTTCAGACTTGGTACCGCTCTGTCTTTGGCCTTGTGTGTGTGTGTGTGAGACTGCGTGACTGCGTGACCTTCGGAAGGGCAGGAAGAGTAACTGGGGAGCTGGCTTTGACTGCAGCACATCGATCGTGGACCCCTGCATTCTCCTACTCAACAGTCACTCTTTGCACACACACACACAAACTGACGCAAACACACACTCGCCTCATTGACCAAATAGACTTACATATGAGTGACAGGGCCAATTTCTCTCCTTTTCCTCCCCTTGCTAATTTATGGCAATTGATCTACACTGGGCTGAGTTTATATACACTCATCATGCTCACTTGCTCACCGGTTCTTTCTCTTTGGTCACGCGCACACACATACAAACATACACACGCACACGCACTCAGGTCTTTTGTATGGTTTACAATGCAATGCAGTGACACGTGCTCCTGCTGTTTCAGCACAAGTGTTGAGAAGAAAGGAGAAGAATATGCTGAAGGACTCAGGAAGTGTGTGAACTAATGGCTTTCTTTTGTGTGTCCTGTATGTGCTGGTGTCATTCATTGAACTTGATTATGTCAGCATTTAGGTATAGGTATGTATTTCCATGGGACACAGTCCAAAGTGTGTGTGCTTACAGTAATAATGATGGTATAATATTTATGTATGAAGTGGAGCAGTTCAAAAACACTTCAACAGTATCCAGTCAATGACACTTTTAGTTATATGGTGATCCTCTTACTGCCCATGTTTGGTATGGTTTTTAAAAGTGTCTGTGTGTTTCTTCCTGTCTTTTTTTGCCCATTCAGGTGCGTCCCCATGCTCAGCGGACAGTCAGGCAGTTGGAGAGAGTGAACGCAGCAGGGAACAGATCCTCCAGACCCTGACTGACCTGTCCAGGAGCTTTCAGGACATCGCTGACCGCTGTCTCCTGGTGTTGCACCTGGAGATCAGGTAAGCAGGGCAAAGACACTAATTAACCAGAAAACAGAGGATGGCTCAAATTATCCTAAATTTATCCCAACCGTTGCCTCAGAATATGAGTCAGCATCTGACCTTTGATCAGTTGCAACTAACCCAGAGGACGTGTTTGGAAACTATATGGCTGAACATCAGCTGCACAGACTTGCATCCTGAATGCAAAAAGAATTCAAGAATTTTTACCACATCTTGATTATGTGTTGTCAGTGTCGATATCTAAGTTAATTTAACACACCATATACTTTCTCCACCCCAACAACCGCTAATAGCCCTCAATCATTCCTCTCCCCTTTTTGCTATCCCTCCATGTACCACTATTTCCCCACAGACTGTGGTGAAGCTTATGCAATATTGTTTATGATTTCAGTAGGAAAGCCTCCCTGAGGCTAATGTCTAGCTATATGCTACACTCCATTGACTCTCCCCATCTAGCGAATTTCCCCTGATAGTGCTACGAGCTAAATGAAGCCATGAGGAATAATGCAGGAGTGGAGGGTGAAAAAAATATGGGAAGAGAGATAAGTGTGGAGGTTAAAGTGGCGGAGGGGCTTAAAAGAAGGGAGACACAGTGAGAGAATTGATTGAATAGACAGGGAGGTGAGATGGGGGAGAGGCATTGAAAATATGATGTAGTTGTTGGCTTTGCTTTAAAGGAAGTAGTCATTCACCCATATCATCTTATACCTCTCCGGTCAGGGTGCTGTGATTATGGTCTTTTGAGAGTATTGACTCCTCAAGTCTAGACAGAAAAGAACCATTTATGGACATAAAGGACCTCAGACCTCAAATATAGGTGTTTAAATGAGCAATTAGAAGAAGCATGCTAAACAGTAGGTTCAATTCGCCCCATCTCCCAATTACAGGAGGTAAGAGCTGAAGCCTAACAGAATGTTACTATTGGTATAAAATATTACCAGAGACAAACCGATGGAGATGAGCTGGAGTTGTTTTGCTCCTTGAGATGATGATTATTTTCTCTTAGTGCCCACAAGAGATATGCTGCTAACAGTGATCAAGTAATACGTTTTTTCCCCAATATTAAGTCTCTCGTGAGTTAAATAAGACATGCTCATTGCAGCTGTTTATGAATCTATGTGTGATTTTGATATCCAACAAAATCTATCTACGAAAGGTGAATGAAAAATCCTTAAACGACAACCACTGCACCAAAGCGGCTCCCTGCTTACTAGCTGAGATCTAATGGGACTACAGCTTCATTAAACGTTTCTTGAGGAAAACTAAATCGACAAAAAACAGTTGTCATTCATGTAATTAGTAGTATTAAATGTAATAAAATAAAGATACATTTCTCTGGCATATTTTCTATGTAATTAAATGATTTTGCAGGCAAAATTCACTGTTGTTTTGCAACATAATGAAGTTGTAGTGTGAAGGACACTCAAAGACATCTTGGGGCTGTGGCATTTCATTACCAGACTTCAAGTGTAAGATTTTATTGGTAGTAACAAGTAAATTTACTAAATCTTCTTTATACACTCCTCGGAGTTGTAGCATTGAGCGCCGCACTCTACAGGTTCCCCTTGACTAATTAGATTTATGTTATGTTGAGGTTGCTGAGCAAGTGGATATATTAAGTTTAAGTACCCTGAACAGCATGACTTGTAAAGTAATTGTAGGTGTTAGAGGAGGTGTAAACCTTAGCAGGACACGAGAACACTCAATGGCTACTAAAATGTAACTTCCAAGTGTTATAACTGTGTTGGAGTAATATCCCTCTTACATAGGTCTTTATATGAGGCTCTTTTCTTTCTCCTCATTATCATTTCTATGTTTTCAAACTCAGCACACATCATGTTTTTAATTACATTAACACTGAATGAATGGTGAAAAAATGTGGGTATCACTTGCGGGCATAATAGAAAGATGTACAGGTTTACATTTAAAGATTTTATCTGACGTGCAGAGAGAAGAATGAGACATTGAGACTGTTTTCAAACATCTGATTTGTTATCCTTTGTTTTAATGCAGGGTACATTGTTTCCATTACTTGATACCCCTGACCAAGCAAGGAAATTATGCCATTGTGGCTAATGTGGAGAGCATGGACTATGACCCACTGGTGGTCAAACTGAACAAGGACATCTCAGCCATAGAGGAGGCCATGGGGGGTGCCCTGCAGCAGCACAAGTTCCAGTATATATTTGAAGGTCAGTACAAACCTGGGGTGAAGTGTAATCACCTGCTCATAAATATCTAGTCTCCAGCATTCTTAAAACAGCTTAATTTTGTCATGTGGATTTAGAGAGTCCAGTGCTGATTAACTTGTTCTGTTTATCTCTGCTGCTTTAAGCGTAATTCTTTGCATTCATCTTACAGTCATTATTTCCCGTCATCACTTCTATCTCCCCAGGCTTGGGTCATCTGATATCCTGTATTCTTATAAATGGGGCTCAATACTTTAAGAGGATCAGTGAGTCTGGAATCAAGAAGATGTGCAGGAACATCTTTGTTCTCCAGCAGAACCTGACCAACATTACCATGTCCAGAGAGTCCGACCTCGACTTCGCCAGGTCAGAGTCACATTTTCACAGGAATCGTCAAAAAATGCAGCTCACTTGCAGCAATTTCTTATTCAGTTTGTTCAGTTCTTGTTTGGAGTGCATGGACTTTGTATGCACTCCTGTTTCTATTAGTAAAGGCTGGGAAACCTTGGATTAAAGTAGCAAGCAGCAGATATTTTGCACAGTCCGTGTGTCTGAACTGTCATGCTTGTCTTAATTTTATTTTTATATAATGCTGATTGGGTCTTTGATAGCCATCAATCCAATGTCCATACTGCTTCCCTATGCCACTGTCAGCTGGGACTGGCCCAAGCTGACACCGGGCAAAAGCAAGGTACATCCAGCCAAGATAACACACAGGTCACCAGTCTATCGCAGGGCTGATATACAGAGAGGCAAATAATCATTCATGCTCACACTGACAAGTTACCGATTAACATAATGTACATGTCTTCAGACTGTGGGAGGAAGCTGGAATACTCACAAGGACAACATGCCAGCTCCACACAAATAAGGTCCCAAGCCTACGGTGTGAACTCCAAACCTTCTTGCCTGTGATATTGATATTAGAAAATTATAATTATTGAAATAATAATGATAAAATATATTTGAAAATTTGAATCTATTGAACAAATTAAGAGGTAAATATAAATCATATTATCAAATGTACTGTATAATGAAGCCAAATCATAAATGCACAGAAATTACGGTTTAATATTTACTTTAAACAAACACCACTACATACCTGCGTAGGCACACAGACCTACACAATATTCTCAAGTTTGGTTATCAACTATATCAATGCATGAGGCAGACAGATGGTCAGACAGATTGTCAACCAAATTGTGTTCGTGTGCAGGTGGTTGTTGGTGTTTATTTCTTATTCATACATTTATATTTTGTGAGTACCTGCTGTTACCCAGTGCTGTCCAACCCTGACAGGGGAAGTCAGCGCTCAGATATCTTTGTGAAAAAGATGGAGGGAGTGAGGAAGAGAGAAGACATAAAGAAAAGGATTATTCATACTATTCATATTGTTCTTTTTTTTTTCTATTATTATACCTCTTTCAGAAGCATGTGTCCTTGACAGGATAGGGTCTGCGTGAGGAAAGGTGATGGAAAAGACGGGGAAAGAAGGGAGGCTTGAGGGGAGGAAAATTGAAAAAATAAGTGAAAGGAAATCATAGAAAAGACGCCTTTCACGGGAAAGGCGTAGAATGGACTTGGAGAAGGTGGCATGGATAGAAGATAACATACAGCGGCACAGAAGATGAAAGAAAGAAACGTAAAGGGTGGCAGATGAAATGAAAAAAGTATGACAAGGAAGATAAAACTTTGGCAGCATGATTAAAGGAAGCAGAAGCAGTAAAGCTTTGTTGGAAAAATTAATATACAGTTTTAATTGTTCTAAAGACATGACAGATTAAATTTTGGCTCTGCCAAATTTTTGAAAAGTGCTCCTTACTTATTATTCTTTTTAAGTGACAACTATGATCAATTTTCTTCAACCTTTTCACTTTCTCTGCATTTGATATTTGTTGTAAAATATGTCTCCCCATGTCTTCCCTGTTGTCGTGTTGTGTTGTGGGGTTAATTAGCTTCATTTCAGCTCTTGGCATATTTGTAAGGGAGTCATATGTCTGAGTAGTTGTGTTTGTATGTTCTGTTTGGACATGGCTATTTTTTAATATGTTGGTACTGTTAAGTAGAAAAACAACAAAACAAAAAGTAACTGAAATGATCCAAACAGTACTGGATATGGAGGACCATTAATTAGTGGGTTATTTCTCCCCTCTGTCAACTTTGATTATGGGGAAATGCCAGTGATGGCTTTTCGGTCTTTTCTTTCTGTCTCCCACTCTCTCTGATTACGAAGCGTGGGTGGTGTGGAGGTGTTGATTGGGAATTGCAGAGCACATTGTTTACACATTCATGGCTTTTTGGATTGGCCGGCCTCCAGCTCCAAGACACACCAGCTCTTGCAAGCAGTCCCACATGCAACCACACAGACACACACATAATATGTATTCCTTGTTTTCACCCATGCACAGACACTCTGCCAAGCCAATCAGCATTTTGAGGTTATGTCCCATTCATTAGATGTATACTGTTATACAGTGATTTGTCATTTGATAGTTTGGCATAAATATACTGGATATCTCAAGCTTCATTCAATTGTACCGTATGCAGTGAAAAGGCAGCATAAAGAAAAGGCACTAAAAGCTGAATATTCATCAGTATTTTATCATCACTTCTGGTGAAATCTGAGTGAAATGAAGAAAGGATCACAGCAGGAGGCTTGCTTTTCTTTGGAGAAAGGCAACAGATGCTTCCCTGTGTACCTAGGTTCTTGTGTGTGTGTGCGCGCTTGCATGTGTGTGTGTGCGTGTGCGTGCATGCATGCATGCTTACATGGGAAAGAGCAGCCGAGAGAGATCTGGACAAGGGCACAGTAATAACCATTGATCTGAGTTAAAACTAAAGAAAGGCCCGGCAACCAGCACTGCAGAACTCATGAAGACACACACACACACACACACACACACACACACACACACACACACATTCTCACTCCTCTCTCTGGAAGACCAGACAGAAGCATGGGGAAACAGTGCCACCGTGTGGCTGAATCCACATTAGAGGTACAATTCACATACAGTATGACAATTGTTCATGCTACACAAGGTGGTAAGATTCAAACATGGATGTGCGAGTTTGTGCGTTGTACGGCAGCTGGGTCCATGGTTGTCTCTTGTCTCTCAGTCAGAAGTCTGGCAGCAATATCAGCATGTGGGCCAGGGTCAAACACACACATGCACACCTAAGCACTGGCACACAAGTGGACAAGCACAGACCATCTGCTTAGATACAGTTCAGGGGCTCGGCCCTCCTCTGCAGACCTGTGTGTTACTGCAATGTCACTGCAATGTCACATTTGTGTGTGCCTGTGTGCTGAGTGCACCCTCTGCCTTGTCACTCCACTGATCACCTCTCATTGTCCTGCATCCACCTCTCTCTCTTTCTCTCTCTCTCTCTCTTTCTCTCTTTCTCTTTCTTTCTTATTGTCTTCATTCAGATTTCTGGTTTGACTTTTTGCTTGACAGCCTTTTGAAATCCTAGAGACCGCATTATTTCTCACCAAGACAAAGCAAAACTTTCATAAATGAAATGGTGTATAGAAACGGCCAATAGCAAAATGATGGCGTGATTTTGCGTGGCAACAGATTTAATAAGCTCAAACTGAGATCCAAAAAAATTAGCTATCCCCCAGATTTCCAGTTTACAGATATGTTGTTGTGGTGCAGCTTAGTTAGTAAGTGACCTAAGCTTAGAAAAAGAAAACAACGTGCCTTCTATTTACCTGTCATCAACATATTTTCTGCTCTGCATGAGTCCTTAGGCGAAACTGTTTGCACTTGGTCAACTAATTCAGCACTAATTGCCACAGCACTGGGTTATTATAAAAACTGAAATTCAATTTTGCACAATGCACAGATCCTAGATTTTTTTTTTCTCCAGCATACTACTACACATATTTTTGATCTGTGTGTACATCTGAATGCCCTACAGCAAATGTAAATACAAGTCAGTGCACACCTGTCTCCGTGTCTGGCACCGCAGCATATAGGGTATGTTTTTCTACAGATATACTTATCGGACACTGACTACACCGACCCACATATAGTGAAGCTCTGAGCTGCCCGCTGACCCGTGTAGGCAGGTTGCAAGGCTGTCATAACATCCCGAGCAAACTCGCAAGCCCCTTAGCATGTAGCAAGGCTAAACAGCAGTCTGACAGCCTTACTGTAGAGATGCTCCAGAGTTCAGCCCCACGCACCCACCTGTCTGCGACTGGAAATTACTACAACGTGCATGTGAGAATTGAGTGCTGTGTATTGTCCCAGAATGTGCTACCCTAGACTCTGCATGTGTCTGAGATCAGGTGTGTGTGTGTATGTATGTCACCAAAAAACTGTCTTTGTTTTTGTGTGTGTGTGTGTGTCTAAACCCCAGTGTGTGTGTCGAGGTGACAGGCTGGTGTGTCTCCAGAGAATGTTGTAATAAGTACAGTTGACGGCCATGTCAGGAAGTAGTGGTTGTCAACAGATAAAACTGTTTGTACTTAGGCCTGGCTTCAGTACACTGTCACTTGCTCGGCTTCTTTCTCCCTTCCTGTCACCTCGTGTCTCTCTCTTTATCTCTCTCTTCCTTCTGTCTGTCCCTTTTTTCCATTTTTCTCTTCTTCTTTTTTTTTCTCTTTTGCTACCACGCAACCACCTGCGCCGCCTCTGTCAAGCTGTTATTCTCTCCCATCACTTATTCCCTCTGCCCCTCCCTCCTCCTCTGCTCCTGTGTTGTGGAGATGTAGCATGATGAGACTGGTCACACATCATGATGACACTGGTCTTTGCTGATCAAGCCAATGAGATTTTGTGTGTGTGTATAGGTGTATGCTTCTCTTGTGTGGCGCAGCATGATGGGACTGGTCTCTGCTGATGAAGCTTCAGTCTCAGAGTCTCTGCAGACATTTCCTCATTACCAGAGGACAGACAAAGGCACAGCTTTAGGGAGAGAGATTCAGAAATTAATAGATGGAGAAAGATTGAAGGAGGCAGAAAGATGTAGACTTGTTTTATTTTGATATCAAAATTTCTACATGAAAATGAAAAAATCCTGGTGTTGAGCATGGACCTGCAAAATTTATTATACAATAACTATAACATTACTACATTTTGTATTCATTACATTTCCATTTGTAAATTCTAGATATGCAGTTAGGCTGCAGCCAAGACTGGTCACCATAGTTAATTGCTGCTGCTGGTCAGAGTAATGACACATGCACTCAGGATTCACAGCAGTCACAATTAACAAATATGAGAGCAGTTGTGGAAAGATTTTCCACTCGGAGCAAGGCTAAAGCAAAAGCAAAAAAATAAATAAAATAAAATCAGACAATAAAATGGAAGCCACATGACTTACAAGTTTTCATGGACAAGAGGAGCAAGATAGTCCACATTTCAGTGCTTTGTCTTGAGAGGTGCCTGCCAGACATTTGAGACATCAGTCAAATCACAATTTTTCTGGTTGCTTAATGACATTATCTGCCAACTGCTTTTATCATCTGATAAACTCATTTAGAAAACTCTGGATAACAAAAAAAAAAATGTTTTAACTTTCCAGCCACACAGCAGTAAAGTTTGTGTTGATACCAATGAGACTAAGACAAAAAAGGGGGTAAACAAGGTGTTTCGCATTGTTGTTGATTTCAGTAGCACAAGCCTTGGTCCGACTGGATAAAGAGGGTCGTCCACAGACTCCCCCCCTTTTTCTTCTTCCGTCCTCCTCGCATCTCTCCCCCCACTAACTGATGCGTTGTTCCAAACGTGCTGACAGAAGCAGCCTATAATGGTCTTAATATTGTACACAGTGGAAATGAGGGGAAATTAATTGTGCTGATTCTTGTCTTTCTCTTGCTTTTCTTCTCTCCTTGTGGCTTTGACTTCTTCCTTCTGCCCCCCCCCCCCCCCCCCCCTATTTCTCTCTCACTCACTCTTCTGCTATTGACATACATCTCTGTCTGTTCTCTGCCGCATCCATGCATCATAAATTTACTTAATATTCTTTGTATATGAGGAAAGGGAGGGGGCCACTAATTAAAATTTAATAGAAAGCACTCCATGGAGGGATGTTGACGCACACATGCACGCACACCCACACACACACAAACACAGGTTGATTAATAAAGCAGTGCTTTTATAGATGGGACTTCTGACAAAGCAGGTGGAAATTTGTAAAATTAGAGTTTGTGAGTGTGTGTGTGTGTGTGTGTGAGTGGAGGGAAGGAGACGGAAGGAAGCAGAGGGTCTCTAAATAGAGAGAGAAGGGAAAGGGCAATCAAAACAACAATTTATTTAAGCATTGTTAGAAAAAAAACACTGCTGGTTTCATGACCTAGCTGTATCTCTAATACATAAGATGTGTTTGTGTAGATTTTTTGTGTTAGAGTGTGTGTCACTGGGGGTTCTTTCCTGATGGTGGGGTGCCGAGAGATTTTAATCTTATTAACAACCCTTACCCTGTTTGGCAAATGGCTTTCCAACCGCTTGTGTAATGAGGTGTTCGAAAGTGTTTTCAGTACACACTAACATACATCACTCACACTCACACACTCACACACTCACACACACACACACACACACACACACACACACACACACACACACAGTTACACACAACACACCTTACACTTCCTCTTATTGAAACAGCCCCTTCCCTCTACTGCTGAACAGAGGTGAGATTGCCACCTGTCCCTAAGCCTCAGACCTCAAAGAAGAATACACACACACACACACGCACACAGACTAACAACCAGCTGATAGTTTTCATATTTTATTATTACACATTTTAGAAAGGACAACAAAGGTTACAGCGGATTTATTATACTGTTATTGGTTATAAATGAGCATCATTCAGTCTGCTTTTAGCAAATCTAAGTGAATTATTGTTGCTATTACACTGCAGTTAAGCCATATTTTGTTGCACTGATGAGGTTTTTTTTTTTTTATTATTATTATTATTCGCCTGCTGTCTGCTGCGTGAGCAGATGTTTTCCAAAGCTTTCCAGCTATTTTTATTATTTTCCCTGACAGTTCATTCTCTAGTCTGGAGGAAATCGTCATTTAGCTTTCATCAAAGTGGTTACACTCATCAATTTAGTTTTCTACAGGTATTTTCATTGTATGTGTGCTAAATTTACCATCTTACCAAAGGGGTTTTTAACTGAAAAGGGGAATTGAGCAAAAAATGTTAGCTAACGTTCGTTAACTATTTAACCAGTCTATATAAATCAATGATAAGAATTAGGAGATAGTTTGGACTAATTACAGTTTTTACGCTTTACATTGATATGGATTATTATATGCAGGTGAAAGCATCATCGACATTTCTCCAGTCAAAGAAAGTACACAGACACAAACCAAACCAGACTTTAGGCACGGATCCTAACACAGAATTAAAAGGAAAATAAGAAAAACCTAAAATGCATCTGTGCATTGTGAACTGGGTATTTGAAAGAGGGAAGCCTTCTGTTCAAAGCTCCTTTCCTCAACAAAAGAAATGGTGTGTTTTTATGTGTATGTGTTTTCCCATAGGATTGTATGACAAGGTGATTTGCCTCAAGTGTACAGTCAACCATTTGGTCTAGGGAATGAAGAATAATTCTTTTAAGCCCCAAACCCTTATTCTTATTTCTGAAGTAAATTCACCACACATTAACAACACACAAAGCAGAGCCGCATTCAAAGGCACTCACATTCAGACATTTATCAGCTACAAAAAAAACATGGCACATTTCAGTATGAGATAAAATCACAAGTGGGAGCCATCTCTTTCACATGTTTTTGCCTCCTTTCTGTATTTTCCTCGTTAAAGAGAAAAGCAGTGTGACCCTCATCAATATTGACAAGTTTTTTCATAAAATGAGCTCAGTGATGGAAAAATGAACAAGACCTTGGAAAGAAATTGAGAGCGGAAGAGCAGAATGCAAATGCTTTCATGACCAAGGGCATTACTTGTCAGGGTAAGGCCGAAAAACAGATATTATGCACCTCCATTCCTCACCCCTCTCTTTTGTCATCACTCGCTTTTCTCTACAGTATTTCTGTTGTGCTCCATCTCCATCTCATTGATTCGAGCCTTTCATTACTCTTTCCGGGGCCTTCCCTACTGTTGAACTTCCAGAATGACAGCACATAAAACACCTATGAACCGCAGCAGAAGCTCCCAGAGTGCTCATTAAGACCTCGTTAGCATCGACAATGATCATCTCAAGAAGGGAATGGGTCTTGGATGGGTGGTGGAGCTAAACAAATGAGATAAAAATATCTTTTCTTACTAAAGTGTCTTTTTACTGCATCATATCAGAGAGATTTGAATCCATTTACTCTCAACTGCCTCTGGCACGGCAGACAGCTCAGTTCTCTCTCCAGATTCTTTAATGGATGGTCTTTTTCTAAGCTGTCATGCAAAGAAAAAGGCGAAAATAGGTGGCCTTTCCATTTTTTTCTCAGTCACAGCACCTCCATAGCCTTTCTTCAGCTGAACAATGTCACTGCTACAATTATCTCTCTTCGCTGAACTGCCACCTTTACAAGGCAGCAGGTTCCACTGCTACCAAGTGACTGGCATCTGCCTTTGTCCAAAGTGCCCGGTTTATGCTTGTGAAAGAAGCTTCTTTCACCGGCAAGGAGAAAAAGCAGAGCTGAAGTTGTTTCAGTCCACTCAAATTTAATATATTCAGTTTCACGCAGAGACACAAGCTCTTTATATTTCCTCCCTTGCTACATAGGGAGCCACAAGAAACTCCACCATTGGTTTCTAGCAGTTCAGTAAATATGACCATAAGTTCACAATGACAATGAATTATACAAATCGAAAATGTTTCAAGAGTCACCTCATTGATTTTCATGTTTCATTGTACAGAAAGGAGCTGACACCCATAGCTGTTTATGACAGCAGAAAAAATACATCCATGTATGTAATCTTCTGTACAGCATGCAATAAGGATGATCAGCAAAATTTGACATGACCTGACTAAAAGCCCTAGAGTTGCTCTGTGTGGACTAAATACAGTAAATCATTATTTCAGTATCAGGAACATAAACTGAGAGTATTTGATATTCATCACTGCCCTCTTGCTCTGACTGTATATAGTACAACTACTGTACAGAAGTGCAACGCATTGTGGGTCTTTAGTGGGTCTTTAGAGAGCAGGATATATATATATATTGTAATGAAGGCCTGCACAGCTGCTGCTGATGCAGCTGTCATACCAGCAGTCTTACACACACATGCACTCTTAAAGGTACTTGACCTGTTTTTCCCCAAGAAAATAGTAAGGTCCAGCCGTGCATCCCAACACTCCTGTGCATCACCTTCCCTTCAGCCTCTTCTCTTTCTCGTACCGACTTGTGTAAATTGAAGTATTGTTTTTTCCTCAGCCCAAGTTCATACACAAGAGGTTCATTGAAAAATATTCTGTTTCAAAGAATAGGAGCTGTATGTGAGTGTGGTACAGTAGCACTCTCTCAACCTTTATGCTCTGGCTTTATCAGAATGTGCTACACGGTCTTTCTCAAATGGTCCGTTGTGGCATTAGGTCTCGGTTAAGGAGCTCTTAATTTTATACACACTTCTTCTGTCTTTGGGCTCTGTCAACAGTGTCTCATTAAAGCAGCCTCAGTGGTTCATAGCCTGTCTGTGTTTTCCCTCCGCCATCAGCTCCCAGCAGCAGCAGGGTGAGGTCCTTGAAGTCCCTTTTAAGAAAATTGAGCTTGACAGCAACAGCAGTTAGTTTGACTTTTGTGTTTCCATTTGTTGTTGTGGCTTGTTTTCATTCTGCACCAGAATAGTGCAAAAGGGGAATATATTTCTTTCTTTATTCTGCTTCTCCCTCTATTTGATGTGCTTTTCTCTACTTTCTTTCTGTCTGTCCTCTGATTACTTCATGAATAACCTCTTGTCATTTTCTCTTTCTCGTCATTCTTCCTCTTTTTCAGGCAGTACTATGAGATGCTGTACAACACTGCAGATGAGCTGCTAAACCTGGTGGTGGACCAGGGTGTACGTTACACCGAGTTGGAGTACATCAATGCCTTGTCCTTACTGCATCGCAGCCAGACAGGTGTAGGGGACCTGAGCACGCAAAACATTCGGCTGCAGCGGCTGAAGGAGATCATCTGTGAACAGGCTGCCATCAAACAGGCCACAAAGGACAAGAAGATCACTACAGTTTAACAGGTCAGGACAGGGTTCTGACTTGACTAGAATTCAGAGAAAGATGGCCAATAATGAGAGCAACAGTGCATTTTTCATGTAAACAGTCTCTCTTCTTTGAGTATTTCTTTTTCAATTCTTTAAGAGCTGATTAACAGGAACACATGTAGAAGTCATGTGGTTATGTATGAAAGAATAAAGAATGATGGAAAAACTCTCAGAACAGAGGATATTTCAGAACTTGGAAAATACTGAATTTGACATTTGACATTAGACTTAAATCATAATTTGTGTAAAATCTATTGATGGAACTAGTCCCATCCTGTCTAATGTGATGAAACCCATTTATGTCTAAAGCTGATACAGTCATACCTTTTTCAAACTGTGGGCATGTAGAGTATAAAATATACACTGGGGTGCAAAAGTCCACGTCTGTGTATGTAACAGTGGCTCACTCTAATGATGGTGAGGTGACAACCATCCCAAAAACAGACTCAGCAAGTCTAGTTACGTCTGTATATATACCATAAACTAACCTACATATTGTCAATCTGCCTTTTTTTTTTTTTAAAGGCGAAAAAGCAGTATGCTCAACTTTAACAGTCCCCCCACTCACCAAGACTCCCCCCGAGATAAAGGTGATTGTCTTGGACACTCATTCGAACCTATCATCTCATTTTCCTATTAGGTTGAAACTGCTGCCCTCAATTACACCTCCCTCTCTCCTCTCCTGGTAGCCCCACGGGCCCACTGATTCTGTCCGCAATAACAGATGCCAGATTAGACTGTCTGAATGAGGCCACATCTTCTGCCTGCTGCCAATTTGGGTTGGTCCCCAAAGAATTCCTTGCTGAGAATTTTATCATATCGATGGCTGTTAAAAATCTGTATTTTTTTCTCATGGTGAGTGCAGTAAACTTTTGAAGCTAGTGTAGAAAGTTGTTAGTCAATTAGCATTTTGCAAATTGGACAAAAGAGACTCAGTTATTTTGTTGGCTGTTTTGGGTGATTGCATATTCATATGTAAGAAAAAGGTTTATTCCAATTGTAATATTATAAGTCCAACATATCACAATGGAATGATTTGTACTATTTGAATTGAGGCATGTGTGTTGGAATACATTTCATCAATCACACTTTATCTATAAACAGAAACAATGCTATTTTGTATCTTAATTCAACTATTTATTCTTGAGTTTTTTAACAACTCAAAAGACCATCACAAATCATTCCCTGCAACCCTCCCAGTTTTTAGTTCATTAACTTGGGAGAGAAGTATTTAACGAGAGGAAGAGAAGGGATTTGAGCCTTGTCAATACAGTGGGACCTGAAGCCCACAGAGCAATCCATCATAATGACACATAGGCTGGGAGTGATGGAAAAACAACAGTGGTACTGCTGAAGGGTTTGTGAACCACCACACCACTGTAAAATCTAAAATCTGTTCATTCAGCTGTTGACTTTTGAGCTCCTTCTGTCAAGTTATACATGGGGAACTTTAACACAACCTTAACTGAGTGTGTCATGTCACACATAGATTCTATTAAGCTACTACTACACATGACACAGAGGTCCAGGAGGTTTATGTATTGGCCAGACTCCACATCTGTAGAGTGAGTGAGAACCACACCTGCTGTCCATACTTTTTAATCCATGACTGAAATATGTGAAATGTAATAAAGGCAAATTTTTCATATTTCTTTTTCTTTTCAGTGGACCTTTGTTTTTCACATATATATTGAAATAATTTTTCATTGAAGAATGTACGAAATTCTATACATCGAAATTGTGTTAGCTCGAACAAGTTTAATCTTTCTGTTCTTCTAGATTTTGAGTGTCATCTCATGAGAGTTCTGAAATATTTGTCTCCTCTAAGTAAAGCACACACGATCAGCCAATGCATACTCTAATATACTGGAAAAAAATAAAGAAATAAAAAATTCAATCTAATCTTGTCTTGCGTATTTTCTTTGTGTGTATGAGTTTTTCCTTGTATGGTTGCACAGCAGTCATATTTTCCACTGGAATGCATCTGACAGTGTACATTGTCAGATGCATTGTCATGATAGTACAGTCCATCACTGTTTTGCTCCAGTAGATGTTGTCAAGCTTTTCAAACCATAAATCATGAGTGTGACTGATCCAAAACCAACACCTGACGATGTACTTTACCTGACCGGTATTATGGGATGTATGTCATGGTTTGAAACTTTATATTTTTAAGTGCTTGTGTGGTTGTAGGCATAAGTCTATGCCTGCCTGTTTGGTGTGCAGTGTAATATTATGCATGTATTATAAACTAAATTCGGCTGTTATTCAATTTTCTCCTGTCCATTGAAATATACGAAAAGTACAGAAAGTTAAATAGCAACACGTCCACGTCTTTTAAAACATTTTTAATGAATACAGCCTTGGATCTTGGACTGCCTGTGTCTAAATACTTTTGACAAATTTTTCCCTTTCCTGTCTTATTTTTTTAAGTTTCCCCATTCTGCGTACAGTTTAACCATTCACATGGAGGTGGTCAGAGTAAAACTACATTACCCACAATTCCATTTAACTCGAACTTGTTGCTAAGCGACAACACAAGACGCTTCTAATCGGCGCTAATTTGCCAGGTAGCTTGGCCACAGACGTTTAGACATACTTTCCTCAGTAGTACCTGGTTTTGGCTGGCCGTCACTTATTTTTTATTGTTTTTAGTTTCTTGCCGCCATGAAGGGAACCAGTCCGGAGTGTTTGTCCCCGTCCCCTGGCTGCTGCTCCCCGGGGTCCCTCCCTGACGCCGCCCCAGCTGAAGCTCCCAGCTGCGGTGAGCCCGGAGAGAGCAGAGCGATGGAGGTGAGTGAAAGATGTATTAGCTGCTAAGGCTTTATCTTTCGTCGTATGTCGCCTTTCTTGTTAGAAACCAACTTTGTTTCAGTGTCTGTGCCTTTTTCCCGACATGGCAAAGTTAGTGAAGCAGTTTGAATAAACCTTTATATGTGTTTATTCAACAGGTGAAACGGGTGACGCTGAGGAGAAGGTCTGGGGAACAGAGAAAGGTCAAATGACTGATCATTTGTAGTTTGTAGTAGCAAACCAGCTCAGAGCGTATGAGTGTAGGTGCTTCTTACAGTGACTGCATGCCAAGAAAAAGCTGAAAAGCCTCTAGTTTGTTTAACTGATTTAATAAAATGGTATATAATATTTAATATAATTTATCTGTGTCCCTACAGGAGAGTGGCGTTCTCTCTGCTGAGCTGCTTTCCAGTTCTATAACCCATCTTGGACGTTGTGGATCTGGCCTGCAGCACACGTACGATCACCTGTCTCTGCCTGTAAGACAACAGACTACACAGACAGGATTTATAAATGACATTATGTAGCTTCTATGTTTGCTTTCAGATTTATTGAGACAAAGCTAACCCTGAAAAATCTGGTTATATTCACATTGTGTCTTGTCAGTTTACTTTTGAGATGAATTTGTTTCAATGAATATTTTATTTTTCTCTTTTTTAGAGTCACAATCTCAGTGATATCTCTGTTTTATGCAATTATACCCATCTTCAAAAGCTGGAGCTACCACACAACAAAATTAAAGGTGACTTTTAGCTACAATTAGATGACCTGCATCTCTTTATTCTTGTGACAGACCTTTCTATGAGTGGGGTTATTTTGCAAAAGAATACAATATAATGACATTTTCTTACTTTGCCTTGCTGCCTGCATCCTTTGATGAATTACTTTCACTTTTCTGCTAGATTTATCCTGTGTAAGTCACATGCCTTACCTTGCCATTTTGGACGCTTCTCACAATGAAATTTCCAACTTCTTTGGATTCCAGCCACCCAAGAACTTAAAGGTAATACAAGACCTTGAGCTGACAGAATAAGACAACATTTGATTGGTGGTTTGGACTTCACTTTCTCGTGCTATTCCCTCAAGATAAGCCTGGATTTCCATAGCCCATCTGTAGTCACTTTGAATATGCTTACAAGGCATTAACTGCCCTTGAATGACAGTGAACTTTACTGAATTGAAAATTCTTACACATACACTATGGATTTAGCGGAAGGATTTCTTCAATGGGACATATTTTCAGACCATTTGCTTTGGGTTTTTTTTTTTTTCAGGAAGTCAATTTCTCACACAACTGTATGACAAAAATGAAAGATTTATCAGCATTTTCATCTCTTAATAAACTGGATCTCGACTGTATCCTTATAAAGCAACTTTTACATTCATCCATGTACACATGAATTCATTACCCTAGCCTGTATTTTCCCTTTATTATTCTTAACATGTCATGTCTCAGACAACAGCTTTAGGGAGATCATTGGTCTTGAGCAATGCTGCCAGCTCACTCACCTCAGCCTGGCGAACAACAGGATCTCAAGGATCAGTGGCTTGGACAATCTGTCGCTCACTCATCTCTGCCTTGTAGGTTCTCCACCATTACAGTCATATATGTGATAAGCAAGTGCATATTCACCCATACACATATTTACATGTACATGCAAACACTCACATTTTCAACAGAGATATTAATATTCTTTGTATGGAAAAACCTTGCAGAATATCCTATCTCTACATACTGCATATACAAACAATGTTGGAGTGTATTTTAAATGTACATTTAATTTGACCAATTTTTGGCTGTCTTTGATGTCCCTTCTGTCTTCTCTTTATGTCTTTATGTCTTTATGTCTTTATGTCTTTGTTTTTGGCTGCATTTTTACATTCAGTAAAACTCTGGCCCCTTGTTTGAAAATCAACATATGGTCCAACAGCAGGCCTCTCTCTCTCTGTCTCTCTGTCTCTCTCTGTCTCTCTCTGTCTCTCTCACACACCTTCACCCCTCCCCCCTTTCTCTCTTTCTTTGTCTCTCTCACTCTCTCTCTGCTTGTGTGTCTGTGTGTGTGTGTGTTTACATCCATGTTCTTTCCTTTATCAGTGTTTTCCCATTGTCAGCAGCCAACAGTCTCACTGTGTCTGACCCTGTCTGTAACTTTGCTTTGGGACCAGATGCTGGTGTTTGAGTGAGCCTGGACCAAATTCAGGACACACACACAGTCACAGATACCTTGTCGATCCAGCATCCATCTAATCCCATCCCTGACCCCTTTTCCTTACACGCTGCCTCCCCAAACAGCATGGCCCTGTCAGCCAGCCTGTTTCCCAGCCAATCACAGCACTGACCCAGAGCTTTGAGGGACTAGTGCAGTCACCCACCCCCACTGACAGCAGCCCTCTGCCAGGCTATATACTTGGCAAGAGCAGGGCAAGGTGTGGCCTGATAGATAACAACTTTAGGGAGAAGCAGCCTGGGGACCCTGACAAGGGAGGAGTCCCCACACCTGGGTCTTTAGTTGGTTAGCGTGCTGTGCTAGCACCTCGCCAGCTGTTTGGCTGTCAGTCCTCACTTATCAAGATTTAGCAGAGAGAGGCAGACCTGTCACTCGACTCAGTACTGAGGGGAAAGAAAGTTCAGGCACCATGCAGAGTAACCATGATATGCCTTTAATATTTATTAGTGGGAATCATTGACTGGATATAAAGTAGAGTAGGTGATGAGAGGGGACTTAAGTATCCATTCGTAATCATGAATATCATGCATGGGCCTCTTTAGTTGTTTCGTTTTCTCTCTGTCCAGAGGGGAAACCAGCTGGACTGCATTGAAGGTTTGGAGAATCTAAGGAGACTGCAGGTTCTTGACTTATCACTGAACCAAATCACCACTCTTTCTGGTCTCCAGACACTCCATCTACTGGGCTCCATCAACCTTGAGAAAAACCTGGTACTGTTTCTTATGAAGCTATTAATATGTGAGATTCAAGAAAATCGCACAAAACAGGAATTAGGAAGGAGCGCTAATGACAGAAAACTAATACAACAAAATTCCACTTTGGCAAAAATGTCTTTGTATACAATTTAACATATGAACTTTCAGGCTCAACACCTTTCTGATTTCTAAATTCAAATTTACCATTTTTTCTTACAATTTTTTTTTTACCATTTTTGTTTTTGTTTTTTGATTTGTTTGTTTCGTTTTATTTCCAGATTACTGAAATTACCGAGTGCAAGCACATTCATGATCTTCTCCTGTTGAGGGACCTCAATCTGCTTGGAAATCCTTTTCAGGTAACCCAAACCTGTACTGAGCACAGACTACTGCTGCTACCATGAGAGCAGTACTCTACATAAGTGGCATAGGTCACCTTTCTGCATCTACCATAATACACCTTGTACACATCTTTATATGTTTGAACTTATATGTCTTACATCTGCATATTCTCTCTATAAATTATTTCACTCCAGCAACTTGCAGTTGTGTGTATTCATATACATATAACTCCACCATATGTCTTTCTGTAACACATACCATGTGAATGTGATTGGTAGGAGTGTAAAGACTACAGACTATCGGTTGTGTTCCTCCTTCAACATCTTACTATGCTAGACCAGAAGAAAGTCACTGCTGAAGAAAAGGTATGAATAAATGTCTACCTATCAAAATTTCTATATTTCATTATCAGAGATAATGTTGTGATGCAGCACCACAGAAAAGTAGTGGTTGTGGCTCAGCATATTTGATCTCCATGTTTTATTTGTGCGCTTCCCTGGTCCCCTTTTTCTAAAATCTGAAATATCCCCACAGGTATAATGCGGCATAAATTCAATAAGGTACACTCCTTGGATTTAGATCTTAAAAAATGGGTTCTAACTTTAAATCCTAGGTGTCATCAGTGAACAAATATGACTCTCCAATGGATGTAGTGGCAGCCAGAAATCACATGACTCACTTGATGTACCAGCTAATGCAGCCTCAGGTGCTCTATGACAGGTTGGTACAAATAATACAACAAATAATCACATAACCTAACAACAAAAATTTTGAGAAAATTACTAAAATGACAGCTCATTGCAGTATTTTATGCGTGTTCTTAATGTGAAAAGCTTTAAATGCAATCCTGATGGGATAATTAGTCATAATCATACGTCATGTAAAATTAACTACCACAGAAGTTGTTTTCAAACAGGATTCAGCAGGATTTTATCTGCAGTTTGCTGTATTACTATTGCCATCTACTCTTGAAAAGAGAAAAAGTTGTTCATTCATCAGCACATCCATCATCAGCGAATAAAATAATGCAGCTAGTCAATTTAACATTCTCTGTGCTTCTTGAAAGAGCACATTTATAATGCCCACAAGGTTCCTGTTTACATTGAGCGTAGGAGTAGCTTTTAAGGATGGAGTTTATTCTCTGGCTTCATGGTTTATTATACTTACTGTAAGTCTTGTTCATCTTTGGCAAGCGTGTGTGTGTGTTTGTGTGTTTTTTTGTCAAAGCAGTACTTTGCCCAGTGCAGATTCTCCCTATCCCATGCTGGTGCTGACAGGTCCTCAAGGCTGTGGGAAGAGAGAGCTAGCCCACAGACTGTGTCAGGAGTTAAGTGAATACTTTGCATACGGGTCAGTTCCAGAGTCTCCGCACATCACTCACATGTCCAAAAACAGTGTCAGTTAATAATACATACATTGATATTAAATTATAAAACGGTAAATCTAGAAGAACAAACTAATGTGTTACTTAACTGTCTTGACCATTCCAGAAATCCAGGGGACACACTACTGTTCCTCTGTAATGGTTACACGTTTAGGATTTATCACATATGAAAACTTCATAAATGATATGGCTGGATATGACAAGACTGAGTGTTTCTCTACTGCTTTGTATTTGTCTTTCCACAGAATCTGTCACACCACAAGGCATCCCTACTTTGGAGAGGAGAATGGGGTTGATTACCATTTTGTCAGCGAGGAAGACTTTCAGAACATGATTTACATGGTTTGCTAAATTTACATAAAGCAGTTTTTTTTTGTCATCACAGGCCCTAAAAGTGTTTGAACAATAACACAATACTTTTCTCAGAGTTATTTATATTAAACTTCTTGATTAATGTATCTCCTTCAGCAAGTTTTAAATTGAAATTACTTACTGGCCTTAATGATTTGGGTAGATGAGGCTATTAGTTTCAGTTGGATGGAGCGATCGCAGAAAATTCAAATGACTGACATTTAGTTTAAAAAATTTACTTCTAGAATGAACCTTATAAAAGATGGCCCTAGGATCTCGGATACATTTGTTTTTCATCTCATCCCTCTTGTCAAGTTGCCCGTTATGTAAGAGTAGCTGGGGATGATGGAGAGAGGTCGGGGTCACAAAGTCATTTCACAGCAAGGACTGGGCTGGTATTGAAGCCTTTTGTCTACTCCGACAGATGAAGTGAATCAGGTTAAGTTGACGGTCTGCCTCACCCTCTTTGACCATTTTTCACCTTTACACTTCATTCTTCTGTTGCAAATTACTTGGTTTATCACTGTCCTATCCTCCCCCTCTTATTCTTCATGCTTACACTTCTCATGTATCAGCTGCCTTCCTTTTCTTCAAACCTTTTTCCCTCAGATTTGTTCATCAATAACTATACAATCATAACCTCTTGAACCCAAGGTATACAACCTTTGGCAAACATAAAGAAAACACTCAATTAGATATATAAGGAAGAGGCCTACCGTTAATGAGTTTCCTCTGCACTGTTATTGTATACAACGATTTTTCACAATGTATGCAATTCTAAAAGGTAGACAAAGTAGAATTTAAACTTTATTTGGTTAAAGCTTTGACAGTTAGATTGCAATTCTCTTGTTACCATTGATTGTTTACACCCCGCATGTGGTCATTTAATTGACAGTTTCAGGATCGATTTTAGAAAATCTCTCTTTTCCTATTGCTGTCATTGTAAATGTGTCAAACCACAGCTTGAAGTGTATAAATAGACTTCTGTAAAATAATACAAAAGGAAATAAGATTTTTAAAATGATACTGTAAAGCAACATTTAAATAGACAGCTACTAAATGGCAGGATTTAACAGAATTTATGCAACACAACTTTTGGGGGGGGTTGTAGCTAACAAACAAATAGGTTTTATTAATATATCTGAATTCACTTTCAGTACAACACACCAAACATCAAGAATTGGTGGATTTGTAAACTTATTGAGCGTTATGAACTCTGTTGTTCAAGTAAAAGTGCCCAAAGACTGGTACACAAAAGGTCCAAGGTCATGGGTAAAAAGTAACAAAAAATTAAGATTTTTGCCCTGACCATCAGGTTAAAAGTTCAGCTAACAGGTAGGCAAATGTCTTCAGGTTGTTATTCTTGACAGAACATGTTGGGATTGTGTGTGAATGTAGCATTGTGTCCACTTTAGTTGATAAAGGTGGCTCATAACTCTACTATTCATCATCCCATGATGAATATCAGGGCAGTAATGTGGCGGACTAAAATCTCCTCTCATACTTTCCGTCATAACTGGTAATTTTCTTTCAGGGTAAGTTTATCCAGACAATGCAATATGTGGGTCACAGCTATGGTCTGACCAGAGACACCATAGAGGACGTGGCCAGAGAAGGATTGGCCTGCTGTGTTCACATGGAGCTGGAGGTATGTATATGGAAAGACCATGTATGAGAATATGTTAGTACACTAATAACCAAAGTGGTCATTAAAGCCAGTGGACTGATGTATAATAGAGATGGCTAACCATAGCATATGGGCTGTGCCGTACTCATACTGTACTCTGCTAGAGACAGTTAGTACATTAGACATAAGAATTCCTCACAAGACCCTGAAGCTAAATACTGTGTGAAATTTAATCTTTGAAATGCCATCAAAGACAGACATATATTGTATTTAGAGTGAATTTGAATTGTTTGTATGTTTGTAATTTGAATGAACTAATGCCATAAACTCACCCATCTTCAACAGACCTAATTATCTGGAAAACAAATTCAGCTAAATTTGTGTGCTCTTAATCACCAAACCCCCCTCGGTTTCCTTAGTCTAAACCCCCCCATGGAGTTACTGTGAATCATGAGTTTAAATAAATTTAAATTTGCAATAAAAAGAATACTAAACCTGTTTTGTTACAGCAATGCCAACTGCTTATCTACCCCCCCCCCACAGGGTGTGTTCAGTCTGAAAAACAGCTACTTCGAGCCTCGGTACATCCTGCTTATCCCTACCCAAGTGAAGAAGTACACAGGCCACTTGAAAAGCCGAGATCTCTACACACAAGCACAAATTGACATGGCGGTGTCACGCATAGATCTATATGCAAACACCAACAGGCAACGGCCAGGATTCTTCGATAACGTTATCCCTTGTGGTATGACAGGAAAACACTGTGTCACTACATTATTATTATTATGGCAATAAATTTATTCATTATATTTCAGAGAATATTAATCATAATTGTACACTCTCCAGTGGTTAATTTGATTCATTTTAATAATTAGCCAATTATTGCTTAATTGCAGCCGTTTTACAAATATTTACAATTAATTTTCAACAAACAGTAATTTTAAGCTGCTAAAACACTTCATTGATTCCCAGGGGAGATATTTTATCTTTATACATGTTCAACCTTTGGATATCATGTAGAAGCTGGGAGGTCTTGCTCTGGTTGCTGTGTTCACAGGCAGTTTGTCACTGAAGTGTTACCCAGCAAAGGACACCCTGCCTCATCTGGCTGAGTGCAGTCCAGAAATCATCAGTGTAGCCTTAGATAAATTAACACACCTCACTAAAATCCATACACTGCACTTTCAATCCAATTACCACACGTATTAAGGGTATGTAGCTGCAGAATAGCAGTGTTTATCATTCTCCCATGAAGGCACTCAGACATGTTGGATGTTTTCTTAATGAGATCAACATACAGGGCGCGGGCCTCTCATCACTTTTATGCACTGTTAGCTAGCATCTCATTACACTGAGGTCATCATTCCCATATCTCAGAGTCATTACTGTTTGATGGGAGATGGCCTCTGTTCATGTTGGTCTGGTGGTGTGCATACTTGTCTGTGTGTATGTGTGTGTGTGTGTGTGTGCATGTGCATTTATGCTTATTCATTTGGATGTGTGAATAGATGACTGGGAAGAAGCCTACCAGAGCTTGAGACAAGTATTAAAGGAATACCTGTTGCTAGAGGGTCAGGAAGTGGAAAAAAACAACAGAGCAATCCCTGACAACACCTTTACAGGTGTGTATTTGTTTGTTTTTTGTTTAAATCTGTCCCTCAGTTTCATAGAGGTGCAGCTAAAGTGCTAGAGTGCTACTATAAATTATTATTAAGGTGACTGTAACTTTGTGCATCTTCATGTTCTGCATTTTGTGCCTATATGTTTTTACCATTATATGCAGTATTACACAGTGTTAATATTGATATACAGCATCTGCATATCTTAGCTTCAAGTCATGAGCCAGAGGAGAAGCCGCCTTCACCCCAGTTGAGGTCAGGATCAGAGACACTCTCGTCATATTCTGCCATTGCCCTTGACCTCTCAGATCCCTCCTACAGAAAATATTTTACCAAGATTCAGGCAGAGCTCAGCCCTCCGAAGAGCAGCGTTGTGAGTTACAAGATGTCTTATGAAAAATTTATTGGTAATAAAGCCTGCAACTGAATGTTAACTAGACATCTAGATTATCAAATTTATGGAAAAATAATCTTCTGTTCTTTGAAAGGATGCTGGCTTCCCCTCTCACCCTCTCCATACTGCCATGTATCATCAATCCTTCCCATTTTCCATCCCTTTTTGTCACCTTTATTCATCCTCATCAACTTTTCTCTGCCCTTTTTCATCTACAATCCCTGTTTGTTTCACATCTCCCTTCATCTTAACTTCTTCCTCCTCTTTGCTTGTCTTCTCTGCAGGAGCTAGCTTCCATCAGGAGGAGGGAGCAGCTGGTTAGGGAGGCTATAGTGGGGAAGAGTCCAAGAGTCTACAGCCAGCTCTTCAAAAGGTTTAATATAAGTGGCACCCACTCTACTCCACTAAAATGCTTAATTGCAAGAGGGCACTCTCAAAATGGGCCAAATTGGTTTAATTGGAGCACTTGTCCTAACTGCGTTTTGATGGTTTATTTTTGGTTAGTGTTTGACCTTGAAGCTAAAGTGGCAGGTGCCCAAATATTTGAATCTAACTGTTTGTTAATATAAAGGACTTGTGTAATGGTGCTTTCCTCTCAGCCCTAAAATATACTTGTATCTGTCAGCTCTTCTAACCACTGATGAAACAACCAAAATGGAAACAAGAATGAATGACTGTGTATTTTATTCAAGTGGCCGTTGATAATATGTGTGGAATTGCTTTTCTCTATGATTTATTGCTGGCGGAGAATTATTAAATTCACTCCTTTTTTTTTGTGTGTTGTTTATCACAGCTCTCCTCAAACAGCACCTTCCTCGCAGCAGAATCAAGATCCTAGTACCCATTTTAGCGAAGACAGCAGGTAAGAAAATACACTTACACACACATACACACACACGCGCAGGCAAATGTATAACACAGGTAGACTGAAAGGTGCTCATACATACCAATTCAGTTAAATGCACAATTAAAGGCAGCTGTTACTGTATAAGAACAAGTTCGAATGGCTTCTAAATCCATAATAACAGCTTTTTGATTTATGAGGAGGGGGGAGGATCCAGGAGAAATCTTTTGGTTTCATAAGATGCAATTTCAGGACCAGGAAACTGCTTTCTGGTATTATTGTTTTCTTTCTCAGTCTGTTTTGTTTTTTTTTCCCAACATATGTGCATTTTACTGGTTCAAGCATACAACCCACACACATGCACAAGACGCACAAAAACACCCACTTACAAATTCAGATTTTCCAGCTTTTAGTGTACACTACTGAATAAACGGGCTTTCTCCACAAATATAAATTTAATTAGTCATGCATTGATATAATATATGTGATAATGTGGGTGTGCTGTGCATAAAGCAGCACACAGTTTTCCCTTGATTGTACAAATTAACAACATTTTACTTAATTACTTTTCCTCAAAATCAGATGTTAAAGATACATGCAGAGATACAGGGAGTGTTCAGCCAAATTAATTTGTTGCCTGTGGGATCATGTTCTGAGAAGGCAAGTTTCATTCAACTTGTTAAAAATCTGTCTGTTCTGCCAGTGCAGTGTGAGTTACACATGCCCCCAGTGTTTATAGTTAGCATTCCTGTCTTTCAGTGTTTCTGTAGAGATTTCCAGAAACTCCTGTACTTGTTAATGTTAAGGTATGCGTTGTTACTTGTGTGTTTCTATCACACATATTCTCACAGAAAATCCCGTTGTGTTTCTCTGCCGGTATATTTGTGTAGTCTTTGTGTAGTAGTTGGTGTGCATGTGTGCTTGCTTGTGTGTATTGGGAGGCCTCATAGCACCCTCTATCTGTGGTTTATTTTTTTCTGCTATTCCTTTTTTTTTTTTTTTTTTCTTTTGACAAGCAGTTCAGATGAGTGTCGTGCCAGTTCGGCACTGTCAGTTCCCAGTTCAGCGGGGGCCTTGTCCAGCACTCTCCTGGGACACACCTCGGAAGCACTCAGAGGTTGTTATTGCTTTTTTTCTTTGCTTTTCATTTATATCAACAATGTGTGTTCTACAGTTCTACAGTTATAAATCAATATTTATCACCTGCACATAATTAGAAAGGTGCATGTTATTGTAAGTTAACTTAATCAAAGTTTTAAAAATTTGTCACATACAACATGTCAATTTCAGACCAAGACCACGACATCCGGTATTCAGGCACAGATGGATTAGCTGTGGTCGTGTCCCACTCCTCTGATAAGCGTCCTGGATCCGACACAAAGCCCATCCTGCCACCAATCTCCACTGGACGCAAGACCCCTGCAGCCCCCAGCCCAGCTTCTTCTCCAAGACGCAGCCGAAATACAACTGTCAGAATGGAAGGTGATGCAAACATGGACCCATAACTTCTAAAGATTTCAAGTATCTGACATCTTAGAGAGGTGTCTTAGATTTTAACCTTAGAGGAAAATAAAAGGAAATTGGTAGTCCACCACAAAACCACACATTAGTAACATTAGACTGTGATGTGTTACACCCAATTGATACTTGAGATTAGGTTTCACTGTCAGCACTTGCCTTTTCCTGTGCACCATGACACAGGCAACAACATGTCAGGATGTTCTGCACTTGCTATATAGTTTATACATGTTAAGTGATGCCAGTAATGACCATATAGAAGGTAACTACACCATAATTATAGGCAAAGTTATGCTTTACCTCACTGTAGGATTACTGGCTCTCTGGCCTAAAGCTACACAGTGTTGACAGATATGATGATTCAGGCTCACATAAAATTGATTGAAGTTTGTTTATGAGTGTGTTGGAAAAAAAAAAAGCCCACTCTTTTTATCTTTTCATATTGATATGTACAGATTCATGACAATGGAAGGTATCTGTACATCTTGGAAAAGTTCATGACTACAAAGTATGCAGTACATGTCATTTTTTATAAATGTAGCATTTATTTTTCTGACAGTGAAGTAGTATTATGCTTCGTACTATTCAGTAATCTCATCAAATAGAATTCACCATTGACATCTAGATACTGATCTTTTATGTGTAGCATAGGGCTCTTGTCATCGACTGATAAATACATCATTAATCTTTATCTCCTCTGATGGGATTATTTATTCAACTGGAAATGCAATCATATGGATGTTGTTGACAGGTATTAAACAGTTAGTGTGTTTGTGTTAGTTGTGCGTATGTGTGTGTGTGTGTGTGTGTGTGTTTCTGTTGCACACAGCCATGCATGGGCATCCATATGTTTGTGATTTTGGCAAATGTTCATTTTTGGTTCATAGTAAATTGGAGTTGCCATCTGTCACAAATGTGTGCACTGCTTATTTAACCAGTGCCTAAGTCTGTCTGCTCGTGGACATGTGTGAATGTGAATGCATGTTCTGCTTCCTGGACTGTGTGTGTGTGTGTGTGTGTGTGTGTGTGTGTGTGTGTGTGTGTGTGTGTGTGTGTGTGTGTGTGTGTGTGTGTGTATGCGGTACTATGACACACTTTAAACACACCTGGCCATCCATCACTGTCTTGTCTTTCAGGCAGCAGATGTTGCAACACTGTCATAATTCTTTTGGAGTTTGAAACCAGACAGTGTCTTAAGGGCCCCTGGGGTCTAACCTACTTACACTGCAGTCTTCAATCTCCTCTATGGCTTACCATGGACTAACATGTCTCTGTCTTGATTACAATGAATAAAAACTGTGCATACTGAAGGTATGCAAAAGACATACACATAAAGTTCAGATGGGAAGACATTTGATTGATGACTTAGTTTCTTGACATTTTTGATGTGTATATTTACCTTCTTGCACTTACACATGCCTTTGTCTTTGCTTGTCAATCTATTTTTCACTCCATCTGTTACTATCTGTCTGTCTTTGTGTCTGCTTATCTAAATGAAAACACGAAAGGACGGCTAACTAACAGTTACTCCAACATATTAATTCATGCGTTTCTAACTGAGTAAAGCAGTACATAGTACATCTCATATCTATTGGTTAATTTGTGTATATTCTAAAGATTGTCAGGTAACACATCCATGAGAGTTGTGTCTATAAGAGAAATAGTTATATGTCTGTGCTGGATTGTCAGCATCATAAAAAGTTATCCATGACAAAAAGTTTAAACCACATAGTGTGTATTTGTGTGTGCACCAAGTACCACTCTTTCTACTGCACTGGTCGTCTTCTCTGACTTCCCCAGCTACTGAAAAATAAACATGTCACACACTTTCATCTTGACATAACTCCTCAAGATAGCGTCACTTTTCACCGCAAATAGGAGAGCACATTGTCTTAGAAAAACAAAGACTTGCGTCTGAGATTTTGTCTGCAGGACAACATTGTTACAGGATATATATGCAGAAGCACGTTATAAATTTTCACAAAGATGAAGTGCCCAGTGTTAGGGATAAATTTTTTATGATATTTGGAGGACTTGAACAATGTGGTGGGAACAAGAATTAATTTATATTTTCATTCTGGAGAGGATGTTGTAATAAATAAAGGAAATGCTAAGAAATAACAGGAATCTGAAGCAGAATTACACACACACACACATATATATATATGTCTGCAATGAGCCACTGCCCTTTTCTGCGGCTCCAATTTGTGAATTCCCTGGACGATATAGTGCTGTAAAATATTCCCATAGTGTAAAAAGTAGTATAAATAAAAAGAAGCCCAAATGTTACTAGTACGAGATGGACTTTCCGACAGCTAGTGTACTGTATGCAGACATATTTAGTAGTTAATTTTATTTGAATAAAATGACTCTCGTAGTGGTAGAGCTACTTCCATACTCTATTTCACTGTGCTAACACAGGATAAAGCCTTGGTTGAACATGCCATCAATAGCAGACAGTTCAAAAAATTATCTGGGTTGGTAGAATCTTTGCAAAAAAACGATCTGAATTGTCAACACTGGAGCTAAAATGCACTGTGCTCACAGGTTCTGTTCAAATATAATACCGTCTAAGTCAAACTTACACTTACCGAGAGCTCCATTTCGTCATCCACCCTCTGCCTATTGTGACAGATGAGATCCTTCCTGCCTCTTCCTTCTGTCTTTTAATACCTGGCCCTCTGACTGGGTGGACACAAACATAACAAGCTGCCGCAGTACAATGTTCAATTATAGTCTGTCTTTACTATGACAGTGATTTGTTACCAGATAAAGGGTAGCTGGTTTCCCCCGCCGGCTCTTCCTTTTACAATATCTTGTGAAAAGAAAGGAGGAGAGAGGGAGAGTTATGAGGCTGAGAATGGACTTGGAAAATAGTCTGTGAAAGTACAATAACATGTTACAGGCACAGCTGTTACCTAACATGGTAACCTCCCTCGTGCATGAGTGCACAGTGCGACAGAGGAGCAGGAACACACCTGCTCATTTCAAGCTCCGACACACACTTTTACACTTTTACTTTTACACAGATTCACTACTTGTTAGGCCTTGATTGTCATAATATAATTCCTTGATTTTACTTTTTAAATTTTTTTTCCCCCCTGTGACTGGAAACGGATAAGCAGTTGAAGATGAATTAATTTTTTTATTTATTTATTTTTCCAATTTCATGAAACCGGAGGTGGCTTCAAGAAAGCACAGTGAAGTGCAGCACTTGACACCTAGCACTGGCATTATTTGTACTCTTGCATCAGTAAGTCTTTTAGTGTAGCTCTCTTCAGACGGTTTCTTGAACAGAGAGATCTGTGAAGGTGAAGGAGGATGAGGGTAGACAGGTCCTACGTGTTTTGGATTTGTGCTGAACTTACTGTTTTCATTACAGCTGGAAGGCACTGTAATTTGGAACAGCATGAATGAATTCCCGTAGCACTGACTGCTGGTATGTGGCTCTGACATAAATTTACCCCTCGCTTTAATTCTGTATAGAGTGTTTTTATTCACAGTTTCAACATGCCTGCACTTTACTTGTGTTTTTCAGTTTGAAGCAAAATTGATGCTTGATTATACTTCTATACTTCCACTTATTATCATACTGAGTAGTTAGAAAGTTTATAATTACTAGAAGGTCTATATATATTACATGTCCTAATTAAGATTATACATAAAAAAAAAATATCATGTGATCAGCTTGTAAATAGTTAGACATTATGTTGGAATAACAGCTACAATATTGAACACATAAGAGGCCGCTTTCTAAAATGTTATATGTATTTGAGTATAGTAGCAGTGGTAGTGTTACTTTTGCAGGAAGGATACCACAACAACGTCTGCTCTCACATCCTGGACAGAAACACACATTAATCACATATGAATGCAACTTGTGCACTCTATGAAAACAGTCTTGGCATACTACTTTGGTTAAAAAAAAGCTAATTTTGGTTACATACAGTATATCTCCTGTCATACTGAGGCAAAAGAAGACACTTCCTTTAGGTCTCAACCTGACGAGCTTGTCTAGCTTTTTTCAGTATGTGATCACAGACTGAATAAGCATAAATGATGCTTTACATGAAACGTGAATGCTACAGATTGTTGGCCGTTACCAATGGTGAAGATTTAGTTAGTTACAGCGGGAACACTCTGGATTTATCACCACAACCTTTGTGTGTTTGTGTAGAGGATGCTGGAATAGGTCAGTGGTGATATATTGAAAGCCTAAATAAGACAAACACACAGCACAGACACACACACCTCTGCATTAACTCTGCCGCATGATGTGGTGCCACACTCCACAGTAACTATGGCAACGGCACTCTGCACTGCACCTCTGCGTGCGTGCTTGCGTGCGTGTGCGTGTGTGTGTATAACTCCTCACTTGGTTCCCTGCGGACAGATTAATTCCCTGCCAGATTCATTCCCTGTCAACTTGCTGAAACAAAAAGTTTCTGTTTTAATTAGTTCTGTTCAGTCTCTTGCTTCAGCCATCTATCTGTATAGTGTCTCTCTCACTTTCTCTCTCTCTCGCTCCCTCTCTTGCTCTCTTTCCTCCTTCACTCTTCCTCTTATTCTCTTGTGTAATTAAGACAGTCAGCGTGGATAATAGAACTGTAATAGTGTGTAATTGCAATAATCAATACAGAGTGCAATCTAAGGAAGTCACCATTTGTCAGTATGAAGACACACACAGGTGGCAGGATGTTTCCCAGATAAAATGCATAGAAAATTTGGATGTAGAAGGTCAAAAATTTACTGAATTTTGACGACGTGCTACAGCATATATAGCCTTAAACAAATAAATATTCTTATTTTCTTTCTTTGATTAATATGACCCCCATGATAGTGATATATATGGTAACTATAAGGCCACATACAGCAGCCAATTAGCTTAGCTAAGCATAAAGACTGGAACGAGTTTGGTCTTAGCTGGCCTGGATCTGTCAACTGATTAAACAAGTCAAATACTATGTGTTAATGGCAGCCGCTGCTACAGGTTTGAAGTGAAAGTGTTTTAACAAACTCTTATTTCTGAGGTGCACCATCGTCTCTTTTGTGCTGTCAGACTGTTTATCTGATGCCATGATGAGCGAACAAAACAAACTGTAAACAATTACTTTCATGTGTCTGTATTTGGGGTTGCCTGTGTTGACAGACATCCTTTCAGAATTTTTTTTTTACACCTAAACAGTTGTCATCTTCTTCTTAATCTTGTATTCCATCTACATTTGGAAATATTCTAAAAGAGCATTTTAAAATGTTTTGTCCAAGTAGATGATTTTCCAATCAATTATAATAATGGACTAATGGGGTTTTGAGTACTTGTTGGATTTGTAACATTTTCATTTTTGCTCAGATTTTTATGCAAGACATACTAAATGGATGCTGTTCTGCAAAATGACAGAACAAACTTTGCTGTAAAACATACAGGTTCTTTGCCAGCTTGCAAAAATGAGCAATGTGTAGCTAGCGCAGAATTGAAGTCCCAAAAATCAACAGACGGATGACTAAACTGCACAGAGAAAGGACGCGTGTCCATGTTTCTCCCTCTCATGCCTGGTCTGCCTAGTCCCCTCAGGCTGTGGGTCAGGTGGAGGAAGGTCTCGGTCGGTGGTGGTGGACGTGTCCAGACAGATACCCTTACTGGAACAACACTGCCCCCTCCAGGGTGGGCTGACTGTAAATGGGGTCCTGGGAATGGCCCCCAGGGAGCCGGCTCCAGGTGTGCTGACCAACAAAAGAAAAATGCAGGTAGGCCGGTTGTGTTTGTGGGCTTCTATGATAGCCTGGTAAGATTTCACAGATTGAGTGTGTGTGTGTGTGTGTGAACGTGTACACCTATCCTATTCCTTTGATTTTTAAGGCTTTTGACCTTTGATTATATTTTGACCTTTGTTTTGACGTTTCTCTAAAGGGTGATAACACCAATTTTCATAAACCTTTTATATCCTCTCTTCTCTCTCTCACTGTCTTCTCCCTCATCTCTCCAACTGTCTTTCCTTTTTTCTCTCTCCTCCATGTGTTTCTCAACTTCTCCAGATGTTCTTCTCCTCAGTCTGCCTCTTCACCTCCTTTACATGTTGTCTCCATGACTTCCACTTGTCTGCCTCCTACTCTTTCCTCTCCTGTGAGAAGTGCAGAACCATACTGTAACAGAAAGAACAGGCCCATGTGTTAGCAATAGTCTTTCGCTTTGGTCATCATTTTTTCCCTCTCTCTTTCATGCTCTTGCTTTGCTTTCGTCGCCAGCTTTGTATTTCATGCTGTCGGTCAAAAATCATTACCTTTCAGCAGTTCCAACTTCAGCCTCTGGAGGAATTTCCATTACCCTTTCTCCTCGCTCTCAGTCACTTCACCTCCTGCTTTTGCTGCCTCCTGTTCCCAGTCTCTCATTTGACAAAAGTTGCTGCCATGTACACCCACGGTCCACTTCCCATGAAATCACCCAGATCATGAATATTTCCCCATCACAGTATCCTAAGGAGGTAGAGACTCCAACTGCATCCAACAAATTACTCTCCTCGCCCCCCTCCACAACTGTGCCATGCATATTAAATTAGACCAAAGAAGGACATTTGAAAGAAAATGACGGGAGGTAGGAGAGGTGCATTCAAAGGACAAAGGGTTTGTGATGGTTCTGAAAATCCTCAGGTGTGCCCACTTTGAAATAATTCAAACCGCCGTATGCTCAGGCTTTAATGACGTTGTGATCTATTTACTCAGAGATAATAAGGGTTAGTGCTTGAGAGCAAGAATTTCATATCAAGAAAGATCATTTTGGTGTGTGTGAATGTGTGTTTGTGATTACTTCATTGTTTTCTTTGTCCATGAAATCTGATCACGAAAGTCTGAATATGGCAACCCTATCTGCAGTTAATGAAAGTAGATGATGTGCATAGAGACGATGCTCGGAGTTACACTCCTCTTACTTTTACGGATTTTACATGCAAACACTTACTTTTTGTTATGCACATGAAGTGGCAGCACCCCCCATTCACCCCCACCCCGAAGCCATTTTCCGTTCCACTGAGTACTACCACAGAGCTCCAGTGACCCATTCTCCTCAGACATACAGCAGACTTGTCTCTGCTTGTGTGTGTGTGTGATCTCTCAGCCGTAGCCAACATGCAATATTGTACAACACAAGACACATTCCACTGAGATCACTGCTTGACTGATAGAGGGACTGAGTTTATATTTATCCTGGATAAACAGAGCCCTCAAGTATGAGCTCATATCCCTTGTTCAGGTCAAAGTCAGGACTGAGTGAATGCAGTGCAGTAAAAACTCTCACCTGTGAAGAAGAACTCAAAAGATTCTGAGAGCCACAACAGATACATTATATCAGATTCATTACTGGTAGAAGACATTCATTTTCCTTGATGTCAACAAATCCTGCCTCCAGTCAAAGTCACATACCATCTGTTACCTTCATTACTGTCCAAGAAACTTTAACAAATACACGAACTTCCCTTCAATATGATCAACATTTAATGCTGCAATTCACTTTGATACAATCCAACACATATTCTGTTGTTGTTTTACTTGTTACTAGCTGTCCAAATGTGTATTAATCTGCTGATGAAAGCATTCCCCAACACAGGCACTGTTTACCCCTGTTTGAACAAAGTGTGCTACATTTCCAATTCTAAAGACTAATGTATTGCCAACAATAACAACAGCCTCATCCATTAACACTGATACCATTAGAGCTATTGTAGTTTCTCTTCCCACTCGACACAAAAACACACAGTTGATTATTTGCATTGCAACATTATGCTTTACCAGTCCTGATGTGAGGACATTACACCTGAGCAAACTGTCCTTCACAGACCTGCTCTGTGAGATCAGTGAAATTCAGTTCTGCTCCACTCACTAAAGCTGGATTAGGTTTAGCTGTGCAGATAAACTACAAAGTCATAACTCTTGCAGTAAACTCAGTAAACTCAGTGAACACAATAACATTTATGACTGAACTCCTTTTGGTTTCAAAGAAGACAGTGTGTTTTTATTTTAGGGATCGGTACAAATTATCTACTGTTGGATAGATATAGATTTATCTTTCCTTTAAGTATTACATATTCTACATTAACCATAACAATATGTTGTATAGAGGTTGCCTGTTTTAAGTGTTCATCTTGGACTGTCGGCTCTGTCTACTTTTCATCTCCACTCTGAGATTAAGTCAAGTTTAATCAGCAAAATTTAAACAAAATTCCCATGCTTTCCCCAAGCTGTAGTATTTCACAGAACACCTGGATTTACAAGTTAGTAGCTTAACCTTGCCGATGTTTGTGCTTTGCAGCCAAATTTTTGGGCTGCCAAGTGAGGGGACTCTTTATGAGTCTGTAGGATGGCGTGCAGCCGGCAGAGACCCTGATAAGTCATGCAAAATAACTAAAACGCTCAGATGAATGGAGGTGCACTCACACATAGAGAGACACACACTCTGTGCTAATCTTTCTTTTTTTTAACCTCCCCTTGAGCAAAGCATCATAATTATATATGCACAGTTAAAATTCTCTGTGGACGCTGTTTAAACAAGTTCAGTCAAATCCTTTGTGAGTGTAGCAGTTACACAGACAGTGAGGGATGTGTGGAAGATGGGATTCCTGCTCTGCACTTAGCTGGGAAAAGTGATTACAACGTTTCTATCAATAATAAACAGGTGGGAACACATGTCACATTCAAAAATGCCAATTGTTGCTTTTTGCCATTTTTTGACTGATTAAATAGCTCATTTCCCTGTCACCCTCCAACTCTGTCTCTGTGGTCTCTGGAAGGTTCAAAAGTTAAGTGTGGACAGCTGCTGATCTTTGACCTTGAAGAGTTGTCTAGTTCCTGAAAATCCCACATGCAGGTCAGTATCAGCTCATCAGTATTGAAATACAAAGGGTTGTCATTTGTCATCAGCAAATTAAATCTCTTAGATCTGCATGAGCTGCAATCTACTCATCAATAACACATTATCTATAGTCACCACATTTTACCAAGCAGGGGTTTTTTGTTTTTTTGTCATCTGTCATCTGGTCATTATTTTATGTCGTTAAGCATAATTGTGTTTTTCAGTTCTTTTAAATAAATGTCACTGTAATCTCTATAATGTATATATGTAACACCCAGTCTCTGAAATATGGTGCTCATAATCATGCACTGATTTTAATCTCTGATCTTCAATTTACAAATGTGTACTGAAGTTTTTGTTGTTCTGTCAAGACAGAGGGCTGCATTGCAGACTGAAACCATCACCATAACCAGGAGCAGATGATCCTGTGAGGTTATAATGGCTCACATTTGTACACGTGTATCCCTGGTTTTCTGTTTATGCTGCATATTGGATTTACTGTGACATCGTGTCTTCTAAAGCACAGTGACGAGAACTGTTTTTGTTCATTGTTTTGATACCCGTCGTATTGGCTTCAGAGGGGTAATTGAACACACAGTCATGACTAATTCCTGCAGCACAGACTTCTGCTGCATCTCAATTCTCTGCTCCGCAGCAGCTTGTCCCGACAAACCAGCCCTCATGTTGCAAACGCTGTTTTCCTCTGTTGCCATGACAGCTCATATCTCAGGCAGGGGCAGGAAGTCGCATGGTTTATGAAATTAATTTAACATGACAAAAATTTTCTGCGAGAGGCGAGCACCTTGTGTGTTTCTGTCGAGGGTATAGATGTGTGGCTGCGTGCTCTTTCTCTCTCATGCACAGTATGGCTTCTGCTGTCTGTGTGCATCTGTGTTGTGTGTGTGTGTGTTGCGTTTGTGCAGGAGTGTTGGATATATGTTTGTACTGCTAAAAGGCTTGGAACAGAGCAGACCTTTTGTAGTTTGCAGCAGTGGGCTCTCCGCCCAGCTTGTAGGTTTTATGGATGTGAGTCAGAATTGCATTAGCCTCAGACCAGAGAAGGACTGCCCATCTTCCTGGTGTGAAAACAACAAATGTGCCAGTGCTGACAGCATTAAACAGAAACTGATACAAGCATCAAATCAGACTGACACATATCTCATGTTGTCGTTCTATCCATAGTTACATTAGCACCACACAAAAGGAAGCAGGAAAGCAAATGAAATATTCATGCCATTACAGCCGCTGAATGGAACCTTAGTCTTGAAATGTTTCAAATCATAGCTGGTCAGAGTTCAGCTTTGAGTTGCCAATACATATTAGAAAGAAAAACAACAACTCTACCACCTTAATTTCAAGCTCAAGATAATGATATTACAGCAATATACCTACATATTATGCAGGACACTGTATAAAGAAGTAATCTCTTTGTAATTTCAACTCATAGACAATTTTATATATTACCAAGTGAGAAATCGCACAATTAACGGAGAGCCGTACAACCGGCAGCTAAAGTAATGTTTGATTCTCATAACCTCTGTGATGGAGCCAGTAGAGCGAAAAAATGGAGGTGGAGAAATGAAGATTTCGGGAATGCATTAAATCTGTATTTCATCAAATTAGAAGTAGAAACTCCTTGAAAAGCTGCCGTGAGGCATGAATGGTGAATGACCACGGCTGTTCCAAACTGAATATTAATAGGTAATTATATTCACTTGTACTTTAATTTTATAAATCATCACTGGCTTTTGTGCTTAACACAGTTGTTGTGGAACTGATATGGCTTTTAAGAAGCAGGAATTGTCTGCAGTTTTTCTTGGCATGTTCACTGTAGGAGGATCAACGATGGGGAGATGATTTGAACTCCTACTTGAGAGGAGCTATTGTATAAGCACGGATGTAATTGCCTGTGATTGATATGTTTATTTGGGCTGTCAGTGAAGCTGGCCAACTCATTGGATTCCTAATGGATGACATACAAATACTTACATGCTCAAATACATTTTTAAATTCTTTTGCTTCCATATTTGTTCCCAATTCATGCACCCAGCCATAATAACCTAAGTCACATACTCTTCCCTCTGAAGTCCTGTTGCCTTCGCTAATTTATTTTTGTTAGTTTTCCCTGCATCCTTCTTCTTCTTTTCTCATTTCTGTTGACTCCCAGTGCACAGGATTCTTTTCTGCTTAGCCTACAGCATGAATTTAATCAAAGCTCACTTTTGAACTGGCACCTCTCGTGACTAAGGGGGGAATTAAGCCCACTTGGAATAGGAGTGCAATTAGCTGAGACAAGGCTAGTTAATATTCCCCTTGTGAATACCCCCAACAGATCCACAACACATTTTTTTAAAATCTAATCACACCTCCTGAAAGATTGTTACATTCAAGACTGGCGAGATGTAAATGTTAGTTAAGGTGATGATCCTCTCAACCTGTCACGTGAAGCCAGTGGTGGAGGTTTCTCTTTTTATTAAGGCCCATCTTACAGCACCAGGAGAAATCAGGGATATTCAGAGAGATATATGTGCTGGCCTTTGACCATCTGGTGAGAGTGGCTCTGATTGATGCACCATCTTCAACCTCCTTAGCATGTGCTAAGGGTCAGTTGCAGGTCAGCATGTAGCTCAGATAACCCTGAGGCCAAACCAGCATATGCTATCTTTTTTACTCTGCAGCTCAGAATACACCTCTCACACTGATGGATTGTCCATAGAAGTGTTTCATTTTACATGACTGGTGCTGGCGTGCTGCTCCACAATCATTTACACAATAGCAACATGTAGTCTGAATTAAAAAATCTGCTGTTTGCCCTGCACTGCACTGTATAAAACTTGACAGATCAGGAAAAAAAACAGCATACACTTGATAAAAATATCACCTTTAAACACCTTTAAAGTGCATGAAAACAGAAATAACATTAACAATTAGATTCAGTAAGACTGCAAAGTTCGCATCTGAAAACCAGCACTCTGTAGTGCTGCTATATAAACAATGCATCTTTTCTTTGAGCTGATGCAGTACACTTTGTGATGCCCTTTTTATGTCTATATGTCTTAATAGTTGTAAGATTAGATAGAGTCAAGGGAAGCTAATTTATTTTCCTGTGAGCTCCAGCTTGAATTTTTCTGATTTGTTCATTATGCTTCTATTGAGAGATCCATGTTTGAAAATAGAGATATAGATACAGATGCTGTAGTGTCAGATGGCTCATTATGTAGATGTTTGCAGATTTTCTGCTGCATTGTTATACTAGTCCCAAAAAGACTTGTTCAGGGATGTACAATAGCAGAAATGATGCAGACTGTGTGTGTAGCTGGGGGCTACGTTAGTCTTTATGAGGCAGTAATGAAAAGGCCCAGATGTATATGTGTATGTTGTTAACATGTAATTGAATCCATAATATTTATCATACCTTTTCCAATTTCTACACAATCATCTAAATTGGTACTTCAGCCAGATTCTACTCAATGTAGTTTGTGTGTGTGTGTGTTCTGAGTTATAGCAAGTCAAGACTGACAGCTGGCTAAACCCCATTAAACTGGTCATCACATTCCTGGAGTCCAGCGTGAAAAGGTGACCCAGTATACACATCAACTGAGAGTGGCTTGTAAAACATGACAGATTTATCCTCCCCCCTCACCTCTCTGTTTTGAGAAAGTGTTTGCACTACAAGCTATTTTGTTTGGGTTTATGTGTGAGTATACAGAGGTATGTGAGGAAAAAAGTAAAAACTTAATTTACAAATTTACCTTGGCTGTGCTTTTAGCTTTTATCATCTGGTGTTTTGTATGTATGCTGTTATGTAATCTGTTGTCTGGTGAATAGAAAAGTAGGCATTAAAAAGAAAACTGAACGGTTTGTTTTCTCCTATCAAATGTTTTGAGACTTTCTGAAAGAAGCGTAAAAATGAAACAAGCTGTAAAAGACGGAACCGACAACATGTCATATCTCAAATTATATTTGTACCAACATGCAGAGGCTGCTCATGAGCTGACTCCTGACTTCATACTTCTGCTGTCAAGTCACTTTTTTCTATTCCATACTTATTCAGATTCGAATTACAGTATGACTGCAGGTGACTTAGCCTGTTTCTGTGGGGAGACTGTTTGTCTGTGTGTGTCTGCAGAAGTTATAGACACACACTGTAGCACAGTGGTAATGTATTCCTTGCAGAGTCAAAACTCATCAGTTACCCCCACCTCTTTGTCTGTGTGTCTCACTCTTTCTCTTGCTCGCTCTCAACAGGTTGCATTAGCTTCACCCCCCACCCCCCCATTCCCACTCCCCACCCTACCACCCCCCTCCCAAAATGCAGAGCCCAGAAGAGAAAGTCTATGTCATTCAGCCACTCTTACACACATTCGAACACACCTACCTTCACTCAGACACAGACACCTGGATATGCTGATTGATTCACATGTACCTTTCAGTTTATAATCTCAGATCTCCAATCTCTGCAGGATTTTTTTTTATAATTTGATTGATTGATTGATTTCTACCTCATTCGGATGAAACTTTTTGGTGCGTACTTTAGGAAATCTTTCTCCCCTCTCAACACTCAAACGATCACCTGGATTGGGAAGATAATGATGATTCACTTGTCTGCAGTGGTAAGTGAAAATGTGTGGGCCCATTTTAGGGCCACAGTCATAACCCATTACTTTAACTGCACTTTAATATGGTGTTTTATGGGGTAGTTTTGAATCCTTAACTGCCCAGATACCCTTGTTACTGCCAAAGTATCTGGACTAAGGCCAACACTTTTAATACTGAGCCTTTCCTGCAGCTTTTTACAATACAAATTCTCCTTAAACAGCATTACTTGTCTGACACAAGTGCTTGCTGTTTGCGTCTGTCTCATTGTCTCACTTGCTTTTATTTTAGAAGGTACAGTAATTGCTCCAAATGTACCTTTCCACTCAGAGCATGCACTCACAAAACACACAAACTGTCTATGCAGCGCTGGTGTCTCGTGCATGTGCATGTGCATGTGGCTATCTTTGCATGTGCACTTTCCATCTCTATGAGAGTTAATGCAAAGATTTTACACCTCCAAACTAAATGGGAGCATAAAAACAAGATGTTATGCATTTTACAGTCATGTCAGCTCCAATGTATTCATGAATAATAAGAAGAGCACACCCGGTTGTTTGGGAGAGCATTGCCAGAGGATGAAATTATATGTAATGAATTGAGGATGTTTTTTCCTCCATATGCATAGATTTATCTGAGTTGGTTGAATGCAAATGGATATTAAGGCAGTATGGCGCGATTTATGAGCTGTGTATTAGCAGATGTGCTTTGTTTTCTTTTTTCTTTTTTTTTTGTTTTTTGTTTTAGCCATGGATGTTCAGTGTGTCACTGAGGATATCTACTATCATGTATTGTAGTTCTGAACTGGTTTGTACCTTTGTGCCGCTTTCCAGCCTTCAGGGATAATCCACCCTGTGAAGTGGTGAGGTGGAAAATACCCTTATGCAGAAATAGCTGACGCGCCAACTTACAATACATATAATGTGTGAATGAATGTGTGAGATAAAGGAGATAGGAAACAGAGAGGGAGCATCAGGGCCATAGACAGTAAACTTCACTTTGTTGCATTTTTTAATCCTCTTGGGGCAGGGATAAGCTAAAGCTCTGAGACACAATACACACACTTTGTGGAGAGGCTGGACAAATTGCCTGTGATCCCAGTGTGTTGTGAGTGGTGGATGTAGCCTCCTTGATCGGGGATACCCTGAAGAACTTCATCTGACTCTCTGACTTGGATTTAGGGATGCAGGCATTACGAATGGCGATGTCTTTCTGTTGATAAGGCGACTATATAAGTGCTTAGCATGACTTGAAATGTGAATACATTTTTTTTAAAGAATGTTAACATTTAGCGGCGTAGTGGTTAGCGCTGTTGCCCCACAATAAGAAGGTCACAGGTTCGGTTCCTGGCCTGGGGCCTTTCTGTGTAGAGTTTGCATGTTCTCCCCGTGCCTGTGTGGGTTTCCTCCGGGTACTCTGGTTTTATCCCACAGTCCAAAGACACCATGTATAGGTTAACTGGTGACTCTAAATTGTCTTAAATTGAGTGTGAATGTGAGTGGTTGTTGGTCTCTGTCTCTGTATGTTGGCCCTGCAATGGACTGGTGACCTGTCCAGGGTTACCCAATGTGAGCTGGGATTGGCTCCAGCACCTCCCATGAATGAATGCATGAATGCTAAAATGCTAAACTAACCTGGTGAACATGGTAAATATTATACCCACTAAACATCAGCACATTCCAATTTTTCACTTTTCCAAATCTCTTGATAAATGCAAAAACTCATGTAAGAGCGTTTTGATTTCTTTTTTTGCTTTACTGAACACCAGAATTGCAGGAGTTCTAATGTTAAGAAAAGAGCTATGGGTAAATCTGAAGTTTACCAATCATAACTCTGCTCTCAGATTCGTAATCTGTAGCGACTGATTTGAAAAAGGAGCACATGGATTAGTGAAAAGAACCTAAATGCAAGATAAATACAACTTTCTACAATAGCTGCTCTACACATCCTGTGCAAAACCCTAAATATCACTAATCTAACCTTCATTCCACATAATCTAAATGTTTATTTCCTTGAAATTCCTAATCCATGCACAATTTACCAAACCATGGGAATGGATTACAAATCCACTGTGTAAAATAAGTGATAGGATATGAATGTAGTTCAGCTGATGCTTGTGGACTCTGTAAGATTCCTTGCTTTCTTCAGGAAATTTCCTTCACCTCGTATTGAAAAGGTGAAAAACACACTAAAATGTACATCACATTCAAGTCATTGCAAAATGTGTTGGTTCTGCATACCTGGTCATTTTCTCAATGCACCTGCAAACCTATTTGAGTCCCACTGTAGGATAGATATATCCCAACTGTGTAACCTGCACTGGCTGTCAGTCATGAAAACACATTTTGAGTTCCTCTCTGAAGTTCAGTAATGAGATGATACATGCACAGACAGATCGTAGATATGCATTGGTATGTGAGGGGGTGAATGTAGCTTTTTGGCAGTGTTGCATTGGAGTTCAAGCCCTGCCAAGTCTCGCCTCCATCTGCAGAGGCTGTAAACTACTCAGTCTTATTCAGACCTGGTGGTCAACTCGCTTTGGAGAATTTTCTGGAAGTTGGATTGGTTTGCATTTATTTTTACAACATAATGATATAATATCTATAGTTGAATTATGACCCCATGGGCAAACATGAGAGATGATGTATTGTTTGATAGATGCATGAATGGAACATGAATCTTGAAAGCCAAAAGAAATTTGTAGTTGTCTTCTCATGTGGAGTCGTTGAGTGAGGGTAGATTTCTCTTTGACGCTATGCTTATGAATTTGCAAAAGCACAAGCCTATACAGTGCACTCAAACACACGCGCACAGACACTTAAGCACACATACACACTTAAGTGGAGACGTGGGGGTTACCAAGCTAATGTAAAACATAACAGCACAAACCCTTTCTCTGGATCACAGTTAATGCGTTGAACGTGTCGCTCTCTGATGGAAGTTCATTCATTTCAAATGGGATAATCCTTTACTGCTGCATGACTCCTTTGGCACTGCATTGTGTGCTGATTTAAGTTGGATTTGCTCTACTTAGGCATTGATTATGCATACTTAACTGACTGACTGCTGTAACTCTTTCTGTTGAAACTGTTTCATACATGATAGGACTATACTTCTATGCTTCCTTTTAAATATCCCTCTCTATGGTATATGTTTCACTGGGAGATAATATGCCAGAAAAACAGCTGCAACATCTCAGTGGGTCTGAATTGCTTCCAATCATACTACGCCAAGTGAAAAACAGTAGCCTCCGGGCTAATCTTTTTCATCCTAACCTGAAGTGTCCTCTGTCTGTCTGTAGAGAAAGAGGATTCTCTAGTTACCTTCATCCACAGCTATTACTCTCCCTCCCTCTAGATTTGCGGTGAAGAACAGCTACGGGTAGGCTCATCTGTCTAAATGTCCCCATCCTGCTGTCATTTGTTATAAACACTGCTGGACTTTTTTTTTCAGCTAAGCGACAGTTTAAGTGCATCATGCTGCATGCTTCTAACCAGTGAAGCAGAAATTCAAAACTGCCACATTTTACATTGCTGATAAAACAAAGTCATGTATTTGTACGTCTGTTTTCTTGTGTCGGTCCGTGAAAGTGTATGAAAGATGTGAGGATAAGAATTTCATTAACACGGAGCCTTTTCCCCATAATTTTTGCAATGGTGTCAAGGTGCCCAAACATGAAACACTTGAACACACACACACATATCAGAAGCGATACTACATACTATCTCTGCCTTATCTCTGGAGATAATCGCCTCTGCAGTGTGAGTTCCAGGGCGTTGCAGCCCTCTGGCCCTCTGTCTAGGACTCCCAGGCTCATCTGACTGCTCCAAAGACCAAACACCTGTAGAATCCAGTAAATCCTTCCTTGTATCTGTCACCCCATCAACTTTCTTCAAGTTATTTTGACTAAAAGCTTTCCAGCAGCCATACTGTTCTGCTGTGTTCGAAATAAATAGATTTTTAATCATTTTTTATATATTGTGTCTGAATGTTTCCCAGGCAGCATTAGATTTGATTTCAATGTATCCTACATCAAAGAATTACATCTCTTTGACCTTATAAAGGACAATTTTTCACGACTTAAGCTGTTCACATGGTCACGGGCATGAGGTTCAAGGATTTGCGAAGCCTATCTTTTATTTCGTCCAGGCAGGTACCTGCGTTCAGGTCAACTAGCAGCTACTGTTTGGAAGAGGCTACTGTATCTGTGTGACAATTTTAGTGGGGTAATTTCAGCTCCCCCTTTGTTTACACTCCCCAGTAACAGTTTTTAATGGCTTGGATCATAGTGGACAGCTTAAAAAGCCTTTTGATGCTTTTATTTCCTTAGTGTAAAACTGTTACAGGCAGTGGTCCTGTCTACAAGCACACATATACAGTGATGATGCCTATAGAGCAGTATTATAACCTGGATACATTAGTTTAATCACTTTAAAAGGACCTACAATAGATTATAAAAGAAAAACAAAAAGAATTTATATCTGATTTGAAGCATCAAAATGTTCTCATGGAATATTGAGCGAGTTGCTAGCTTGGATAAAGAAGAGTAAGTCAGGGTGCCATTACCTATCTACATGACTAGTCCAAAATTTCCAGTTAGAAAAAAAGAAGTCTGTCACATTTTATCCTTGAGTGCCTTGAGTGACTTTTCCCCACTCTATTCATCTCTTTACTTTCAGACAAGACGAGAGAAGAGTTGGAATTGATGGTTGTTGAGCGGATTTTAGGAAGGGGTATCGTGAGCCAAAGACGTGGGAGGAGGCAGAGCAGGTGACTGAGGGAGGAAGAGCATGGACTGCTCTTCTGTGTGGATTTTTCTACTGTCCTTGTCTCTCTCACATCAAAGCGTCACAGCACAAGCTGAAGGTAAGCGGTAATATTCCTACACTTAAATGTCACACTAACACACAATTTGCTTCTAATGTTCCATCTCAGTTTTTTGTTTTTTTTTATTTAACACCAAATGTTTTTTTCTATTGTTTTTCACTCACTTGCATAATAATTTATTTGAAATGTCAGTCAGTGGTGAACTGCAAAGTTAACCTTCTCTTAAGTTTGTTTTGTTTTTGTTTCTTAATTCTGAATCAAAACCATATGTTTACTGTCAAAAATCGTCACGGGTCGCTGTATTACACAACTCGCATGCTCAGGCTAAAGAAAGGGCAGGTGTTTAATGAGCACAGTCTGTGTGGAGGCTCCATCATTAAATCGCCACACCTGGATTGGCTCAAACCTAACCAAACTCCAGTGTGTTCCCAGACTGTGACGAGTCAGGGAATTTAAACATCTGCTTGCCTCATGCAGAGTACAGTGCTTTGTCTGTCGGCTCGTCAAAACCATTCCCTAGATACACATCCTTAGCCTCAGGTGCTATTGGATGTCACCAAAAGGTCAATCAACCAATCAAAGTTAGGTTTCCTCTACCTGAAACGTGGTTGGCGGAGAGTGATTGGTAAAGTTTTTGGGCAGAATTATGGAAGGATAAAAATAGCCCAAGGATATATTTGAAGCTACAGCTCCTTTGCAGCTGTTACCATCATTCTTGACAATGTTCATTCAAATGCCATCATAAGGTTGTCCATAACACCCCCAAGGGCATGTGGTCAATTTTGAATCATTAACAGAACCAAACTATTTCCTGTGTAAAAAGTGTATACAGTCTACAAATATACATGAAAAAGCCTGAACCTCCTCTCAGCAGCAAGCAGCTTTTTTTCCCCAAAATTATGAAAGAAGGGCTCTTATGTGCAGGGTGCTGCCTGCCAAACATCAAAAGCCGCACAGATAAAATGAGTGATGAGCCGCTGCAGACAGTCAGATGCCCGGCAGCCAAAGAGCTATGTATTTTTCTCAGGACCTGGTGGAGACCAAAACAGAAAAAATACTGAAGCATGTTCTTCTGTCTCAAGTCTGTGAAGACCTGCTTCTCCCAAGCGGGCAATGAAAATACTGAATGGAGGTTTTACAAATATTTTACTATGTTCACTTTAGAAAGTAAAAATGTGCTTTTGCAATGGTCAGAGATCATACAAAGGGCCAATTAGTAGTTTATACTTGTAGTTATAATTACAGTGGTGTTTGTACTATAATGTATAATATTTTCAGATAATCTTTGCATTGTTAATGAAGCTTGACCCTGAATCTTCCACAACTTCCCCCACTCACCTTTTTTGTGAGTATGATAAATGACCTCAGTCAGACACTCAATCGACACATGACCTTGTGTGTCCAGAAGAGGCAAATAATGCTAATGTATGTAAAGTAAGTGGGGGCTGCTAAACCTCCCTGCAGAGGAAGGTACTGTTCCTCAAACACACTTCTGACTTGAGTGGTGTTCAAAAGAGAAAGGTGAAATTTTGATCAGGAGCTTTACAAAGTCAAGAAACTGGGAAGTTTTTGTGGCCGTGCTGTCAGTGTTCGGAGCTACACTGATAGCTCTGTTTTATTCATCTAAAATATTAATGAGTGATTGTCTAATATCAAATATTATACAAATTCTACTGAGGCTGATTTTTGTGGCTGATTCAGAATAGTGGTGACTTTCCCATCAAAATGAAAAAGTCTAGCTTCATTAAAATGTGTGTGTAATGCAGTTACAGACTTCTTTTGATGAGCTGCTGAGGCAGCAAGGAAAACTCAAAAATGTGCCTACTCTGGTTCATTTTAGTTTCTCTGACCGACCCGACACTGTCGGCATTCTGCTCTAACTACTCCCTGTTTTTCACCACATAATGAACATGCATGAAAGTCACATTAGAGCCACCATATTGTGAGACTGACTTGCCTGTGTATGCCCACTAACTTCCCAAAAGAAGAAGGGGGAGTACAGCACCAAGAAAACAGATCCTGAGGGAGTGTTCATTTGTCACATGGACACACTGCCAGTATTTAGTCTTCCTAACATTCAGTATCACAGTTGTATCTAACAGTTTGTGTTTCTCTGTAAATGACTTTCTCATATTTCTCAGAAACTTTTACATTCATTTGTCTGGATAAAGTCTGAGCCTGATGACCCTTTGAATTTCTTAAACCTATCCTTGCTTGCTGACGGACCATATCTCTTCTCTTGATCTTGTTGGAGCTGATTGCAGCAATACATCATTATTTCTGAGAGTATTTCTCTTCTGGCAGAATGTTATGCAGCATATGCTGAAGCCACTGAGCTACAACTAATGTGTAAATCAATGGTGTTCTAACACAGAGTTGTATTCAGTCTTTGAGCATTGATAACCTTCAGCAAAACCATTCCTAATCCCTCAGCATGCATTGCCTCTTTATTTTAGGCATGCGGTTCCCAGATAGACAAACTTCTGGATAATTGATCTTGTTTTCTACCTCAGTCTGTGTCTGTCTGACAGTGATCAACTTCCAGCTGCTTCCTTACTCAAAGCCCCACCATATTTTATGTGCTTTTATGTGAAGTAAAAGGAGTAGAAAATGGATGAACCATGTGTATTCTGATGTGGTTGACTGCCAGTGTGAGGCTCAGCTTAGGGCGTTATATCCTCTGCATTTGCTACTTTTTTTGGGGGGGGGGTGTCATAGATTCGCAATTGCTGAATATATGATACTAAAGCTTTCACGTAGGTAAAGAAAGTAACTCGGCAACAGAGATTGATCAAAAAATTGAATTCCCAATGATATTCTATTCTGTTGGTGCCGAGCCAGAGATGTATAGGTGTGTGAGGGAGAACATAATGTTAGGTCGCCATGGGCTGGAGACATATGTCACCCCCAGTGAATCCTGGGATTGCAGCCAAAGGGAGAAGGGTGAGATAATAGAAGAGAGAAAGCTCGGTAATGAAATTGAGGACAGCAGAGGAACAGAGTTATCACTTAGAGTACAATCAGCAGTGCCTATCTCTTACTCACTAACCTAATCAATGCTGTCGTCACCGTGGTCTATTGCATATGTAATATTGACTTAGTGTGTGTTTGCAGACATAGCAGATTTCTGCGGCTAGTACAGTATGTGCATTAGTGTGGTATGTGCTGGAGTGTATATGTGTGAGTGTATGTTCATACAGTCAGTGTGTGGCTTTGTGTGTGTCTGTCCCACATTAAAAAGCACCTGAATGCTTCCAAATGCAGCAGATCTTTATGTTAAATACGTTTGTTTGCTTGGGCAGAGAGGCTGACCCTGATTTTGGCTGTGCTTACTTTATTATTCTAAGTATTCCTCATCCCTCGAACAAAGTTTTATTGCTGGAGTGCTCAGAATATTGATAGTCTCTTTGCCTCACTTGGGTCTTATTAAAAATTCATGGGGATTTGTGTGGTGCCCTGGCTGCATGACAGCAGCAAATGAAAGGAAAGCCCTCAACACAATGGAACAATACTGCTATCTGGTGGTCATTGGAAAAACAAAACATCTCTGCAAGTTTAGTTATCCTTTAACCTTTAAAAAGATTCACTTTGGATTTTGTCCAAACTCATTTGAATATGAAAGTAATCACCTGTCTTGGATTTTAGTTTAGTTTTTTGACCTTTTCTAAAGGAAAAAAAAAAAGCATACAGAGATATTTCCTCGGCTCTCCCTCCTTTGTATTCATGCACCAATTCTTCTGTGCTTCTCTCCTCAGCATGCACTACGGTGGCGCAGGCAGACATAGTTTTTCTGGTGGATGAGTCATGGGGCGTGGGTCAGACCAGCTTCTCCAGTGTGAAAGGCTTCATTTCAGCCATGGTCTCCTCCTTCCAGGACAGTGTGATGGGAGCTGAGGGGGTTCGCTTTGGCGTCACTGTCTTTGGGGATGTTCCCAGGTGATGAGACACTCGTCACACATTTATTAATAAATGAAACCACTTCTCACTTATTCCTTAACAATCAAAATCTCGATATAAAAAGGAGTATATGTCTTTCTCTACTGTTTTTTTTAATGATCATACTTAGTTGTTCCTTCATTTCTTCATGATCTCTGTAATCCTGTCCTGGCAGGATGCAGATCGCTTTGACAGACTACAGTTCAGTGGAGGAGGTGCTCAGAGCCGTCAGAGACCTTCCATATGAGGGGGGATCCAGGAGAATTGGCAATGCCCTTCAGTTTCTGGTCGACACTGTTTTCAGCCCAGTCATCAGTCGAGATCTGGCCCCAAAGGTACAATAATTCATCCAGTGACAGTCCCATTCATAACCTGACCTGCCTCTGTTTGTGATGCTGTCATAGTGTTGTGTCCAGTGTACTTAGCCCAAACTTTGACTTGCAAATCAAAAAGGGAAGTGCTTTAATGTTGTTCAATGTTTGACAAACAACAGAGAATCAACTGAAATGAAATTGCAACCCACACTGCAAAGATTGCGGCTTCCAGCTGGCCAGCAGCATGCATATACTCTATGTTCTGGCCCTGTGTGAACTCCATGGGATATTATGGAAACACAAACAAAACAAACTACTTGTACTACTAATACTACTGTGAATGTGATTAAACATATTATATAGTTTGAATTTAAATAGAGATTTAGCTTTGTTTTGCTTTGTGTGTTGCTTGGAGCCAAAGGGGGGAAAAAAAGCTTATTCATTTGATGATGATGCTTAATGGTGGAGTTTGGTCTATCAGTCACACAATTATGTGTTACAATCTAACTAACTTTAATTAACTAATTGTGTCTACTAAGTGACTCTCAAATGCCTAAATGCACTTTTAAGGTGTTTTCTCAGTAAAATGCAGCTGGTTAGCAATCCTCTCACTATCCCCGAGTGTGCGCGGGAATCATCCTGCAGCAGCACACTTGCTGTGGGAAGGCAGAGAGTTGAGGATGAGGCTGATATATTGAACTGTGCTGCCAGAGCACATACCAAGAAGCAGCTAATTTCTCATTTTGATGCTTTCTAACCTCCACCTTCATTGATTGAGGGTTGACCTTTGAATGAACTGAGCAAATTTTTCTTAATGGGCAAATCATCAGTCTCAGTGGAGCGTGGGCATCCTTGAATTCCTTTTTGTCTTTTGGTTTGATTTATTTAATGATGTGTTCAATTATCAGCTAAACCATCTCTTAAGTCCAGGGAGGCTTTTATCAGCATAATGCCATTTGCAAGGATGCTCAGAAGATTATTTAGAGGTTGGATTAAGCCTCTTGTGATATAAACAACAAATGGTTTTTTTTCTTTCTCCAGGTAAACTGAAAAATTATTATTATTATTATCTAATTATTTCGAGGCTGTACTTTCATGACAAGTGCTCTTTAGAATTGGAAAATTGCCCCCTTTCTGAATTTCTAAATTCAGAAATTGTGAAATGTATATGTTATGTTATTTTTCTGCCTGTTTTGTGTACAGATTGCTATTTTGATCACAAATGGACATTCAGATGATCAGGTTGGTGCCTCAGCCAGAGCTGTAGCTGACAATGGGATTTCTCTCTTTGCAGTAGGTGAGTGAGGAAGGTGGTATTGTGAATTACTGCATCATCTCCACTGCAGCCAGGCCTTCAGATTTTTATCTGAGCTCTGTCGGCTTATCGGTGGTGTTTGCACTTAGAAAATTCATGTCCTGTACATTTGAATTCATTGGATTCAGTGTGAGTATTTATGAGTATGTGGGAGAGTTTTGTTTCAAAGTGTCATGCAGCTGAATGTCCTGTATATGTATGTGCAAACATAACAGCATCTGCTAAATATGTATATAGGGATAAGTGAGTGATTAATTCACCTCTTATGCTGAAGCCTATAAATAAAGGTGCACTTTCTGATACTGTGTGTATCATCAGCAAAGCTACTTCAGCTTAAGCCTTTGTCCTGCTCATGAATATATGCTACTTCTTAGTTTCCTTCCAAGTATTTTACCCTTTTTCTCCTACACACATGCATGAGCACATGAGCCTGTAACTTATTTCCTTCAGCTGGGAGTAGTGCAATAATTACTGCTCATTAGCTGATGGTGCACTAATCACAGCTATTTTTCATTTGGTGATTCAGTGTCCCCCCATCTGCACCTCTGACACAGCGGCCTGCTCCTCCCCATTCATCACTCTTGCAGAGAATCTCCACATGTATCTGAGCAGAATATTGTTTTATAAAGCATGGGCAGAATGGACAAAACACACTGCACATACAGATGTGTGCCCACATGCATGATCTATTTAAAAAAAAAAAAAAAACAGTTAGAAAATATTCTTACATTTATCTCATCCAGGTGCTGAGGCCAAATAGCAAGACTTACAACACTGTCATCTGTTTCTTTTACAAGTCCATCTTTTTTGCATTCAGACCATATAACCTGTGGACACTAGACTGGGTCTTTATCTGGTTTTTGTCAGGCGCCACCTGGTAGAAGTAGACCCTGACAAGCACAATAATAGCATAACTTGCGATAGCTGCCAGCAACCTTTGATTAAACTTGTGTTATTTTTAAAGTATGCATGTGCATGGGTGTCAGCATCTTTTCAAGACTTTATATTAACGAATGCAAATGCAAAATGCAACAGCTCCCCCTGGTGACCCCTGAGAAAATATAGAAATAACAGGACATGTTTTCATTATATGTGCAGTAAATGAGCTGTTTTTTTTTAATCTTCCTCGTCCCAATTGCTGCATTTTCCATTTGCCCTCCAGGTGTTAGAGGAGCTGATGAATCAGAGCTGAGGAGGATTGTGTCTGAGCCTCATGAGGAACACCTGTTGCTGGGCACTGACTACTCTCTCCTGGAAGCTGTCCTTCCCAAACTGTCCCGCAGAGTGTGTTTCACAGCCTCTGAACCGCCACGTCCGGTGAAAACATCCCAGCCGAGTGAGTTAGAGAAAAAAAAAAAAAGCAACAAAACAAACCACTTAATAACAACCTGAGATTTTCTGCTTATTATAGCTGCTTTCATATTGCCAGCTGTGTGCATTTATAAATTGATGAATTGTATTTCACTCTAAGGCATGAAAAGAAAGAAATGAGTTATGGTTTTCTATTATTTCACACCACACTGGTGCTTTCTTACTGAAATGGATTTATCTTTCAGATAAATTATATGTCTAGACTGTCTGCACTCCTCACACTTACTCTATTTTAATTTATTTCGGTCGTCTCATCCCTATTTCTGCAACTTCTCCTCCGTCCAGCTGAAGAGCGTGTGGTGGGCCCCAAGGATCTGCAGGTCAGTGAGTTGGCCCACAGCTCCCTCAGACTCACATGGAGCCAGGCCACCGGAGGTGTCACTGGATATCGCCTCCTCGTTACTCCTCTTAACTCCAAAGGTCACCTCCTCAGCCTACAGCAGAAACAGGTGAGGGGCAGTGCATATGCATGATGTTATAGTGGGGCTTGATATGACTTTCACTGCTGATTAATCATCTCAAAACTCAAAGGCTAAAGAAAATCTGCACAATAAAACTCAGTATAGTTTAATTGCAAACTTGGAAATTATTTCTGCGACATGATGTAGGGAAACAGAGGGTGCTAAACGGAGTAACAAATACAAATATTGACTGAGTTGTTTGAAGGGCTGATGGGATGCCTGACACATCTGTGAATCTTTTTATAATAGAAAAATTTTTTCTTTTATATGATAAATATTGATTTCCTGCCATGAAATGTTCACAACATCCTTCAATTCTACAGTGAAGTCGAGATGGTTTATCTCCTTGGAAGTCCCCAAAACACAAACTTCTTGCTTGAACTTATAAAGTAAAGTCACCTCCGTGACACATATATCCTAATTTAGCCTGAGTCACTGTGATACCTCAAATACTCACTAAAATGTAGATCTGTGCTTATGTGCTTGATTTCATGATAGTGTCTCAGTGTTTTTCCTGATAGAGACAGAGAATAATGTTACGGAAGAGGAATATTTTAGTCTCTGATTTATGTTACTAGGCACAACATTGTCATCCAATTTGAATGTAGCGGAGAAGATAAATGTAAACAAAGCAAAAGGATACTGAGCGTTTACTTTGGTAAACACTTGATTTTAAGACAAGGTATTAATTAAAATACACCTTGCAGTGCAGAAGTATGTCTTTGTCTTGTTGCTGTCTCTGGATATTTCTTACTTGACTTGCACTTCACACACACACACACACAAACACTAAGCTCCTCTTTATATGTCATCTTGTGTGTATGTAACAGATCGATCTGAAGGCAGATGTGAGCACAACACTGGTGACAGAGCTGAGTCCGAAAACAGATTATTCCCTTACTCTCTATGCCATCTACCCCAGCCTCATAGGAGACTTTGTGACAATCACCACCCAGACAAGTACAAAATGCCATATGCACGTTTATTTTCAGTATTTGCCATACTTCCTTTTCCTGAGCAGTAAGTCTCTCTCTTTCAGCCCCTTTGCCACAGGTGTCAAACTTCCGTGTGATTGAGGAGGGATTGTTCTCTCTGCGACTGGGATGGACGCTTCCTGTCGGGAAGCTGAATGGGTTTAAGATCTTCATCCCAAGATGTATGCAAACATTACACCACAAAACTCTTATTATTTGACTCAACAACCATAGCCAAGTTTTATGGCAGACCAATATGCGTACATGACAATACTCAGTACTCAGGGTAATTCATCATCATAACATTATATCTTAGAGGGGTTTGTAAAGCTGCATAATTTCAATCTGACATTTGCACATCATGTTGGCCTCTGATGTACTTGTTAAATGAGAGTTGCTTTTCTTCCCACTTGATCTAACATGAGGCAGTCAGTGCCGCAGAAATGAACAGTTTGAAAGGGTTATTTCTTTCTATTGATTTGTTTATGATTTATGATTGCTCCGCAGCCAACAGGCCAGGGTTCACTTATGAGCAGCTGCTTCCTGGAGATGCCTCTTCACATGTGATTGACAGCCTGGAGGAGGATAAGAAGTACACAATCAGCATTTATGCTGTTTACCCAGAAGGACCAAGCCAGCCTCTTTCTATAGTGGGCAAGACATGTATGTTTTGTTTTGTTTTGTTTTTTTTTTTTACTTTGGTCAAAATGCCAGCATTTCATTTATATATGCTTTTATTTATATAACACTTTTCTACTCCAAATAGTTACAAGAAAGAATGTGGATGGTTGTAAATGTAATTTGATAGAGTTTAAAACAAGTTAGCAAATACCAAGGTGTAGTACCGTATAGATCCACAGCAGGGTGATGTTGTTCTAGATAAAGCCACCTGTAAACATTAGGTCTATAAGATACAGTAAAAGTCTATTGTTCCTTAATTTCATTCCACATTTACAAACATTTCTGGATGCTGTGTTTTCATTTAGACTGATTGGGATTAGTATGTTTTTGGATATCATTAAATTACCTATCCTATTTTAAATAAATGATCAGAAATCAGATGAAACAACCTTGGTTTCTGTCATTACTAGGATTTTGTGGTTCATTAAAAACGCATAAAGAAAATATTAAATTTGTATGTGTGTGTGGATGTGCTGTGTTTGATAGTGAAGCTGTTGCCAGTTCAGCAGTTCCTGGTCCAAAATGCCACCACAGACACGGTACAGGCAAGATGGACTTCAGTGAGGGGAGCGTCAGGATACCGGCTGACATGGGCATCTCAAGGTACTGTGGTTGGATGATTTATTTATTTATATATTTTTTTGGTGAATCTTTGAAAATATTATAATATAACGTGCTATTATACACATAAAATTTCTGCTCATTTATGTTATTCGGACATCCAGAGATTTTTTTCGTCCTTTAGATGGTCATATAGAGAATGTAAACCTTGGGGACACCTTCAACTTCTACATGATTCAGGGTCTCCACGCAGGCTCCGAGTACAGCGTCACCATCAACGCCATCTTTGGTGACATCGAGGGGCCTGTCACCACCATCAAAGTCAACACATGTAAGTGGTAGCAAGACAACAGAAAAATAAAAGCATAAATGGTTGTAGTGTTAAGAACATACTCATCTCTTGCTCTGTCTCTGTCCTCCTGTCAGTGGAGAGCAGTGCAGTTCAGACTCTGAAGGTGACTGCTGTGACCACCAATGCTGCTGTCATCTCATGGAACAGTGTCCCAGGAGCCACAGGATACAGACTAGCCTGGGGACCCACCCCAGGTAATATTTGCATTGCATAACAAACACATCTCATAAATCACAGGAGAGAAATAGAAGGAAGTACAGCAAGATATTTCATGAGAATTTAAGGTTCAGTCAAAGACGACTCGGAGAAATCTGGAATTGGTCAAAGTCAGAGCCAACTAATTTCTGGAAGTTTATTCATCCAGCATAATTAGGTTCAATGTATAAATAATTGACAGAAATGCTATTTTGTCCAAATCCACCGAGTGATTTATAGACAAGCTGCTGTTCTCTGTAACACTGGAAGTCTAAGGAAACCCGTGAACTGGTGTAATGTTTTCACTTTACTTAATCTTCACTGGCAGTGGCTTTCTGAACATTGTGTTTTGGATTTAAGATAGTAGAATGTAAACACTTTAATGTAATTAGCATTGCTGTTCAGTCCAATATTACAGCACAGCGTCTGATTATCTTGGCTCTGTTTTGCAGAGAAAGTTCAAACTTCACATACAATGCAGAGATTATCTGTTGGACTGTTGTCACATGATGACAGAGCCAAGTGAATCTGGATGCTATCTGCATAATGATGACAGTTATGTTTGGTGTGCTGTGGCCTATTGGCAACATGTAACTCTCAGATCAGTGTGGGGTATGGACACTTCTATGGACCACCTCTGGTTCCGACTCTTTTTCTCCCAATGACAGACACTGCCAAGAGCTTTTGAAATGCATGAAATGTTTTTACAATTCATCACATCTACCCCAGTCTGCCAGGGGGATGTGACAGGTGGCAGCGAGATTCACTTGGATGAATTACAAATTTTGGGGGAGAAGGTGGAGGCTGTTGTTTCCAGGAAAAATGGGGGCACTGATGTTTAGCCAGAGTTCACACCAGCAGCAGGCCACTCACAAATAATTTAAAGTAAAAAGAAAATTGACTTTGTTTTTAATTTTCATATTGTTTTCAGAGTTTGTGGGTCGGGACCGTCCCAGGCAGCTGGCTCTGAATAGCAGCACCACAGAGTACTACCTGAAGAATGTAGTCCATGATACAGAGTATGTCCTTACACTCTATGTGCTGTTTGGATCCGTGGTGGGGCCTGGTATCAGTGCTACCTTCAGAACATGTAAGTTCCCGTATTCAATACATTTCCTACCCACCAGAGGTACCACTGAGTAGCAGGGGTGACTGGAACGGACTTCTGCATTTGAAAGGCTCTCCCACGTCAGAACACAACATGCTAGTGAAGTTATGTGTAGTGTTTCAAACCTTTATGGTGTCATCGTTTGACTGACAAGTCATGTGCCTGTTTTAACCACCATCCCTTCTGTTGTCACTTGTATTATGTGTCAATGTCAGCAGCAAGTTGAAGACTTCACAACTTAAGTCCAAAGGGTTTTATTTTCACTTGGTTTACTGCTCCTTCACTTGTTTTGTAAACTCCAGTAATAAAAAATACTGCACCCTTTCCAATCATTAGATTTCAATTAAATGAAGAATGGACCACCACAACAAAATAAAAGATAATTGATACTTTAAACAAGCAGTGAATCAAAGCACTGCTAAATGGTGTGGACTAGATTAGAAAAGAAGAAATAAAGCAGTCATCTGCATAGCACATGGATTTTCTATTGTAAAAGTTACTTGTGTGTGTGTTTGTGTGTAAAATTATTATTTGGCATGATTGTATATTCACTCTCGTTCCTGGCTCCTTTCAGCTCCTCTGGGCTATGTATCCAACTTCAAGGTGACATCCTACACCAGCACCTCCATAGATGTGGAGTGGAGTCCCATCGTAGGAGCCACAGACTACAAACTCTCTTGGAGCAAAGGTGAGGTATAAACTTTGTTTAGTTTACCTTTCAGGCAACATGTCAGCCACCTCAAAGCCCTAATTTTGGAAATATATATTATGTGTGTGCATGCTTCTGTGCAACTGCATGCTTACAGATGAAAGCAGCCCCCACTATCGTTACCTGGACCGCAGTATTCTTACCTTCCACATTGAGCACCTGAGCCCGCAGTCCACCTACACAATCACCATCCGTGCAGTCTACGGCAACTCAGAAGGACCAGAAATTTCCTTATCTCAACTCACAGGTACTGAACAGAAATGGGGTCTCCCAGCTTATTTTAATGTATCATGATTCTTGTTTAAATATAAATAGTTCTGTGCAGCTGTGCACCCACTGTAATTAAATGGGAAGGGATAGTGAACTTCATCATCCTGTGCCACAGCATCCTTGTGTAGCCTTTGTTTGACTGACAAGTCATATATTTTGGGCTTCCTGTTTTAACCTCAGTTCCTGTAGCTGTCACTTGTGGTATGTGTCTCTGAAACAAAGTCAAGAGGCCTGCTATCATTTTATCACTGTCACTGTCAAACTTAGTGTGTGTGTGTGTGTGTCTCTGTGTGTGTAAGTAAAACCACCCCAGTTCATCAAGCTTAGAGATTCTGCAAAGGCCCTTTCTTTTCGTCATGACATTGAACTAATAATACGGTGTAAAGTTAAAGCATAACAACAATTTCAGCTGCAGTCTCAGATTCAGAGCAAATCCCAGCTGTGAGCGGTCTGAAGATTGTGGACATTGGAGCAACCTCCTTCACCTTAATATGGAAGCAAACCCCAAGGGCTTCTGGGTACAAGATTTCCTGGATCCCCTTCCTTGGTAAGAGGTTCACAACCTGGGTGCAGTTAACCATGTGTGCCTACACTCCGATCTTCACATATGTTGATGCACACATGCATGTGCTCCATCCATGTTAACATGCCTTAATGTGGATCCAAACTTGTCTCTGATTTGTTGAACTGGAAGAAATTCTGAGGAATGGACAGTTTCCATTTACAGTCTGTTTCAGTAAACATGTAAGAGAGCAGGTTCAAAGTAACAACTTCATTTAGTTCCACTTCAACAAATACATCTCTGCATAACAACATAGTAATTATTTCTACTGATTGAAAATATTAAACATTTAATTGATTATTTGTAAATGACGGTTTGGACTCTTCTGGCTCATTGTGTGAGGGTTTTAACCATAAATGAGTTCACAGACATGTTGTTCCACATACGTACATGCTATCCCTACATGCTGGGTTTTATTATATCCTATTCTAGGGGGTGAGGAGAAGACCCATTTGTTAGATGCTCCTGCCAACACCTTCACCATTGACAATCTTCGGCAGAGCTCAACATATAAGATCCAGGTGTCGTCCATAGTGGGCAACAATGAAGGAAGCCCAGTTCTGATCACTCCACGTACTTGTGAGTCCAGCCTGGCCCAAACACTGAGGAGCAGTGTGAGATTTCAGAGCAATATTTATACACCCATGGTGTTTTCATGTTGATGGTGATGATTTGTCAGAGTCCACCAACCTGCAAGAAAAAAAACAAAAAACTTTTTCTATGTATAGATTACATTGTGAATAGACAAATCAGACTCTGGTAAGTCTCCACAGTTTTCACGCTGCTAAGATAACCTTGAGCAGACGGTTCCAGAGGTTCTACAACGCAAGGGAAGAAAAAGCAAAACAAGATTTTTAAATTCAGTCTGAGAGATTTTTCACCAATGAATCACTTTTATCTTCTCTCCTTCAGATTTCTTATATTTCTCATGTTTACTAAAAAGCTAATGGTTGATATCAGGTGTGATTCTGGCCTTATCAGCAGAGTTAGTATCAATTAATTAACAAGGAGCTGCATTAAAAACAATTTCTTCATCAGTAATATCATCGAATTCAACATTTTCTTTATTTATTTGCTTGGTCAGAGCTATCTTACAATCTCAGTTCTTAGCAGCACACACTATAACATACAACAATGTTAAAAGTGTGTGTGTGTGTGTGTGTGTGTGTTTCAGTGGATCTCCCAAAGGTGCATGACTTTGCTACTCTGAATACTACAGACAGCAGCACTGTTCTGAATTGGACTCGAGTGGAAGGTGCCTCTGGCTACCTTCTCTCCTGGCGACACGTCTCAGGTCAGTGGTAATGTCTGTGGCATTTTCACCCATAATTACATACATTTTAATTACCTTTGTCTGTCAAATTATTTAATTCCCATATTATGCAGGTTTTTATGCTGTTATGTGTTGAGCTTTCTCATGAGCACTGTTTTGTGTAAAGTGGTATTCGTTTTAAAAATCAATATTATTTTCAGTAAATTCTAACTATATTTTCATTATATTGGTTTGTGGCAAAAGTAGCATGACACGTGTTATTGCAATGTGAATTGAGTCTTAACATAAGCACACTTTTGTTGAAAAGGGAAAGACATTAGAAACAAAAACATTGTGTCTTATACATGCTGAGGTTTTTACTAGCTCTGGGAAAGGACTGTAAAGTCAGTGAAAATACTTCAGTTTCACTGCTGTGTATTTGGTTCCCCTTCATTATTCACCTTAATCATCAATGTCAAGTCACAGTTTCTTGATCTAATCCCAATGAGCAACTGCTTGACATAGTGTGCTCTCTTATTTGATCATGTGGTTTTGAAAATGACTGTTCCATTCATGTATGTATTCAGTATTGACTAAAATGTATTTTAATAGAGATGAAATCTTTTCTATTTTATATTCCTGATGTCCTAATAGGTGCAAATGATTTCTCTGCAAATTTCTCTTTTTATGCCTTTCCAGCGTTGCGGACTGAAACAGAGACCCTTGGTCCTGGTCATACCTCCTATAAGATCAGTGATCTTCTGTATGGCAGGACATACATTTTCACCATTAGACCTTTGTATGGACAGGTGGAGGGGCCTATAAGCACTTTGTATCAAAGAATATGTAAGACATTACTTCAATTCTTTGGTTATAACTCTGTAACATCAGTGAGTGCCAGGTTTACATGTTCTTATTGAATGTAAATTTGTGACAGAATACTTGTGTACCGTGACTAAATTCATTGCATTGCTTTCTGTGGCTATAAACCTATTGTAAACATGTTGCACCAAAAAGTAAACCACAATTATGTGAGCCATCTAAACTTGCTAAGTTTAAACTTGGTCCAGTTGCACTCCTTGGAATCCCTTTTTTCTTTTTGTTTTATATTTGTTGCAGCAATGGCTCAATTTCCATCCACCAATCTTTAGAGCTTTTAAGTGAGTTTGTTCGAATGTGTGGTTTTTGTTTTTTTTTTTTTGTTTGTTTTTGTTTTTTAATCAGTCATGTTATTGCTCTGTGCATCTCAGTGGGAGAAGATCCTCCGGTGGTAAAAGTCCAGTCTGTGCCAGCCACAGCAGCTCCTGTTTCTCCTCATATCACGACTGGCTCACAGAATGTCACCATGACCGAAACCACCATCACTCACACAGCAGCCAGGACCACCCGGCACCCCACTGCTGGGCCACGAATTCAAACCACAGCTGACAAAAAGTCTCCAGGGCAGCCAAGCACCACTGAAGCCAAAAAAGCAGCAGTCACCCCCCTTCGATTAACCACACTGAGTCCAGAGACGACAGGTCCACCACGACCAGGTATTTCAGGCAGATAACCAGCTGCTCTGTGGTTATTTGGAAGATATTTTTTTATCATTGATTTTTATAATGAAGCACATCATCATGTCTTGCGCACATTAGGTGGTGAAAGTGTGTTTATGGTTTGCATATTTGTGCTTTGGCAGTTTGTGGTAGGACCATAGCGGACATAGTATTCTTAGTGGATGAGTCCTCCAGCATTGGTGCTAATAACTTCATGAAAATGAAAGACTTCATATTCCGAGTGGTAACTTATTTCCCAGTCATTGGTCCTCAGGCTACACAGGTAAGTTCTTCTCATTAAAACTGTATTTGTATTCATTTATACTAGTTTAATATTGTAGCTTAAATTGGCTTAAACTCCACTCTGTATAATCTTTGTCGCTTTGGGAGTTTAGAGTAACAGAACAATTACAAATTGTAGAAGATTACAGTGATGTAAAATGATAAAAGATGCTTGCAAAGAGCAGCTGCATTACATCCAAAAGGCTGATGAGTTCCATTAGCAGGAACAAAATGTGCTTTTTTTTTCTCCACCAACTTGGTATCAAGTCACTTAAACACTGGCAGAAAGAACACACAAATATCTCAAAGCATAAGCAATGAGTGGAAGCAATGAATAAGCAAAAGGGTTTTCACGTGTAGTAAAAAGAGTTGGGGGGGGCAGTCACAATCTAAAGTTTCATCACATTCATTGTTAAATCATTTGATTGTGAAGATGATGATGTTGTGCTGATGTGTATTTTTTTTTCCCCCATTGATTTTTTTTCAGATAGCTGTGGTCCACTACAGCGATGAGCCTCGAATTGAATTCCGCCTGAGTGACTTCAAAGACAGAAACTCTGTGCTTAGGGCGCTCAGAGCACTACGTTACGCAGGGGGCAACACCAGAACAGGTTGGTGATGCTCAGATGGCACATGATTCCCATAAAGCTTGTGTTATTGATGTCATAGCCTTTCACACATGCCCCACACATGTTGGACAGAAAATACCAAATACTGAAGATGCTTTATTAGTGATTGCTGACAGCTAGTTTCATATCAGATAATATTTAAGAGAAAATGTGTCCTGTGCAGGTCATGGGTAAAAAAAAAAAAAAAAAAAAAAAGAAGAACACCAAGTTCAACTTTACTTGTATTTCTCAATGAGTTTGCTGGATATTGGCAATTAACAGAATAAACCTCAGAAAAGAACTGAAAAAGCAGCAAATTTGCACGAGAGAAGCTGCATTCAGAACATGTTTTGCATAAATGAAACAAATAATCTCTAATAAAAATCGTTGACAGACTACTCAGTCGATTCAGCTGATCTTTTGCATGTCCTCAGGAAAAGGCATCAGCTACGTTCTGCAGGAACTCTTCCAGGAGTCTCTGGGGATGAGGCCAGATGTGGCCCATGTTCTGGTCCTGATTACAGATGGCAGGGCCCAGGATAATGTGGTGCCACCCTCCAGGGTTGCCCGCGCTCTTGGTCTGTCACTCCTTCTAACCCCCAAATAGTCTGGACTTTTACTGTGTCCAAAAGTTGTCTGAGTGGATAGAGAACAGCACTACAAACATTAGGGTATCATGTTTTTAATCTGTCTCTCTCTGTAGGTGTCAGTGTTTTGGCAATTGGAGTTTCTAATGCAGACACAGATGAACTGAATAAAATAGCAGCACCCACCACCTACAAGAATATCTTCTTCTCACCAACCTTTGATGACTTTCCTTCGATCGAGAGAGAATTTATCAACAGCATCTGTAGTGAGGAGCTCCTCTCTGAGTTTAAATTAAATGATGAGGTAAAAAAGAAACAACAAAAAACTATTATCAATCTGCATCGTTATGTTCTTTTTTTTTTTATTTAATGTAGATGTAATTGTTCAATCAGACTGTTTAACTACACATTATATTCATGCTTTCAATTCCGAACAGCCCCAGAGTGTGGGAGGTGATTGCAATGTAATTAGTAGTAATTAAATTTGCACACATAAAGTTAATGTCCCTAAGCAGTAAATGTAAAGTCTAGGTCACCCCTGAGCACCTCGGGAGATTGTTTTGGTTTACAAAGTACTCATGTATGCATCAATATAAATACAATCGCAATTTTAATCCCCACACAAAGAGTCAGGAGCAGTTTTTGGCATGAGAGCAGTGCAGAGTGTGACTTTAGCTGAAATGAAAGCAGCTTTATTAGACAGCTTTCTATGCTACTGTAATTTTCTTTGTCAGTTGACCAGGCCATGATGCAGCCCCCCCCCCCTTTTCTCATTTCCATTTTCAGTTCGCTCAGCTGGACACTCCAACCAAAGACCCAGAGGAGCTCCTTAAGCCTCAGGGTCCTTGCCCATCTCAGTGTGTGAAGGTTGGTGCTTCACCAACAAAACTCTAGACACAACTGTTGTTGTTGCTTTTTCCCAGTCAAAAGGAGCAACACAGTGTTTCTTTTCTATACCTGCATCTGCAATATACAAATGTAAAATTTGATTCATAACTTCTTCCCTTCACTGATAACTGGCTGTTAATCATATTTATCATATATGTTCTCAGGGCCAAAAGGGTGAAAAGGTGAGACAATTAAAATATGTTAAATATTAAATGTATTCATACAGCCATGTAAAAATGTTACATTTTAGTTTGTCTTACTCTTTCTTTCAGGGGGATGGTGTTGGTCTTGGAGGTCTGGTATGTGAAATCTGTTGAGTCCTTGGTTCCTCACACGTTTCCCCATGGATTGTAAAATGAATTGTTAAATGCCTCTATTATGAATTTGTCTCTTTTGTACATTTAGAGGTTCAGGCAAAGCCCAGGACAGTTTGATCCTTTCACTTCTTCCAAGGGAGAGAAAGGAGAGCGGGTAAGAACATACACACACATTATCATTATCAGCATTAATGATCGCTTGTTGGAAATGCTCTACCTGTTTGTTGCCTGTTTGGAGCTAAAAAAAATGACCAAGGCAAAAATTTAAAAAGCCTTTGGCCCATTATTGTGATACATTTCTGTTACTTTTAGTGAAAACTGGAAAGAGAAAATGTACAGATGGAAATACTGATGAGAAAAAAATAAGTATACATTGGTGAATTTAGAAATGTCCCACATCTATATTTACTGTTAATCATCCCTTAAACCAGAAAATGTTCTTTTCTGTCTTCACGCAGTCTGGTAAATTATAACCACAATGTTTTAACTTGACAGGGTCCTCCGGGAACAGACGGTGTTCCTGGCTTGCCTGGTCGACCAGGCAGAACTGGACCCCCAGGATCTGCTGGGCAACGGGTAACTAAATTCATAAAAAACAAGATTTTCTGCTTAAAGATAATTTCACTAATATTTGATTGTGAGGATTACATTTGCTTTGTTCAGGGCTCTCCGGGAATCCCAGGTGACTTGGTAAGATCAAAAGTACAAATAAGAGTATAAAACTAAAATTTGATGACTAAAACTTTTTATCATTTGAATGTTTACATTTTTTTCATCTGCTCCTTCTGTGTGTGTGTGTTTGTATGTGTGTATGTATATATATGTGTGTATATATATATATATATATATATATATATGTGTGTGTATATATATATATATATATATATGTGTGTGTATATGTATATATATATATATATATATATATATATGTATGTGTATATATATATATATATATATGTATATATATATATATGTATGTGTATATATATATATATATATATATGTATATATATATATGTATATGTATATGTATATATATATATATGTATATGTATATATATGTATATATATATATATATGTATATATATATGTGTGTATATATATATATATATATATATATATATGTGTATATATATATATATATATATATATATATATATATATATATATATATATATATATATATATATATATATATATATATATAGAGAGAGAGAGAGAGAGAGAGAGAGAGAGAGAGAGAGAGAGAGAGAGAGAGAGAGAGAGAGAGAGAGAGAGAGAGAGAGAGAGGTCGCTTGAAATGAAGGCTGATATCTTTTCAAAGCTATCAGAGTTCTGAATTTGTCTGTGTTATTTATCATTAATTTGTCATCTCTGTCCATGGCAGGGTCCTCCTGGACTCACTGGTCCAAAAGGACAAAGAGGAGAGAGAGTAAGTTAAACCTACCCTGAGCATTTAATGCTGTATGTAATGTAATGTAATGTAATGTAATGTGTCTATTAAACATTTGTTTATGTTTGATCACAGGGAGAGCCTGGCTATGTGATAGCTGGTGCAGATGCTAATTTTGTCCCTGGACGAAAAGGAGAGCCAGGATCTTCAGTGAGTAAAGGAAAAAAAAACAAAACACACATTAGGAGATTTTCAGATGAGCTAATTCTAAAAACTAATCATTATTCATTGCACTCAACAGGGTCCCCAAGGACCTCCTGGTGTACCAGGGGTCAATGGAGCTCCAGGCCTGCCTGGCCAGCCAGGACCTCAAGGGTCACCGGGATTGTCTGTCAAGGTAACATAAAAAAAAAACCCATTACATTATTATACTATGCTGCTTCATAATAACATGCTGCCATATTACATAATACAGTTTCAAGACAATTCACAGTATTCAGTAAAATTTGTTTTGAAATTTTAGTTAATGTTTTGTATTATTTGAACTATGCAGGGAGATCCAGGAGAGCAGGGAGCAAAAGTAAGTGTGAAGGCTGTTTTATCAGTTTATTAGTTTTCAAGAACAATTGCTGATACTGACTATAATGTACAGTTCAGCTACAGTACCTCTCACATATGGGCCCATTTTTAAATCATCCAATATGAACTGTTTAGTTTTATATCTAATCATGACTTCTTTATTTTTAAAAGGGGTTACGTGGGAAGCAGGGCTTGAAAGGAGACAAAGGAGAACCGGGACAAGATGTAAGTACATGGTTGTTAAAGATAAAGTTATTACTGGTGTCAGTGGAAGTTTGCATTTCAATAAAATGATGTTCATTTCTTTTGTTTTATGTCATCTTTATTTTTCTCTTGTTGTTTCTCATGCATAAACTGTGACACACGCACACACACATAAACACACATGTATGCCAACTTCTGTAGGGTATTGCAGGTTTGCCTGGTCCCATTGGCATAGATGGGGTACCAGGATTGCCAGGTCAGAAAGGACAGAAGGTAACTTCAGCCCTTGATGACTAAAAAGAATGAATATGTAAAACGCAGTAGATCTGAGCTAATAAACTTTATTTTATTCAGGGTGAAGAAGGAATTGGCATACAAGGTATTCAAGGTCTTCGTGGAGAGCCAGGAGAGAAGGTATATCACAATCAATTTTAAAGAAGAAAAATCAATAACAAATGCAGTATTATCATTTCATTAAGAGAAATAAAAGATACAGATCATTCATCAGAGCCAAGGCGTGATTCTCTGGAATCAATCATCTTGTTGGATCACAGCCTCCTGTGTTTTTTGTTGGTTTTTTTTGTTTTTTTTTGCAGGGAAATATTGGCTTAACAGGACCAGTTGGCCCAAAGGTACCAAAGAGGAATTCAAACATAAAGCTGTAAATAAATAAATTTCATGTCATAATCATAATATTGTTATGCATTTCATCTTTTAAGGGTGACCAAGGAGAACAGGGTATCCAAGGAATCATTGGACCTCGGGTGTGCACTTTATCGTTACCTTCACTTCAATAACCAGCAATGAGTTTTGCAATGTTATACACTCAAATTCATGTGAATTAATTAGTTTAGCCTAATGATGTGAAACCTCATCTATTTTACTGAGATTGAATATTGTATCAGTCACCATGAAAGGATTAAGAAGCAGTGATTTATTTGTTCCTGCAGGGAAAGAAGGGATTTAAAGGGGAGCAAGGGGACAAGGTGAGTTCATACCTGCCTAATAAAATTATTTGCCTTATAATTTACATGATAAAAAGAAAAATGATCAGCCAAGATTCTATTGAATAGATACAATAACAATTTTATTACCAAAGTAATGAATGTGAATGTGAATGTGTTCATGCATGTCTGTTAATCTTTTTTTTTTTTTTTTTCTTACTTTCTTCTTATTTTTAGGGAGATCGAGGAGAGATTGGACCAACAGGAGCACAAGGACCGACAGTGAGAGAGAATTTCATCTTTTAGAAACTGGACTAATTTGACAACATGCATATGTACACATTTCAGCCATTTGTGATGCTAAAACAAAATATTCCCAACAAAAATATGCATACGACCTGCACAACTATTTTCACAGACTCACCAAAGAAAGCCTGAGGCAGCTGCATTATAGTCATCTTGGACTGGCTTTGACAAGCCTGTGATGAACCAGAAAATCTTAGCAATACACTATTTAATGACTGTTTTCTAATGTCTCCACATAGACGTTGAGATGGAAAAATGAACAAATGAAGCAGCCATTTTATTCTGGTTTATAGAATCAGAGATGCTGGTGATTACATACAATTGTTAGCAAAATTGTCAGACCTCAATGGATGTCTTTAGCAAATGAGCCATTTTCCCCGCTTCACTGATTTTTAATTTCAGACCGCTCAGTTCTTTGGGGGAGATTATCACAAAACATGCGTCATGACAGCCTCCTTCCTCTCTTTTGTGATAGTTTTCATTATTTCAGGTTGAAAAGTTTCACTTTGGAAGTGTTGGTGACAGCACTGTGATTATAAGTGAGGTCATAACAGATCATCGCTATCAATAATGACAGAAGTGGTAATGCTGAAATCTGAAATACTTTACCTAACCATGTTATTTTTTGTTTGTTTGTTTGTTTGGTGGTTGTTTTTTTTTTTTTTGTCAGGGATTCACAGGGCCGATAGGAATAAAAGGAGATGAGGGTCCAAGGGGACTACCTGGAGATCCTGCCAAGGGAGTAAGAACACTTTTTCACTCATTTCATCTTGCTAAAAGGAATCACTTGATACTTAGCATTTCGACTTCTTTTTCACATCACAACAGATACTTGGTCCAACTGGAAAAAAGGGCACCAGGGTAAGTAACCACAGTTTTTTCATTTTATTTATTTATTTTTCTTTCTTTCTTTAACTTTTACTTATCCACTTAAAAATTTTCATGTGCCTGTGTGCACCAGCATTAACATACAGGTTTGCTCTGAGAGCTATGACTGTCCACAGTCTTACACAGTGTCATTTTGTTTTACCTACAATTTTGCTAATGAAAAGGCAGTAAAAGCAAAGAGCAACACAGAAATGTCATATGAAATGTCCAAAACCGTATATACCTGGTTTTTATGCCTTAAATATTGAATAAAGTCCATGCCTGACCATGAAAACAGCAGCTGAGAAAACAGCATTTTAGCTTTTGATCACATGATATGATCTTCATCTGCAGCAAGAGTTTGCCCAGTTATGTCAGGTAGATGTGGATTTTCAAATTTCCTTTAAAGTTAATCTATTGAAAAAATGTTTTCACTTAACTATCAACTGTTTTGTGTTTTTGTGCTGTAAATGAACACAATTAAACTAATAATTAATATTACATACAGTTCTTGTGCATTTTTTAACCAGTCAATACCTTTCATTATATCCTGCTGAATTTAATTGTGCCAGTCAGAGTACTCCTACAACCAGAGGAACTTTGCCCACATTAAATTCTAATTAAAACTTACAACTGTGTGGAGTTCTCCCTTTCTTCTGGCCACTGAGGGCCCGTTCAGACCTTGCAACTTCCATCTCAGGCGATTTGATCACAAGCAGCTCAAACCCAAGATGCATCAGGGATTTGAAAAATCGTCACTTAGGCCATATTCAGACATAGTTTGGGCCATATGAGGCTGTGGAACTACGCATTTTCTCAGAAACTCTTACAAGTTTTCTCTAAGAAATTTAAGCTCATGACACAATCAGGTGACAGTCTCACTTATTAAACTTGGTCATGCGTATCTAATTTTTCTGTCTGTATTTTCCTTAACTAGCTTAAAATAAGTGACATGGCCAAAGGGAAGTGATTCTCTTGTTTTGTTCTGTTGAAATAGTTAATTAATTGTTGGAGGTATTTTTGCCCACTCAGACTCACTCCTCTGGGTCTGCTTATCAAACACAATTAAGATTTTCTCTCATTAGCTTTTGCAGTGGGACTGAATGCATCATTGATTGGAACCTCTTTAATCTTAGTCCACAGGGTGCCACTTAAAGCAGAAAGATTTGTTTTGACAATTTGGCCTAGTGAACAGAGTCAGTGATTGATTTTCTGTGCATGTGTATCTTTTCTGTCTGTCAGGGAGACATTGGTCCAGTCGGCCCCACCGGCTCACAGGGGAAAAAAGGTGAACAAGGAGACAAAGGCGAAAAGGTTAATAGTGAGAATTGCTGTAAATCGTAATTGCATTCAGTCATTCTTGACTCACTGATGTGAATCACAGTTTGGATAAAGTTTATTTTGATATTTGTAGGGCAGTCCTGGTTTTGGGATTCCAGGACAACAGGGACCAAAAGGAGAGAATGGCGAGAGGGTGAGTGGAGAAAATGTGAAATAACTCATGATAACCCATATTATACCTATAATATAATGAATGACCTGCTAGTTGGTATAATAGAGTTGCAGAGAGCAAGTGTTGATTAATGTTTTGTCGTTCACAGGGAAATGTTGGTTTGTCTGGAAAACCAGGACCAAAGGTAAGTGAAAACTGTTTAATTAAAGCTGCTCTTGTCAATATTTTAACATTAACAGCAGTGTTAAATGATTATGTGCAATGTGGAAATGGCCACCTGGTCACTAATAGTCAGAAAAACAAGGCTTGTATTTTTCAGGTGTCCAAAAAAGGCAAATGTGCTGCTAAACATTTTGCCCTAAAAATGAATATATTTCTTATTTTAAAGAAAGTCAACTACAAATTGACATTATAATTTTTTTGAAACTTGAAAACTTCCTTTAAAAAATTCAGACTGAGCTTGTTAATGTTGCCAATTTGTTTGTCCAGGGACAGGATGGCTTTAAAGGTGACAAAGGAAATATTGGGTTACCAGGCAATCCTGGCGAACCAGGATTAAGAGGTAAAGATGTAAGTAAATCCTGTGTGGTTGCTGCAGTAATGATACAAATTTCCTGTAAGACACAGTACAATTCAGATCTACTATATATTTCTTAGAAGGGTTTATATGGAAAACATTACATCATCTGGGGAGAGCTTCTGGTTATTAATTAAAACATGACAGTCAAATGTGATTAACTCTCGGTGTGATCCAAGCTCAGGAAGATGCAAAATTATACTGATTACATTTGTAGAGTTAAAGTGAAGTCATTTCTACATTTAAATATTAATCAACTGCAGAGATAGCTAAATATTTCCATGGTAATATAATGACAGTTACTGTCGGTGTTGTCTTTAGGGTGCAGCAGGAACAAAGGGAGAACAAGGACTTAAGGTACAAACAGTGTCTGAACATTTAGTCATGTTTTTGGTGTAAACTGGATAAAGAATAACTTATATTTAATACAGTCCTGTCAAGCATTAAATACTAACTTAAAGATTTAATGTAAAATGGTGTTGGCTTTCACAGGGTGAACAAGGACCACCCGGAGAGCCTGGAGACAGAGGAATCAGGGTATGTCTTGGCTGTTTTTCAAAAATGAAAGAATATATAATATATATATAATTTCATTTCATTTGAAAATAATCTTTCTATCTTTAAAAAACATATGCTTCTAATCACTATCTGCATCATATCAAACGGCAACAGAAAATGTGTGTAACAAATTGGAAATCTGCACATTACATGGGGCAGATAGTCAGTTTAGTCAAAGAACAGTACAGCTTTGTGGCATGAGTTGCAACATACTCTCATTAAAGGCTATACTCTCACGTGATTCACTCTGTGTTGCCTATTTTATTTGGGGGTTTTTTTTTTTTTTAATAATTTTATGTCCCAATCATTTTGACAGCTATAACCTTGGATAATCTTAGTTGCCTTGTCATTTTATATTTACACAAAAATTTACAGGCTCCGCTATGATTTGGGACCCCCACTGAGTGGCAATCAAGCTGCTGCAATTATGCACACATTTCATCCTGCATATTTATTTTTGTATCTACCGTCAAAACATAATGCAAAGCTCTGTGCTTTTCAATTTCATTCTTATGGATGATCAGGGTCCACTGGGGCTACCAGGACGGCCAGGGGACCCAGGAGAGAAGGGAGATTCTGGGTCATCGGGGCTGCCTGTAAGTTCTTTGAAATAAGCCAACACCCTGAGAGAGACTTACAAAATTACTTTCACTTGGTTCTCTGTGCAGGTTATTTCTCTTTTGAACTACTCTACTGCTGCAAAATATTTGCAAAGGGAACTGCTATGTTTTTTAGAATAAATGAAACTGAGTGACTGCAATTTTTATCTCTTATTCTTTTTTTTTGAAGGGTACTGACGGAAAGAAGGGTGACAAAGGAGAGCCAGTATGTTTATGTCCACCATCTTTCTCATTGATAAGCATGTTTATTTTCTTCTGGCTGATTGCCTACTGATCACTGTTCTGTAACAGTCACCTATCGTTGTGGGGTTTTTGTTTCAGTGTATTCACTAATTAACTTTGGCTTTTAGTGTGTGCCACCCTTCACTGACCACACTATTTTTCTCTTTGTGTTGCGAATATGGAGTTTGTTAATCAATGTGTTTTCTGTGTTCTCTTTTGCTCTTCCTTTGATTGTGGTATCGTTGCCACAAAGGGAAAACCTGGACCTCCGGCAGCCCAAGTAAACAAATCTTTATTATCATTTCTCACAGTATATCTTCAGTTCAGTCAAGTTTGAAATTGGAATTATTTAACAAAGATCATAAATAAAAGAAAAACACAACTGTTCAATAAAAGCTTAGAAAATGTATGTCTTTTGTTGCAACAATGAACAAGTTAACTTTTGTTTTTGTTTTTTTTTGTTGCCCCAGCTTGTTGGAGACAGCAATATATTGACCAGAGTGATTAAGGTAGCAAACACTTATCACATCACTGTATTTTATTCAGATTTTTTATTAGGGAATTAAATTTACTCCCTTCTGTTCTCCTTCAGGGTGAACCAGGAGAGCCTGGACAGCCTGGTTTGAGAGGAGAGACAGGTCTCCCTGGACCAAGAGTGAGTAGACTTTTGTTTATTGCAAACATACTGCAAGTATCACATAGAATATCATATGGATTTAAAATCCTTTTGGAACTAGACTATCATCGTCAATATCAATAATGCCAATATCGGTCTCTCTCTCTCTCTGCAGGGTCCAGAAGGTAAACCAGGATTACCAGGACCCTCTCTGGTATGTGAGAGTCTTAATCTATACGGCAGGTACTTTTGGCCAAAGTAATGTACGCGTGTTGATGTATGAATATGTGTGTTTTGCAGGGTGGTTCTGGGAGAGATGGACCTGATGGTTTACCAGGGAAACCAGGACTCAAGGTTACAAATAAATAAATAAATAAGATGCATTCGTCTTCAAAATATATTCATTGAATGGCATTGTGCTTGAAATAAGCTTAAATCTTGCTCACATGATATTTCTTAATAACTGTAGGGAGAAGAAGGACAAAAGGGTGAGCCTGGACCAGTGAGTGCACCAGTATTTATTTTCAGCAGTATACTTTTACATTAAATTTACTCATTTGCCTTTATCCAAGTGAGCAGCATGGGTATAGCTTCAGTGCTAAATACCACACCTATTAACTAAGTGCTGAGTATCATATCAGAAAGGGCATCAAAAGTGCAATTTACTTTATGCACTTGTGCTGTTCATATACAGTCATGAACTCATGTGGAAAGCTGCTTTATCAATCAACTGATTAAGGAGTTTATAGAGGATAAAGGCCTCACGTGAATTTCAATGTATTGTTTCACCTACGCATATGAATTTGAATTTCTCTTTATGCCTTTGTTTTCATATGCATCTGCACTCCAGATGTGTTATATCTTTGCTGTGATGATCATATGTTTTGTGTGATGTTTTGATAGATAAATGTAGAGTTCACAGCCTGATGAATTATAACATATTGTATATGCATGTTTAAATTAGGTTTAACTGTCATTATCATGGTCGGGGCTTGTTGAATTATGTTATTCCTTAGCTTCAAGTCATCTTCACGTTTTCTTTCTACTAATTGTTATGTGTTTTGTATGTGTGCCCATACATGTGCATGTGAGCAGAGGGGAGAAAAGGGAGACCAAGGCCGGTTTGGCATTGCAGGAATGCCTGGTTTACCAGGAACTCCGGTGAGTATAATCATGAATGTTGGCATCCTTCTTATGTTTCTAATGGTGTCAGTTAGTACTACAGTCAACATTCAAGCCAATATAACATTATATATTGATGTTTCAGGCATGTAATTAGCATCAGCTTTCTGTTTTTCTACTATAATCATCATCAATCTGGAAAAAGAAATTCCAGCAATTGAGGGGTTGTTTGTTTTTTTTCTCTGCTCTACAGGGGAAACCTGGCATTGATGGGAAGAGGGGCCTGGCAGGAAAAGACGTGAGGAAATTTTTCATCTAACAACTGAAGCACTGGAATGTGTGATAACCGATGGATTGTTACTTAATGTGCACATTAATTTGACTGATATTTGAACTAAATTCAGGTAAATAGTTGAAAAAAAGAATGTGTTTTCATTTCACAGGGTGAAAGGGGACCAAAAGGAGATGACGGACAAAAGGTCCTGAAAATATATTGTTACCAGCCGAAACATATCTTTACTTATATTTGAATATACATGTTAACTTTCCTCTGATTTGCAGGGACACAAGGGAGATGCAGGTGCAGATGTAAGTGGTTTTGAGGTTGTTAAAAATATTATCTTTGTGAGAAAATTGAGGCATCCACTGGTTCAAGTTTTGTTTTTTGTTTTGTTTCGTAGGGTAAAGATGGTAGTAAGGGGGAACCTGGACCTCCAGGTTTGCCTGGTAGGCAAGTGCTTGTCACTACAGAGGTAAAAACAACACCTGCATCTCCTGATTACTGAATGAACAGGGGCGCAGGTTTAATATTTTTCTATCGAAAATATAACAGCAGATTCATCAAAGTGATTAGATCTAACTAAATAATTATTAAAGCCATTATTGTTTTTGAAAAAACACTAATTGAAATACATCGCTGACAATTACACGGATCCACTCACAGGGCGCCACCATTGACGAACTAAGACAAGCATTTCCGATCCCAATGGGTCCTCCAGGGGCAACTGTGAGTTTGATGCCTATACTCCACATGTTTCTACGTATTTATAGCTCATGAATAATGGCACATCATTTCAGCTGTGGCATAATTGATATTTTGCCTGCATGGCATTTGAGTCATCATTGATTGATGATGATTTGTTGTGGGCTGCAATGCGCTGTGTCATTATCTGCCACCAGTCATGCACTCTAGATGTTCTGACGTCTTTTTTCTTTGTGTTTAGGGTTCACCAGGGATGAAGGTAAGATAGTAATTAAGAAATAATAATAATGATATTAAATAATAGTTTTGTTGCTCATTAGTTCCTATATTTTTTTCAGGGTGATAAAGGAGAACATGGTTTGAAAGGAGAAAAGGTAATGCTGATCTGTGGTATCTATCGAAAACACATCTATATTAAAATATACATGAATTTCACTTTATTAACATAAATTTTTTCAAAGGGTGATGCTGGAACTCCTGGAAAATTGATTGTGATGAAGGTGAGTACAAGGCTGCAGTAATCCCTCCACTAGGACACACATTCTGCATTATAAGTCTTTGAGCAACATTTTTCTCTTCTTTAGGACATTGAAACAATGTTTGAAGCCTACGGCATAAAGGTGAGCTTTGAGTGTGATACTGTGTACTCTTTGAAACTGACAGAAATTATAATAGTTGACTTTTCGAATAAAACCTTTTTTTTCAGCTCCCGTTGCTGAAGGCTTTGATTGACAGGCTGCTGCAGGATGGCATAGAGGAGCTGCTTCAAGTACTCGGCACCACCAAGAAAACAAAAGAGAGCACAGAAACGCACACATCCAACATCATCGCTGAGTACACAGTACGTAAACTGAGAGTCCATAAATAGCAAGAGATAAATCCATATGCTGTGGAATTTACAGAATTAAAGATCATCCCTGCCTTTTCACATCTACATGAGGATTTGAGGCACGTGTCATGCTGCACCCAATGCAACAGAGACACAGACTGTCACAGTGAATCATTCTTGTGTCATCTCCACAGAATTCAGTGAAGTTTGACCTCACCAACCAGCCACCACCAGAGCTGAACACCACTGAAGACCCAGATTTAGATGGCCAGCTTCCAGAGTCACTGCCGATTGTAAGTAACATCAGAATGTTTGTTTATTTTCGGATTTATAAAATAAAAGAGAGAAAAGATTAATGAATTAAAAATTAAATATGTGCGGGTGAGGCAGAAACCCATGAGGGCTTATCTGAAGTTATCACCTTTAAGAAGTAAAACACTAACTATAATACAGACAACAACAATATCAGCAATACAAAGTCCATGTCCATGTTGGGTTTAAAATTCTCTTTTCAGAAAAGGAGGGGAAATTACTTAAACATTTTGAAGGTGAATAAAAAGGCGAATTTAAAAAACAAAAACAGTTATGTTTTCGTCTTTAATTCTTATCTCAATGAAATGTCTTTGTAATGTAATGTATTTTGTGATGAATCAGATGAAGGGTACATCATGAAAGCTCCACTAACTGTGTTTTTCATATAAGGAGCCTTCGAATGAAACTGCAGAGGGTCCTGCTTTGTTGACTGTGACCGGACCAAATGGAGAGCAGGAGCCTGACATGGATGAAGCCAAGCTGAAGGGATCAGCAGAGAAGGAGATAGTAGACGGGCTAAGTGACAATATGTCGTCACTCAAAATGAATCTAACTGTAGCCAATTCTACTTTCAATTATACTGCGGCCCAGGAGGTAATATTTTACAATCAAGAATGGTAGCTTTAAAGTTACTGAAAATAGCATCACTCGAATTTCAACTGAGTTGTGTATACCATAACTGGCAGCTCAAATGTGAGCACTGTGGGATATATGGTGTCACACATTACTCATAGTGTTTGCCTCACACTTTGTTTCTAGTTTTACCTTAATCTCTTTTATTGATTCTATCACTGCAACTCTGACATGGAAAGAGACAAAAGTTTTAGTCTGGTCTATTTTCTTTTTTTTATTTTCAAATGGAAATGTCAGTTAGCTTAATTAACTTGTGGATGTCAGACGGTTTCAGAGTTACCAGAAATGGTAGAAGAGTCTGTTCTCTTCAGTGAAGAAGACTCACTGAAGAAGAACGCGGGGCAAAAGAAGAAGAACAGGGAGCGTGGGAAGGTAAAGCCACTATGGTTGTCGTTATCAATAACTTCAGTCTGATTGAAGACAAGCAGAAGTATTCCTTTATGAATTAAATGTAACATAAAATATAAAATTCTCTTGGATTAATTTTAACAAGTATAATTAAGGTCCGTGATTGTCCTTAAAAACTTACATTTATATCATTAAAGGACCATACTAGTACTTCATGTTTTAGCTCACGTCCTATTGGCCAGAATCATTTTACAGACCCTCTGTTCTTAGATCGTAAGGACAACAAACTCCCAATGAACTTCTGTTTTTAAGAAGACCAATATTATTACAGTATGATAATGATTGTTGTAATTTTTCTTGCAAAAAGGTTGCAGTAACTATTTCACCGTACTCTTTGATTTTTTTGGAGCATTTCATAAATGCACTAGATGGAGTTATAGGAACAAAATTCATATAAATAATACTCATTAAGTCCATATTAGCTGATTTTTATAACTGAATTCATCTTTATTAAGTCAATTATTTCTTTTTTTCATTTACTCATGACAATAACAATGTCATGTTCCAAAAACAGATTATTTGTATTATTTGTTATATAAGTAACGCAGTGTGCTTTATAATAAACTGTGAACAAAAAGGTGCATCAATACATATTGGAATCAAATTATACAATGTAATAATTTTGAACGGTCAATAAAAATTAAAAATATAGCAATTTGTAATAAATGAGCTGAAACATGCAAAACTGCAAGTGTGGTCCAATAAATACAAGTAGATCTACATCGTTTAAACTTTGTTTAAACTTTAACACCTAAACATCTTCATTTAAAGGTTCTGCATTCATTTTTGATATTTATTAACTTCTTATTCCTCACTTAAATATCACCTTTAACTTACAGTGTCAACTCATAGTTTCATACCTGATCGTCACCAACCTCTGAAGCATGGGAAACCTTTATGTTGTCTTATCTCTGACTGTGAACTTCTTAACCAGGGCAAAGGAAATAAAGGACGACATAAGAGGCAGAGACAACGCCTGGTAAATGTCCTTGAAGGGGTCGAACTAAACCCAGAAACTTAATGCCACTTTTACTGCAACTAAAGATAAACAAACCAACTAACACCCCCACCTCACCTTGCAGAACTTAAACACAGGCTCTAACACTGGCTATCGCTACCATGACATAACAATAACATAACCCTTAATGAAATAATGGCATTACTACTAAATGTTTCATAAAATAACCATGATAAATACACTTTTTTGAGGTGTAAGAAACAGAATTAACCAGTTGTTTTGCGCAGGGTGTGGCAAGAAAAACTAAAAGCATGCAATTGTCTGATTGTCCATGTGCTTCTCATTGTATTAATAACAGTTGAGATAAATCTGATGAATGGGCCCTTTTGAAATCTCTTGGCATCGTTGTTGTCCAGTCATGCACACAAATGACAAATGATGATCCGTCATAGTATCTTCCTGTAATTATTATCTTTTTCTCTTTATGTAAAGACCAGCGAGGAGGACAAGCAAGAAGAAGAAGAAGGAGGAGGAGAGGGAGGAGAGGAAGAAGAAGAAGAAGAGGAGGAGTTTTATGATGGTGAAGACTACAGTTATGAATATGAGGTAGGCAGCTGCTGCGGTGCATGACTAAGTGGATGCGCGGTGGGAAGCTTCAATTTAAAATGATGATTGATGATGTGGGGCTGTTTCAGATTTAGAGCTTTGTCTTTATGGGTGCCTTGTTAACAGCCTTGTCAAATTTATAATCCTTTTTTTTTTTTTTTTTTAGCAGTGTCTTTTGGGGACTGAAATATATCTGCGCCCACATAAGATACTGGAGAGTTGATTAATGACACACCCACTACCTGTATTCATTATTAAAAGTCTATTAGTTTGTCTCTGCAGCCAACTGAATCTGCTCTGCACATCATCCACTGTGGGTTGTGAGTGTTGAAAAGTTGTGATGATTTTTATTTTTTATATTTTTGGAAACAGGGAGAACTTTCCACAGTTGACCCGTCGGTCTCGCAGGAAAGTAGCTACCATAGACAGGTAAACTTGCTTCAAACAGCAACAGCCCTCCTCTGTATCAGCTGGACTGGTATACACTTGTGATTTTTTTTTTTTATTTATTTTGTTATATGCAGCTATGCATCAATAATATCAGAAACTCATTCACTGCTGTGAGACTGTACTGTGATGGAGAGAGCACAGACACAGCTGAGCTCAGTTATTCACTGCTCTCGTGTTCCTGAGGAGTAATATATTTATCCTGTTTTCATCTGGGAAGGAGGAACAAGTACCCACACACAGCCCTGTCCAGGTAGAAGGATGGACAGAAACCTCCAGTAGTGCCCTGACATCCTTCTCAGACAAAGGAACATATGCAACAGTGAGTACAAATGTTGTTTTCATCATACTCAACTTTTTCCTCAACACAATATTGTGCTTGCCATTGGAAGTGGTACTTCCACTGTCACTTGCTTATTTGCCATTTATTGTCAGGACCAGGATGAAGTGTCACTACCTACACCTCCCATCGTTGCAGAAGAGCCATACAAGGTAGAGTTTGATTTTTCTGTCCTGCAGGCTTGGTATCATGCATGCCTAGGAATGCAAAACTGTTTTACTTTACAAAGAGGTCTGAAATTGATGGACAAGTGCTTGAAGAAAATGAAGGACGGGTTTCATTTCCTCCTGCTCTAATGTAGCGTATCCTACAAGCTAACCATACTTGAATTGATTCAGAAGAAGCAATCGGCATCACATTTCAAGACCTTTTCTTCTTTTTATTGCCAATGAAAATTTCACCAGTGCAAAAAATGTGTTTGTACAATGCTAATGCAAATAAAATGGGAATGGAAAAATACCAACACAGATAAAAAAAAAAAAAAACAAAAAAAACATGCATACTGATGAAGCATGAGACAGGACAAGATTTTAAGCAGCATGCTTTGAGCATGATTTCTCTAAAGCTTGTCTGAATGGGAATGAGAAATACTATATTCTGAGCTGAACTAATAAGACGTAGGAGAGTTACTTTTAATACTTTCTATCTCTCTCCTTTTTTTAAACAGGACATCTCTTAATTCCCAAGAGACTGTGACTATAGAGCGTTAAGTACTCATAAGAAAGCACACACTACGCGGAGAGTGTGAATAGACTGTGAACTGTGTTGATGGTGATGAGGCCTGAACCTGACCAACGACTCATCGGCGACGATGTCACTCACCCAAAGCCATGGCCATAACACAATTCATTGGAGCTTTTTACAAAACCAGGGAACTGCTGATGTTGAAATTGTTGGGATCCTTCTTCAGTTAATTCAGTATAAATAACAGTGTAGCCTTGAATTTTACTCCACCTGTTTTCAAATCCTAATTTATTTATTAAGACAAACAACAAATAATCTTCCTCAAACATGTACCAATAACTTCAATACATATTTCCATGTGTCAAATTGTAGTTAAATTCTATTTATTGAAATAAATGTCTTGTTTTTTTTGTCAAAAATACTTTGAATACCAGTGACTTTATTCAGAATATAAGCAGTAGCCAAATCAAACACTTCTCACTGGTGAAATTTTTCATGGAATTGTCTGTTTAACCTCTCTGTGCATGTATCCTTCAGTAAAAAATGTTAAAATAGCAAGTCTGTGTCCTATATTTTTACCATTATACACAACAAAGCAGTGCATTATCTCTACTGCAATTCCTCTATGCTCACGAATGTTTTGGGGCACTTGGCAGATGCCTCAATCTCAATTTAGGGTGAGAAGAGATGCCCCTTGGCCTGAGTCTATGGTAAGTCTTCAAAGGTTTTATAGAGACAGATCAATAGAAAAAAAAACACAACATTGGTAATCAAATTTGCATTTTAGGTGTTCATGCCAGGGGCCCCCGGCGGAAAATATCGGTTCAAGGAGGCAGAAAAAGTAATTTTTTCCACTAGATGTTTGAAAATTAAAACTGGATAAAACATGAAAATACAATTTCATGGTCACTTTGAACCTCATATAAGATGGAGCTCTTCGTTTTAATTTCAGCATCTGCTGTCTGGAGCTCAAGGTTACAACAGCTTCAATGTAAGTCTGCAGTATTAGCACCACTACATAGGTCATGTTTTGAAATTCAGACAGTGCACCTCAGAAAAACTTTTTTTTTTTTCTAGAAAAAGAGAGAAAAGCCTAATCTTCAATCACACACCAGGATGGACAGGCAAGAAAGAAGAGAGAGACAGACAAGCAGAGAGAGAGAAGGAGATATCCATACAGACATAGAGGGTGGAGCGGATGAACTGACTAAAGCTGAAGAAGTTGAAGACTGGGAAATGGGAAAAGATAAAGGATTAGAGCCCAGTGGATACCCAGAAACAGTCCCTGATCCAGTCTATGAGGAGGAGGAGAGGAGCGGAGACTTCGACTGGGATGCAGAGGAAGACTTTGATCAAGAGAGAGGGAGGGAGGAGGAGGAGGACCTGGAGAGGCAGAGAGAGAAAGAGAGACTGGAGATGGAGAGGGAGAGAAAGGAGCTAGAGAAGGAGAGGGAGGCTGAGCTTGAGCTGGAGAGAGAAAAAATGGAGAGGAGGAAGGAGATGGAGCGGGAGAGGGAGAGGGAGGCTGAGCTGGAGCGGGAGAGGGAGAGGGAGGCTGAGCTCGAGCTGGAGAGAGAGAAGACAGAGACATGGCGGGAGAGAAACTTGGAGAGGGAGGAATGGGAGAGGAGGAGGATGGAGAGGGGGAGAGGGGGGGTTTATGATGAAGAAAATGGACAGCCATACCCGTACCCTCCAGAGTATTTCTTCCTTAAGGTGAGGACACAAAATCCACCTGAAGAATGAATGCCCAGTTATATCATATAAATTTTTTTTTTATTCTAACGCATTTTGTATGTAATAGGGACAGCAAGGAGAGAATGGACAACCAGGACGAAAGGTGACTAAAGATATTTTACAGACAAAAACACCACACTGTGGTCAGATTTCATTGGGACTACTTTTTTTATGTAAATCCCATTTACACCCATGAGGCAGAAACCTTAGAAACTACAACCTGGCTGTATAACATTACAACTGTCTGTGTGGCTAAACACTACTGAAGGTGAGAAAGTGAGCCCATTTAGTTGTTCTTGTGTATGAAACATATCCCTCCATTGTGCTATCACCCCTCTCATTACACTGATTAAAATCATTATAATCACCAGCCTGAGATCACAGAGCCAAAATGACAATCCCCACACGCAATGTGCGACCAGTTCATAAAAATATCATCAGCGCTCTCCCCGTCTACCCGCATTGCATCAGCAAATAACATCAGGGCTCAGGGAGCTCTCTCTCGTCTCGCCTGTCAGTGAAGACAATTGAGTCCAGTCCTCTGATGTCCCCTGCGCTCTATTTCTGGTCAACTGTGAGACAGTCGATTAAAGCAGACTTTAATAATTCCCCCTGTTAAACTCTGCTCATGCTTTTTTTTTTTTTCTCAAATTCCTCTGTGATTGTTTCGGTGCTTGAAAAAGTTGCCATCTCTCTAACTGACATGCCTTTTTTCAGGGTGACATTGGTGAAAAGGGGCAAAAGGTAAAGACCATATAGTGCAATACAGCTTTCAATGTGAGGTGATGAGATTTTTATTTTTATTTTTTTAAGGAATGACAGTTAGACATTGTGCAGCCATGTTTGTTTTGTGTGTTTAGGGAGAACCAGGCATAGGCCACAGAGGTCCAGAAGGCCAAGCTGGTCCTCCAGGACAGAAGGTGAAATGTCTCTCTTTCATCACGCATGAAAAAATAAAAAACACAAGCAGCTGCTCACTTGCAACGTCCCTGCTGAATCAATTAATCCTCACGGCATTTTTCTATCACATTTATTTCGATTGACTTTGTTTTTCATTACTGTTTTAATTTAAGGAATTTAATAGGCTCAATGGCTCACACATTCATTTACAGTTATGGTTGACCTTTTGATTTGTTCAAAGAAAAAATATTTTTTTGAAAGCAATTGTTGAAGCTGAATAATAATGTTACATGTGACCTTCAACGATGTACTTATATTCCAACTATTTAACTTCCCTATTTTCTGCTCTCTGTTTTACTTCAGGGTGAACCAGGTGAGCCAGGGCCTCCTGGTGCTCAGGGCATCCAGGGTATCCATGGTAACCCAGGCATCCAAGGCTCCACTGGCCTTCGGGGCTCCCCAGGCGACACAGGGGAACCAGGCAGAGAGGTGAATCATTTAGTTCTCTTTGGTCGAGTAAAAGGTGTTCAGTGAACAAAGATGGCTGTGCCTTTGGGCTAGAAGACACATAAGACATTTGTGTGTTAATGCAGGGCGATCGAGGCAAAAGGGGAAAGAACGGATCGCCTGGAACTCCTGGACTTCGAGGAGCACCAGGAACTCCAGTAAGAGAATGCAAATTCACACATCTAGTAAAGCTGCTCATCTGCAGCTTGTTGGAGCTAAATTTAAGCTGAGTTATTCTTCCCAATTCTGTTTAATTGTGGCTAATTATATCACTACTTGTCTCTTTCAAAGGGTCCATCCGGTGTACTTGGGGGAAAGGGGGAAAAGGTACAACTACAGCATAAATGATATTTTAGCCACACTTAGCTTTCTTGTATTTGGTCCATGAATTCAACATAAAATTATGAGACCGTTGAGCTGTTTATGTATTCTCACTGGTTTTCCTCAGGGTGACAGTATTCCGGGAGAACCTGGTGCCAGGGGCTTGACTGGATTTCCAGGCAGAAAGGTGAGTTCATGACACATTTTCACCAGGTCAATGTTTAGATTCCTCATTTTAGCTTATTTTGTATGGAAATTAGCACGTACTCCCCCAAGATGTGGGAATCTGAGATATCTTTAGGTACAGTTACAGTGTGTCTGCATATATCATAATTCATATTTATTTTGTCCCTGCATTTCCCTGATGCAATAAAGTCTTTATCTTATCTCACAGATCTTCCCTTAAGTTCTTTAAACATGAACCACTGTCAGTGATGTTGGTGGACTGCAGAAAATCTAAAATATTTTATTTGTTTTAGGGTGAAAAAGGCCCACCAGGCATTAAGGGAACTCCAGGGAATATAGTAAACAACTTTTATTCAAAACCATACTAGTTATTCTAAATTTTGATTCAAGATCACAGCAGATTATCACTTATGATGTCATTTACTTTTTTTATTAGGGTCCAAAAGGTTTGCGTGGCAGCAAAGGTGAGAAGGTGAGGTGTTATTTCACAGTTCATCACAGCTATGTTCACTCAACCAACGTGGTTACCTCATCCACCAGGTACTCTGATAAACTGAGGTGTGGATACCGCTCTAGGAATTGGATGAAATTGAAATAGCTCCAAACAACTTCACACTCTGGAACATTGTCCCACTGAAATCATTTGAGGAAGGAGGAGGACTATAACACTAAAATCGTGCCTCTGATCATCTGCTGTTTTTTTTTTTTTTGTTGAATGGAATTTTTTTAAAATAAGAAACAGCATGTTGTGTCAAGAAAATGTTCCAATAATACAACAAAAATATTACACCCACCAAGCACAGCAGGTAGGTCCCCTCCTCCTCAGAGAAGACTTTCTCCCTGATGGATCTTGACAACTGTCTGTGCCAACATCACTGTCAGCCTGCTATAATCGAGCTTGCATATACTTTTAACCACTCTTGCTGTTTTCTGACCTCATTCACCACAATAGTGTGTTCAACCACAGCCCTGAAACTTATTGTTTTCTATTTGCACAGCAGCTCCCTGTAAAATCCTTTCACCACAGTTCACAGAAAAGGCTGCAACTTCCGAGATGCTGGATGATCGATCAACTTTTTTGACCATAGCTGTCTTTATATTCATTATCTTTAAGTACAAATGACTCACTGCTGTGTGTCACTAGTGAGGTATGATGTTAGAGGGAAGAGGCCAACATTGAAACTGAATGACTAGATGCTTCTTTCATTTCTATGATGACAATTTCTCATTCATTGTGAAGTTCCAATAGGTGCAGGCGGTGTTGACAGGAGTGATGTCACTTGTCAATCAGTCTGCCTTCGATTGGTTTGCGTCTTCATCCATTCTTCTTCCTTCCCATTAGATGCCACTGAACTGTGGCCAAGTCGTCTACAACATCTTGTTGTGACATGTTATCGAAGTTGAAAGTAATCTTTACTTGTGCTGGAGCAACTGAAATAACTCTTGAAATCACTGTGAAGAATCATGTTTCTTTTCAGGGAGACCGTGGGTTACCTGGAGTCAGAGGAGAAAGGGTATGATGATTTTCTGTTGCTCTGTCGGAAAATCAGAGTGTATTTAGCCTTTGCGCTGATTTATTATAGCTGACTGAGCAAATAACAGCAGAGCTTCACATGGGGTGTGCTTGGTGAGATTCACAGCTCTATAAGTGTGTCTGTGTGAATCCGCATTAATTACAGTATTATTCGTTGCAGATCACATTCAGTTGCACCATGAATTCACAATTAAATTCCTTCTTGCAGGGGAGTGTTCTTCAAATCCAAGGGCCCCATGGATTTAAGGGCAGCAAAGGGGTGGCGGTAAGATACTCTTGAAGGAATATTCATGTATCCTATTGGAGCAGTAAGTTTATATTCAAGTGAAAGTGACATGACTATCTTTGCCATCTGGCTTTCATTCAGGAGAGTTCAATACAGCTTTATCTTTCTCTACAAGGACAGTTGCATTTAGGTTGACAAATCCACACATGGCAAATAAATGATGGAAGAAAGTCGTGAATGACAAAAGTAAAAACATCAATGGCTGTAAGCTTAAAAACTACAATCGGAGATAAAAGCTTTAATAAAGCTATAAATATTCAAATATATCGAAAACAGACAGAAAGTAAACAGAAAAAAAGCAAAAAGTATAATGTGGTTGCTTCGTTTCAGGGTGAGCGTGGCCCACCAGGTTTTGATGGTGATAAAGGAGAAAAGGGCGAGGATGGTCCTCCTGGAGTCAAGGTGAAAATCATAAAGAACACAAATATCTTCCTCAAGACATTTAGAGACTGATATGATGGTGATTCAGTGGCAGACTAATACACAGCTCCACGGCAATAATAGTACCAGACATGATGGCATCTCTGTGACAATTAACAACTCGGCTGATGATTCAATTTATAATAAGCGGGACTGCATGTGTCATTTGAATTAAAATGAATCAGTGATATAGAACTGTTAAACTAACAAACTAACTAAAACCTTTAAAGGGCTTGAAGGGGGATGCAGGCACTAAGGGTGCATTGGGACGGTTTGGAGCTCGAGGACCTGTAGGCCAGAAGGTAAGTAGGATGTCATTTCAATATCTTAACTCTATACTGTTGAGCATCCGACACTTTATTACTACACTAAGATGTAGAAAATGTTTTCTTTTCTTCAGGGAGATCCAGGAGAGCCAGGCCTCAATGGAGTGATGGTGACCATTCATTTATTTTAATATACAACATTTTGGATGCAAAATTTAGTGTAGCTTGAGGAAATCTTATATAGTAATACACATGATGTGATTTAAGGGTCGCAATGGAGATCATGGAGTGGATGGAGCCAAAGGAGACAAAGGCGATATAGGACTGCAAGGCCAAAAGGGTGATCAGGTACGCTGAAAAACATTATATCATTTACAATGATCCTTTACCATTTTAATTTCTATATTTCATCTGTCATTTTCTTGTTGTATTTGCACGCAGGGTAATGCAGGAGAACCAGGCTTACCAGGTGAAAAAGGAGAGAAAGGAGAGAAGGTGGAGACAGTTATTATTTGTCGCAGTTGTTGTTCAACTTCAGCTAGTTTGTTTGTGTAATCACGCTCTGTTGTACTTTTTTGCTTTTCCAGGGCTTCAGAGGTTTACCTGGACGCATCGGGAGTCCAGGCCTGGATGGAGAAAAGGTTAGGCATTGATTTCATTTTTGTTAAACCAAAGAAGAGTTAAAAGTTATGTAAGAAATGTTGTAATCTAGATAATTCTGTGTACCTCACATGGGTGATGTGGTTTCTTTATAAACCAGGGAGATACGGGCTTAACCGGCATCCCTGGAACACCTGGACTGAATGGACACACGGGACGCAAGGTAAATATTCAAGTGTGCCCATATTGTACTTGTTTATTCCCCAAAACACATATGTTCATGTTATTTTTTTATGATGTTTATTTTAGGGTGACAAGGGATCAGCAGGGACGAATGGTTTGGACGGGGATCTGGGGGTGAAAGGGGAAAAGGTGAGCAAATTAAGCTTAAAATGAAACTTCATTAACACCACTGATTGTGTGTTTGTTGAGTTAAGTCCCATGATAAGGATAAGCCTTTCTGAGTTTTGTCATGTTTTAATGTGTAATTTTCCAAGAGTCTGAAAGGAGAGCACAGTATGTTTGTATATTCTACAAATGATAGAGCCATGGTGTGTTATCATACTGGCTTCATTCAGGGTGCAGCAGGTTTCCCAGGTTTCCCGGGCTTTAAGGGGTCAGCAGGGAGTCCGGGAAGGGATGGAGATGAGGGACCACCAGGATCACCAGGTCCCCGTGGAAACGATGGCCCAAAGGTTCAGTATGCCTGCTCCCCACGTACATTGAAGACATAATGGTATGCCTTCTACAGTGAGGTCTACAAGTCTGAGACCACTTTCGCATAGAAAAATGGTTTCAGACTTTCAGGCCGACCAACCGATTTTATGTTTATGGTGCAGTGATAAAACATTTAGATAATAATTATTATTACTTATTTTATTACTTATTATTGCACAACTCAGCACTTTAATTAAGTATAACCACCCAAGAAGAAGCCACTGAAGAAACACCTAGTTGCATAACAGCATTAAAAAGCTACTGAACTGTATCAGAGGCTACTGTATAAAGTATTGTATCAGTCCTGTGGGTGAGATATGTGTATATAAATTATATAAAGTCTGCTTTTGTGATTCATTATTAGTCTGTGGTTAAAAAAAAAATCAAACACTTATTTCATTAAACTGACAGACCTTTAGTGGTGTAGGACACAGCTGTTCAAACTAATTGAGAAGATTTCTCACAGACAGTCTCCCTCACAAATCCATTTATGTATATTTTAAATACAGAAATGGATCCTGCTTACAGAAAAAAACTGAGTGAACATGTGACAGAACACAAAGAAGAGAAAGATGAGCTGAGCTTGATTACAGTCATCATCATGTCTGTATCTGAGTGGCAGCATGCGCTCTGTATACTGGATACAGTAGAGACATGTCATTAATTAAAACACACACACACACACACACACACACATATATATATATATACAGGTTTATTTCCATCTGCAGCTTTCAAGTAATATCTTACTCAATTAGCTCCTTTAAACTACAATTACCAGACTCTTAATGTTGATGGACAGATTGGAAATATTTATTATAAAATTGGTCTGTCATTGATACATACTTATGTCGAGATGAGCTGCTATGGATATCTTTTTCTTGTTGATTGATAGAAAGATTTTTCAAAGCTCACGGTGTGTTCCCTCTGCGTGCCCTTGGATTTTGTCAAACAGGGGGAGAGGGGCAGAAGAGGCAGATCAAAGCCATGTCAGAGGGGAGCACCAGGGATACCAGGACAAAGAGGAAAGACTGTGAGAGTCATATCAGCATTTCAAAAACACACTTGGACAAAAAGCTGACTTGATTTCCACCAACTCCTCTAACACTTCACGATGTCGATGGCATGATTGAGGACAGCAAAAAGCCTTTGTCAGTGTACCACAAGTGCAGTGCAGACTGAATTTGCCAGCATCTCTTACAGCGGATGTTGTTTCTCTGGTAGAAGTTGTAAATGCAGCAGAAACAGAGCAATTTTTTCTTTTTTGCTCTGGTTAGTTGCCCACCTTTACCTGATAAATCCTCAACTATGTTCAACCAATAAGCTATGTTGCTTTGTCAGCCTGGTGTTTTTCCTGGTTGGGTTAGTCGCCACAATGTGAGTGAACCAAAACAGTCAAGGTATAAAAAACCGTGATAAAAAAACCAAGAGCCAGGAAACATTTCAAAGCTCCATACTACTATGGGGAATGCCACCACACATGATGATTTTACTACGTTACCCATTGTTGAAGTGAAAATCTTCACCAGAAAAGCTTTAATCTTCTCTAATTGTGCTGTTTTGTGAAGGGCATATATGGAGCTGGAGGAGCAAAGGGGGAGAAAGGAGAGCCTGGACTCTCAGTATGTGTTATCACCTAAAAAGCACACAGTAACACATATATATTGGAAATGTAAATACGGAATTGTCAAAACATCCAAGTGATTGCAATGTCTGTGAATCATGTATTCTCTGTCAAGGCTGCAGAGGTGAAGGAGCTAGTCACTCAGGAGGTGTCAGAAAAGTGCGGTAAGTGTGCGTTAGCGTTTCATTGCGTGACTATCTGCATGAATATCTTATCATAAATTTTGAGCCCCATACAATATGTGTGCTTATACTTTTCTGTGCATTTATCCAAGAATACATAAATGTGCCTGTAGGTGGGCCTGCATATTGTGCGTGTGTGTGCGTGGGTGCATGTGTACTAGTGTGGTTGTTTATTGTAGAGCTCCTGTGGCAGCAGCATGGCACCCGTGTGTGTTGTGCCATCTGTTATGTTCTCTCAGAGGAACACACACTGTGGTGCCAGCAACAGTAGAGCCATTCACAAACATGAGACTACCATTAAGTGGGACGACTCACCAAGAATCCACACTCTTGCAACATACTTAAGCGATGGCTCTGCCTATTGTCAAACTTTGTGCAGTAGTTTTTTGTTTTTTTTTACCCCCATTACACATTTGATGTCATAGCACGAAAAGCAAAGTTATAAATAATAAAGTTAATGATCCATTCAGCTACTTCAGCTGCAGTTCCCACTTTCACATTGTTAGGATTTGTTTAATGGGGCACTTAAATATAATGGGGCCATTGTTAATGTTATTAGTAAAACACGTGCTTGCTTGACTTTGACAAATTGTTATGTGTGAGAAAGTCTTATTGTACCAGTTTTTTGCAGATCTCACACAGGTCCAGGTTGTTTCTTGCGCAAGGTTCAAGTTTAGTGGTAATTTGCCTTTTCCTGTTCTGGCTACTAAATTATTTAAAACTCATTTCAAAATGTATTTGTTCTCAGTGATGCTTTTGATCCATTCATTAGTGATTTGTAGCCGTCTTTGCCGCTGTTTCATTTAAATATGTAGTTAAAATGGGTTTGAAAAGTGTTAAATATATAGCTCCACTTAGTTTTTATATATGCATTATTCCATGTGATCTGATATCAAATTTTAACAGCATAACAACAATAAAATGTAGGACGTGACAGAAACAATTAAAAACACTCTTCAGACAAGGTGTTAATGTGAGTCCAAATGTGTTTTTCATGTTTCTATCATTACAGGGTTGGAATACAAGTTCATGGTAAACACTGTGGATCCAGATGGAACAACCACAGTGACTGACACTAAACGTGAACCAGAGGGTGAAGCGATGTCTCGTGAAGGACCAGAAGAAGCAGGTGAACAAGTGGAAGAGGAAGAATTTGGAGACGAGGTGGAAAAAGTGACCACTCTTGATCCCGTGGTCTTCGGAGAAGAAGGGATGCTTCTAAACCACACTGGTAAAATGAACGATCATGCTTTAAGTGTTAGCAGGGTCCGAGCCCCTGGCCAAACACACAGATGCCAGGGATCATTTTCAAAATTGCCCAGTTGTCCCCTCAGCAGATTTATAGTGTGACCAAATGTGTGTGCCTACTGGTTACTAATGTTGTAATTATGTTTGACAGCTGGGATGCATTTTTCTAGTCCAAGTCAGTGACTTAGTTGTTATCAGGACACTATTATCACCAAAACCGTCCCATTTTTTAAGGATAAAAAACCTAGTTATTAGATTAAAACAGAGTGTGCTAATACAAAAATATAATTTGTATTGCATTTACTACTAACTGTCATTAAGCACTGCAGCTTTTACTTTTAAGAGCCATCTTAGCCATCTGCAGCATCTCTGTAGCCTAACCATAAGACCAAATGTTGACATATCTGCAACATTACAGGATACTCGTCAGAAATGTTTCCCTAGATGCTCCTTGAACATCAGCTCCTAAAGTTTTGCTGTTTTGGAAGCCATCAGCATCAATACATACCCAAAAGCAACCATAAAGTTAAATAAAAGGTCATCCTGTGGCATGAAAGCACAAAAGAGACTCATTAGTGAGCTCCACCCTCCAGGCAAGAATATCTTTCTGCATTTCAAATAATCGTCAGTCAGGCCTCAGCTCGATATACCCAGAAAAGCGAATCAAAGAGTGAGTCTGCCATTGCCCGTCATTGAAGTCAGCGTATTCATTCATTAAGTACAGTCATTTGAAAGCATCATTCATGTGCACAGCGGACCACAGTTCCAGTATTTATTTTGGAGACTTAAACTTTCAGAAGCCTCTGCACTGCTCTTAATCTTTCGTGGCTCCAAGAGGCAAGAAATATGCTGTATTGCATCACGGCACAAAAAGAAAGATGCAAGTGTTCTTTCAGCACATACTTAATTCATCCAAACTCTTCAGACAGTTTATTGTGTCAGAGCAGAAAAGTCGGGGGGTCAAAAGGGATTAAAGCTGGGATGCTCTCAGGCTCAGTTAAGCTTTTTCTCTGATAACTTAACATCCAGAGAACCAATGGCTAAAATCCTTTGTTTAGTTCAAATGCAATCCAGGTATAAAAGGCACATCAAAAAAATTGGCTTTAAAGTAGATCAAAACATCCAATTTTAAACTTAAACTTAAACTTTATTTATTTATATAGCACTTTTCATGCATATGAAAATGCAACCCAATGTGCATCACAGAATAAAATAACAAACAACATATAAAACATACAACAACATTTTGACCATTAATGAAGCATAAAATATTTACATCGTGTTAGCATACCAAGTGTTGGTCCTTCTGGGTCCACGATGGCTGAATCCATAAATCTATAAAACTTCTCATTAGTTTTGTTTCTGGCTTCAGATTCTCTTGAGGAGAGGACTATGGTGTGGGGACTGAGAAAGAAAAGAAGAGTATTTGGAACAAACACTGCTGGTGAGTGGCAAAGACAACTGATTTCCTCCCTGTCTTTCTTCCTCCTCTCTTCTTTCCTCCATGATTACTTGCTCTGTATATCAAACCTTCTATTTTTTTCTGTCTCCCTTCATATTTCATGTTTCATCTATGAGTAATGAGTCGATTATTAAGAGCACAAGGTGTGAGAGAATGAAGAGATGCCTGCCAGTGCTAAGTTTTATGAGGCAGTTTAAAAACAAAAACACGAAGTTAAATAGCAGATCTTAGGTATAAGAGAAAACGGGATGAGCTTTTATTTGCGTCACAATCGATGACTATAAGTTAATAGAAAGCAGCTGCTCAGCTGATGTTTGCTCATTCACATCCAAAAGCTGCACTTTTGGAAAATTGCATGAATCTGCAGCATCCTATTTTGTAGGACAGCTTCAACTTTTTTATCATTATTGTTTTTCCCTCACTTCCTTTTTTCGTCTCACATGCAGTTTCAGTGACAGAGCGCTGCCTGGAGCCCATGTCAGAAGGGACCTGCTCAGACTATGCTCTGCTCTGGTACTTCCACCCTCGCTCAGGAGATTGCAGGCCATTTGTATACGGGGGCTGTGGTGGCAACCGAAACAGATTCTCCTCAAGACAAGAGTGCCAGAGTTGGTGTGGGATGGAGAGGAGAGGTACATGACATAAACCTTATATAAGAGTAAATCTGATTCAATCTTTTATGAGTGCATGTGGGAATTCTCTAAATATAAAAAAGGCCACTAAAAGATAATATTCTCTTCACACTCAGGCTCTGAACCCTGGAGATGAGGCCAACAAACCCAGGCCAGATGTTACTTTTTGTACATAATTGTGTAAAATGTTTTTACTATGTATTTTATATTTCTTCTATTTATAGATTTTTAAAGCTGATTCTAGATTTAGCATATGAACAAATAGTTGAAAATCAGAATGTGAATGTGATGTCATTCTTTTATTTTTTAACTAGACTGACATTAGACTGAGTTTTTGAATGTCAAAAGGGATTAAATCCGTCTCCTGTGTCGTTCCAGCCCACATTTTTCGGCAGTATCTCTCTTTATCTCTTCATGAAGAATGTTTCTTATGTTCTGTCAATTGTTGTGCATCCTGTGTGGTGCGAAAAAATAAGAAGCTGGTGGCTGATTGCCTGCTGCCACCTCCAACACTACATATGTTGCTTTGGCAGGGGGTGTTATGGGTCAGGCTGGGAGCCAGATGAAGAGGCCAACAGGGGCCCGGTGAGGGAGATCACGCAGGGACTGATTTCAGGACTCTCCGTCAGACCAACGCAGCAGTGGCAGGGGATTCCTGCGTGGGCAGGGATTCCTGTGGGGGCAACTCGCATTTTTATTTAATTTTTTATTTTTTGGCAGTTTGACACACAAAAATACACGACACAACTTAAATCACCAGCTTTTCATTGGTCGATCTTTTGAGCAGGATTCCGTAATGTTTGCTTGTTTTTCCAGGCTGAATTCACATGCCAACGTTCAGTGTTTTAATTTAGCATCTTTGGTGCATCGTGCTGCACCATCTCTGCTACCAGGGTTCTTATGTTCAAGTCAGTTCGCTCAAAAGGGCGCTCACTGACGTAAGTCAATATTGAAAGCAAAATTTATATTACCTCCAGGTGACACACGAGACTTTCACTGACAAGCTCTCCAGGATTCCTTCATATTAGTTGTGATTCAGCTCTGTAATGTAATGTAATCTTTATATCTTGAGTCTAAACATTAGAAGAAACATAAGAACTATTGGCTAGTTGGTGGACAGTGCAGCCCTGAATGACTTTGATGATTTTTCCACTAGAAGGTTTTCATTAGTGACAGCAAAGCGACACATCTCTGTATCAAGAAAGAAGTGAAAGTGCCTCAGGCTTTTCTGTTGCTTGTTAAAAATGACTTATTAAAAATAAAACTTAATACCAGACTGAAGCAGAATGTACAGTGTGGCTGGTACACCTTTGCACCTTGGCTGAGCACAAGGCCTTAATGCAGAGAAGGAGATAAGATTCAAGGGAATAACAACAATCTAGCAAGATTAAAGAGATTTTTTTTTTTTTTTTTTTCCATTGAAGTTGGGAAGGGTCAATTCCATTTTGGAGATCAGCTGCTGAGTGGAGGAAGGAGTGGGAGGACATCTCATTGCACAGTGTGTCACAGACTGTGATTACCCCAGCTGGGAGGAATTGCAGTCATATTAATCCTACAATAAAGTTGCTCATTAGAGCTTGACCCAACACCCTTTGATCCTCACAGGCCTTCCCTGCTCTTTGTTCATCTTGAAGTGGCACTGCACAGCACTGCGGGTGGTTTCTGCGCTGCGTGTTTCATGTGCCCTCACAGTTTTAATTAAAACACGATCTTCTCCAGACATGTCAGCCATCTTTCCATGTTTTAGAAATCAAGTAACCATATATCCAGCGTGCGAATCTCAGATGCAGCCCACTATTATCAAGCCATTTTCTGCTGGGTCATTCACAAAATTGAACTTCAAAGAAAATAAATAATCATCTCTGCATCAGTGGATGTCAGTGGAAGAATCAAATGGGAAAATCTCAGTGGATGTTGAAACCAGATACTGATAGAAGTTTCAATACATTAAGACCCCCTGTGATATTTTAAAGGGGTCGTTGCTTTGTTAAGAAACGAATGTACATTTAAATAGCATAGTTTTTAAATGTCCATTGGTAGGTAACTCCTTATGACCTTCATCATAAGGAGCTATCTTTGATCAGCTTATGTCCTTTAACAATGAAACTTCAAGAACATCTAAAATAAATTACAAAAATTGGGGACATTCTGGTTTACCAGGATGCTGAAAAGCTAACCCATGCATCTGTTACTTCCAGGCTGGATTACTGCAATTCCTGATTGTCAGGCTGGAAAAGAAATGACATTTCTCCATTTGTGGTTCGTCAAGTAGAAATAAAGGAAAAGCCTTCAGGTGTCCGGCTCCTTTCCCGTGGAACATTTTTTTTCTAAATTAAATCCTGGGGACAACTCTCACCATTTTGAGAGTAGCCTTAAATTTAAAACTTGTGAAGACTCCTTTTGCTTTCTGCAGGTAAATCTCCCCCTGCAGCTGCAGTCTGGATCTGTGAATCATGATCCCGCTCTGCACCCACTGCTACAATTGTTATTGTTCTCATTATTATCGGTCTTATTAGAATTGCCATATTACTATATCCCATTTAATCTTTATTGCTATTATAAATCTTTATGTGGATCCTTTTTAATTCTTCACTTCTTGTATTTGCGTTTAAAGTGTTGGATGGAGCTGTCCATGGTCCTGAATGTGAGTCCTGCTAAGACACCTCTGAATGGTGAGCAGATTGTTGGTTTAAGGGGTAAATAAATCGACATGGAAACTACAAAGTGTCAGGCTGAATGAAAAGTGAAAGTTCCTCCTGAATGTCTGTGTTCGTGATGCCCCAGCAGGTCACACTTAAAATACCAACTTTTTTTTTTTTTGCCACTACATCACTGCATCATAGCCAATGGCAGTTCATAGCAAAGCAACATGTCAACGGGATGACGTCGTTGCTGGCGTAGGGCTGCAGTTTGATGGCTCCTACTAAATGGATGAGGGAGACACTGATGGTCAGACGGGGCGCGCTGCTGACCTCCACACTCTGTTAGTTCATCAGGACTTCTGATCAGAGTTTCACTCCTCGGAAATTTTTTCTTCTTTAGTTATTTTTTGCAGGGGTTCGTGTTGATTGGCCTCTCTGACTTTTTTTTTATTATAGAACACGAGTGGTAAGTTGGATTAAATATATTTCTTACCAATGTGCATTTACTCATTCATTAATGGCCCACTTTTCTGAACTGACGTTTATTTTGATGTAAATCGAAAGATGGCAGTGCTTGTTGGAGCATTTTAAAGAATAACTTTACACTTTATTTCAGGAGCCACTTCATTGTCATTCTGCTCTTTGTCAGAATGAGAATCACTTGCTGTACAAACTCAGATCTAAAAGAAAAGCTGAGTAGTTTGAAGGAAACATGTTTCTTCCTCCTTTCTTTGCTCCCAGACGAAGCAGCATGCTGTCGTCCCTGAAGACCCTGCTGCTGCTCTTGGTCCTCTGCACGCCGACCTCCGGCTTGTGTCTCCGCCTCTACCAGAGCCGCTCCGACCTCCTGTGCGATGACGACCAGGTGCCGATCGGGCTGCGGAGCGACGAAGACGAGCCGGGCTTCTCCCCGGTGGACGGCTTGGGGTCGCTGCTGCAGTCCGCCGACTATCTCACCTCCTCCTCCGCCGAGTCCAGCCGAGAAAAAAGGACCTCAACTCCAGCAAACTATCGCTTCGTGAGTAGGACGAAGCTCAGAGGGCAGATGGTCCGCAACAGCAGCAAAGGGGACCGGAGGAGCAGACTGACCCTGTCCCTGGACGTCCCGACCAACATCATGAACGTCCTGTTTGACGTGGCCAAGGCCAAGACCCTGAGAGCCAAAGCGGCGGAGAACGCGCGTCTCCTGGCGCAGATCGGACGGAGAAAGTGAACATGTTGGACTACCTTCATTTACCAGACAGCCATGACCAGTGAATTACTTCTTATTCACTTTTAAAGTAATCGTGTTGATTTGTTTCTCCAGGGAAACGGTGTTTTCTCTGAATTACCCGCTCATATTTCAGGTAAAATAAGCGTTCCTTATATCGCGATAACTTAATAGCTCTCGTGTGAAAGGTCTTTAGGATTAAAATATCTCTTCCTTTTTGCTTTTTTTAGCAGGAGAAAAACTCTATTAAAGGCCAATAAACGATGCAAACTAATGAAATTTTGTGTCTAGAAGTTGGATGATGTATATTGATTTTTTTTTTGTGTTAGGAATAATCAAAATTTGATTGAGAAATATACTTGACTAGAAGTGTCACATTTACGAAGCCATTAATACTACTGATATATATTTCCAACGTTTTATTTATGGTGCATCTTGTCTAAGAGTAGTCCAGCGTTGCAGATTTGTAGATTTTTAACAGTGTCAGTATCTTGAATCAAGACAGAATAAGGTCAAGAGCAATAAGGACAAAGTCATTTCACTTGAATGAAGATGACTGATGATTTCAGCCCAGACGAGACGAGATGTGCAGTTTTGTATTGGAAACAAGTCAAATGATCTCACACTGGCAGATTCCTTTCAAGACTATTGTTGCCATTACTGCTTTATAATTATTGTTAGACTCAAGATGTGCATTGGCTGTAATGAAGCAGGCACTGATGTCTGAGAAGATAAACCCTTGAATTCCAGTAAAATGAATTCTTAATTCCCCCCAGAGTCATTACATTTTCAATCTTAGCCTAAACAGGAGGAAGAAGAGGAACAGCTGTGATGATCAGTTCTTACATCCTCAGCAGAAGACCAATGAAATGTTTAGTGTTTCTGTTGCATAATCATTCCATTTAGTTTCATATTGGTTTTGGTTTTTTTTTCGCTCTTTGCGACTTTGTCGTTCATAAGTTCACATGGGAGCTTGTAACTATTCCAGATTCTAGTCTGCAACCTAGAGAGTGGCAGACCATAACACAGAGCACTGACGACACTGAGCTAATGTACAAACCAACTACAGAGTCATGAAAAACAGTAAAATGCAGATGCATGGGAATGTATGTGTTCATCAGATGTCTGTTATTTTTATACTCTGAATAAAGGATTATTTTTCCTCAAATAAAGCATATGTAACTAACATACATGTGCCTTCTTTGTATTCAGCATTATAAACAGTGGTATCCATAAAATATTCCAATAAGTTATTAAGCTTTTATTATTTCATTATCTGTCATCCCCTATTATCAACTGAGATCATCTTATCATACATTAAATATCACTGTATGTATCCACCAAATAGTAACAGCTAACTGCAGAGATGCAAATCCTTCTTTAAGGCATAACCTGACAAATACACTGTGAAGTGTTGCCATTGCATACTTTTCCCACCAGAGGGAACTACAAAGTTAATTTGTAATTTACAAAATAGACTTGATAGTATATTATATAACTTGGTCACCATTCCTTAATCGTCGAATATAATTCTTGTTTGTTAATGTTAAACAAAATGACCAGTGACCCATCCTGTACTTTTTGGAAAAACCTCTAAAAAATCAGGCTAAAGCAGATTTTGGGTGTTGGACTCGAAGGGGTCACCTGCCGCAGACAAGTGACCAATGTCGCCATCCTGCGGTCATCTGAAACCAGTACACCGGACTCAGAGCTGCAGGTGTCCGGTTAGACTAGAGGTCAGCACCCCGCAGCTCCGGAGCCTCGTTCGGCTCTTTCATCCATCTGCTGTGGCTCTGCGTGGTTTGAGAGATTAATGAGACTAAATAATGGATATTTAATTTCAACACATTTTATTTTGTGCACCTAACTTTGTCTATGCAATAGTCACGATTCTGGAGCTTTAGGGGATCTTTTAACATTGAAAAAACATTTTAAAAATATTTTGTCTATCAGAATATGCGTCGCACCTTGTTTGCGTCACCTGTTGGCGACAGGGTGGTGACTTATTTTGAGCTCTCGACCGCCGGTAAGCTAACCACGGACACATCCCAAAAAACAAACAAACAAACAAACAAAAAAGTTTCTGAGGAAATAAAATTTAGTTCTTTTATTTCATAAATGCAACAAACTACAGCTCTTATATACACAGCATAAGTGTAATGAAACTATACATGCAGTTGTTAAATATGATTTGGAGCTCCAGGTGGCTGACTCCTTAGTTAGACAATTCACCTTGTTCCTGTGTGAAAAAATGTCAGAACGTGAATCTCACTTTTTTTAGTCTTTTTAAAAAATAGTTTTCAGTCTCTTTTTGAGCTGCAGAATAGTGCTTCTTATGTTGAGGCGGTTTATTCATCCTGTTGGCTTTTGACTAAAGACGGATTTATAGTGGCCCCGTTTAGCTTAATTACACGAATCGGATGAAATAATGTTTTAATTGTTTTCAGTCTTCATGGAAGCTTTTTCTGTAAGTTTATGGGTAAATGAATTGTGCAGCAGCAGCGCCCTCTCCCGGTCGTGACGCTTCTGACGTAATTTCCGGCGACGTGTTCGTTCGAGCCGGAAGTCCGTTTTCATTTTAGCTACGTGGAAGTAGCTTCTCGTCTGACCGAGGCTGAGAGCATCTTTTAGCCTCATCTGGAAGCTTCAAGCCAAAAACAATGATTAAAAAATTTGACAAGAAGGACGAGGAGTCTGGTAAGATTGTAAAAGTAGTTATTTTCTCACCATGAATCACGAAAAAACTTTGAAAAATGAGCGTTGTTGGAGTGAAAATATTTTTTCGCTTTGGGAGCTAACGCGGTGCTAGCTTGTGAGCTTACCAGCTAAAGAAAGCTAAATGTGAATACAAACAAACTTTGCTGTTTTTATTTGTGTCTGTAAATGCAGTTACATCCTTGGGCTATAGTTGCAATTATTAATTAAAAATTAAATTATTATATTAACAAAAATTAATTATTGACTTGTGAACAGCGGACTGTTGATGTTTACCCTTAGTTAGCAGGCAGTATTAGCATTGCAAGCTCGCCTGTCAGCTGGATATTATGATGTCTACTGATACAGATTTGTCTGCTCTGACATTAAGCATAGCCCGTATTTATACTATTCATTGCATTGATAGGACATTGGTTAATTTTTTTAAACACCTGGCATCTCTGTTTTGACATTTAGGAAGTGGGTCCAACCCTTTCCAACACCTGGAGAAAAGTGCCGTGCTGCAGGAGGTACAGTTTTGCACATATTTGAAACAAACACTTGTCAAAGTTATATATTAACCAATGAAATTAAATAAAACTCAACTTAATCGTAGGCGCGAATTTTCAATGAGACACCCATCAACCCAAGGAGATGTCTCCATATTCTCACCAAGATTATCTACCTCCTTAACCAGGTAAGAACAGGTGATTGACAAAATAAGGTAAAATAAGTGTTATTGGTGTGTGTTGACTTGATATCCACCTATGTACATGAATATCTTACTGTCTCTCACTTTTTTGTTTTTGTTCATGTAGGGAGAGCATTTTGGGACCACAGAGGCCACTGAGGCTTTCTTTGCTATGACCAGACTCTTTCAGTCCAATGATGTAAGATAATGCTGATTTATCTTAAATGTTTGATTCAATATTTTAGCTCAAACAGTTTAACATAAATCTGTTATGGTAAAATAAAAATTTCATAAAGTTTATACTCTCTTTCCATCTCAGCAAACCCTGAGGAGGATGTGTTACCTTACCATCAAAGAGATGGCCAACATCTCTGAGGATGTCATCATTGTCACCAGCAGGTTTGTACCATGACTTGATTATGGCTTTTAGTATTACATGCATACAGATATTGATTATCTTTAAGTAAGTGAAAGGAAGGTGCCCTGAAATAGTTTATACACATCTGGTATTTAGTACAGCTGTTATCAACCTGCTTATCTAGACTGACAGAGCTGGATAGAAACATTCGATTTTTCTTTTGTTGGTATGAAATCTGATGATGAGATATGACACAAAGTCACATTGTCTTACCTATCTTTGTGTTTTATTTTAAAGCCTGACCAAGGACATGACAGGAAAGGAGGATGTCTACCGAGGACCTGCTATCAGAGCCCTCTGCAGGATTACAGATGTGAGTATTGTTTAGTCCTTCACCTTTTGCTTTATTTGTTCCTTCAGTTTTCCTTTTACTTTCCCTCAACTGTGCTAGTTTAATGCATTATAATTAAGAAATGAATTGTTTTTTCCCTTGTCTTCTCCATAGACCACCATGCTGCAGGCTATTGAGCGATACATGAAGCAGGCTATTGTTGACAAGGTGCCCAGTGTGTCCAGTTCTGCTCTGGTATCCTCATTGGTGAGATGTGAAACACTATCATCATTTAAGATCCATATTTTTTTAATAGGATCCTAATTCCATGTCATGTTCTGCTGTTGGTGATGAGTTTCTAGATGGTTAATATTAATTTATATGAACTGAAATTGTATGCCAATGTCTCATTGCAAGAGATCTTTTCTGTTGGTATGTTAACAGCACATGGTGAAGATGAGCTACGATGTGGTAAAGCGCTGGGTGAATGAAGCCCAGGAAGCTGCTTCCAGTGACAATATCATGGTCCAGGTGGGTAAGACAAACACAATGGCAATTCAAATTTTATTGTAGGTGTATTATTTATGTAAACACGTATGATGGGTCAGATTATTGATCACTGTTGTCTCATGTTTTCTAGTACCATGCCCTGGGCCTGTTGTATCACCTCAGGAAGAATGACCGTCTCGCTGTCACAAAGATGCTCAACAAGTTCACCAAGTCTGGTCTCAAGTCTCCTTTTGCTTATTGTATGCTCATCCGGATTGCCAGCAAACTCCTGGACGAGACAGAAGGAGGGTGAGTAGACCTGCAGTGGTTCAGCACACCTGAATACTTATATGGAAAAAGCTGAGTTATTTGTTGCTACTTATTCTATCTTTGAGGCTGTTGACAGTCTTTGTGTTCTATCATCATGCTTCCAGTCATGACAGCCCCCTGTTTGACTTTATTGAGAGCTGCCTGAGAAACAAGAATGAGATGGTGGTGTATGAGGCTGCTTCAGCCATTGTCCATATGCCCAACTGTACTGCCAGAGAGCTGGCCCCTGCTGTGTCGGGTCAGTAGTTAACTCATCTCTCATTCACACAGTTTTTCCACTTATTTCACTCAATCTTTCTGTGTAACAGCATAACTCATATTTCTGTCATATTGTTCGCATTGTTTGTTCAAATTTTAAATTGTAAATGTGTGTGTCTTCCAGTGCTGCAGCTCTTCTGCAGTTCTCCCAAAGCTGCCTTAAGATATGCTGCAGTGAGGACCCTTAACAAGGTACAGCTTTACAGTCTGTCCTTCCTCTAGATGGATTGTTTGAAAAATTTAATGTGTTTTTGTACATATTTACTATCAAGGTTTTGACATGTGGCTCTAAGTCCTTCATTATTTCTCAGCTGGATGCATAAGGCATGACCTTTGCTGGCAGCACACCTTTTAGATTAATACTTGCAAGAGCTATACTGACATTTCCTTTGTGTCCACCAGGTGGCAATGAAGCATCCTTCAGCTGTGACAGCCTGTAATCTGGACCTGGAGAACCTGATCACTGACTCGAACCGTAGCATTGCAACACTGGCCATCACCACTTTGCTTAAGACGGGCAGTGAGAGCAGCGTGGACCGACTCATGAAGCAGATCTCCTCCTTTGTCTCTGAGATCTCAGACGAGTTCAAGGTCAGACATATTTTTTGTGCTCGTTTTATCCTGCACAAATTAAATCAGAATCCAAACACAGATAGCAGGTCTCTATCAGATCTGAGTTGAGTTATTTTACCCGCTGCATGTCCACCAGTGCTATTTTTTTTATCCCTCAGGATTTTAGACTCTGCAACCACAAAAGATTGATTTCTAAGACAAATTTGTACTTTGCTTTGTCTTTCTTTTATTTTGTGTAGTACTATCTGTTGTCCTCAATATGTCCCTTAACTTCAGGTGGTGGTGGTGCAAGCCATCAGCGCTCTGTGTCAGAAGTATCCCAGGAAGCACAGCGTCATGATGAACTTCTTGTCCAACATGCTCAGAGATGATGTAAGTGGCCTCTTCCTATCATTCACATTTGTCTCTGCTGTGTAGGAGCTTCACTGATAATATTTACCTATAAAACCTGCTATAAATTCTTTTTTTACATGTTTCGCAGAATATTTAGTTTAACTTAAGGCCTATAGTTGTGTTTTAAGTTGAGCACAGGCCTCAAAGGGACCCCTTGTGTCGCTGCAGGGTGGTTTCGAGTACAAGCGTGCTATTGTGGATTGCATTATCAGCATCATTGAGGAAAACCCAGAGAGCAAAGAGACGGGCTTGGCTCACCTGTGCGAGTTCATTGAGGACTGCGAACACACAGTTTTAGCCACCAAGATCCTGCACCTCCTCGGCAAAGAGGGCCCACGCACCCCACAGCCCTCCAAATACATCCGCTTCATCTTCAACCGCGTGGTGCTGGAGAGCGAGGCTGTTCGTGCAGGTGAGACTATGTGCATCTCAAGTGTTTTGTTCTGAGACTGGTTGTTTAACATCCACATCAAAGGTTGCCTCTTTTAAGAAACATTTATTTACTACACAAGCAGTTTACCAGACGGCATTTTCTCATGACATTATGTAACAAGTTAAATAATGTATGTTTCTCCTCCCGCCCACAGCTGCTGTCAGCGCTTTGGCTAAATTTGGAGCTCAGAATGATGATCTGCTGCCAAGTGTCCTGGTTCTCATGCAGAGGTATTTCATGTTTGACTACATTCCTGTAAAAACACTGTATTTTCTGCCATTGTGGCCCTGTGATATTTAGACTATCTCACTCTGTAGAAGCCTTAAATTGCTCCTCAAGTGAATTTGTACATACTTAATATTGCCAATAGATAAAAATGTGTGATATATACATTGTACATTGGTGAACGTGGGGGTGTGTCTGTTCTTACAGGTGCATGATGGACAGTGATGATGAGGTGCGTGACAGAGCTACTTTCTACATGAATGTGCTACAGCAGAAGCAGAAGGCTCTGAATGCTGCTTACATCTTCAACGGTGAGCTGTATATGGTTAGAGGACTTTGATTTGGCTCCTGTAATGCACAGCACAGGGCAGAAACCTGAGCAAGTGAAGCATAAATGTTATTTCTTCTGTGTCCCTCTCAGGTCTGTCTGTCTCCATCCCCGGCCTGGAGAAGTCCCTCCATCAGTACACTTTGGAGCCTTCAGAGAAACCTTTCGACATGAAGACTGTCCCCTTGGCCACCACACCAATCACAGAGCAGAAGACAGGTACTGAGAGGTTTTTGTGGCCAGGAATCAAAATTAAGCATGTCAGTGTGTCTGTTGGATTTCTTTGTTGAATTTTGCGTTCCCCTCAGAAATCGCCCCTGTTGCTACCAGCAAGCTGCCAGAAAAGTTGGCCCCATCACGCCAGGACATTTATCAGGGTATGACTTTAAATATATCAAATGATTCAAGACATGCGTGATACATTTGGAGGCCGATGTTGGTCTTTGAACACATTACAGCAGCTTGACTAGATATAATGAATAAAGGGCCAGCCTTGTCTTAGTTTTAATATGTCTCTGCATTTCATCCCTTTGACAGAACAACTGGCATCCATCCCAGAGTTCCAGGGTCTCGGCCCGCTCTTCAAGTCTTCTGAGCCGGTGCAGCTGACGGAGGCTGAGACAGAATATGTGGTGCGCTGCGTCAAACACACGTTTGCCAGGCACATGGTGTTCCAGTTCGACTGCACAAACACGCTGAACGACCAGCTCTTGCAGAAGGTACGAGCAGTGTTTTAAAATAATTTTTATTTCATTCATTTCTTTTAAACACGAATGTGACCGTAACCTGTGGCACTTTATGTCAGGTCATAGTGCAGATGGAGCCATCAGAAGCCTACGAGGTGATACACTACATCCCTGCAGCCAGTCTCCCCTACAGTCAGCCCGGTTCCTGCTACACTCTGGTGCGACTGCCTGATGACGACCCCACTGCCGGTAAGACCACTGGGGCATCATGGGGCATGATAGTAACACCAGAACAGGTAGTTCAACGGCACGTGTGTTTCTGAATAAGTGAAGTGAGGTAATAGTTGTGGATGTGTCCCCTCTGTCCACAGTATCCTGCACATTCAGCTGCACTATGAAGTACCTTGTCAGAGACTGCGACCCAAACACAGGAGAGCCTGACGACGACGGTTATGATGATGAATATGTGGTACGTGACTGCAGCACCTCTAAAGTCTGTCATATGGAGCTCTGACTATTTTCACCAATTTAAACAATATTACCTCCTTCTTTTTCTCCTCGGCCATATTCATTTCTGTCCTTATCTTTTGATCTAATTTTGCTATCTTCTGCTCCTCTTCAGCTGGAGGATCTGGAGGTGACAGTGGCAGACCACATCCAAAAGGTTTTGAAACCAAACTTTGGGGCAGCGTGGGAGGAAGTGGGAGATGAATTTGAGAAGGAAGAAACCTTTGCCCTGGCGTCTGTACGGACCCTGGACGGTACGTAGAAGTCTGAAGATTAGGCTAAAATCATCAACACACCTAATGAGGAAAAGGACTAAGTGATATTTCTTGTAGAAGCTACAGTTTTCATTATTTTTTGTGTTCTTATGTGACTAATGTGTGGTTTTCATGTACAGAGGCGGTGGGTAACATCATCAGCTTCCTGGGAATGCAGCCATGTGAGCGCTCTGACAAAGTTCCTGAAAACAAGAACTCTCATGTCCTCTTCCTTGCTGGTGGGTGTCGGGACAGTCCCTCTTTAATTTTAAAAGGCTCTTTTTTCCTATCACCATGACTACAAATAGCAGATTTCTATTCTAACCTCCCTCCCTCTTCTCTTAGGTGTGTTTCGCGGCGGCCATGACGTGCTTGTTCGAGCCCGCCTGGCATTGGCAGACGGCGTCACCATGCAGGTGACGGTTCGCAGCGGTGAGGAGACAGTCGTCGACGTCATCCTGGCTTCTGTGGGCTAAAACGATCACAGCACAGCTTTGTGCTAACTCGGCAAGAACTTTATCTCGGCACGGCAAACTATCTGTAATGTCACTTTTTTTCAGGGCTCTAAATTACACGTGTAATATTCCTGTTCCATTCAACCTGAAAAAGAACATAAATGTTTTATTATTTCTAGCATATAAAAAGAACTCTGTTTTTGCTGTTTTCTTTGTACTGTCTGCTTCTCTTCAGCCTTCAAATTAAGAGTTTCCTTCTGTCAAATTGATAATAAAGTCCAGACTGTCAAAAGAAACCAAGTTTAATTTGTCTACCAACCAAGTTTGTTTGTTCTTTTTTTTACAAAACTAGTTTTACTTGAAGAAAAGTCTACGTTTATTTTCTCATTAATATCGCAAAAAATTTAGAAAATGATATCAAAATTCATTCAGAATGCACCAATTTGGAACAAACAGAAAACACCCACCAATAATTTACACAACCAACCTGAAGTCACAGTATCATGCGTCCTTGGAAGGATTTAGAACTGAACACTTGAAACAGGATAGTCATGCAGTCGATTCAATACAATTGATCTTTTTTTTTTAAGCTCAGATTTTCTGTCTTCTCTAACAGTACCTGACATCAGCTGGCTTGATGCTGGTAAATTAACTTTAGTTTAAAACAGTTTTCTCTCTGTTAAATCAGGATATTACATCTGATCATTGATCACTTATATATCCTCAGCTCGAAAGGGTTTCAGCGTCTTACTTGAATGTGGGCACTGCTGTTCCTGTCAGAACGAGTGGATGAAATTGAAGTATGCGTTGAGGAAGCCGGTGGGATCCTCCAGCTGAGGGTAGTGACAGATGTGTTCGTCTAAAATGGTCACTGTGGACCTCTGGACCAGCTGCCTGCAGAGACAAGATACAAGTTTTACATTAACAAAAGGCCCAAAAGCAAAGCTCACCTTTAGTGAACATTTGCTCAAAAGTTATTTAAATGTAATCTTTAACGAATGTTCCCAGAACAGTTATAAAGGATGCTCAAATGCAGCTTTTACTTTCCTGAAACATTTTTTATCCTTTCAGGAAAGGTCCTGGAATTGATCTGAAGGTTATTAAAATGCATCTTTTAGTGAACATCCCTTACAGACTGTAAAGCCAGCCCTGGACTAGCTGCTGCTTCTGCATTTATGATAACTGACAGTCAAATAGGATTGATTTTTTTTTGTTTGTTTGTTTTTTACATTTGTTCTCAATCAAATTCAATGAACAGTGAACAGCAGGAGATAAACAACAGGGGGGATACTCACTGGTAACGATGGATAAACTGAGGATGAGGATTCACCGGGTCCAAAGGTCCATAGATCATGTGCACTGCAAAACAAAGTGGAGCTGGAGAAACACTGGGACTGCTTATGTCAGCATGTTCACAATAATATTAGCAACACGTTTTTCCAGTGATACATTTGGCCTTGTAGTCCGACTAGCAAGAAGCTCCTCACAGCGTAAGCAGCTTAGCATACCAAGGCTTCTGGCCGAGGCTGATGGGTCAATACACCTCAAAGCAGTGTTTGGCCTAAAAGTATTACAACACACAGACAGACAAGCCGATGTCTGACGCAACTTACATGGGACAAAGGTGGATGTGAGCGCACCCACCCACCGCTCTCTGTGTTTCAATCTCTGGTTGATGTATTGGAGGATACTGATGAAGAGAACGAGGGAAAAGGTGAGTGAACACGTGGGGGGGGCGGTGCAGAGTGATAAAAATTAACACAAAGCAACCAAAGACAAACACACACCTGTCCAAAACTAGGTTGCCATCATTGTAGCGCAAACCCGTCCACATGTCCCAGAACTCGGCGTCTGTGGGCTGCGTGTACGGACCGAACACCTCGCTGAGCCTGCCAGCCAAAAGGAAACCAACTTCAAACACTGGTGCGTTTCTGTCACTATAGATGCCCCCCCCACCCTTAACCCACCCCATTTCACTTACCCCTTCTGGAAGATCATATAGTTGGTGAGACGTGTCAGGAGCGGAGCCAGAAAAGTAGAGTCCTTCAGAAGCTTTCAGAGACAAAAACAAACATCTTCCTCTGAATTCCGACACTCTCATCATCATCTTCTTCTAAAGTCTTTACTCCGAGCGTGACTGTGCTGAAAAGTAGGTGGAAGACAAAGGTGACTCACCATCTGCAGCAGCCGTGGGTGGTGCGTTTCTGGGAATAATCCTGTTGGAAATAGAAAAGTCAGCACTGCCTGTGACCTTCACAGCAGAATGATCAGTATTTCAGGAATTGGTGCAGAAAAGCTGCAAAGAAGACAAGAGCACGCTGTACCTCCGTTAGAAAGACACAGGCTGTTGAGGGTCAGGTGACCGGTGCGGTTTTGGTCACTCCTGGCGGGAAAGAGAAAAACAAACCCAAACAGAAGCATCCCATCATTCACCCTGTTTAAAATATCTGCAAAGGTGCGTTGGCACACACACACACACACACACACACACCTGTAGAGCAGCTCCAGGGCCACGGTGTCTCCGTAGTCGTGGGACACCAGGTTGACCCGCTGGTGGCTCAGACCCAGATGGGCCACCAGGGCCTCCACCACACTGGCCTGCTCAAAGATGGAGTACCTGTGTGGTCGCTGCGGTCGACACGCATCAGAGCAGCACGCGGGACACATAAGAAACTTGTTTTAGCTAATTAGCTAATCAATGAAAAGAAACAATTCTCATAGTTACAGATCCAGAAGGGAAAAGTATATTCTCTTTGATGGGCTGTATAAAAAAACAAACAAACAAACAAACAAACAAAAAAAACTAAAACAAAATTTTACTCACTGGTTTGTCACTAAAGCCAAACCCCAGAAAGTCCAGAGCAATGACACGATGGAAACGCTGCGTGAGCAGCTCCCAGATCTGTGGGGGGGGGCACACAAATTCAATTGGCTGTAAAAAGTGTGAATGGGTCCATTTTGCGGCTACTGAGCACGTGCAGAAGGAACCTTGTTCCAGTCGTAGCTGGAAGTGGGGAAGCCGTGAAGCAGAATGACAACATCGGAGCTTCCCAAAGCACCATGGGAGTCTGGTTAAAGAAGAAAAGACAGAAAATAAATAAATAAAAAAAATGCACATATGATGAAGTTTAGAGTGAAATATACACAACTGATGTGTTAATATGATGTCGGATCTGCTCCAAAGGTTTGTTTTCATCATTAAAACAGATAAAATGCCAAAAGGTCAGTTTGAGTTAACTGATAATTATGTTAGTAATCCTATTTTCTGTTCTGGCTCTGATCTGATTATCTTTGCTCAGCTTCATCCTTCGGCCATTTAGTGCCCCCCTCCAAACACCCCCCCCCCCCCCCACACACACACTACCTTCATCTGGTGCATTTGCAAGACAACATTAATCAGAACCCCTTCAAGGACCCCCCCCAGCATTGTCGTGTAACTGAACTGATCAGCTCATCGATGCTGATTATCGGCAGTCTGAGGTGAACTCTTGCCTCTGTAGAAGATCTTCCAGCCTCTGAAGAGGAACAGCTCCCCGCCGCTGTGCCACTTCTGCAGGGCAGGTGAGAGCTGCGGCGGGGGGGTGTGCAGGTAGACGGCCAGCAGCGGGACGCAGATCAGGCCCACATGGATCCACCACTCCCTCATAATGAGCTCTTCGGCGGGGGGATCCGCATTCCGGCCTCTGGGACACACAACAGGGAGACACGTTGGAGGGATTAATGCTCGATTTGTCAACTTTGAAAATGTCTCTTTCTGCAGTGGATCCCAGGGAGGGGGGAGGGGGGGCAGTAACAGGACGGACACACAGACCCCCCCCCCATTCTCAGTGCAGTACTCACAGAAATGTCTCCACCTGTCCTCAGTGGACCTTCGTCCTGACTCCTGGATCCATGACTGCAGGACTGAACCTTGCAGAGCGGAAAAGAACGGCGTTTTTCTGAGAGGAGGAAAACCTGCAGAGGTCTCACTCCGAACGAGTTTCTGCGATCCAAAAAAACGTCTAATCAGACTCCGCCGTGGACTCCGAACCTCAGGCTGAACTGGCCTCATTGTTGTCCTCTGCTCGGTGCTTTATGCAGGAGAAAAACAAAACAAAACAGAATACACATCAGCGTCCGGTTCAAACTGAATTTAAGACACAGAGATAACAATCAGCAGGTTTGACAACAAATCGATTACACATAATCACATGAAGGATGTTAATATTAAACTGTCGATAGATGATCTTAGAAGATCATTTTGGACATTTTCTGGCAGCTCCTGTGATGTAATCCTTCGTAAACCACCACTGGATGTCCAAAGTTTCCAGTAAATTAACCTAAAAACGGCCAAATAAAAAGGCCAAAGGTTTAAGAAGAGGAACCTTCTCAGAGTCTGTTTGTTGGAATCAAAAAACCTCTCAGCTGTCTGTGGGACACACAAAAACAGTCTTTCTGTATTTTTCTCAGTTTAAAAGCTTCCAGCTGAACATTAAGGTAGAAGGTCTCTTCCGGCTTCCTGCTGTGACGTAGTCATTTGTGAAGTTTGTCACCAATCAGGATGCCGGAACCGAGTGAGTCATCTTACCAACACACGATCTGTGAGAAGCTCAGACAGTGCCCTCAGCGCCCCTGCTGGTCCGGAGGAGCAGCAAGCCCGGCTTCATTGAACTTCCTTTAACTGGTGATTTTGTTTTTATGTATTAAAATTTCATAAATGTATCTCTTTTTTTTTTTGTTTTGTTAATGTTTAAATTTTCTCTTCTTTCATTTACATACATATATATGTATATATAGTTATATGTGTATTTCTATATAGTGACATTTTATAGACCAAGTGATTATTTGACTCATCCAGAGAGGGCTAGTTCAATAAAGACCTTGAAGATTGCTGACCTGTTACTGTAAACAAGTGCTTACTGTTCATGCGTTCATGAGGTGAGAAGCGACTGTGTTGGTGAGACCGCTGTGGAAAATATTTCCAACAAAGTGTCTATTGTTGGAGTCGCTGACATCTTGTACAGATGTTGACTTCTGTACGTACCTGAACCTCAGAACCGCAGAGATACAGCTGACTCCCTGTTTTCACCTATCGGTCACTAAGACAATAACTATTGTCTCTAGAAAGGAAACAGGATTGTAGAGCAAATTGTAGTGAATCTACAAAGTTACACCAAAAGCTAAACATTTTACAGATTCACATTAAGAGAAGCCATTACTGAACAAAAACAACCAAAACCACCTCATTCTAATTCGTTCAGCCAATGGGAGTTAACAGACTGTCAGTTTATGGTTTATTTACCCTCATCTGTTCATTACCTGGAATCTAATGGCTCCAATACGTCTGAAAGTTGTTGAAGTTGTGCTCATCCTCGCTGTAGATTTTCAGCTCTGCAACATTCACATCTGCACAGAGTGACTACATCTCATACTTAATGCATGATAAATGAAAAGCATGGCCCTGCATTAGGCTAAATACATTTTTTATTTTTAAAAACCATACACATTACTCGACAAGTTTCAAATGTAAATCCAATCACGATATCCATTTAAAATGCTCAAGATAAACAGACATTAAGTACTTTTATTTCCAAATGTTAAAAGATAAAAAAATAATAATCCATAAAACAGATGGAAAAACATTCATTCCCATTACAGGAAGAAGCTACAGAACAAACTCCTCGTATGGATTCCGCTCGTCTTTTTCAATTTCTTGCTTTATATGCAATCTTAGCTGCTATTTAGTCATCTGTAAAACAAGGAAAACAAACTTATTTCCTCAGAGAACGTTGTGATTTTACATTTTCACCTCCCTCCCCCGTCCATGATCGTACAGGCGAAGGCCGCCAGCAGTCTGCAGGAAGAATCTGCAGCCTGCTGCCGGAGACATATCGTGTGGTTGACAAGCACCGTCCCAAACATTGAATTAAGTAACAAACTAAAAGAGGCCTGTTCTCTTTCACACCATTTGCACCCTGAGATGAATATTCCAGAACAAGACACATTTTAGTGGCCAAAACCCTCCCCATATAATGCAATTGGTGTCAAATCATCCAAAATTGGTTTAGTATGATGAAAGGTATCATCATTATTGTCATAAAAATACAAAGGTACATTTTTTTTAATCATGATTCGTATCAAAATTCTTTTTCCCCAAGGAACGCTATGAAATAAAGTACCCTGTGCAGATAGATACCAGTGTATGCCTAGTCTTTATTCTTGAAAAATGCACGTCCAATTCTTTAGCGTTTCCAGTACATCAGGTGTCAAAAATATTTTACAAACAAATCAAATGTAGCAACAGAGAGCTGAAGAAAAAAAAAAAAAGCTATTTTTTCCCCTTGGTTTATAGTTGTGACTTGGAGGAGTAAAACTAAGTTTGAAATATGAAAATAATTCACTTGCTTTTTTTGACCAAGACAATGTTTTACTATCTAAATGCACAAAGTTTGAAGTTAAAAGGTTATGTTTCTTCATAGATTTCTTTTAAATTAAATACATTTTTCTATGCCTGAGTAAACAAATGTCAGTATTATACATTGGCAGGGGGGCTAACAGTTTGCTGAGAAAAATAAAAATGAAAAACCTGATCTGACCAAAAAAACAAAAACAAAACAAAACAAAAAACCAAAACAAAACCTGAAAGTAAAAAAAAAGAAGTTAATAAATAAAAAGATGACCAGATGACCAGGATCCATATTTATCAAGCATCCAGACAGAAGAAATCTGTCCTAGGAATCCCAAAATTTGAGGAATGAGGCTTTGTTGGTTCTAGTTTCAGCTGGAGGAGGAACAGTATTTAATCTGTGAGGAGTTTCCTGAAGGTGGCAAATGATGGGAACAAGCTTCGTCTAAATTATTATTGTAGCCAAGGCACATTCACGTTTAGTCTATACGAACTCCTTATTAAAAATAAATAGGCGCACAGAACTAGTTTGAACTCAGCTGGTTGTTAAAAAAAAATAATAAAAAAAAAAAATCGATGTACTGTGAGTAATTTTAATGCTTCTGAGTTTTGGCAAAAACAAATTTTTAGCCTTAACGTGCATAAATTAGCTCATCACACACCCACGAGTGAAGCCATTTTCTTTTTCCTGCAAGTTATCTACATTAGCCTCTTCTGAATGTATCTAACAACAACAACAACAACAACAAGAACAACTTGTAAATCCACAAAAATCTAAAAGGAAAACTTCTACTTCCTGCTGAAAGGGACCGTAAGAGGCTTTCAAAAGGACCTCATGTCCGACTCTGAGGTAAGACTTTGTTTCGTGGTCCGACTCTCAGCAGAACTCTGAGATGCTTGCTAAATACGGGCCCAAAAGGTTTTTTTTTTTTAATTCTAAAATCCCTTTAATGAATGAACCTTTCAACATGTGGAAATCTTCCAACACAACATACTGAATGAAAAGAGAATCCAGAACTCCAGAAGGTCTTGTGCACGTGAAAACTATCGAAGAAATGGAAGAAGTAAATATTTATAGCAACGTGAACAGAGGCCCTAATTGTCTTTCCTGTCCCATCTCTTGTGGAAAAACACCTCGCCCAGTGGACCTCTTCTCTATACAAGCCTTAGTGTTTATCGGTTTGGCTAGAAGGTTCTATATTTATCTACAAATATATAACAAATAAAACTTGCAGGCAAAAATAGTTAAGTTTCAATAGAAACACCCTTTTTCCTGAAAATACAGCAGTATCTGAAATAATCCTCTCATTCAGTTTTTTTTCTGTCCCAGTTTTCTGGATCATACATCAGGAAGCTCTTTTGCCTACAAACAGAAAAAAAGTATCTACAAACTTTGTAAACAGACCTGCTTTTTCCAAAAACATAAATAATTCAAAATATTAACAGCCAATGGAGCAGAAATAAGTTTTGAATGAGTAAGGGCCAAAGAGATAAATATACAACACCATTCAGATAAAAGAGAAGCTAAAGGTTCGTTCATCGATCTTCAAGCCAGGAGGAGGACCTCCCCTTCTCAATTCAAACAATATTATTAATAATAATAATAATAATAATAATAATAGAATAGAATAATGAAAACAGGTCACTTTCAATCTGAGTTTATAATCACCCCATGTTTACCCAGAAAAACAAAAATTACCACAGAGGGAGGGGGTGGAGTCCTCGTGTTGCAGTGGGGTATTGATGAGAACAAAAGAGAAAAGAAGACCAAAGCATCCACACCAAGCCGTACATTCCTCTGAATGTCTGCTGTTCTTCAGTCCAGCCCAAACCGAGGTCACACGGGACTCCGTCGTCCTCCCAACACTTTGTCTCTTCTCTCCAAGTGTTTGTTCCGTTCGTCTGAGTTGAGCTCCTTGGTGGTGGGTAGAAAAGTGACAGTGACGTGTGGAGCGAGGAGCAGGTTAGCGGTGGGGGGGGGGGGGGGGTGGGCGGGTTGGATCAAAGGGAGGTCTCCAGGCTGTGTAGTGGGCTCCCTGGGGCCGAGGGGGTTCCTGTTATGGGGGGTTCTGGGAGGAGATGGTTGCTGCTCTCCACAGCATTATTGTTCTGGTTTATGGAGGGGGACACCGGCGTGGTGGGGGCGGCGGTGGTTGCAGGTGAGGGTGACGGCGGCGTGGGCGTGGCGTTGCGGGGGCTTGCGGAGTTGCGCTTGGTGGGGGCGTCGTCCTCTGCATCAGTGTCGTCTATGAGGGGGATATGGGGCTCAGAGTCCTCTATCCGAAACTCGGGGTGGGTCATGAAGTTATGGATCGATGTTCGCGACTCGGGCTTCTCCAGCCCCTCATAGAGGGAGATGGAGCTGCGGAATGCATTCACCACCCGGATCTGGAGGGAGGGAGACGGGACAGGGAGCGGGAGAGGCCCATCTTTAGTCTCATTCAGCAATGATACACATGTTTTCCTTTTTAACAGCTCCAGATAAAAGCACATATAAATACCTACGGACGCAGGTTTTATTGAGTCAATAGTGGGTGAGTTTTAGGGGCAAAAAGTCATCAGTGAGGGAGGGGACTCTCAGAGACTCGTGCAAATGTGCAGTTATTTCTAGTAGTCAACTTCTAACTTGGTAAACCAGTTAACATTAAGCTGTCCTTACCCAGTTTCTGGACTATGTTAGCCTCAAAGCCACTGACAATTTCTATTCTTCAGTTGAATTCACTGCCACTTCCTTTTTGCTCGTGTCACCTGCTGTCCTGACAGTGCACTTATTCCACTCTCATTAACTTAAAGCCTGTACCACCGGCCAAACCACATGCTAACGCACGCAACTAAAGGTGCGAGATAGACTTGATGCATTTAAAAGGCATCAGGTTGTTCTAATGTGCAAATTGCAGCATTGATAAAAAGAAAAATTGTTTCTGAGAGATAGAAACCTTGAGGTGCATCCAGTGAAGAAAAGCCTGACCTGTGACTATTTGCTCACAGAGAAATTACTATTTTAAATCATGGAGTAAAACCCTTTGGGAGGGTACAAACCAACGTCAAACTCAATGCAATGTATGCTCTTTTCTTTCTTTCTTTTTTTGGGGGGGTTTGTAAGTATAGTGGTAGTATTTCACAAAACACTTGGTAGAGGTCTTTGTCTGATCAAAATCTAATCAAAATGCAAAAGGGAACCAAGAGACAAGAGAGATGCTGTTCTTTAGACAAGAACGCATCCAAAAAGAGAAAAGGAAAGAGGCTTGACACAAGAATTTACTGTTGTTGGACATGCTTAGGATAGAGGAAAGAAAGAGAGAGACAGTGACACAGAGAGGTAGAAAGACAGTTGAAGAAAGAAAGGGGTGGTCAGTCATAGCTTATGTTTGTGGAGAAAGAACAAAAAAGCTGCAGCAGCCAAGCATGTCTACAAGCTGGTATACATGTCAAAAACAGCACAAAGTGAAAAAACTCACAAACGAGACCAGAGACTTTGAACCCATGCAGAGCGCGGTGCTACCTTGTGTTCAATGGTAGTAAACCTTTGAGTATAGCCCATGACACATTTCACAGAATCTAAAGAAGAATATGTGGGGAGTCAGTGGTATTCATTCTGTTTGGGTCTCTTTGGCAACACATTGCCAGGTGGACACATTCTGCCCACAAACAGTATTCACACTGAGAAAGACTTCAGGAAAACATGATCCAGCTCTGTACCTGGAAAGAAAAGTTCAGAGTTTAATAGGGAAGCACCTGAAGGCCAATACTGTCAGGTCTGAGAGGAGTCCCACCCGAGACAGACCTAAATTTTACTGTAAGATTGCGTAATTGTGCAACATGACGGGAAAACACAAAATTTGATCTGTTAATGCGTCCGGGAAGGTCCCATGTTTATATTCAAGGGTACAGTCAACTATTCCATTAAGCTGTTTTTAGTGACATCTGTTAGACATTTACAATCCACTGCTGGTCAGATGGTCTGCCTGGGAAGATCTGAAAGAGAGAAGGCGTCATCGTCAACATGCACACAAAACCCATCTAAGGGCACAGTCAAGAGGAAATGCCACTGTGAAATGATCCGCTTCTGCTCTCAACACAGCCATCTTCCACCCCGGCTGGCATCACAGCTGCCAGACCTCCCAAGCTTATGCACAACCTCGCATCCGAGCACGCCAACAAACTGCATCACACTAACACCGGCTTCAGCTTGGTTTTTTTTTTTTTTTTTGAGCTTCTTTTCTGTCACCGCCTTTTTTTCACAGCAAACTGACAGCTGGAGAAGAAGAAGTCATTATCCGACCACCGAGTGACAAGACATCCACTGACACCTGAAGAGACTTTCTCACAGAGGTCCATGTCTTGGTTTGTCTCTATCGTTTTGGGCCGTGATCATGGGCATATACTCAAAACATTTACCCGACTAGAGGGACTAGAGAGCTGCGACACAGACCCATGGGTGCTGCAGGGGCACAGAGCAGACTGAGGTAGCTGCAGACAAACCTGGTGACTGTCAATGCAGAATGGGATTTTTGTCAAATATTAAATGCACATCACCCTCCGTCCGAGATAACAGTGAAACCATTCAATTTCTGAGACCAAAGCAGAAGCAGAACAGAAAACATGATGACACAGAGAAAACACCTTGACACCAGAAGCGACCTGGTTACAGTGTACATATATATACAGCAGTGTTATCAAAGCAATATGGAAGATGTGGTATATTTTCTATCTTTCTATTGGGGGGGGGAGAAAACAGGGGGAAACATTAGGAGGAGCATGAGAGAGTAAAAGTGTCAACGTTAGGTGAAAAGTAGAGTGGAGGAGGAAAATGTTAGAAGAACAGGAGAAATAAAAAGTCTCATGCACTAGAGGAGAACACGCACTCACACCCCACAGTGGCAGAAGCGGTGTTGGCGGCAGTGGCAGTAGTGGTAGTAGTAGAAAAGGCTACATGTGTAGGGCTAGAAACATTGGTTACATCGTGCTGTTGTTGGCTGGAGTTGGAGGCCTGCCGCCTTAGAGCCCCCTGAAAGGAAGTTCCACTCTGGAAAGCACTCACTACATCCATCTGCAAAGAATCAGACAGCGTGACAGGAGAAAGCCCAGAGGAAATAAAACACAACACAGCCAGAGGAGAGAGAAAAGAGAGAAAAAATAAAGAAGAGGCACCAGTAACCATAGAAAAAAATGTCACTTGGAAATTGGATTTAGGTAATATAGTTAAAGAGAGAGGGAAACGGGGGTGATTGGGTTTAAAGGCACTGATCGAAGGGAGCTCTGACTGCAACATCTGACCTCACTTTCACTCTTTTCTCTGCACAATCCTTCCATACTTACAGATATAGCCATGCCAATAGTGTTTGAACATTCAGCTGTTCTATCGTGCTTTCCAACCAGTTCAATTCACCTGCTTCTCATCAGTACCTTCAAACTATTCATGTTTTAGCAGATAGGTTCAGACTGAGTCAGAAATAGGCAAAGGAACCTGCCTTAGCTCAGAAGCAGAACAGAAAAATTAGAGGAAGGGCTTTTGTTTTTAGGGCACAAGCCATTCTTTAAAAAATGCCAAGAAAGAGAACAACACAGATTTTAAGCTGGAAGAGCAGTAGAGTTAAAGGGTTTATGGCTTTTGATTCCCTTTGTGTTGGGTGCAGTGCTCGGTGGTGCACGGGAAGGTCTGCACAGTTACCTGAGTCTGGATGCGATTGAGGCCTCTGAACCAGAGGATCTGGCCTCGGCGAAGCTCTCGTTCAGCGTGGTCGATCTCGTCCATGTCCTCCAGCTCCTCCAGCTCCTCATCTGGAATCTCCTCCTTCTGGGTGCCATGGCCTGCTGTTTTCAAGAATTTTAGCCGGCTGGTGGGTATTGAAGAGATTACCTGGAAGACATCCAGATTTACATCAGATGTGCTGTTGGCTGTTAATGTTACACTTCCCGATGAGAGAAAGTGACATTTCATGACAGTGGGATGGTCCACATTCCCCGGTACATCACAGACAATAAGCAGCCGTGTCAGAGGGGTGATGCAAGACAGGCCTTTTGACGTCAGAACTGTCTCCACACTATCTCACAGTGAGGTTACATTTGAATAGAAAAAAGCTGACGAATGTTGATGTCTTAATTAATCCCTAAACGTATTACATCATTATTACATAAGCACTATTATTACATATAGCAGTTATCTTCATCCTGGTTTGTTTTCCATGACAATAGTATCATTACATCATGAAATGGATTAATTAAATAGCCAATGAATAAACTTAATACAGTTTTGGACAGTTTGGATAGTTTCTGGTTTGGTACAGCCGTTTGGTACGGGTTAATAATGCTGAGGAATCTAAAACTTCTTTCGCAAGAATGACTCCAAAAATCTACTCCGCATTTTTTTGGCCTAAACTATAAAAAATAGCATAATTTGTCACAATGCTCAAAAGGAAGGAACCAAGGCAATAAAATTACTAATAAAACAAAAGACTTAAAGTGTCTAACCCCTCACAGTATACAGATACATCCTCTCACCACGACGAGACAACTACTACATCAGTTCCAACACAGGGGGGCAGTGTTATCCCACATTTTTGGAACTGCACCAACTAAGGGGAACTCAGCTGTACTTTCTCATCATACCTGTCCCCATAGTAGAGAGCCAAAGCCGAGGAAAGTGCACCAAAGCCACTGGTCGATGGTCAGAGCGACGCAGCTGAATGGTTTCCCTCCAAACTGCACTATGATAATCTGGCAAAGCAGGAAGAGAGGTGGAATTAATTAGAGTGCAAACCTTTAGATTTGATATCTCCAGGTTTAAATGGGACAGATAATTTCTTTTCGTGTATGAGTCATGAGCACAGTCACAGAAAAACTCAATTGAACTCTGCAGTGGATTTTACCTGAATAATGAAGGTACCAATGACAATACTACAGAAGATAAGGTTGTTGAAGATGCCCTCAAACACATTCCTTTCACCGTGGATCTTGCGGGCATTGATCTCGTTGAAAAGCTGCATCATTACAAATGCATTGAAGACAATGGTGTAGTGTTCAGACGGTGGGGCATGGAGGGGTGTGTTCCTGCCGCTGTCGATGTCAAAAAGTTTCTCACCTGCAGAAACAGTGAGAGAAAATTAGTTCAGATTAATGGATGGATTTTACCCACAAAGGAATTCTATTGTGTCCAACAACATGACCGACTAAAATTATAGCTTCTTACCAGCGAAAAGCAAAGAAAAGATGATCACTAGTTGGTAGACTCCCTGACCCAAGATGTTCTTCATCATGGTACGGGAGATGAGAGGCTTGTTGCGACCATATGGCTTCCTTAGCAGCAGGGCTTCTGTGGGGGGCTCTGTGGCCAGAGCAAGTGATGCGAAGGTGTCCATGATCAAGTTGACCCATAACATCTGTACTGCTTTCAGTGGAGAGTCCTGGTGATCCAAAGAGATCAAATTCAGTTACATTTTCAGAAAATCCTACGTGTCATAGAAATTACAGTTGACGTGAAGAAATTATTTTGTCATCTGCTTGATAACTGAGTTTGCGTTTATAAACTGAGCGTGAGCAATGATGAGTGGCATGTTTAAGACTGAGGTTGGAAAAAAATCCCCAGAGTCCAAAATGTTACAAAATGACTCGGAAGGCATTTTGGAAAAAGACAATTGAGCCAGAGAAATACTTTAAATATTTAAAATAAATTGGCACAATTTTGTTTGAGACATTTAAATCACTCTATTAGGCTGTAGAGCATAATTCATGGCAAGTTCAAAAGACATAAAAAAATCATTAAGGAATTTCACATGTGCTTATAATTTCTAATGCAGGAAGAAATTCAAAAATATCAGACCCCTTTTTTCCACTTTACTGGAAAACCTGGGACTGAGACAAACTGCTGCTGTTGCCTTTTTTATCATCCATGGAAAAAAGACTGTGATGGTGCTAACCTGCGTGATGCAGGCGCCTGTGAATGCTACGATGACAGCCACTACATTGACCGTCAGCTGAAACTGGAGGAACTTGGAAATGCTGTCGTAGACATTGCGTCCCCACATGACGGCCTTGACGATGCTGGAAAAGTTGTCATCAGTCAGGATGATGTCAGATGCCTCCTTGGCTACATCTGTGCCAGCGATACCCTGGAGACAAAATGATGATGATCAAGGATGTGTATCGAGTCACAACATGTTTGACATTATTATGCTTCTACATATTTTTCATAAGTGTTTTGGCCCAGTTAGCAAATAAAGTTCTGGCTTCCTTCTGACTCAGGAAATGGCATAAGTATGAAATGAGCTGTGAAATCTGAATCATTAGACCTTTAAACAGAGAAAAACTCACCATGGCAAAACCAACATCAGCTTTCTTCAAGGCAGGACCATCATTTGTACCATCTCCTGTGACTGCCACTACTTGCCTCTGTTCTATCACGGTGCTGTCAATAATACCTGGAATAGCAAAACATGAATATTTAAAATGAAAACTCTAAAGCATAAACACATAAACAAATCAGAGACATCATAATGTTCTTCACACAACCCAGAAAAACAAAACTACCTTTCACTAAGGTGTGTTTATCTGTGGGTGATGAGCGAGCCAGTACTCGTAGTTTGGGCCAGATCTTGTCAATACGTTCTTGTTCAATCTGGAAACATGAGACAAAACCTAATAGAATCCCAACAGTACATCTGCAACTGTCTCAGAGGTTCAGTATTGTGCTGTGGCCCACCTCTCCTTTTTCATTGCGTATCCTTCGGTTGAACTCTTTGCCCTCCAGGCAGAGGAAGTCATCTCCAGGCTGTAGGATGCCACACTTGCTGGCGATAGCTCGAGCTGTATTAATATTGTCCCCGGTCACCATGCGCACTGTGATGCCAGCACGTTGGCATTTCCTGATTGCGTCTGGAACCTATGGGAAAGCGGAAACGCAGTGAGAGAGGAAATGCATGTTGCTTTTGCCTATGACTTCAGATGTCAAAATTAAAGTTCAATGAAACAAGCAATTCTGTGGCTGGGAAGTTTTCATTAGTATTAGTATCAAACCGGACAGCTATACACAGCTCTCAGGTTTTGATTAGGTTAGCCTTTATATAGAAGCTGAGTGGTGGAGTCTTACTTCTTTTATTAAAAACCCTTTCACACACCATACAGAGCTGGGTGACAAAAATTTTACAATATTTTGAGCTATATTGCAATTCACCGTATATCTAAAAGTTTAGAAATCTCCTCTAAAGCACTTTATAAATGCATGATTTAAGCCTTGGGAACAAAAATCCTAGCAGCATGGTGATTGCTATTCTTCTGTGATGTGCAGTTGAAAGAAAATATAAACAGGAAAAACATCTGTTGATAGTGATATTCACATCACATAAAACTGACTATAATTTAGTGTTGAGACTGAATCTGACAGATGTAAAATGTATATGGTCATGGCAGAAAGCCAATGTAGGCTAAAAATCATTGTACCAATATATTAACAGGTGAGGTGTTGTCTCTGTCTTTCTCGTTCTGTGTTTGTCGTACTCCGATTGGAATGAGGGTAAACAAAAGTCAACACTAACTAAGTAGAAAGACAGAGCCAGCAGTGATGCAGCACACACAGTCAGTCTGAACAACACAGGAGCAATACAAGCAAAATGCATAGGAGGCTGTCATGATGGTGTCTCAAAGCAATTATGTGCAAATTTATACTCGATCTTCATTATATGGTTGTTTACAACATCCCTCATACTTTAAACATATTTGACATATCAACCAACTTCTTTTACAGTATTGTTCTTCAGAGGTGCTTCTCAGGCAATCAGATAGTTTCAGAGCCTTTGCCTGACCTGGGGATTATGTCTAGCCATTTCTGTAATTTTGCAAGAACTCTAAATCTGACATGGTCAGCCACTTCATGCTGTGACTAGTCAGCTGTGCGGGGGGGGAGTCTGAGGACTGATCTCTCCAGCTTTCTTTTTTCCACAACCTGACAAAACCCATTTCTGCTATTTTTCATGTGAGCAGCCAAGTAAAGAATGCCTTCCAGAGAACACAGTCCAGAAGTGTGCCCCTTTATGTCCAAATGTATTATTGATATAAATGTGCCCACAAGCAAGCTGTACTTCCATTATGAGTGGTTCCCCTGAAAATATTCCAAGACACACAACTCAATTTTGTTTATGAAATCAAATTTTTTCTAGCGGTTTCAATTAAGTCAGCAATTCTTATGTAACAACAGGCTGATTCTGTTTATCTCCTTCATGTGTAGCTGCTAACCTCAGGTCTCACAGGGTCTTCGATGCCCACCACACAGATACAGGTCAGTCCGCTGAGGATGTCATTTTCATTGTCCCAGTCAGGCTCACCCTCAGAGGCAGGAAAATCTCTGTATGCAAGGCAGATGGTCCTCAGGCCCTCTGAGGCCATGGGCTCAATCACTTTCTTTACCACATCATCTCTGTCTCGTGGGCGAAACACCTTGGGCTCACCATTTGCTGTCAGGATTTTATAGCACCTGAAAGGGGCAAAAGCAGATATATTCGTATGTATATACATTTATTAATTTATATACATTAGAGAAGAATGAGACATGAAGGTGGAGTGTAGGAGTGAAAATATCCAGAGGCAGAAAAACAGTAAGAGACAGAGAAATGTGGATAAGGGAAATGGGCATAGAATTACAAGAGGAGAGAATATAATTCAGATGAGATGAAGGATGAAGGAAGAGGGGAAGACAAAGCATTTAAATGGTGAGCTGCAGTAGTAAGAAGTCACACTAAGCTGTCCGTGGGTTAAAAAGAAGCCTGCTTGGTTAAGAAGATTACAGAGTTGTTACCGGCTCATTTTCTCAGCCCCTGTTTTTAAGTCGCAAAGTAAGGGGCTTGGGTGGGATGCACTTGAACTTCTTAGCTGCTTAAGCCAATACGCATATCATTTACTGCAAGTCTGGCCAGCTGGAGCAAGTAAAAAACCTACAGAGTAACCTTTCATGTATATGGACAAGACTGATCACACTTCAAAAAAATACAGAGAACTACAACCAACCACACAATCAAACATAGAACACAAACAAAACCACAGTACATTAAAAATAAAAGATGAAAGACTGCTTTCTCACTTTTTTAAGAGAATTTCAGAGGCTCCTTTGCTGAACATACGATAGCTGCCGTCAGCCATCTTCAACACAGTGCTCATAGACTTGCGCACTGAGTTGAAGGTGTACACTTTGTATAATTTTTCTTCAGGGATCTCAGTCCTTATAGCCTGGTAGTCACGCTTCAGGTCAGAGGAAAAGCCAAGCAAGGCACATTCGGTCTTGTTACCCACTTGCCGTGGCAGGCCCCCTTCTTTCTCTGGAGGCTGAGGAAAAATTGAGAGGTGAATCATTTCATAAAGCCTAATACATAACAAAAGATACACGGTATATTTTAAAATCACAGCCTACCATAATCTTGGTAGTGTATGCACAGTTGACTGCAATGCCCAGAATCAGGATGTCTAAAGAGGAGGAGGGGATGCTCTCTGGTTCAGGGACTTGTTTGTAGTGCTTTTCAGCGATGTAAGCCTGCACCACAGTCATACGGTTCATTGTGAGGGTACCAGTCTTGTCCGAGCAGATGGCTGTAGCGTTGCCCATGGTCTCACAGGCGTCCAAGTGACGCACCAGGTTGTTATCTTTCATCATTTTCTGTACAAAGACAAACAATGCACCAAATGATTACAGGGAGCTAGAATAAAGCACTACAAGTAGCAGAAATCCAACTCTACGTGTTCTGTGCTGAGGATAATTACACAGAAATGTGTGCAAAGGTTATATGGCTGAAATTAATAGCCAACAGAGGGTTTTATCCTATCAAGGAGCTAATGGCTTCAGCATAGGGGATCATTGCTTAACTTTAGGGTATCAGTTAGCCAAGTCTCCTTGACTTAACAGCGTGGCCTGCTAGTTTTAATAGGCTAAAGTGTAAGCTGGTCTGCACTGGGCACAGGTCACTTGGCTATGAAACTTTACCTTGACAGAATATGCCAGGGAGATTGTTACAGCAAGCGGCAGCCCTTCAGGAACAGCAACAACCAGAACAGTGACGCCAATAATGAAGAATTTTACAAAGAACTGAATGTAGATGGGTGTGCAGGCCTTGTCCCAGGGCAGATTCTGGATCCAGAAGGTGTCTACTACAAACAGCACCACCAGGATAATAACAGTGATGGCTGACATAACCAGTCCTGAAGAAAATGAGGGAGAAGAGGAAGAAAGGGGATCATATGGATATCATTTGCCACAATTCCAAATAGAAAACATTAAAAGCTTATAATGTAAAAAGTTAAAGTTAAAAATATAAAATCGGAGTCACATTCAGCTATTTTTGTCCAACTCACCAGCTTTGCCAATTTGTACAGCTAGTTTGGTCAGTTTTCCCTGGAGAACAGACTTCTCTTTCTTTGGGAGGTTGGCTTTCTTCTTTTCCTCAGCATCAGCTCCCTCATCACTGTTCAAAGGCTGCATTTCCATTGCAGCACCATCCTGTGCTTTAGCTACAGTGAAGGGAAGAAGAAATTGCTGGTGAATGATCTGACGCTAGTTACACCGGAGTAAGGGACATTACTGTATACTGGTTTCAAGTGCAGCACACACATTTAATGAACACACACTGAAGGATTTCCATTCAAACCACTTAGCAGTTCCACCAGTCAGCATAATCCAAAGAAGAGCTGCTTTCTTCAATCAGCCACTGCAGAAAACATAAAAGTTCCCTGCCCACATTTCCAAATCCAGAAATAAAAACCTATTCTCAACCTTACACAAGTGTATCAATGAAGTGTATCAAACAGACTTGGCCCATGTCACTTGTGAAATTATTTAATCTTTAATATTCAGCACCTAAAAAGATTTTTTTTTCTTATCTACTATCTACTATCTACTATCTACTATCTAAGTTGGTAGGTTATGTGAGGAAAAACATGAAGAGCAGCAAAGTACATTGACAACAGGTTTAGACTAGACTTATCTCTGCATTACTTCACTAATTAAAACTGGTAACAAGTCACAGCAAGTTGCGTTGCAGCAATATGACAAAACTACTTAATCATGTAAATATGTCAAGTGGAGTAATAATTCAAGATAACTCATTAAAAGCAAAGATATCTTATTACTCACGATACCTCTGAGTAATTTTTTAATATTTGGATCTTAGCAAATGGGACCGTTATTATGTTTGCAGGGATCTGATCTGACTACACAGTAATTAGCTGAAAGATTTGGAAGTGTAATTACCATCCTCCCACTTAGAGATTCAAAGAACAGGTTTACCAGCCAGCAGCACCGGGATCTGTCTGAGGAATCACCTCCTTCTTGAAACAAACCGCAGCAGTTGTTGCCAGTTAAATTCCCATAAATCTCATTCATCTCATCCTCAACGTCCCTCAGGACCCCCCCACCACCTCCTTCTTCGCCTGCAGAACTGACAGGAATCCTAAGCCAACATCTAACCAGGTAACCTTGGAGACACAAAGGCTCTAATGGCAAAGCAGCAGGGGCTGTTCTCTGTCGTGTCACTCACCATGATAAAATCATCAGTTCTGCGGGGGACTGATTTTACTGCTGCTGCTACAGGGAAACTGATATATCTCTCAGTTAACAGTCTTTTTTTTTTCGTGGCTAATTTGTTAAAGGCAAAAGTTCTCTCTCCTGTGGTATGGACTGTGGCATGGCAGTGTGTGTGAACGTATGCAGCAGGGAAAGGAGGGGCATTTTCACTGGGCTGCTGCAGCTGCTGTGGACTGTGGCTTGTTCTGCACTTACATGGCCTGTGTAATCTCAGTCTAAAGGATTACTTTTGATTCCTGGCAGGCAGAGGGAATCTGTGCACCAGGGACTGGTGCCAGAGTTGTGGCCACAGACCCAAGCACTACTGATCATGGTGTCCCAGGAGGACTACAAGCCTTACTAGCTGGCCAAGTTACCCCCAAACAGCCCTGTTACCATTGTTGTCAGCCTGAAATTGCACCAGTGCAAGTCTTACAGTTTGACCCTGAATAGTTCAGATTGGGCTGTCAATAGAAATCAAATTGTGGGGGCCTGAGGGAGAGTCAAAGAGAGTTGGGTGGGAAAGCAGATGTTCTGGCACCAGAATTGTTGCATGGCTTTAATCTCCTCATCACTAATCGCTATAACTGGATTCAGTAGCACCTGCTGCTCAAAGCATAACGTGCCAGGGAAGGACGAGAAAAGAGGAGAGAGATACAGAAGGGAGGGTCAGACAGTACAATGGACAGGCAGGAACATCCCGTACAAAGTATCTTCTGACATGGGGTCATGCTAAAATATGCATTACTTGCACAAAACCAGTGTAGCCAATTATTGACAGATTGATGCTTTAAACTACATCGGGTGCTGTTAAACAGAATGGGAGGCTAATATGTAAAGTTCAGTTCATTGGCTATATGTGTTAGCTTGTGAGTGGAGAAGCAGCTCACCTTTCTTACGATTTTCCACAGACCCATCCTGCTTTTTGTCTGTGGAGAAATACACCAGAGTGAGTAGTGCTAAGTAAATAATTGGTGGACAATGCTCAGGTTACTGTGCAATTAATAACAAACTATTAGTACTACTACTATTACTATTGGAAAATACCGCTATACATGTATATCCCAAGTGTATAATTGTGTTATTCTCTTTGATTAAAAAGGGCAGAAATTTTGCAAAGTATTAAACCTCAGCTAAAATTTAGACAATAATGTTTCCTCCCCCCACATAAAAATCGGACCTGAACACACCAGTAGAGCTACAATAAACAAACAGAAATCTTTCTGTAACCAAGCAATGACACTGTTGTTTTAAGCAAATGACATATGACAGATGTTTTATTATCTTCTTTAAGATCTGTGAGATTAGATTGTTGGTCAGGCAAGACAAGACATCTGAAGACAAAAACTAGATACAATACCTTCAAATATTTTTAGATGAAAAGAATTAAGTAAATATATTGCAGATGATGAGTAATGTAAATAATTGCTAGGTGCAGCCCAATCTATAAATAACAACACAGCCTCTTACAGTTGAATATGTTGCAAGCTCCTTAAGAGGAACCCCTAACTTGCATAAGTTATCTAACCTGTGTTCTTATCATGCATCAGCTACCTCTGCCACCAACTTCACTTTTCTGCCCGCGCTCAGCTCTGTTTGCTTTCAGCACATAAAAATCTCAAAGGAAGATAAAGGAATCTGCCTGCCAGATGCTAATGTGCAAACATGTCTAATAGTATTGGCGTGATTAATACTCATAGGAATAGGAATAAGAAGTGAGGAAAACCAACTTTTTTTCTGTTTCTTCTTCTCCTCCTTTTCCTTTTTCTTTTCATCTTCTTCGTCATCGTCGTCCTCACCGCCCCCGAGTAAAGTGAAGATAATTCCAGTTTGAGAGTTGACACCAACAGCAGTGACCACCATTTTCCCTGAGCCTTCCATTACATGGGTGCCTTTAGACAGAGGAGGGAAATAAAATGTGAGTCAATAAAAAAGGCAAGGAAAACAAAGTGTGCAACTTGACTGAAATATTCATGCTCTATTTCACTTTGCTTCCAAAAGCCCATATAGGCTTTTTCAGGCTCTACTTTCACCATGACATTTGTAACTTATTTGTTCCTTTGCCTTTTTTTATTTTGGTTCTGAATGTTGAACTAGATTCCTTTGCTTACTCAGAAGGTGGTTTAGCCAGACCTTCAAGTGGTATGTTCAGCTACACACATGAAGGGAAAATAAATGCAGGTTTTCAAACGCAGGCAATAAATACAAAAGGAATGGCACACTTGCAAGTAAAAAGAGGAAAGATGCAAATACCCTGCAAACCTTTAATCAGCAGCCTTTAATCAAAAGCCAATTGTCAGTCTGGTTGCATTAATGGAAATCTCAGAGGGTTTCTCTAGAGTTTAATATCCCATGGTGACTATCCCTCTCAGGACATATGGGAAATCGTTTGAACAGAAAAGGCAAGTAACAGAAGAGAAAATAAGCTGCAGTCAGAGCAAAAAGAGAGAGACAAAAAGGAAAACATGTAGAAAGTTCTTTTAAGCCTTTGTTAATTACAGAATGCTTTCTTTTCATCCGTGAGAATAACGGCAGAAGGGATACAGTCTGTGCTGAGGGGAATCTAAAAGCAGTGGAGGAGCAACGAGGACACAGACGCACACAATGAACACTCCACTCTGTTGGAGGTGCGCCAACAGAGAGACAGATGAACAAAGCTAAATGTTTCTCTTGAATCTCTGCACACTTCTTCTGGGGAACTGAGCAGAGCAGTGAAGACAAAACTATCTGACAGCAGAGCCTCAGAGCTGAAAAGGCTTTGTGCACACGGAGTGTCTCCACAGCGAAACTCAAACTATTAGAGCTTCATATCCGGGGAGTGTTTTATGGCTGATAATTGATTACACTGAGCAGTGGAATAGGGACATCAGTTCACTTTCAGTTCTAATCCAGTCTGTCGCTAAAGCCATGCAAATTTACATCACGACACTGACTTATCTTTAAAGCACAGCAGAAGCTGTGCACTACAGAGAACAGTGGTTTCAATTGTTCTGAGAGGATTTAAGTAAAGTCTTTATTTTCATATTGAATGAAGAATACTGGTGTAAATCAAATATTAAACACATTTATGAGGCTTATAAATGGAACATAAGAGGTTGGTCTACAATGGAGCGTGCTGATAGTGTATTAAAAAAACCACACTGGCAAAGTTCCTGCATCAAACACAGGCTATATATGCATGATTTTGCTTGAATATCTCTGATTTATTTTAGAAAATAAGATGAGGATCAGTTCTCATATTGACCTCCATGTGCATCTGACCAAATCTAAACGTATTTTGTATTTTGATGTGATAAAGCTGTGCATAGGATACCAGGATTTTAATATAATAAAGGCCAAACTAAAACTTTGCATTGTATTATTGAAAATAAAATCACTTTTTTCAAAACGAATAACAAAATAAGAGAACTGTAGCTTCATGTTACCTGATAACAGCATTGGATCTTTTTCTTGTGTTTTCTTGACATGGTCCGACTCCCCTGTGAGTGAGCTCTCGTCGATCTTCAGGTCGTTGCCTTGGATGAGGACTCCGTCGGCAGGCAAAAGGTCACCTGAAACACATGCACACAAAAAGCATCTTTAATTTATAGGAACAAAAATTTGAAGCATGCTTGCATTTGTGGGTGAATCTTGGGTATTCTTAAAAGACAGATTTATATATTTTCCAAAGAAATTAAAACAACCTCAGTTGTAACTCTCTTCTTACCATATTTTACTTGTGCAATATCTCCAACCACAATCTCAGCCACAGGAATTTGGATAACTTGTCCTCCACGGACAACACTGAATTTCTGTTCCTGCTCGATGCGGCTCTGGAGGCCCCTAAACTGCTTCTCTTTACTCCAGTCATTGAACGCCGTCACCAGCACTACGCAGATGACGGACAAGAGAATTGCAGCTCCCTCGATCCAGCCCGCTTCTGCTTCGTTTTCATCTTCCACACCTCCAGCAGCCCTTCCGCAGTCTGCAGAGGGACAGGCGCAAATCTTAACATGAAGAGTTCTCCCTGCCTTATCACATTCTCCCATCTTTCAGGCACATTGAAATGCCCAAACTGAGAGATAAACACAGTCTAAGAGAAAAAGCATGTTTCAATAGATTTTTACATGAAACGAACTGACAAAATAAAATGTTTTTTTTTTATTTTTTTTTATAAAATATGTCATCCAGGACCGAACTATTCAAATAACACTTAAACATAAATTGACCAAAATCCATTAACAGTAAAATGCAAAAACAGCAACAACAACAACAACAACAACAAAAAAAGCATTTGAAATAGTAATGAAGTGCTTACTTTCTCTTTTGGCATCTGGAGGTTTATAAAAAGAAAGGCCTAGTGAAACTATGGCTGCCACTTCTAGGATAATCAGTGTGACATCCTGTAGCGCCTCCCATACTAACTGTAAAAAAGTTTTGGGCTTTTTGGGTGGTATAAAATTTTGCCCAAACACCGTTTTCCGTTTCTCGATGTCTGCAGGTTGTCCACTTAGACCTGGGGAGGGAAGCAAAGGACAAAAGCATTTCATTTGTAAGATTTTTCATTCAAATTCATTGCTGAATTTAGACAATAGATAATGTATGTCCATTTCAAAAATAGAAACCTGACATGTAATGTGAAACAGATGGACATGGACATGTGCACATCTAGTCACAGAAGGAAAGCTCCTCTCAAAATTCAAGTCAGTGAATTGTCAGTTGGCCACAAAAAAAAAATACACAATCCTCAAAAGGAATCAGCATTTCAGACAGAACGCTGTGGGGGCAACACCGCTGGACAACAATGACACACATTCTGTGGGCATGTCAACATTTTCACCGCTTTCAAGCATGCCAGAGAATGTGAGAACAGAGGTCAGAGCTAATCCCGTTAACTGCCTTTTTTAAATACAATGACCGAATGACTGGAGAGGTTGAATCAGCTTTCGACTCATAGGTGTCTGTGCACACTACTGTCCTGGTATAGATGTCATCTCTCTGACACATTACATGTCTGGCTGACCTGAGACCCATTCATCCATGTGCACAGAGAGCATTTTGCAGCTACCCTTTTAAATGGCTGCACATTCAAGGCACAGTCATATATTCAAAAGGGCCTTCGCACATTTGATGATGCCTGACAGTTTTTCAGCTCTATTCATGCCGACTGACTTTGTGTGGGTGGGGGTACAAAGTGGATGGAGCTGTGTGTGTATGTTTGTGTGTGTTGGGGGGGGCAGAGAGTAGGTGGAGCAGAATTGGAGGCCTGTGTGACTGTGTGAAACTGCTACTGACAGGCAGATGGGAGGTGGGTGGGGGTCGGGGGTGATGGTGCAAAGGACTGAGACTATGAAAGATTGGAGCTACTGATGCCGGAAGGGAAGCTGCACTGGGAAAAGCAGCATCTTAGTGGGGAAAAGAATTAGTAAAGTCAGCTTACGGACAGAGAGAAAGAAAGACAGGAACGCACACACACAATCTAGAGATACAACATAAAACACATCAGGGAGCGTTTGGATAATGAATCTGTGTAGTGACAACAGGACAGGGAAAGAGGTACGTTGTTCATCTGGGAATGAGACAATTCTCCATCTCATGTGACTGTAAACAGTCCCAAAGGGACAACTGATGGAGGCTACAGGTGGATTTTGATTATTTCTGGCAAAGGGGGAGGCAAAGTGAGAAAGACAGATTTACAAAGAGAATTGAATAGATTCCATTAGTTTCCCTGCCATGTCACGAAATAAACATCTACACATTGCCTCAGTATGGTGATTATGCTTTCTTCTTCTATACCACAATGTTGTTTAATCTTCCAGCTAACAGTTAATTAAATGGTACCAATAATAACTGTAATACTCAGTACTTAAAAAGGGCAATCAGACATAACATAATGGCAGCTGTGTTGTAGCTTCAGTGAGTAAGATATGATGCAACTTTAAACCTTTGAATTACAGACACAGTGAGGTTATTATTTTAATGGCTCCCTGTCTCCAATCAACAGCAGTTGCCAGGGATTTTAGGTGCATTGTTGCACGACTATTTGCGTAATCACATGTCTATTGAATCTGAAACTGATTCTCCAGTCAGCCTCTACTTTGAGGGGAAACCCCTAAGGTTCCTCTTCACAACTCTCACAAGCATCTGACAAATTTAAATATTTATTCCCCACATTACTGTATGTAGATGATTTATTCCTCATTGAAGATTGAAGTTTTTCTGGTAACAACCTTCCAATATATATATAAAAAAAGTCACTACAGTAACAAAGAGAATTTAACCATACAATAATTGTCGGGCTGCAACTGCTGATCGTTTTTACTATTGAATATCACATGTTAGAAAACAGGAAATGAGGGCCAAAAGATCAACTGAACAAAATGATTTGCATATTTGCAGTCAATCCAAACTGCTCTGTCCCTGCTGATTCTCGTTGTATGGCCATAATTAAATTACACATCAGCTACAATGGGACTGCACTTCACTCCTGAAACGTTTCAATATATTTTTTAAATGAAGAGAAACTGGTGCATACTGGGTAGAGTCATGCTTGTTTCTCACATTAGACAGATTCTAGTGTACTTTAAACAGGATAATAATTCTGCATCCCTTGATACATAGTCAATTGGCATATCAACCAAATACTAACAGATACCTTTTTGAAAGAGAGGCAAGAAGAACAATGAAAACGAACATACTGCATAGTGAAAAAAATAAATAAAATAAAATAAAGTATAATAAATAAATAAATAAAAAGCTATGGGGTTTATTCTGCATTGCCTGTTGCTGCTCCCCGGCTGGTCCTCACCATCTGTTTTGGTTCTCTATGCCTCTAATGAAAACATGCTGACAGCTAATACCCTATTCAATTTTACACACATTTTCTCTTTGCTCTGGGGCAATGAATACAAGTGACAGAGGATGATCATCATGCCCTCCCTCCACTGGATACACAAACAGAGAATAGGTTGGCCTTGGCTCTTCACATCATTTTAGCACCTAGAGTGTGTTTCAAGTCAAGCAGCTAATCATTAACCATTTAATTTAGATGCTTGTCCCCAGCTGACCCCGTCCAGTAATGTCATTTTAGCCAGTTGAGAGGGGTCGAGGTAAGCCTTCACTCTGAGCCAGCCACTATCGAATGAAAGGGGGTCACAGTATTTTTATTTTTTCAATGCCTTTGAAAATTAGAATATGTACAGTTACATGCACATAATAGCCCAGATGGTATAAACACAATGCAATAAAGAGAATGATGACTGTTGTAAAATGAGTTTCATTAGACTGTGATGTTGGACCTAAACTGGACTCAAGAGCTGGGCTCAGACAAGAGTCACTCCAGGAATGACAGAGTGCAGATGCTCTTCTTCCCTTTCTCCATACAGTCCATTTCTGAATGACAGAACAGTGTCAGGACGTCAAAAGTCATTAAATGTGAACATGACAGAGAGTCACATTGCGCTTCTCAGTTCAAAATTGTACGTTTATGGATTATTGTGTATTGTCAGTATTTGGATTGCTGTTTTTAACGTTTGTTGAAATATGCAAAAACAAAAAAAAAGAAAAAACTATATGAGATAAATATGTTAGTATGGCTGAAATGTTAAAATCGTTTTAAAGGAATTCTAAAACAATATCATACTCAGAGTTTACCAAGGATAAATGGATTATGTATTAAGTATTCCTTTGTCAAGTGGAACAAAAGATTGAAAGAAAGAAATCCTTCATCAAACACTAAAACAGTGTATGGTCACTTTAAGTTGCCATGACTATAACTTTCCCAGTATTTTAAGAAAGTGACTCGGTGACTACGACATGCAGAAATAAACTTCCATTTGCAGTCATTTCAGCAGTTACAACCCCATGGTTCGCTCTCATTTCCAAGAGATCAGGGCATTTTGGGCATTGTTGCACATAAGCAGATTCTGTGCTAATGAGCAGGGCTTTGCACAACGAAGGGAACAGCAGTGCCGACTCCTCGTTATTATGGCATGATCATTCCACTCCCCAAAAAGCAGTGAGAAAATGAAATTTTCATGCAGTTTCATCATAGAATATAGAGCACTTGTTTCTGTACACTTCTGTGAGTCTCACAGCACCACCCATCTCAGGAATTCTGGGAAGACCACTAAAGACAATCAGTTTCTACCTGACAGGTCGTATTGGAGAATTAGGTTTGACCATGCGATTGACACAAGTGGAGAGAGTGGAGTTTAAATATGTTAAAAGTTTGGCAGAGTGTCATCAATCATCAGTTGCCCTTAAGTGGCAGAAATAATTCAAACCAAGCTTCAACTGTTACCTTTTCACAGAGTAAGGTCCTAAAATCACCGAAACATTAGGAATAACCAAAGCCTGGGACAGCCCTGCCCATCTTTGACAGATAAAAGCAAAGAAACACAACTGTGCCAACAGCGTATCTTTCCATTTCCCCCTTTACAGCTTCACAAATAGGAGCAGGGTCTGCCAATGTGCTTCACTCACTGGCAAAAGCCCCTTTTAATCACATCATTTTGAATTCAGACATGAATTCAAGCTGTGCTCACCCCGAGTCACAGAGCAAGCTATCATTTAACACTCTGACCCTTCCTGTTGAATGAGGCAGTGTGGTGTCGGGAATGACAGTTGCAGAGAGCCTGTCAAACTTTGAATTGCAATCTAATTGAAGAGGCTTCTCAGCCCACAGTCGATTAGATCAATAGGCTAGAACCCAAATATTTGACTCAAGCAAAATAGCAATCATCAGGGAATAAAAGTGAAAAAGAAAAACAGGGGAACACTGTCAATAATATTGAAAGTAGCCTTGCACATTTGATAAGTCTCATTATGCAGGGCAATCGAAGGATCCCATATGAAGTAGAGAAATGTTGCTGTGGGAGTTGGACTGTCTTGAAATATTGATAGTAAAGTGTGAGTTTAGCTCCTGTAGATTTTTAATTCCCTGGGCATCTACTCCAGTTGATAAAACCCCATATTGCATTTGAGCATCATCTCATTAGGGTGCCCAAAAGAAAGAAACACTTTACTATGACCCTGAGGTCTGATATTCAATGAGAAAGTGTAGTAAAAGGATGGGACTTTAGTTATAACAATCCTCCAGTGATTTAATGCTGCTCTGACACATCTCATAGGAAATGATGAGAGACACACACAAAAACAAATGATGAGGCTCAGATGTCTTGACTCTTCATGCAAGACTCTAAAAATAAGAACAATCCATTCAGCTGCATTGCTTCCCTTGAATCAGGATACACAGTTGTCTGTCACTTTCGACAACCTAATTTGGGTCTATCATTAACACCCCCAAAACTGGAGCCCAACATTTCCCATAATGCACCTTCTCTCAAATGCCATATCTCATGTACGTGAGGCATGCTTCAAGTTAAAATGTGTAATCATGCACAAACCAAGGTAACCCTAGTGTTATTTCCTCAGGCTTATCAATGCTCCAATAACTATTCTAATACAATCTGAATAGTGTTTCCCACGATGAGCAAACTGATTTGTCTAAATCAGACAATCAGTTGTCTAAAGACATGTTGAGGTTTCCTTTCAGTGCTACTCATTGCTATAGATTTATATAACTGAGTATGTGATTAAAAAAGGGAGATAAACAGAGTCCAAGGGGGAAAACTGAGACTTAACTTGTACCTTTTTCACCCTGTTTAGCAAGAGAATAAACATCCTGTATGCACAGAGGAAATGAACTCATACAAATAAGCCCTGGCCGTGTGCCAGAGCTTCAGGTATTGGTCAGCACTCTTTGCAACACTGTGGAAACAGAGTACACATACAGCACACTCACATGAATGTACGGCTAAAACGAGAACGTTCAGTCTAACTTCTTTGGTTGGGAAAAAAGGAAAAAACCTCGGAAATGTGGAGGATTAGCAAAGGATTGTCTTAAGATGTTTGAAAAATGACCAACTAATTACAAATCCCTTTTCAATTGTCAAGCTCCTATAATCTTAAATGATGGCTTAATTTCCCAAACCAATGACAAATGAGCTGATTGGAAGTATCAAAACTCAGTGGTGGCATACCGAGTGGGACAGCACCTGCTATGAGGGGAAACCAAGTCAAGCTTATCAGAGTAGTGCAGTTGAAAATAAGTGGAAGACTATGAGCAAACATTTCTACAACTTTGGTAAAAAGTGTCTTTGCTTTGAATGATAAACACACAATTAATCCAAAGATTTGTTTCTGTTCGAAATCCTGAAACTATTCCTTCTCAGGCTGATCACTCAGTCTTTATGTCTTCACTGAAAATCTGAAGGTGGTAAACAGAAATGCCTGACTTTTAATGCTGTTCGAGATGAAAAATGAAAAGCAGAAATTGAAAATCAATGCCTTATTTGAAAGTTGATAGATTTTCAAAAGCAAAATCTCTTCACACCACTGAGGAGAAACCAATGTTGTGTTGAGATTTCTTTGTGCTTTTTAAACGAAGACTGCAGAAAAGTTAAAGGTCCTAAACTAGCCGCATTTTCTTTTTTCAACATGGACGAGGTGGAATGAGCAGTACACTTATGAAACAACCTGTGTCACTCATTCTATAAATATGACAGGCTTCTGTGTTCACCAACTTCACACAGTCACATGCATGTTTAGACAGCTCACTCTCTCCCGAATGACAAATTCCAATTCAGCACTTTCTCCACAGCTCAGCCAAAAGCCTGATGGCCTGCATGTTTCATTTGACAATGAAAGCAGCATGAAAGACTGCATGGTGATTTTTATACACAGACCACACTATCATTTCATGAAAGAATTAAATGGTAGGGTAGTGGTTCTTGAATATCCTGCAATGCTATAGGATCAAATGGTATTTATGGCATTCCTTTTGGTTAGCAAATTTTTGACTTGCTTTGAGACACTGCATGCAGAGGATTGTTGTTGCTACAGTGAATATGTGGTGCCGTTTTAATCTGGGATCAAACTGAAAATCCCCTCCCATAAGAGTTCAGTCAAGGTCATACTGCCGATTAGGCAGACTGTCTATAGAGAGACAAACTGAGACAGAGAGGAAAAAAGTAGTGTTTAAAAAAAAAGAAAAGAAAAGTGTGGTTCAGTCAACCACCACAGCCGCATGGGTTATTTTGTAGTATAACTGACATTTTTCCGTAACTATTAGCACCTTTACAGTGTTGGTTGTGGCAATACAGTAATGGATAAGAGCTATTCAGAAATGAACTCACTCCTTCTCCTAACTCATTACTACCCAGCCTTAAAGCCTCCTGTTTTGTCTGCCACATGTGGGACATGGACCTGCCTGCAGCCTGGTGCAGTGCCCAGGGAGACAGCTGGTGTGTCTGAAGCACGCACGCACACGCACACGCACGCACGCGCGCGCACACACACACACACACACAGAGGTGAAAAGGGAGAGAGAGAGAGAGAGAGAGAGAGAGAGAGAGAGAGAGAGTGAGTGTGAGTGTGAGTGTGAGGGACATATCCACTGGCCTTGAAATAGAGCAGGACCGGCCCGGGTCAGAGCCAGCCAGCCTGGCCACCTGTCTGGCATATGAGTTTTCCAAGGAAGTGATGTCAAGGTATTCACAATGTGGATAACACGACCAATGACACGCCTTCTAAACTATGTGTTCACCACATTAGCATTCCAACAAGCACTCACTACTAGCCCTGTAATGAAAACATCCTGCATTTGATCCAGTTTAACATCAGTTGTCAAGATGAGTGTAGTGGAAACGTTACTCTACCATCTATAGGTGACGATTTTAATCGGTTGCAGAGTCCTTGAATATCCCCATAAGATTCCCCAATTTTGTTAAGTGCCTCGGCACCCCTCAGTTCCATAAGGGAGCGCAGTTCTTTGAGCGTGCAGCCAAAGTCTCCATCGTGATTGGCCTCCACCATGGAGTTCTTCACCCCGCTGTATGAGTTGTTTGCCATTGTCTTGCCACAAAAGCGTTGGTGCTTTGGCTTAACAGCGGGGGGGTAAAAAAAAAAAAAAAGGCAAGAAAAGGGCCCTCCCCCCCAAAAAAAAAAGAACAGGAAAGGCTTAAATCCTTAAGCGTGCATACACAGTAGTAGTTCCCATAAACAGTTGACAGGCCCTTCACAGGAAGCAGGAGTCATAAGCCAGGTAGCGGGGCAGGGATATTACAAAATGAGCCATTTCCCTTGGAGAGCTGAGTTCCTAGTCTTTCATGGTGACTGAGGATCACCCACAGAGCCGGAGATCACCATGCATGAAGATCTGGAATAGATAAGCAAACACAAAAAATTGTTAAAAGTTTTATCAAGATCTCTGCTCATTTTGGTACATAGGGTTAATTTTTTTCCCCATTGAACTATCATGTGTGATCATATTTCTTGAACTGTATTAACACATTACTGTGAACATGATCTGGAGCACATTCTACTGTGGATATGGCAATTGTGATTTCAAATTCTTTGTTAAGAAGGTTGCTTTCCTTCTCTGTTAGAACACAGACATGTTTGCTAAAACATTTCCCTGATGCATTAGAAGAATCAGAGGCCCTTAGATAAATCCACTTGGCGGCTAAGGCAGGTTGCAAAATAATCAGAAAAACTGCTAACAGATTTTGATTAGCTGTACTTGAGTTGTATGAAAATAATAATTATTTCTCATCTGGACAAAACTCTTGTCTGGTAAAATACATTGTGCTTCCCAGTCAGAGTACGTGAACAGAATGGAGCATTACTATTCAATTATCACTCAACTACAAGCTGCTCTCCGGGTTTTTCCTCCATACAGAATTTATAGATAGTCTTTACCCCTCTGCAATAGGCATCTACTCTTAACACAAACTTAATGCTTTGTATAACCATTTCACAGTTAAGGGCAGCATCGCATTGCGTTTGCTGGGTTTGAACTGATTCACAATGTTTAGTTGTATTTCTTTTGCTGCACATAAGATACAAGCTTAAGCACTAGATGTAATCTGTTTGCTGGGCCGTGGATGGTAACCTTTCTGTCCACCTTAAACACTAGTGAGCTCTGTAAACCACAGGCTACAATTTTACTGGAGAACATTGCTTAGACACAGTGATAAAATTCAACACCACCACCGTGCAACTACTTACTAATCCACTTTGAAATGTACTATCTGCATAGAAGGTCATGTTGCTATCAGTGGACTCACTCCACAGTTCGGTGACATTCAGTACTTTCAAATACTGAATGGAAACGACAGCTTTTATACACTGAAGTCACACATCACAAAGAAAAACAACATGTGAAGTATAGCAACCCGTATCTATCCAGTGTCAGAGTCAGAAAACAAACCACAAACTTCCCTGCAGTGAAACTTATAGGCCAATGTGGTAAACTTGAACCAACTGACTGACTACTTAGGGGAAAAACCTCCTGTTTTATCTAATTAAGACTATCTGTGGCATCAAGGAGCTCCGCAGTGCTCTACATGGGGGGAGTCCTTTCTAATCGGAGGTTGCTGTCCATTCAGCTTTAATCAGCCTAACACAATGAGGGTGAGTGATTCATGTCAGATTGGGTTTATTTGAAAGATTCCCCAAGATGGACTTGATTACTATTCTGAAACAATTTATGAAACACTATACTGTACTTTCAGGTGGATAGCCATGTCAGGCTTAAATGTGTGTTGAAGACAACCTCATACATAAAACAGGGCAGCAGTGAACAACAAAGAGGGATGTGTTTTCCTTTCCTGGAAAAATGCTACAGTTATCTCTCGGCTGGGTTTTACTCACTTTCCAACTACAACTGTCAAAACATTTTGGAGCAAAAACATTAATATGTCTTTTAAGCAAAGAAGACTATAAACATAAAATGCAAACTGACATGGAAACTCAAAAATATGTCAGACCTTGAAACTGAGACACAGATGCACAAGGACAAAAATATGCAGCTTTTATTATTGCTCACTGCACAAATGAAAGCTTGCAGCTTATTCCATTGAGATTCTTGGAAACTATTCTGTCACATGTTGAGATTCTATTTGGAGCCATCTGCCATGGAAAACAGGACAGAATTTATTATTTATTACACAGCATAATTGCAGATCCGGGTGTATTACCAAGGTGAGAGAGAACGCAGAAATTTCTATATTGAGGAAGAAACGCATTTCATTTCAACTCCCATACTAACCACAGATGAGATATTTTCAGTGCATGTTGACAAGTCAGATGTTGTTTTGTTTAATAAAATCATATGATTTCAATTACCATCACATAATTTACATTACTTTTCACGTTTATGAAAAAGTGCACTTCACTAAATTCTCATACATTTCTGCCTGAGGTTCAACTCTATGAGACTCAAAGGCGCTCACATGGTATCACACATTAGAAATGTGAAAAATTTGATTTTTAGCTGTAGCCGAATGAACTTTATTCAGTTATGCATCGTCTTGATAACACCCAGAGACTAAGTAGTATGTTACCTTTCTGATATATAATAGGATTGAGCTATATTTTGAGTTCAACCGTAATGATCAATGTTGTAATACTGCAGCGTGACATACCGAAGGCTACAATTCATAATAATGTATTGATTAAAGTAATTTCAGTTTTAAAAATCAGCTGAGATGTGTATTTATCTCTGTTAATCAGTTTTGGGCTTTAAAGAGCCCAGAGATATACGATAAAACATAGTAGTGATGATATGGAGGTCATTTCCATTTCGTATTTAAAAACCCAAGATGAATCACATAAAAAAAACAAAAAACAAAAAAAAAAGAACTATAACATCTGGCCTGTTGAAAATATACAATTTATGACACCAATTTTAGCCATCAGGCTAGTCAAAGGTTATGAGTTTCTCATGCCTAAAAATAATTTCTATACAGCACCTGAAAAAAGCTTTTGAAATGTGTAAATGGACCTTAAAACACAACAGCAGTTATTTGACTTCCTCTGGACACCACATGAGTAAAGCACATGCACAGCAGCTTTGATAATGGATTTAATTTTCTGCCCTCTCCATTTCCCTGCCTCCATGTCTTACTTCATGAGCCCTCTCCCACATTCACACTCCCACGGGCAGCGACAACACCAGGCCGAAGAAAGTGCCAACATTTGCTATGCTGCAACAGTTTCAGGTTGCGGAGCAGGTCACATGTCACAACAGTGGAAAATCATTGTGATTGGATCTCCAAGCCAACAGCTGGCATGGTTGAATGATAGAGGCGAAGGTTAACTCTTTGCGGACAGTCACAGCAAAACCATAGCTCAGCATAAATATGTGCAGGTTTCACGCAAGGACTCAGAGACTTGCAAGTCACAAGTCTCTTCTCCACCCAAGCTATTTAAGGCTGCTATCACACATTAGGATGCACACTAAATCATCTACCCAGTAGGGCTGTTGGTGGAAATAGGTGGAGAGGACAACAGCGGCCATCTCAGAAACATACTCATGTCTTTGTTTCCACGCTAAGGAAACCCTTTGGCAGTTTGCACACCTCTACGTGCCAACAACTCGATGCAAGTCAAGGATAGCAATTCTAGGGATCCCTCTGCAATGGAGCTGCCTAATGCGAGGGGTGGTATTTTTAGCTTCCCCCAGACTGCCCCTCCCCCCACTGTTAGCCACTGCTGAATTGGGTCAGGCAATGTAAATGTGGAAGGTACAAAGCAGAGACACCCAGCCCTCCTTGTGCTACACAGCTCGTAACCGAGAGTGCTTCTTCACCCCCACATACGGGAACCTAAAATGCTGTCAGGCTGCCAATACATAAGAGCGTGTCAGAGGTGTCACCGTCAACATACTTTTCCTCTTCAGCGCTTCTTACCACATGTATGGACGGGCATGTGATGGGCCCTAAAATGAAGAGAAATCATTATTAATTTGATCGTGGGGCGAATAATAAAGAATGAGATCATGATTTCTTGACTTGTAGCAGCTGTACATGTCTGTTTCAAAAGGATGCTTTCAGGACAGTTGGATCATTTGTATCTAGGTTTAATATTATGTAATTCTGTACATTAAATTTAGTATATGTATACTTTTCTTTCATGTGACAATGCAGCTGTTTTACGCTAATGGATAACTTTTTTGTTTAGCAATTTGTGTAGAAATGTGGCGTTCAGTGCTTTTTTAACAAGAAGCATCCATTGATTCTGATGAAAGTGACAAATTCAAGAAGTCCATGCAAGTGAAATGCTTTGTAACAAGTAAGCAGGAAAAGCAATTTGGCCTCTTGCATCATCAAACTTCTAGTTTTTCATCCACAAAAAATGCCCTAACATTTCACTATAGAGGCATTTAAAGGCATCAAGTAAGAATAGAAAAAATCTTATTCAATTCGTGCCAGCTGGAAAGTAAAGTTGGAGTAAAATCTTTTCTTTTGAAACTTTCAAAAATATAAAATCAATAAAATGAGGCTGAAGTAGAGGCAGATTTTTAGAGGTAAGCCCAATTCAAGCAACCATCGCTTACTTTTACTTTTCAAAATCAAGGGACGCATTTCACTCAAAGTTCAGATCATTCTAGCGTGTCCTCACATCATTTCAACTACTCATCATTGTCACATCTGTGCAGATGGTGTAATCATTTACTTTCTATTTGCCTAACAAGGATTTTCATGCATTGCTGAGTACTGAAAAGCTATACTGTTGTTTAAGTATAATTAACTCTAAATAGTCTTCTTCAAACTCAAAAAATTATTTGCTTTCTCATAAAAATTACATTCCACTAACTAAATCACTGTGAGCACCATCCTTTTTCTGTATCAATAATAAAACTGCATGTTTGACTAATGATTTACATGCAGTGGCAAGAAAAACAGAAGGGATGGCTTTATTTAGCCCCTATAAAGTCTGTCATGTCCATAGGATGGAAAATATTTCAAAATGAAGCTTCTTTCATCAAGCCACTTTGAAGATGAGAAGCTCTCTGTGGGCTTTGTTCCATGTATTTCTACATAGCAGCTCAGTGGCCTGAGGTCCTGTGGCTGCTACTATTTGCTGCCACGATCTGACCTTCCTGTGCTTTCCTTTTCAATTTCAGGATGCAGTGGAGTTCAGTATTAAACTCATTTTACCATGGCCCGTGGTAAGGAATGCAATTAGTGATAGAGAAACATATGCACACAGTGCCATAATAAACTAATTTAGAGGGGATGATAAGAGTACATGAGGCCTTAAAGCAAATACTATTTTGCTAGATAGCGTTTTCAGATCCATCCCATGTAAATTGGACTTTCTTTTAGCAGCATAATCAATTTCTGACTAGTATTTCAGGCTGATTAATATTTACATAGGCTGCCTTCATTCGAGAAAGGTACCAACCAACCATCTGTTTTTTCTGTCAGTGAAACTTCATTCAGTGTGACTAAGCCCGGTGTAACGGCAGTGTCCCTTGACAGGAAAACACAAAATCTGAATTTGTTTATAGATGGCAAGAAAATGTGATCTGTAGGTGAGAAATTGGAGAGCTAAGTTTTAAATGTGATTTCTCCACTGGCCTGATAAATGGCTGTTACATTTTTCAGCAAACTGCTGCAATGATGGTTTGGATGTGTAGAAGATTTCACCAGTCAGACTATACATCATGTCACAAGGGACACCATCCACCACAAGCAGCCTTTCTTCAAACTGAAACAACTTTTAGGTCTAGCAATAAGATTAGAATTTATACGCTCAGGAACAATGCTCCAATATCTGTTAAAAGTTCATTTGAACTTCATGATGATACACAAGCTTAATCCACTTTCCAGAAATGCCAAAACTAATATAAACACACAGTAGATCACCCTCTAGGACAGTTCTGGCTGCCTTGATGACTAATTTGTGATATTTTTCAGTGTGTCCCTTAAAATTGCTGTAGTGTAGTTCAGCAAATTATGGTAATATAATCTCTTGGCTTTAGCAGCATCATTAACATTGACCTGATGTTTTAAAACAGCAAATTAATTTTAGCAGTCCGTTCTCACTGTTTGCTTTGTCAGGCAACCTTTAAATGAATGAGTAATAATGATTGAGTCAAACTTCTTGTAACTTAAAACCACTGCTTGGAATAACCTTGGCCTTATAATCCACAAAGAAAAACAAGGATAATATGAAGTCCATCATAAGTAAATAGTAAATTAAACACATTGTACTAAATGGTACCAAACCAGACTATATTTAGCTTTCAATGGTAGTTTACATGAGGCTCAAAGTCACCGCAGATTAATGACCTACAAGGGATTGCTATGTAAAATAAATGTATAAACTAAGCACTTTCAAAAATTCAACTGAGAAATACAAACCAAAGCAAGGACACAAAATATTGCTATTAATAAAATGAGTGTGAATTTAGGCTATGCTCATAACTGAGTCACATGCTGAACATGAAAATGAAAGAAATGGAGATATGAAGCAGCTGTAAGGAGGACTCCTTCATGATAAAGTAGGGACAGACCTTACAGAGGTGATAAGTGCCTAGAAGAGGGTGTACTCGGTACACTGAGTTACTTTGCTGCGACTGTTGCTCCGTGATCACAAATGGTTTTTATTTTAACAGCAGGCTAGGATGTTCATAAGCAGAAATGAGATAATCACCTGTTTTCTGCAGCAATGCCTAACGAACCAAATATGCACTGCACAAAACAGACGAATACAGATGTTGTCTTGAAAGGGTGTTCTTCTGCAAAATGTAGGTAGGGAAACACTATCCACCAAAACCACACAGCCAAGGAGGTCAAGTGATCTTGCCTCTGAGATATAACCATTTTCCAGAACTATTTACCAAACAAGTGTAACAACTACTGACTCATATCCTTTAGCCAGGACAAGAAGTACTGTCAATAGCCAGCCATTATGAAAAAGCACTGTAGAGCAAGAAATAAGAAAGGATATTTTTGTCATTCTTGAGTGACAGCAACAGTCTGAGTTCAAAGGGCTCAGACACAGCAACAGATTGTGTTACTGATGGTTTAAGTGAATCATTAAACAAACTCTAAATCTCTACATGCTGAGCTAAAAAGCTATAATGAAATATTACTCTTTGCTAAACCCAGAAACTGTTTTCCGATATTGCAAATTCTAATTAAAACTAAATTCCACAGACCGTCTTTACACCTAAGCCATCCTCTGCAACATATTTCCCAAAACATAATGCATACGATATCAATATATTATGTAATGTGCCTACAGATAAACATTAAAAAAAATCATTAAATTGCAGCCAGTACTTCGGGTTAAACTCGAGCTAAATACTGTGTGCAAATATATTTTTTGATAAAAACCACAGTCGGATTTTCCAATCCACTGAAGGATCAAGAGATATTCTAATCAAACACAGGAAGACACTGCTGGCTCTGCAGCAGACCCGCTGCTGTGTCAGTGGATAAAGCAGTGATCCCTTCAACTAGACACCAAAGTGTCACAGTCTGCAGACCTGGAAACTTGCTTGGTAATGTTGGCGAGTGTGAAACTATATCACGTCGCCCTGCAGAGCCAAATGTGTAACATCGTGTGACAACGCGCTCGCAGGAGCTGGAAAGTTTCGGAAATAAGAGATATTACGAGACATTACCGCCATGCTGTAACTGGTATTGGTAATTTAAAGCGCCATGCGGTGCGAGGTTTCGCCTGACAGATATTCAGATGTCCCGCTGGTCAGAAAGTGTTATTTTGTAATAGCGGAGGACAATTTAAGCTTCCTACTATGACATTTAGCTTCGATGGGTCGATCGGGGTTAAAAGACAAGACAGGTTGCAAAATACCGTCTGCATTAGAGTTGAACTCCGTGGTCGGGTTTGACTGCGACTCGATGTCGCTGACTAACCCCGACCACGGAGAGCTCAAGTCCAGGACAGAGTTCAGCAGAGCAGACATCGGCACAACGATTCACCCCGACCAGGTGTCTTACTGTACAGACGGCAGACAAAATGACATACGTGTGTGTGTGTGTGTGTGTGTGTGTGTGTTTGTGTGTGTGTCGCTCCGCATGAGGAGCCGCAGTGCGTGGAGTCCAACAGCCGGAGAGGATCGCTCCAGGCCGGATCCCTCCAACACGGGGGGGTCTGCAAGCCGTTAAACGGGTTCAATGACTTGTCCGTGAATGTAACAGAGGACCGCTTCTTCTTGGGAAGTTTCTAATGACGATACGGAGCCGCACATTTTAAGTGTCTGGCGTTATTTCGAAGCCGGACTCCCGAAAACCGCCTCCACGTCTAGCCGTCAATGTGCTCCCCGCGAGAGGCAGTAACGTGCGGCGTGCAACGGTTAAAAGAAATTATAATCATAATAATGATATTAATGATAATTTAAAAAAAAAAAGATATCGATCCAGGCTAACGTGCAATGTTAGCCAACTAGCTCCCAGGCGTTAGCCTATGCTGATTGTAAAGAAGGAAAAACATACAAAAGCTACTTCCAACAGATTGACAAGTGGAAAAACTTAGCCCATGGGCAATGCAGATGTCTGAGTAAATTGATCATGAGCAAAGAAAATCTGGCAGCATCCCGGCTGACTAATACACCTGGGTTGGAAAACGAGACGCCCAATGTCAGTATCTATTGAAATTTTAACGCGAGCTAACGATGTTAGCTTGGTATAAAGCTAACTACCCGAGGGAGCTACCCACCAGTGACTGGCTGGCCCTCGTTGATCACTGCATCCAAAAATGAAGACTTAACCAATCTGGATGGTCTATGCAACGTCCGAAAACACTGAGGAACAGCTCTGATCCTGCTGCATTTTGTTGCACCGGCGAAGACTGAATAAAAGCCAAAAAAATACTTACTCCGTTCTCTGAAGAGGACCCCAGCTCCCTTTCTCTCTTTAACTCCCCCTCAGTCTCACCGAGTACCGGGCTCTCTCCCCTGCTCTGAGGTAAAGCCCCGCCCACTGCGCTGTCACAACCACAACCAATGCCTTCGGCCCCAGCTGTCAAGATGGTTCCCGTCCCTTTGCAGCCCATGGACACCCATGTCCACTTGACCGGGAAATATTGTGACACATACGTGCAGCTATTTACAATGACGGGGAAGTGACATGAAGTCACCACAGCTAATGTCCCCCGAAAGATAACTTATTTAAATAATACAGACGAACAGGGAGCTGATTTATAAAATATCCCTTCATTATAGAACAGGTGTAGACAAGAGCACCTGTTTTCTTTGTTAATATTAATTATTTTTAACTGTAATATGACACATTTGGGACTGTACCCATTATAACCCGAGGGGAAAACACACTAAGGGGTACAACCAGTCGAATATAAAGCGGTTTGATTCCTCTAACATGAGTTTTGGGCGAAAGCGGAAGTACCCTGGGGAGAGTCCTCCCGCCTCGTTCTTTCCCTCTCCGTCACCGCACCGCCGGGGACATGTGATGCGCGTTAAAAGCAGGATAGGTATGGACCGCTAGTGTGGATTCCCATTGGCTTAGCCAGCTTATCAGTCGCCTATGGAAACGGTTACGTCATGATCGCCTCGTACTCACTCTTTGCTCCCGTGTTGCTTTATAATAACAGGATTATTCAGCCCCCACGCCCCCCCCACGCCCCATTCACTTCCCATCATATGATACAGCCTGCAAAAAGTCAGTAAACTCACTGCCGCATCGTTTTTACCCTGTCGCTGTCAGAACTCCACCTAAGCTATACAAGGCTCTTCCCTCGGCGCCTAATAATACCTGACGTCATTCTTTCCATGACGTAGCACTTTTTTTTCCTCTTCTTCTTCTTCTTCTTCTCTGGATTCAATGTCCGTATTCTTTGCGCTTCTTTAGTCCCGCTGAGAAGCAGTCACACATTAACAATCCCCCTCTGTCACCGTGGCCAACCGTCAGTGAATTACCCCAAACTGCCTGAGCTGCAGAAACTGAATGGCACAGACAGACAGATCCACCACAGAATCTGCTTTGCAAGTGTAGTGCAGCATACTGTCTCCTATGATCACCTCATTATTATAGGAGAAGTGCAATATAGGAGCCAGCAAAGTGACAGCAACTGGAATAGTTGCTTTGAATTATAAAATACAAATTGCATTCAATATTCAATATGTGCAGGGACAGCTTTCCTGTCTGGGGGAGTAAGATATAAGAGATCTTGACTTTGCCTGAACATCATCCTGATCAACTACTTTATCTGTGTTGTAGGCTCCAAGTAAAAAAAATAAAATAAACTCAGGATGAGTGGTGGTAGATGATAAACAGAAAATAACCCCAATCTAGGTCAAACCCCAGTGTAATATACTTGCTGCATTGACATAATGGGATTTATCATTAACACAACAGCCCTAAGTGCACAGAAACATTTACCTCTTCAGACTTGTAAACAAGGGAAAAGTTCAACATGTTTAGGGCTGTATGCAATTTCAAAGTTGGAAAATTTTGTTTCAGAACTTCTGAGTCAGATCAACTTCATGGGAGGGGTGAAAAGAGGAAGAGATGAAGCAGGGAAAAATATCCTTTATGTTGGCTTGCTTGTGCAATAATTTAGTCTTCTATCCATGTGACTTGACTGAGTTGGTTCAGTCTATGGTAGACAAATGACCAACCACAACATACACACATATAAAAATACATTTATCCAATAGATAGATAACCACTAATTATGCTGCCCATTGTTTTTCCATCTGTTCTCGCTCTGTTCTGTCACTAATTAGTCCATATCGTAAGCTACTATAGTAGAATACATTAGTCCAATAGTACACATATATAATTAACTCTTGATTCCATAAGGATCACCTTTTATTGGTATAAAATTAACCTTTAGAAAATTGCTAGATTTGAGAAGTAACATGTGTACATAGTATTTTGACTAATGATTGCAAAAGCAGCTGTTGTTGAGATGATATGTGTAGGTATCATACATGCACCTCTACATCCATCTCATATTTTCAGCAGTCAATCTTCTGCACTCCAATTGCAAAGTACAGCTGCTGCACTGCAGCGCAGCAATGTTGATGTTTTTCTTGTATATCCAACAGCAACACAGGCCTCAGCCAAGCTAACACTGGCAAACAGCATTTGCTCTGCGGACCCTCAAACCTTGTATCGCTGAGATGGAGATGAGACCTGTTTATATGCCAGTTCACTCTCAGTGGTTTTGGTGACTTCCTGATTGGTAGCCTGCAGTGCTTTGTGTTTGACCAACCCTGAGCACATGTCCCTCCAACATGACTGATGCCACCCATCTCTCTCTTTCTGTCTGTCTGTCTCTATCTATCCATCAGTCTGTGCAGCTCCCTTCCCTCTTTATCCCTCACCCATGCTTCAGTATGCATCCGGGGCACAGGCTCTAATGTTAGCAATGTAAGTGGAGACTTAAAATGTCTTCCCAGAATCTAGCAAGCGACTAAACAAGTTAAATGCTAAACATAATATCATACAGACTATAGATTAGATAGTATCAGCTGCAGAATTGTTGCAAATTTACAAGTATGCAGTACTTTATCATCTATATTCATACTGTGAAAGAAATTGTTTTTAAAATGTCCTTATTTGCTTTCTAATAGAGAGTTAGATGACAGGATACTACTCACATCTATACAGTCAGTATGGAGGTAAAACTAAGATCATTACAAACTCTGGTTTGGCTCCTGGTTCAGGGTACTAGTCTGCTATAGATATAGTCTGCTATAAATCAGGGTTTTGTTGTTTTTACACTTTGATTCTTGTGCAAAAAAAGAAAAAAACAACAAAAACAAACAGAAACGTGTTGATGTGTGATTTTTTAAGCCGATTCTGTTATTGCTACATTCATCCAAACTAGCTATTTCTATTAGAAGAGTTCTTATAAATGTAGCCATATCAAGTAAAATGTCCCATGAGATTTTCCTTCTCGCCTGTGGCTAATTTTTTTAGTGTCTGTTCTTTATCTAAACAAGGACAGACAATACATTGAAATTTTGCCTTGCGACATCGCTGTCTGTTTGTTCAGTTGAAACCACTTAATCTCAGCTTCAATCCATTTAAACACTTTGGGACCGCAGAAGCGAGCAAGACAAAACCCCAGATGAAGAGCCTTTTAGCTGTGTGCACCAAAATCTGGAATCTGGTTCGTTTATTTGAATTATAAGTATCTGCAATAAAGAGCAGGGCAGCAATTTCAGAAATTAGGCACCACAAAAATCTTACTAAAATGAATCCTGTTGCTTAACTCAGAAGGGAATTACATCTTTGTAAATCCTTTCAGAGATCTATGTCAGCGGTTTTGTTGAGAGTTTTGAAACTGGGGAGACCAATCATTTTCCCCACAGCTGCTGTCTCAGTCTTGCTGTTGACTCAGTTTCTCAGAGGAAATTTGCCATATGCTCTGGAGCATCTTGTGAACTACAGTAAATGTCAAATGTCATTAGCCTTTGTGCATGCTAATGTGTTGTTTATGCTGTCTGAGTAAGCATTAATGATGAGGCATGCCAAAACTCTCCCGAAAGGGGACGTTGCCTTTGGAGTAATTTTTGCATTTAATAAAAACCCACTCAAACAAAACCACTTTATCATCCTATGTTGAAAAGGAGCACCATGCTGGATACAGAAAAGTTCGGCAAAAGTGTTGTCACATTTGAGAATAAACTAAAAAGCTGTGGTTATGTGCATGTTTTGTGTGTGTGTTCATCCCAACATAGAACTTTAATTACTGGGGTAGAGCTCTACGCACCATGAGATAGCTTGACAAATAATTGCAGGTTCAGTCGAAGAGTGTCTAGCAACTGGCACCTCATGAATGCGCCTGCTGCTCTAACACAGAGGAACTTAGTTGCAGACTCGGCATTTCATCACATTTTCAGATAATACACTGTTCCGCACCAATTACAACATTTGCTCAAATAACAATGCAAACTGGAAAAGGGAATGGAAAAGATAAATCACAAACCACACAGATTAGCACTTATTTCCTCAACATTTTTTAAATAAACATATGACTGTGATGGAAATGCCTATTGTGCATGTAGAGATCATGTGCCTCTCCAGCAAAGGCAAGTGGAAAATGCAACCATGAAGATGTCAAATTAGTCAAATTGCGTAACCAGGTCCCTATCAGTGAGTATAGGCTGTATGAATATTGCTTCCTTTGGTCAGCCAATCTTTCTACACCACTTTGTTTCTTGAACAGACATTGGATTTTCCACTGGCTCAGCAAGTTGGCAAAGACTTAGACAGGGTTGGGGTGGGGGTGTGGGGTGTGTGTGTGTGTGTGTATGTGTGTGTGTGGGGGGGGGTTCCTCCTTTTGAAGAGGAAGAGGAAAAATTGTGTTGCATACTTGAGAGAAAGACTGCTGATCGGATTTGATGTGTGAGAATTTTCCAATTTGCGAATTAATCAGAAGTCCAGATGTTAACTGGTTCTTAGCTCGCATTTCTCAGTTTAGACAACATGTCATCATGTTGGGCTTAGTATTGGAAGGATGCATTAACATCAGACTGTTTAGAGCCATTATTCAAAAGGGACAGTAGCTATATCAATCAGACAAAGTTTATATTAGGGATGTGTCCCGCTCATTGTAATAACAAACCTTCCTCATCTAACACATCATTAGCCTGCCACAATTACTGTAATCACATTTTTCCTGAAATCCACGAGCGGCCAAACATTGGTTTATGTCTGCTGGAGGAGTCCCCAATTATATGATTAACATTCACACTCTGCTGACTGGCAATACAACGGGAGACATAGACGCATGAATTACATTTTTGATTCCGGTACACATCTAAGAGAAGATCTGAAGTAGGACCTTGTGATGCAGTCGCACACACAAAGACCCCTTTTGAGCAGGGAAGCTGAGTGAGAGGTGGTGTGTAGGTGCGGCGGTTGTAAAGGAGGGGGTCTATCATGATTGAACTGCTCGCTCTACGCTTGTGCATGTTTGTGTTTCCAACTACCCCTGGAATTTACTGCAGGCACTGGCAAGGGCAGACACAGAGAGGTGAATGGCCTGCAGGATAAAGGCCAGAGTTGTTGGGAAAAAGAGTAAGTGGGAAGAAATAGAGAAGAAAAACAGAGGTTGTAGGAAGAGAAAGAAAGAGTTGAAGCACATACAGACAAGGTGCGATTGTAAAAGGCGTGAACTGGAAATGTGCATATCAAGTGTGTGTGTGTGTGTGTGTGTGTGTGCGTGCGCAGGGAAAGAGACAGTGGTCTAACTCAGCCCTGAGCCAGCAGCACTGAGATTATCTGGCCAAGTTTCCACTCACAAACAATAATTCACCTCAAGTGCCCATTGAGGCCAGACTCTGTCAGGACAGAGTCTCGCCCAGCCCCGCATGTGGACGCATGAAGGGAGGAGACTCTGTATGGTTATAATATGTAGTCAATATAAAAAGAAAAATCTCGTGTGTGGAGTGTGAGAAGACGTAGGCGAGCCATAGAAGGGTGTTGGCGGGGATGGGGGCTGGGTGGTAATGCCGCAGCCCTTCAGGACATGTTTTCCATGCTCTGTTTTCCATCGATAGCCTCTTCATTTACACTTGGTCAGGCTATTGGTGGAGCTGGAGAGTGTATTTCATTCAAGCCAGTGAACATTTACGTGTCATAAAATGTAGGGCATAGAAATAGTCTTGATTCAATTACCTCCAGAGCAGAGAAACCACCTGAGATTCCAAATTTAGACACAAGGCTCATGGAAAATGTGGCCTTCAGAATTCAGCAGGAAAGGAAAAGGAAAGGAAAATAAACCAGACAAAAATACTGCAGAGTCAAACTTCAGCTGCATCTGTTTCAGTCTTGAAAACATGATTGCTAGAAAATTGTGTGGTTCTGTTTATACATGGTGTATTAATTGAAGTAAAATTGTAAAAGATGAGACGGTTGTGTGATAGACTACCAGGGCCAGTTAGCTTTCTGGCAGAGGTGACTTTGACCAAATTAGTGTCAACAGGTAGTAATTAAGAATCTGTGTTTAGTTGTTCAGTTAGGCGTGAAGCCCATCAGCCCTATAAATCTGCTCTTCCCCTAAAGTCTGCGAGTGCCACCAGGGACCAGGCAAAACAATTAATGGCAACTTAGTTACAGACCCACATCAGATTTTTGCTTAACCCACAGAATCTGCAGAGAAAGAGAGAAGGGGTACATTTGAACTGCTCACTTCCTCAAGCCAGCACAGAGCTTCTACAATGTCCAAAGCAGAGTGGCATAGACTGGGCAGAGATGGGGCATAGAGGAGAATATCCAATGGGAACTCAATGCCCTTTATACCCCATTTCTTCCTTTTCACATGGGGGCTTTTCCCCTGGGAGAGAAAACACGGTACAAGGAAGAAGAGAGGCAGGGTCACAGACTAGGACCCATGCTTCTTGGTGCGAGAGAACCCCGGAGCATGTGTGCACACACTCAAAATGCACGTACACACACAAAAACACACACACCTTGCCCTGCAGTACATAGGGGCCTTGACCTACCTACCATGGGGAGGAGAAATGGACATATGTGTGTTGGAAATAGGGAGAGGGGGATGCAGAATGTGATGTGAGACAGACTGGAATAAATAAACTGCATCGTTATCAGGTCATATCTGTGTGACATGTTGTGAAATATAGTTCTTTTATTTATTATTAGCCTAGAAAATCAATACTGTTTCTGTATGGTTAATAAGAAGCTACAGCTAGGATTGGGTTAGCTTAGTGTGGGATAAAGAGTGTAAGCAGGGCACAAACAAAACTAACCAGGTTAGTCTATACAAAGATACTCAATTAACCCAATTCATCTTCTTTGTTTCATTTGTTTAGCCGAATAAATCGTAATCAGGGCGAGGTATTGCCTCCTTTTACTGGTCAATACTTTTGTCACCTGAAATGTTTCTGCTGTAAGTATCAATAACTAACAAGTATTGGAAATTTGCAGTTTATGATACAATTACATTGATGGATTTAAATAAAAATTTAGCCAATTTGTTGTTATTTATGCAAATTTCTCCTCAAATAAAGAGGTTTTATAGCAAAAAGTAGTATCATTAGTCATAATGTTGCAGCTTTTCAACAAAAAAATCCAATACAATTATGCAAACAAAGGCAAGAGGCTGAAAAACAGGGAGGATCGGTGATATGTGGGCAGCAACAGACACAATCCATAAAGAACCAGTCATTCTTATAGGATTAAAGGATTTTAAGAATTTCAACTGTCTTTTTCATTTTGCTGCACATAACCAGGCCAATATTACATGTTGCTCTAGTGGAGATGTAAATGTGGGTAAAATCATAGCCCTGCTTAGTTACCAAGCTGTGACCAACCCCGTGATTACATGTCATGTCCCCATCATCATTACCACTGGCACACCCCTCACCCCGATTTAGAGAGAGAGAGACAGAGGCAGATCCAGCATGATCCTTCCATAGCAGATGGATATGTCAGATATGCCTGCCTGGGCTTATGGGGATGCTTAGTGGTAAATGTAATGACCTGTGTGTGTGTGTGTGTGTGTGTGTGTGTGTGTGTGTGTGTGTGTGGGTGTGTGTGTGCCTACGCCTCAATCAACTGTTCTAATTACCCTGAGTCTGCCTGGGGAAAACTCAGTCACTTTGCTGTAACAGAAAGGTTGAAGAGAGCCAGTTATAACTTAGAATCTCTATTTCTGTTTGAGAGAGCAGAGAGACAGAGATTTAGTCTCTATGATGATGGGAAGAAAAGAACAAGACGTAACACAGACTTATGTTTGTTTTGTTGGTTAAAATGACAAAATACCAACGACTGTGGCGGCCAAGATAGTAGGTTGGAAAAATTTATTCTAAAATGTTCAAGGTTACAACAGATTTGTCTGTCTCTTGGAGAGTTATTGGCCACGGGACTAATATCTAAACATATGTGTGAAATTCAATGGCTTGGGCTTTGTGGTTTGGGCAAGGATTACTCCTCTTCAGAGGGCCCACATGAAGGGAAGCTCAAAAAAATCTCTTCCCATTCAAACTCATCAGCTGTCCTGATGGTGGTGACCTGGTTCACTGCAATTCAGCAATTCAGTCAGTTCGGTCTACTTGAGTTTAAAAAGAACACAGCGTGCCCTGCAATTAAATTACAGAACACATTGACAAGGTTTAAATGGCTGTGGTTCAATTACTGAGTCATAATGCAAGTGATGTTGAGCATTAATTTAAAAAAGCAGTTGGGCCTTCATTGGTTTCCATTTCTTATTACTTTATTACAAACTCTCTATGATTAATTTAGAGATGGATGACCTATTTGATGCTCTTGTGGTAACCTGGTTAATGTGAATGCCCTCTTTCATCCATCCTTTTCAGACATGTTTACCTTTGGTTACTTTCAGATTGCATAATTCACTTTACAAACATAATGAGTTTCTTTCAATTCACTCAGCCGTGTGCCCTCAGGCTCCATTCCCCCACGTCCCTCTGCCTTCTCCTCTGAAGTCACAACTGTCAGCTTCTGTCCAGTGGTTAATGGAAACTTTCCTCTCCGTTAGTGTGTCATGTGAGGGGCAAGACAGGAGTTTTCCAACTCTCCATCTGCAGAAAAACACCCATTTGTTGTGTGATGCATCAGGAGCCTGGAGAAAGGAAGGCATGTTTGTCAGACCTCTTTCGGTGGGCTTCCTGCTTTGACCTACAGGAGGGAAAGGATTGGTGTGCGTTTATGTGTGTGTGTGTCTGTGTACAGTATGTGTGAGTATATTCTGTTTGGGGAGGTGGTGTTTGGGTTCTAACTGGCATCTGTGCTTATTCTCAGAAGGCTTTTTTCCCCTCTCTCTCTCGGGCCGTTCCACCTGTGATGCCACTTATATGGTTCACTATGATAAAATGACTGCACCTCATTTCACTAATGAGCAACACAATGACAGATGCAATAATTAAAAATTAAACAGTGGAATGGCTTCCACATGAAGTTGCCCTCTCCATCATCGTACCTCTGCTTGGTATTTGTTAAATGTCGGCTGGTGCAGCATATCCATTAGTCTCGTCTATGTAAAATTCCACTCAGATCTCCAGTATGTGAGAAACCATAGAAACAGACTGGCCTTTGTTTCTTATGCTCAGGAAAGTGTCCTGTGAGCTGAACTGAGTAATACTGCTGTGGCAGATGACTGGCCCACTCACACATTTAGTGTGGAGGAAATAGAGTGAGTGAAAAATTACATTAATAAAAGGTGTGACAAAATGAAGGGCTGAAGACAATTTTCCATCAACTCCTCTTTCTGATAAACTTGCAGCACTCACAGTCATAAATTCTGATCTTCTGGATGACATTTGAGTTTGAAATCCACTCTCTGTTGCTACAGTGTCTGCCCTGGACTACCTTACAACCTGTCATAAACATTTGTGACGCAGTTTTCAGGAATAGTTGAACATTTCGGGACGTACTTATTTGCTTTATTTTGAGAGTTAGATCAGAGGATCTGCACCCCTGTTGTGTCAGCTACAGCTGATCCAGCTCTTTCCTCACATGACACAACCAGCCGACCGAAAACTAGAAAGCTCTCTAATTAACAATTTATATCTTGCTTGTTTTGTCTATACAGAAAGTGAAAGATTACTTTTTGGATGGAACCAGTTGCTAGGCAACCAGAAGTAGTAAGGGTTGGGTGATATGGTCAAAAACTATATCACAATACACAATATATATATATATATATTGAAAAATCTCATGAAAAAATTAATAAATGTAGGATTTAAGCTTTTGGTACATAAAAAAAAAATCACACCAGTTGATTCTTGTTCTGACAACATTTGCCTGTTTTACATGATTATTGTTTACTGTATATTCATCAGTGGAGTTGACAACCAACAAAAACAGGTCAGAGAAATAAAAGTGTTTTCAACAAGAGTCCCTGAAAATGTACCCTTGTTATTTCACTGAAACAGTTTGTTTCAGCCGGTGAAATAAGTTTAAAACATTTATGTGATCATTTGCACTGTATGCTTGCAATATAGTGATTTGCTATATCCCATTCGGAGTAAAGCATAATACAGTGTGTAGTTGTTATATTATTAGACTATATTATACCTGACCCACCTCTATCAGAGAGGTAGATGCTGAAAATTTATGATGGGAATTAATAAAAGTTTAAGACAAAATATATGAATAACCATATTAATCTTAAAAATATTTTTCAAGTGAAATACTTTTCATTATTTATTGCAAAAATATATTACTAAAGAGAGAAGTGGTGCATAACGAGGCAACACTACACAAAATTTAATAGATCCACATTTATTGACACAATTTTGTAGATCCCACTAATTCAAAGGAGGAAATGTAACTTAATAAAAAGACTAACCAGTCACATCACACTATTAGGTAACATTTTAACAAACTGAAAAACATCCCAGATCTAATAAATAAATAACAGGTCTGGGACTCTGGAAGCTGCTCTCAGGCAAATAAGTTTACAAGAATAGCTTAATGTCAAAGTCCTCATTAGGACCTTTTGGAGACAAAACATCTTTCAGTGGTATTCAGTGTTTCAATTCTTGGCAAAAAAACAAACAAGCATATTCACAAAAACGGCAAACTGTTTCTTGAAGTGTACGAATATCATTAAGTTAGAAAGGTTAAGAGTGAGATTGAATTTTTGGGGAAATGGACTTTAGCCTCATGAGAGTGACCAGACAACATGAAGCCTAGTTGTAGTAGTCTGCGCATAGCCCAGTTAAGGGCTACCCTACTTTCAGCTCCCATAGCCCAGTTACGAAACACCCAGAAGAGTCAGTCTCTCCGTGAGAACAGAGTCCAAATAAGTAATGGCAACTCTGAGCTAACGCTCTAATGCACCCTTGCCCTAAAATAAAGAGGGAAAACAGGGCAGAGTGGTTTCATTGAGACACAACTTTTCAGACATCTATTTGACAACTTTTGGACAATTCCTCTGTGTCTTACAGGATCTTGCTCAAGGACACCTTGAAAAGCCACATGACTGATAAGGCGTATCACCTGAACGTCGAGCAAGCACTATTCAATGTCAATCTGGCCTCACATATTAAAAAAAAAAATACCACAGCTCAGCTAAACTCAAGGAAACTCTTTAGCAAGTTGTAGAAATTGTTTCCGAGGGCTACATCTTTTACCATTTCATGTAAAACATTCAACATAAAACGCTCCTTTAATAACGACACATCTCGCTGTTTTCAACATCTAGTTGGCAAACATTACACTGTTGATGTGCTCCAGGTGGGAACGATTAATGACTTCTTTCCAGTTTACTTCCTAGTGTCAAACAAGTGCCTCTTGACTGTCAAATGCAGGGGAGCAATGACTAGATACATTCCCCAGAGCTGTTGCATCAAGGAACTCTTTTCTATAAAAGGGAAAAAAGGACAGAGAGGAGACTCTGGTGAGAGGCTGCAAGTCATCATTAATGTGGTTATCTGGAACTTAATTTTGGATGTGCTGCAAGCAGGCGCAGTGCCAGTGTTAGTAGATGCTAATTGCTATCATAGATGGACTGTTTGCTTTAGGTACAAACTATGCTGCACTAATGTGAAATGGAACAGATCGCCATGCATGTTAAAATAAATCAAGAGTTTCACATCATGATCATCTTTCTTATGCTCTCTCTGCTTTTTTATGTCTCATCACCCTCTTGTTGAATCATTGCTCTGGATGTTTTCAATCCGTCTGTCATTCTTCTACTTGTCTGCCGTTCCTCTACCTCCCTGATTCATTCCAGCTCCCTATATGTAGGTAACAGCGCAGAGACATGATAAAGAAGCCCCACGGTGGTGGAGATATCTGGTAGGATGGCAGCCGCCGTGTTAAGGGGAAAGGGAGAGCACTGGGAGTTTCAGTTGCGGATCTGTGTGGCATTGTACCTGGTCATCCATTATGGATGAGTGCCAGCAATAATGGATGAGGCTGGTGAGTAACCTGATGATGTGGTGGGACATGGAGACTTGCTTTGGCCTTAGCCTCCCTTTCCTCCGCCACCCCCTCCTCCTGTCAGCCAACGAGTGTTTCTCAGAAAGAACGGAACATGATGCTTACCCGGACATGGCCGCACTGCAAACAAACATGGGGGCACTCAGATAAATCTATATTAGCACTGAAACAAACAACCTGGCCAGCGATACACTGATGACAAGGGTGCCCCTGACATTGTCTCCCTTTCTAATCGGATTCAATTTCTAATCCAAAATATAAGTAGTAGCCACAGCCTTTATTTATTCATCCATTGGCTTATGTTTAAGTACAAGTTCATTGCTTGCCCCCTTAAAATAAAATGTAAACTTTCCACAGGGAAACATTGAACTGAATTAAAGCTGTACTCAAACTCTGCCACAGTAACTTCAGTTCACTTACCACAAGGTAAACTATTCAGTCTCTGATATGAGTTTCTGTTTTCTGTCACACTTTGAAAAAATAAGCCAAATGACGTCATCGGGATGTCATCAGGGTAATCTTGGCTAATGCTTGATACTTAAAATATTTAACAGAGAAACCGTGTTACAAATTGGAGGAGTGGAGGCGGATGTGTTTGTGTAGGAGACTACTGAAATTGTGGGAGCCTGTACTTTGGAGCTTGGTCCAAACTTGGGAATAAAACAGAGAAAAAGTGGCCTCTGCTGCTTCAAATTGACTGTTCTTTTTGAAATCTATCTCTTGTGAGTCCCCACACTTTATCAAAGTGTAATACAAAAATCACTGGAGTGCCCCCTTCAAAGGCAACTTTCAATGTGGCCAGTGCACCGCAGATAACTTAAACTGGATGGGATGAATCAGCCGATGATACAACAGCTAAGTATTGACTGTCCGTGATGAGATCTTTTGAGTCAGCTGGCCCCTACAAAGGCAGCACTGTGTCCAAACAGCTGCCACTGCCTACACCAGCCTCATATTTTACTGCAGTCATTTGAAATTCAACACCACAGGACCCATCCCACCTTACAGTAACAATCAATGACCAGCACTTTTGACAGGCAACACTGCTGTCTGCTGAGTGGAGGGTGACAGATGGGGAACAGCAAAGGCTCTGTGTTTGTGTGCGTGTAGGAGGGAGGATGGGCAGGGACTAGTGAACTAGTGAGGCTCATCCCCAGTCACACTGACAATGGCATGGTTAGTCACACACCTGATGGACTGTAAAGAGTGTGTGCGTGCGTGTCTTCATGCAGGCAGGAGTCAGGGTTTTTCAGAGGGCGTCTGAGTCACGGTTACACCGAGGGTGGGCTCCCAAAACAGGAGATCGTACTGCCCTCTGCGCTTATTCCCTTTCCGCTTGTTTTTCTCTTGTTGTGCCTCGTCCCCTTCCCAGTGATGTGCTCCATTTATTTAATTAAAACCCCCTCATTTCTAAGTGGCTGCTGATTGATTCCTGCAGGGACACAAAAGCAAAGTCAATGTCAGTGGTGAGTGGGCCAAGAGCTGATGAACCTTTAGGTGTGAAAGAAAAAAGGATTTCCAACATACTTTGTGTGATTACATTGCAAAGAATTTGACTGTAGGTGTGAAGGCAAAAATCTGCCAGGAACTCGACCATGGCCTTAATGCATAATACCACGTGAGCATATGAATCATGAGTCAGTTAGAAATAGGTGTTGGTACAGAGTGAGTGTGACTATCAGGGAAAATGAGCAAAAGATAGGGAAAACAGGTAGATGCATTTACAGCTCAGTAGATAAAATGCAATCTGGAACAATGGGATAGTCATTCACCAAAACCTTTTGATGTTAAGCAGGGAAACCTGTGGAGGAGGAATATGACATCTCAGACGCATAGCTGACACTGAAACTATTACATTCACAACCTTAATGTCATAACACACTGTAGCTGGGAGACCTCATAACAGGAGGTCCATATCACCTGGACCTCAATGTACTACACTTTCAGAATCTCCGGTCAAATAGGTGGTGCACTAGGCGACTGTAACAATATATTTCTCATCAGTTCATGCGCAAATATACAATTTTTATCAGCATGTATTATAAGGTGCACTTGAATACAGCTACTGTTGATTCTAAGTGATAGGTTGAAATCTTGATAATTAAAAAAAAAATGCTGAGTAGTTGGGAGAGTCAGTGTTTTGAGAAATTACTGAGCCGGAGTTCTGGCTCTAGTTTTCCATATGATAGCAATCAAAACAGAAATCATCTTGAGAAACCGCAGTTTACAGCAGTCTTCTGATTGTAGTTGTTTCTACACATGACAAAGGTTTGTGTGCTATAGCATGACTATTATGAAGTGTTTCGCGCTTTTCAAAGCACGGCTGTAGGTTTGGTCTCAATATGGATCGACCTTCAAGACAGAGAAGGCTTTTTAAAGCTGCCAACCTAACGGTTTGTCAACGTAGAAGACTACATGTTGTGTAGACAAAGCTTCTAGGAGGGCACATCAAATTTGATAAGACTTCATCCCAAACATAGTTGACTCAAATATTGGCTGGGACAATTCTGTTTCCAAAATAGCTGTAGGTACATGTTGCCACCATCCAGATGAAAAACTAAGTCATCGCCTCAAATCATACACAATCATGCTCAAGTGCTTAATGGCCATGTTTGGTGTTTGCACACGTGACACTCTAAAAGTCAAGGGAGAGTCAAAAAACAATAAATATTAAACAGTACTGGCAGCAACAGGGTACAGTACTATCTAATCTATCTAATGTTCACTTCTGCAGTAGTCAAAATGCAGGTATGCAATGAAATCTCACTTCTACTTGACAACTTCAAATTGCACATTCAGTGTCTCTTCAGGGAAGTGACTTATGTAGAAGGATTTCCCAAGTCTGGAATGACAGATTGTGTAGCATCCTGATGGATACCTCTGAAGAGGCACTCCAGCTGCATCATAAACTAACAATACTGTTCCACATTACAGCAAGGCTGATACAAAACAGCATGAAATACACCAATCTATTGAGCTGTTATTTTGAGAGCGTGTTCCAATTTTTGCTTGTTGGATATCTATGTTTGAATAATCGCTTGTTTTGACTCAGGCTTTTCTCAGTGACCAGTCACCAGTTCTGTGGATTAGATTATTATTTATTATTTCATTAGTCACTTTGTACAGTGGTACTCTGTCTCTGATTTATATGTGAACAGTCATTGCCAACCCACAGCATTTCACACACACACACACAGTTTCAATTTTCAGTTAATCTAAATGTTAATTTTGCAGTCACTTTTAACTTCTTGCTGAAAATGGCAACACGAATAGCCAATCTCTGTTCTACACAATCAAACCCAAAGTCTCCAGGTAGTCATTTTATTTAAATGTAGAATTGCAAGCAATGATTATTTCATTGATGATTGCCTGCAAAAGATTTCTTTGGCAAAAAAAAAAAAAATCAATATAAGATTTTAAGATTCCATTTTTGTTTTGTTCCACTAACAGTCTGAAACCTCAAAATAGTAAATATACCACTATCCATGGCAGAGCAACCAGATCTTGTGATTTTAAGGTTTGACACCACAAAATGTTTGATTAATTGTTACTTTCAGCAATTACACAAAAAAGTTCAGATTAATTAGTAACCAATGAATTATTGAAGGACTGCTTAGATAAAAACAGGACAAAGGAATAATTGATAATTTATACAATAATTGCAGTACAACTTAGTGAAAGACCTGTCTTCATGTGGTGAAGTCAAAGGAAGTTTTCTACATTAAGAGCAAGTGCCCGATTAACTTAAAACTCATTGTGCGCACTGGTGCATCAGATTTGTTGCACACTTCACTGCTGCCTCCTTTTTTCAGAGAGACTGCCTCAGAGTAAGGATTTGTAGTTTGTGTGCAGTGTGAGGACTATCAGTAATCAACTGAAAACTTCTCTTAGATGTTGTTAATGAGCTTCTTTCAGCAATCTATTCCAGGAGTGGTAAAACAACTTATTTGGCCTTGGAAAGATTAAATATATTTAGTGGGAGATGGTTGACATCTTCAGTCTGATTGAACTGGAGGATGAAAAATTCCACCATCAATCAGATAAGACATGGCAGTGGCAAGGTCCCTCTGATTGGATGTTTAACTGCCGACAGTGATTGATGAGTCATCATAAGCAGAAACACCCACCAGCAGCAGCAGATGAAATTGTGGGTAGACATGGATAGGACATAAGCGGTGGGACTAAATTGGAACAGGCCAATTTTGTTTAAATCAAAATCTGCATTGAAACATAATAATGGAAAAAGACAGTATCCCTCATGTTGTAAACGAGCATATCTCCACTTCTGTGTGTGCCCACTTCACTGAACACACAGACACACACTGCTGCTTACCCCTACAGGTCATTTCATTTCAGTAGTAAAGGACAGCTTAATGTCCCCAAGCTTAACTGCTCCATGCACGGCCACGTCAGTACAGCCATTCGAAATCTCCCCTCCCCCACACGTGGGTTTGAGACAGTAGCAGTGAACCGCCATATAAATACTACAAATAGGAAAAAGTTCTGTTGTATGTGTGTATCTAATTTTCATGAGTACAATTCATTACATGTAATCATTTTGTAGAGGACATTGGTAAGCAATGCTGGAGCAAGTCTATGTAAAATATAAATACTGATATTTGCAGAATATAAAGGGTTTCAGATGATTCCCTGTTTGTGTTGTCATGCAGGGATAAGAAACAATTTGCAGCTTAACATCTATTTCCTTACTGTGTTTGAAAATACTTGCTATTCAGTGCTATCTTTTGCATTCACCACATAACTGAAAGTTTGGAGAAATGAGAAAAACAGAGCAAAACAGAATTCTGTGTTCAAAAAGACCAAAAACACAGCAGAGCTTTGGGATGGAATATAATTATACACTGAGGCATGAACCACAGCAGTTTCCAATCTGGTCACATTAGAATCAGGAGAAACATTTTTAATGTCACCAAATCCTATGGTTAATTTTTCAATATCTAATATCCTGATGGTCTCTGGCTGCATCTGGTAATCCACAGTGATGTGATTGGTGAATATCTCAATACAGTGACCTATTTTATAGTAAGTTAACACGGCTGGCATGCCAGCATGGCTTAACTGATCATATAAACCTGTAACTCAATGGTCTGTTATGTTGCAATAATGTAATTTGTGCTGCTGTTTTGGTACATGAGTATTTATAACCACACGGTGGCAAAGAGAGAGAGACAGAGTGTGTGTGTCGGGGGGGGGGGGGATCTGCTCTTTCTTAGTGGATGTAAACAGGAGTGTGGATTTGTCGGAAAATGTGTTTCCATGTAGTGATATTAGTGATGTGTACAACAAACAAAGCTTGTACCTGAAAGGAGGAAAGTAGCGTGTCCTTTTATTGTCGGCATTGTCGTCATGGCAACACAACAGGAAGCAGCGTTCCGAAAGGATGTGACCCTTGTGAGAGAATCAAAGGTGGCATGGCTCACTCACAACTCTCAGGATAGCTCCTTGTCACACCCACACACACACACACGCACACTGCTACATACAGCTAACCAATGAGGAAAACAGTCTCCTCATAGTTATATATATCTGGACAAGGGGCCCTTAGAGACATAGGACAGCCCTGGAAAGCAACAGGTTTGTGTCCTCACTGGTACACTGGGGGGGTTGAATGTACTCTTGAGCACAAAATACCATATAAATAACTAAGAGAGAAATGCCCGCAACGCATTAACATTATCATTCCAACAGACAAGTATGTACGCACACACACACAGTGGATATTAATAACTGTCACTGTCAACATGTGTGTTAAGCAGGAGCAGTTAGCACAGACAAAGCTTGGTGGACTTCAAACACTTCACACACATTGGCCCCAAGTCCAACACACAAACAAACAATCCACAGACATTGAAGCTTACAATGATTTGGAGAAATGACAGTTAATGTCGACTGTATTTTCTGATAGCAAGCTTTAGTGATTTGCATTAAGGTCTGGTTTAGTTTGAATATTTAAAATGATTGGTTGAAATTGATTCGTACTCCAGGTGATCCAGGCTCTGACTTTCTTATCTAACACTTAGCCAAATTGAGAGCTTTTTCCAATGTAAAATATGAGTCTTCTTATATATAAACATTAATATTCAGTAAAGGAATCAGTGCAGCAAAAGGTCTACAGGCCAATCTATTGAACAATCTACTACTGCTGTGTAAAATAAAAACGCTGTCCTCTACATTTTATACAACAGGAAGGTCAAGACTGGAGGGGAGGGAGCAAACGAGTATCAGAATGAGTAAGAGGGAGTGAGAGAAATTGTTGAAATTGAACTCGGCTAGCTCAACACACGACCATTTTGACTGAAAGAATGTTACATAGCAGGCAGAAGGGATGTAGGAATGTAAAATTGGGGGATGGAGGCTGGGATGGGGATCAGTTTGTTGCAGTATAATCAGAAATGAATGCCCCTGTGAATAGCAAATAAACACCAGCTTTGGGTTATATTCTGAATTGAGTGAATCGAACGTGAATTGGCCACAGCCAATGCAACCACCAATGTGTATCTCTCCCCCATGTTGAAATGAGAGATGGGAACTGGCAAGAGCAGAGGGGCAGCTGGGGGACTCGGAGGCTGGTTGGAGTGTGTGGGTGTGGAGGGGCATCATGTTAATCATGTAGGTGGCACATATCAGACAACTTTGTTTCACTTCAATGGAAACAGGTCATCAGAGAGAAAACATGCAAAGATCTGGAACAAAAACTTTTCATTTTTTTCTTGCTCAATGATGCCCTGATTAGTGTGTGTGTGTGTGTGTGTGTGTGTGTGTGTGTGAGAGAGAGAGAGAGAGAGAGAGAGAGAGAGAGTGTGTGTGTGAGAGAGAGAGAGAGAGAGATTGTGTGTGTGTGTGTGAGAGAGAGATTGTGTGTGTCTGTGTGTTAGCTTGCCTAATTGGGGACAGAAGCTGTATCATTTGGGAAAGAGCTCATGCTTGGGTCAGTGGTCAAGGTTACAATGAGGTAAGTAGTGCTATTGGTTACAGAACAGCCAATGCTCCGCAGTCACACAAGATATTCTGCTGGAAAAGTGCTATTTTTTGCAATAACATGCTCTTCTAAAGATCAATGCAATACTAATAATAATAATGCTTTTTTTGCCAATAAATTAGGACATTTTTGTGTTTTAAAGTCTTGAGTGTTTTTTTATATAGAGCATTTGGGGGAACTGATAGCTGGTGATATGAAGAGACACTATAAATACACCTCAGTATTAGGGGTATCAGATTAGCGAATCTCCCAAACCTGAATCATCTTCATTCCACCAGTTACAGCTTGTTGCATTGGGGAATTCAGCCTGTCACAAATTCTATGTGGGAATATTTAAAATTTGTAATTTGAATAGAATTTCAATTTAAGAAAAATGCAGGTAACCGGATAAAATGTGTGTGTGTGTCTGAGTGTGTGTACAGTAGATCTCTGGGGGTCTGTCCTGAACTGACCCCAGTTAAGCGATAACATCATTATTCTGCAGAGCCGCCACTTCCACCAGCCAGCCTGCCGTTTCCAAGGCAATGAACAGAGGCACTCACATTGCAGTTCAAACACACTACAAGATGTGTGTGTGTGTGTGTGTGTGTGTGTGTGTGTGTGTGTGGGCGCCATGTGCTGTCTTGGTCATTGCACATTTCCATACGGTACATGTGAACAGTAGTATCTGTCTGTAGCTTGTATATGTCTTAGCCTTTGTATGCGTGAGCATGTGTCTGCAGCAGGTGGGCTGTTCATGTTGAACTGACCAAAATGACTCCACATTTTTTAGGTTGTATATTTTTCTGTAATGCAGCAACAGTAAATATCTATTTGTGTTTGTGCATCTATGTGAGTATGACCATCTAAAGGAGTGCTGAAAAGCTGTGTATCATGAGAAGCCAATTGATTCACAGATTCACAGAAGCGCGCACACACACACACACACAATGTGGGTGCTTGAAACGCACAGCACAGAAAGTATAATACAAATTTACCTCCACCCACCCCCCTGTGTTTGCCTGTCAGCTGCTGATACAGGAATTCAGAGGACATTTTATCAGCCACTCTGCTGACACTGAGCATTTTCCATTCAAAATCATTTTTAACCAGGTCTCAAATTAGTGAGAAGCCAGTCATAAATATACATCTGAATGTGGGTCGGGGGGGCAGCTGGAGGTTCCGTCAAGGTCTCCAAGTAATGAGAACCAGGACAATTCGGGTAATGACTGCAGAAATATTGTGTTTCTATTATACACTTGCCTTGGAATCTTTATGATAGATTTAATTGGAGAGAACAAGCAGGAGCAGTGTGTGTGGGGCGGCGGGGTCAGGAGGGGGGGATTGGTTGGTTATTGATCAGCAATTAACTGAGGGTAAATTTCAAGAAATGACCTGTGCAGCCCCGTGAGGCACGCTTTTGTTCAGTTGGGGGAAAAACAAAGGTGACACAAATGAAATGCTTGCAAATATATTTAACATTAACAAATAAGGTGAAGAGCTAAAGTGGAGTTCACGCCCTTGAGTGCTGCTGATTCACAGAATGAATTAAGTGTTTTCAGAAGAGAAATAGAAATAATAGAGCCACAGCTATTAGTTGATTAGTCAAGAGAAAATCAATTGGCAACGATTTTGAAAATCTTCATGTTATTTTTGCCTTTTTAAGGAAAAGTGACAAACAGTTTTTGGCTCCAGCTTCTAAAACGTGAAGACTTAGGTGCTTATCTTTGTCACATATAATAGTAAGGTGAAGACCTTTAGGTTTTGGATTGTTGCTCGACAAAATAAAAAGACATGTCACTTTGGCTGTGGAAAATTATTCTGGATGCTTATTTTCTATCATTTAATAGACAAAACAACTACTCATTTATTCATTTACTCATTTAACAACAAAATCATGATTGAGTCATTTTCAAAAAAGGAGACACAGTTTGTTCGTCTCATTAATAAATACTGAGCAAAAGAAATATGAGGTAGGGAGCAAATGCCAAGTGTTTGGGCATTTGTGTTTGGGTGCGTGGCCATGGACAGCAACAAAGGACACAAGGATATATTATGTGTCCATTGCAAAGAAAATAAAAACAGATATCAATGTATAGGAAAGACTGATAGGAGATAAGATATAATGTATGAGTAAATATCACAGGGACAAGGTGAAAATACAAATCTAAACTAAATAAAATAAGAAGTTCATACAGTAAAATACAGCAAATTTGAAACTCTACATTTGTTTGCTTAACGATGTCAATATCACATGCAGGCCTTGGGAGTCAGAGTGGGAGCAGACAAGACTTAGAATGTCCACCACACAAAAAGTAAATAATAAGATGCCTGTGTTGAAGAAGAACAAGGCAGAGCAACTGCAAAGCAGCGACAAAATTAACAGGTGCACGCCCACTGTAATTTGGCTATGTTGGCTCATGGGGAGGAACTGGACAAATGCCTGAGCCACAGTTGGCTCACGAGAGGCCACACGCCAGGACCACATTAAAAATATCAAAGATTTTAGAGCAAAATTCAAAGTGAATAGTGGAAATGTGAGTTTGGAAAGATCAGAAACCAGCATCCTCAAACATAATGTTGACTGAAAGCTAAAAAGATGGAGAAATGCTAGCCTTAAGGATGTTTCTTTTGCCTGACGTCCTCACAAATACAAGTACGTAAATTTCAATTTCAATCTAACAATAGTAAATATTCCAGCTTCCCAGAGTGACAGAGCGACGGTGCCCTTGGAGCTATGGTTCTTTTGTGTACATGTACTGTGTGTATACACAGACACAGAGGTCTTTCAAAGCTACCACATTAAACTGTTCAAACTATGTGTTCAGTATTTTCCATTCATGTTAGACTTGTATCATTGGGAATATTTGTTGATACAAACAATAAACTGTATGTGTGTGTTTAAGAGTGGGTTTGTGTCATCGCACTAGAAGGACGTGTTCATCTGTGTATTAACTTATCTGTGTACACCCCCTCTATAAATGCTGTAAATGAGAAGGCGATGACTGGTCTGCAAACAAGCAGACAGCAGGTAGGAAAAAGACACATACCCAAGTTTGGCATGCTGGGCATTGTTGAGTCTCTGGGCAAGCAGATGTCCTTCCAGAGCAACCATGGCAATGAAAAAATGCTTGGTGAGGAAAAAATGTGCAAAGAAAGTAAGAAAAGCAGGGAGGACGTGGTAAAAATGGTAAAAATGCACATGGGGGTATACAATGGCCATGTGAAGAACGCTAGGACGAATGAACACACAGTTACGGGTCATCTTTGCTCATTCCAATTAAATTTTTTTGTCCTCAAAGAGTTCAGATTTTCAGATTTTAGTAGATATGTTTATTTGCCTTCTTGTCATGGCTGTATGGAAAAATGAAGCTACACCAAGAGCATTTCCTTTTCTCTGTCCGCTACAGACAGTCCTGCCACAGCCAGGTTCTACATTTCTGTGTCTGAGCAAACCAGAGCTAACTGGCTGCTAGCTGTAGGTTAATGTTTGTCAGTGTGTGACGTTTACTTTAAGGGAATTAATTTCAAACCATCACTTTCACTTTGCAAAAATGATTATTTTCATTATCGACTAAAGTGTTGGTTTAAATGACTGTTTATCCATTTAGTTTCAGTAAAAACTTTGATTAAAAACCAATTAATAGATTGTCAAACTGTTGGAAGATATTAATTGTACAATGTACTTTCAGAACTATATAACTAACACATATGCTGCTCTGACACCTTTACATCCTGTACGTGCAGTATTGTCTTCTGAACAGGAAGTAAGGAAATCAGCCCTGTGTTAGACCTAATAAACGCTCCAAATGTCAGATTTTTGTGCTCGCTGTCTGGGGAACTTTTCTCAGATTTAGTTTAGAAACATTATGCTCAGCAATTTTTGCAAAGACAAGGTTTATATGAGTGGAGAAAAGTGGATAAGGAAAAACTGCAGAGGATTTTAGATTTAATTTGGATGACAGATCTGTGAAGATGCAGGCCATGGCAATGTCCCGTGAGCCTCCCACACAGCCAGAAGCCAACTAGCTGTGTAGGAGTGATATAGACTGATTGAAATTCACCTCAAAGCCCCACTCTGCTCTTCCTGACACATAGGGGGTAGATTCTGTCCGATTACTCAGTGGGGTGGGAAGAACAGGCTGTGGTCACACCCACTGGATTATTATGTGCTATTATTTTACTGACAGGATGCTGCATCTGCATTGATCTGTGGTTTGAGAGACATACACCGAAAGAAAAAACACACAGAGGAGTAATTTTACCACCAAGTAAAAAACTTTAAACACTTTTGCTGAGTAATCTCAAAGGACGCTTCTCAAATAGGACTGATTTTGCAGAATGTCCTGTACTCCAACCTAAGAAAAATATATTAAGCTGTCTGAGGCCAGTGTAGCTGTTACTCAGAGGAAGGCTGTGGTAACAGAACATGGCAGAAAATTGTTTCACACATACACCATTTTGATCAACTGTTGTTGAAGGCTGGAACAGAAAAACCACCATTTCCTGACCACAAATGAACAGAATACACTGCACTCCTGAAACAATTAGGAAATATGAAATAGATGTTCCTGTGACCTGACAACCTGATAAACTGGATGACATTTATCTGATCTCACAGTTACTGGATGAAGAGAACATTTTCTATGCATTGCTCAGTTGGTTCCTCCATCTCACCAATGGAAAATAATCTAATTTCATCCTTCCAGTTTATTTATTTTCTCCCTAATACAGAACATAAACACCTTTTACTGAGTCTAAGGAGTTCATAGAGGGCTCCTCATTAAAGTATGGTTTAGATTAGGGCTCTGTGTGAATGTGTGTGTGTGTGTGTGTGTGTGTGTGTGTGGGAGAAGGAGATGGTGCAGACAGAGGCGGTACAGCTGATTGTATCACAGGGTGTACTTCCTCTCCACAGGCTTACTGCTTCCTGTTGTGTTGCCATGGTGCTGCATACAAAAGAGGACAAGCTACTCTTCTCCTGGAAGCCATAAATAATTGATTGGCAAATGGCTTAATCAGTCCCGAGGCTGCCTGGCAATTCCACAGCTAATTCCACAGCTGGCTATAAATAACTCATTACGCTAATTATGGTATGTGAGCACAGAGCTAGCCTGCAAGCGCAAACACAGCCAACCATGACTGTGGGTTCAAACATGGTGTCGGTGTGGCAATGTTCAAGTTACAAACCTCCTTCAGCAGCCACTGCTGTTAGTTGTGCGAAGATGCAGCAGTGAGGACTTATGTTCACTTCAACTTTATCAAACTAAATGCTTGGTTCCTTTGCGATCCGGGCTCAAGATTATGTTTCGATTAGGTTTGTGGCAGATTATTGTTTACTAAAGATAAACTGCTCAGATTCCCTCATGCTTGACATGGACATTGAGCGTGATTCCCCCTGACATCGACCTATCAAGACTCTCTAACTGTGACAGGCATCTCCAGCTGTGACTTTGACACATCTCAATACAGCTCTCATTTTTGATGGGGCCTGTCTTCCAGACGGCCGGCAGTGAAAACATGATTCAAATGATGGTAAAGTAGAAGGCAATGCACTTAGGAGACCTAAGAGAGGTCTCTCTTCTGGGAAAGTAATAATGACCTTACTGTCTCTGTCTCTGTCAATAGCACTCCAGCCTGTTTCAATCACATTCAGACTTCCTGCTAATGACAGGAAGTGCTGATAATGCACAGAAAAGAGTCGCACACCACACGGTCAAGGCTGCATTTTGGAAAACACTTCCAACTTCAGATGTTCAATACCAGACTGCTGAAGACTCAAAGAGAGATGCTGCATTAAGCTCGATGACGTCAACTGCCCACTTTTGATGGACAGTTAAGGATGGTACACAACTGAAATAAAAGGGCTGCTCACATACAAACACACAAACACACAACCTCTTAGGACAGTTAGTTCCTGGGGGCAGAGTGGTCCGGCTTGGAGACCTTCTATTATAATCCGCTGTCACTAATGCAGCCTCTAATTCAGAATCACAAGGTTACAATGTTATTTATTTGTCAGTCCCCATTTAAAAACACAAAATTCCAAAAAGGGAAAATTTAAGGTTCTTGCAGCAGAATCTCTGAATTCTTAAGCATTCGGTTCATAGAGTCAATGTTCCAAAAAGATATTCTTCAGACTTGTACAATACACTAACAATATGTCCACACCAACAAGTTCTCCCATTAAACATAAAAAAATAACCTGAAAACACACATCACATGATCATTCCCTTAGTTTAGACATGCATGTGGATATTTAGACAGGAAACAGATTGTCTACAATTTGTTGCTTAGTTGCTGAAAATACAAAGAACAAGGAAGCCCATTGTCAAACAGTCCAGGAAAGGATTCACTTAAAGGGAGCCTGGTGAGTCAGTGAAGGATACAGTGTGACTATTCAGGAGGTGAACATACGTCCCTGTGACAGTTTCCAAAAGTCTCAGTTTTTGCCCATCCAAACCAAGATGTGACAAAAGGCACCTCTAAAAGTTTCAGTTTTAGGATTCAAAAACTTTGTAGTTGTGTGGATGTCAATTGTAAACAGAAATCTGTTCTAAAAATTCAGATAATTTCTTGGGTCAGAATAAAATGCCTCATAAAGTATTAGATATATTATTATAATTGTTGGTCCAGACTCAGCTCTGCATTCAACACTCTAGTCATGGCAAAATACCAGGTTGAAATACTTAAATGACCAAATGACTACCCAACTGGGTGAATTCCTATCACCCTCTGCTCTATTTTGTGGTAATTGCCATTAAGCAAATGTCAATATGATCCAAGATAAACACTCTGCTTTAGTACAGCATCACAAAGCCACTAGAGTGACCCTTACTCTTGTCAAAAGCCTGAATTTCTGCTGATTTTGCAGTTTCACTTGGAGACACTCTTTATATATAAAAGTATCAACTGATAAAACATACTGTGAAATCAGGCACTGTAGCATATTACAGTATGAAGGCACTGCGGTGCGTCAGGTGTGAAGTGAAGATGGCAGAGTGCCCCTTTATCTCCTACACCAACCTACTCATCTGGCCTATCCCAACACAGTGCCCACTCATGGGGAGGAGGTGGCAGCGGAAACAGGCAGGATGTAATGCCAGAGAGGCAGCGACATGAGGCTGGCACCCCGCCAGGCACTCAGTGCCCACTTGCATCCTCTGAAGTGGGTTGGAACTGTTTGAAGGGGAGGTCAGCAGTTAACACGTACATGCAAACATCAAACAAAAGGAATAAGTCAAGCTTGACATGAACATTTTGTTAAGTTTGAACCAAAAAAGCTCCTTTACAGTTGTGACACACAAATTTCATCCTCTGCTGAAACCCACATAGATCACAAGAATCAACAGATGTGAGTGCTTATGTGTGTGCATATGTGTGCGTGTGGGTGTGTGTGCGCGATCACGGCGCCAGTAGAAATCCCTGTTGCTTCCAAAATCAAAATCAAGTCTGTCACCAGATTTTTTTTAAGGAAAATTAACACTCTTCTCATCAGGTTCAGCTCTACATTTCAATTTAAACCAACACTGCCAACCTCAGATTCATGCTCAAAGTGTGGTCGGGAACACAACAGTGCTTATCTGAAATATGTAAATGATCTGTCACAACACAGTGGCCCTGTGCCCATCGTTTTATGCAAAGGAAAAGAAAATGAGCAGGAGACTGTTAGTGGCCTCTCCGAGATATCCATCACAGGGCCTGCTTTCAAATGATCAAGCTCTTCTCACACCTTTTTGTCAGTTTTTATAAATGACCAGCAGGATTATTGGGATGGGATGAATAAACAGGTTGGCATATAATGCAAGAGAAGATATACAGAATACATCTGTTCTATTAAAAGACCCCCATGCTGAAAGTTTGGTGCACACAAATAATTATGCAACCATGCTCGATGACCTTATTTCATGACAACCCTAAGGGCAAATATGCCCTCATGCAAGTTGTGAATAAACATTCATTTTATTAGTCTCAACTTGCTGGATGGGTTAACCACTGGAGATGCATTGTACATGACTGCAACTGAACACTCATGTCAGAAGCTGGGATGGCTTAGGCTCTTCAGACCATAAAAGTCATTTTGTTAAAGGTTTAAAAAAGAAGAAGAAGAAGAAGAAGCTATTTGATGTTTATCAAAATGAGTACAAAAGAGCTTGGGGTTAAGGGAGCTGTGGGGGGATGGTCAAAAATAACCACGGAAGAAGGGAGGGTGACACGTAGAGTTATTTCCTTTTCCTGGGGTCATTGCCAAATATGGTCACAGAGACACAAATAGGTATTTTCCAGCTCTTTGCAGAGATTGTGCCATCAGTCATTTGGGTAGAGGTGCATTAGAAACATACTGTATTTCCAGTCCGAGATAGTGTTATTTTCGCCTCGGCAAATTGCTGCCAGAGAGTGGAGTCCAAATCGCCCATCGTGCACTGTGGCTCCCAACACGAGGCTGACCACGTCTCCATCTGGCATTACTGTTTCCTTCCCAGGGTGCATGACAGCAAAGAAGAAGACGGGGGCACAGAGAAAATTGTCAGCAGGACATGGTGGATGGAAGTCTCAGCATTTGCTGATTTTTTCAGTGGCCAAGAGGATGTGCATCAAACCAGAGGCGAGAAACTGCACACACAGTACATACACACACACGTGCCTTAACCCTCCTGACCTTTCTCCCTATTGACAGTTGTGTTCCTTCAGGATTCACGAAAGGCTATATTTGCATTTGTGTGTTTTTTGTGCGTGTGTTTGTGTGACGTAACATAAGCCCTTGCTATGCCCAGATTCTGCACAGCTGGGCTTCTCAGTATTCCAGATTACAATACGTCACCACTTCGCTCTCCGCCCTCCCTCCTGCCCAGCACACGCTCCAGTACACTCACATCTACTTTCAACACATGCACACTGACACAAAGCAACTCCAGTGATGTCACTGAATTTGCTTCTCTCTTTGCCTCCCTCCCCATCTGGCTCCCTATCTCGGTCTCTCTATCACGCATACAAATTTGTTTACCCTTGCTCCTGTCAGTAAGGATCTGCATATTTACCCAATCTCCCCCCATCTCTTTTTATTTCATTTCCTATTTTTGTGATGTTCCTCCCTCACTATACCGCTTTCTGTATCTTGCTCCCTAACCCACACAGCTTGCATCAAAGTTTGCCAGAACACAGCAAACCACTGGCCAGATGTCAAGGTCTTTGTGTGAGGTACTTGTACCAAAACACATCCTGAGAAGAAAAAAATACTTAAGTATCCAACTAAACTCTTTGTTTTAGGAAAAGCAAAAGGGTAAAAAGACATACAATTAGTTTCAGTAAAGTAGCATGAGTCCAGAATAGAGTGAGCAGACTATGGCACACTGTACGTCATACCCCTTGTCTCTAATTAGCAGGAGCATGGCTCTCTGATGTTGGCTTGGCTTTTATTATTCAGAGCTTTTGACAGATATTTGATAGACTATTTTCTAAATTATGCAGTTTTAGTAGTATAGTATAGCCAGTATAGGCCTGACCACCAATAGTAGATCTTTTTAGTGGAATGAACATACAGATACTGCTCTGACTGTCTCCATGGGAGGAACAGTAACTATTTTGTCTTTAGTTTGTCTATACCAAATATGATTACATGACCAAATGGAAAAAGATATACTTCCAATGGCTTGGCAAACATTCTGGTCAGAGAAAATATGCACAAATCTGTTGCATAAACAAATGTGATTACAGCATTATTACTCACTGACAGGCCCCCACTCAGCCTCTCATGTAACATTTAGATCTGATAATGCATCTGAAGCATGCTGCTTGTGAGACAGTCTTTGTTTCAGCAACTAAAATGGACTTTTGCTTTCGCTAAATAACTTACGAGTTCCAAATTCATATATCCAAATGGAAATAAGTGGCACGGAGCTTCACCCTTGGTCTCTGCGAATCTTTAGCAATTCAGAGAATGAATATATTTTTGTGTCTAAAAAACAGACTAAACTGGAATTTTATACAAAGAATTATAGAAATAGCATCAGTCAATTTATAATGCAGTTTTCACTTTCACACTGTCTTCCCTTTGTCTCTCTCTCTCAATAATGTCCATGCCTCTGAGACAGGGCATCCTGCTGGTCCATTCATTCACTACAAGATTAGGTCAATTTTCCAAAGGATTATATCAGGTTATCCTTGCTAACATGTCACCTCTGTTGCTCCTAGCTTTACAAACCTTCGGTTTTCTTGCAAGGTCATTTTCTCCTCTACGTGCCCCGTATTTTAAGGATGCATAGCCTGGAAGAAAGGAGACAGAGGGGAGGAGGTGAGAAAAATGGAGGAATAGAATGGTAGGTGATGAATGAGAGAAAAGATGGTGGGGAAGAACATGTGAGAAACACAGATGGGCAGAAAAATGGAAAGAAACTGACAGAGAAACACACACACACACACACACACTGTAGACTTGTTGGCTAAGCTGTGCACCATGCCAGGGAATGGGATGATAGTGGACAGCAGGGGGTTTGGGGGGTTTGATAGAGGCATTTGGCTGGTCAGAGCCTTGTGTGTGCTTGTGTGTGTGTATGTGTTAAAGAGACAGAGAGAGAGTGTCACAGGACAGTGAGTACTCAGTCATGGTATGGAATACTACAGTGCACAGATACAAACCAGACAGACACAAACGTACACACAGATAAGTCCTACACAATCAGACACCATCACCATCAGGATTTGACTCCTATCTCTCTCTCCCTCTCTCTCTCTCTCACACACACACACACACACACACAAACACACACACACACACACACACTGACACACACAGCAGATTACAGCAATGCCACCAAAGCTCGACTAGCTTCTAATGGTTTTCGAGGCATGATGAGAATCAAGAGCGTCAAACCATGATGTCGTCTTTTTTAGTGCAATAGTAGATGCACACAGATACACACAAGCACACACTGAGACATGAGTAAACACTGATGTGCATGAGATTTCTGCTTAAAACCATCAACCAAAGTTTTTGGAAATCTTAACTATATCTTTATATTTCCACGTACCTAACTGGAATGTAATTTCAAAGCAAAGGCAAATCATTGGGGAGGATGTCATAACATCTTGCACAATCAAATCACTTATCCCTTGAATAACTGTGTATATTGAAAATGAAATATAAATTTGTACAGCACAATAAGAAAGGAGCACACACAGATCTAGACCATTGATCTTTGACTCCACTGCACACTGGGACACGACAATGTCAAAGCATATAAAACACATTTAGTAAATTTTAGCCAGTAAGAACTGAAAATTGTTGCTTTAAACTTCATTTAAATTAGCATACTTCTAATAAATATGTATGAGTACTTTCAACCAAAACAATAAAGAATTAAGACCTGTTCATTAACTTGAAACAAAACTGATCAAACATTAAGCTGCAGTTTTGATGAAAAAAATTAATGTGAGTCAATGAAGGTCATATAATTTCTCATTAATAGAGAATCATAACTGATTATCAAAATTTTGAATGATGGACACTTAACATAGATGTTGCCATTACTGGGCTCCAGTTCACATCTGACCCATGTGTAAGCTACATCCTGTATACTTATATTCTTATGTAAAGAGAAGCCTTATGTTTGGCATACATGCTACTTAAACAGTAACATGTATGCCAAGCTTCAGGTTAAGCACCATGAGTCAACAGAGGCAACCGCACAAACAAACAGCACTGAAAGAAATGTTTGATTAAATCAGGGGCCGACTGCTTGCTGCACAAACATGTGTGCTCTTTTTTCCAACTTCATGCACACCTGGATGCCGCCAAGCACAACCACTCCTCTGGAGCTGCTGGGATGTTGGAACAATGTTGATATTAAATTCATGAAGATAACTTTCTTGAGGAGCAGTTGTACTTTGCTATAAAATAGTTTTTTGTGGTGTTTTTTTTTTTTGATTGTTTGTTTTTTAAATATTTCCAACCCAGAACAAAATGGCACGTTCTTCTTTAAAATTAAGGGAAACTTGATGGTTGAATGTAAAGAATTCACGTTAGCAGTGTTCTTCAGCTGCACACACAGTAATTTCAATTTAGTTTGCTTTGCTTTGGAGTGATTGCACAGATTGTGCTGTACATTCAGTAGATTGTATTAGAATTACATTTTTCAAGGTGAAGCATGTGACTACGTTTTGTACACCATTATTTCAAAATAATGGGCAATAAAATGCACTTCAATAGAGCTATGGTGCTTTGGTTTAGCCAGAAAATTTGCACAAGTACAACAAACCCAGTGAACTGTAGCTGAAGTTAATACAGTTCCCCTAAAATATAAAAATGAAGGTATTCTAACAAACAGAAAGTCCTGTTTCAAAGTCCCCCCCCCCTCACCATATTCAAATAGTTCCCTGGGTCTAGCGGCTAACATTGCCTGACACATACTCGCCACTTATCCATGAATACTGACAGGGAAAATGATATCACAACAACAAGCTATGGCCGGAGTGACTGCAAGGAAGCTTACATCATTATCTGTCTCGGTTCCATGGTTCATCATGCTGTGTTTTAAGGGGCAGCACAAGTGCTAACGTGTTGCCTCGAAGCAGTATCACTGTTGGGACATACAGGGTGGCAAATCTGTCATGCTCTCACACAGAGAAGTAGCTAAACTCTAAGTGCTGAGTGAGTGGAATGTAAAGGTCCAGTGAGCCTCGAGGCAATTAGGGAAGGAAGTGGAGAATCTGTACAGGAACTGTGTGTGTGTGTGTGTGTGTGTGAGAGGTAGAAAGAAACTGTTAAGAGACTCAATAGGAGTTCAAGAGCTCATTTTAGTCAGAGTGACCAAATGAGTTCATGTGCATCTGCCTACCTAGGAAAAGAAAACAACTATATTCCAATAGCATTATGTCAGCAGACACACTCAGGCACGCACAAATACTACCACACCAACTAGCACCAAAACACACTAATTCTGTCCCTAAGGACAAAGCTGGGCATACCAATTATCCCAGACCATGTGAATCATCCTACCACAGAGCAGCATTTTAAAACCTTTAAAGTGTGCCAGGTGGTCGGGCCACCACTTTGATCTAAACTGAAATATCTCAACAACTGTACAATGGATTGTCTGTTCATCACATTCATGGTCCCCAGAGGATGAAGCCAACTAACTCTGGTGATCCCCGCCATGTTTTCTAGAGATGCCATTAGTGTGTACTAGGGAGGTGGAACTATTCAACTTTTAATCGATGATCGCCTGCTCCACACACACTGTACACCCGACACAACATTCGGAGAAAGCAGTAAATTAATTTAGTTCAACAATAAGACTAAAAACCTGCAAGACTAATGAAACTCCCATGTCTTTATGATTTGTTTGATTTAGAAAATGTTACCATGCTAACAAGCTAAACTAAGAAAAAATAAAACAATGATAAAAAACAGCCACACATCATTAAAAAACAGTGAAATAATTTACTTACACAATGTATCATGCATATATAGGTAATGCACTGCTTAACTTAAGATAAATTGTATAATAATCTCTGCAGAGTTGAGACAGACGTTCTGCATTGATGTTTTCTCCTAATAAACACAGAGTTAAAGGGGACACCTTAATTACACTTTTACTGATCTAAAAATGAATCTCCTGCAAAGTTAAATGAGGTTCACAAAGTTAAATGAGTTCATGGTATTTGGTCACATATTAAGAGTCAGCCTCTCCTTTGCCTTACATACAGGAGGGATCGTCATCCTGCTATGAGTCAACAGCTATTGGAGCAGAGGGATATTATGCACATGGTTAACTAGGTCAGCTGAGGACATACTGTAGCTGTCTAGTCATTTGAACATAGAATTATTTCCATACTGATTGGGGTTAACCTTTTGCTCAAACACACCCACTCACAGATTAAAACTAAACCCAACACTAACTTGCTGCAGCAGATAATTTTTTTTGCTTATTGTAGATTTTAAATGCTTTATAAGTTACAAAGATTAGAGCTTGCGCTTTTAAAGGCTTATCGACATAGTGTATTAGCACAACGAGGCTATTTAGCTCTTAAACTTAGGCTGGACTCGCATCCCATCCCCATCGACGTTCATCAAGATTCAGAGGACTCATTATATGGAGTCTTTTCAATAACCCAGCTCCAGATAGATGTTTCACTCATACCATTGGTTTGAGTGGACAAGGTCAAGTATCTGCAGTGAATTCAGTGAGCACACACAGTCAGACTTCTCGTCTTCCCCTTCAGAGCCATTTTTCCAGCATGAAGCAAATACTTTCCATCAACTCAGCTTTCCCAAACATAAGAGCAGAGAAAACAGAAATACAATTGCATTTGATATAAGACATTTCAATAAGAGCTGAAAAACACTGACATATTCCACAGCAAAGGCAGAGGGAAAAACTCAGTGTAAGGAAAAAATGAACCATGTGCCCTATCTGAAAGAGAACATACTTTGCCCTAAGCCACAGTCTCTGCATTGCCACCTTTGGTCTTTCAGGGCTTATAAGCACAAGATGGGCCAGACAGGTTGGAACAGTGTCATGCTTAGTCGACAATTTCCTTGCTCCCTGATGAAGGGTTGATGGTGCAATTTGGAAAGGTAATGTTTATTGCAAGGGAAGGAAATGATTCAATAAGTGGGATGTATGGTGAGTGAAAAGGGATCGGAGATAGTGGACGCCGATATATCTCTTGGCCAGAGTCCAAGAATTAATTATTTTGCCACTGTGAAGCAATAAAGGAGAGTCAGTATTGATTAGGAGGGGATGAGAGAGGCCAGGAAATTCTGCTGCTGTTTTTATAACTGAGCATGTGCATTTATGACTCCTGTCTCTTGGCACATCCTGTCTCAGTTGAAGAACTGAAAGAGGATGTGCCTCTTACTGGTTTGCAGGTCACAAGTGTGAAAAACAAGTGATCCAATTTAAATGAATAAATGTGCTGCTGGTGCAGAAAGTGTTTTCTGCATTAATGTTAACAGTTCTGTTTCCACAATGTAGAGGTTTGTTTAGGGTCACCACAAAAACAACTAAAGGTCCCATATTTTTATTTTTCTGTGTTTCATTCAAAAGTTTGATATCCACATTCCTGACTGTTACATAATGAGTTTGTCTCTCAAAGTTTTTTTCCCTGCCATTTAAAAAGCAGCACATTTTTGTTCCGATGCATTTCCTTGCCGTACTCTGTCACTCTCACAACACACACTGGAAACTGATTCATCTGTCAGTAGCTGCTCCTCTCCATGCGCATCAATCTAAACATGCTATATTACCAGTACGCCCCCCTCCCCACCCGGGCCCCGTGTTAACCACCCCAAATGGCTGCCAAAATGAATTGTTATGGTTTGTTATGACTTTCAACCACAGCTAGGGAACAACTGTGGTTAGAAGAAACTGACATCAACCAGTTTGTAGAAACAGGAACTGAATGGCGGCCCACTGTGTTAATGTCTGATGTTTTGTTGATCCATTCTTCCACTCTGTCCTGTTGTCACTCTTACAACAATGTCACTCCACTTCCTCCTTCTCCTACTGGATACCTCCAGCAAAGATGACAAAGGATTGGCCAAATTGACAGCATGTTAATAATAATAAATTATTTGGCAAAACACCTCTGATACTTGATAAGTTCGTGGTTTCCATTTTAGGATGCAGCTTGAAAAATCAAACAGGTCAAGTCCAGTTTTGTGACTGACCCTGGCAGCCATTTACTACAGCTACAAGTGTGACACACCATGCCGCAAGCCGGCTCCAAGGCTGTAGACATAAAAAGGACAGCAGGTAATCAATTATGCGCTCTATGGTATCCCTTCTGTCACACCGAGGGAGCACAAATTATCAGATGGCTACTAGGAACAGATTCTTTCACCAGCTTAAGTTTGGACAGGTTTGCAGCTAGACCTTGAAATCAATCATCATGGCTGAGTGAGGAACGGAGCTTAATTCCAGTTGTGGCACAAAGTGGTAAAGTCTGCTGAAGGAGTCACAGTGAGCTGCAGTTGGATTTGACTTTTGCGGCTTCGGCCCTTGGAGTTTGCTGCAATAAAGACAGTATTTCAGATTGAGTCCAAAATGCTCAGTAGCTATCTCTTTTCACTCTTCATGTTCAGACTATAGTTTTGGTTTTTTTTTGGGCAATGATCCACCTGCCTGTTTATGTGGCTGCTAGTCAAAGGAAATAAAAAGCAACAACTGGAAATAACGTTTTATTCAGATGGGCGTCTGGGCTCAGAGATTTTATTACCAATCTGCATGGTCCTTCTAGATTCATTTTGCTTCTCACACTTGCTCTCCCTGCTATGCTTCCATCGTCCCTCTCCCCCTATTATTTTACTCTGTCTGCCCTCCTATATCAGAGCCACTGCTACTGTTGTGCCCCCAAGCACAGTTGCAAATTGACATGCTGAATACTCAGTTGGGACATTAAACCCTTGGGATAAAAGCATACAAAGAAAGGTCTTTTATATCCTCTCCCTTCAGAAATTGTTTATGTTCTTGACAAGGTACACTAGGTTGATTTCCTTACCAAGGGCCCAATGTCCCTTGACTCAAATCGGCTACCAGGCTGCAAGAAAAAACCTTTTCCTCCTGAGACCAAAAGACAGATGAGGACAACTGGGGTTTCCAATTATGTCAACAGCCAGATAAAGCTTAAGTGAAAAGCAATGCACTTATTCCTGTTGCTTATGATGCAATGACTAAGATAAATATACAAACAAGAGGTGTAATGATCTACTACAAATTGAGGGCATATGAAAATGAAATACCATCAGTTTTATCTCTGTTATCACAGCAGTCCTCACATCAACACATCTCACCTGCCTCCCGTTTTATTACTGCTGCCTCCAGTACATTATTTTGATGGTTTTAGAGTGATGATTTATCCAAGTAGCGGAGGACAGCTGGGAAACAGAAAAAAGTCTTTTATTTTGATGCCTCAGATTTGCGATGGATGAAGGAACGTGCCAGGATTAAACTGCTACAAAAATAGCTCTTCATCGTAAAAATTAAGCTATTTGATCAGATCTACTGACCACACACTGAAGTTCAAGTAGAGAAACATTCGTTTTGCACACTTGCACATTGTCTTGTACGAGATTGTGGACATATCGGGCTGGACAAGGATGACTGGGACGCATTAATACTATATGTATGTTGTCTCAAACCTACACACTAACTCTCCTTATCTTTTCAGGTCAGCTCAGTAGAGAGCACTCTGTGATAATGAGCTGCTCCACTTTCAAGGCAGATGGAAAATATGCAGCATGCCGAGCTCCGCTCCTCCCTTCTCCTCTCCACTCTGCCTCGTCCGGCTTGCCCACCTATCTACCTGGCAGACCAGGCCGCTGCCACGGCACAGCGTTGTATCAAATGATCGGGATGAGCCAACGAGAGCAGGAGCTGCTGGGTGTTGAGGCAGTGGAAAAACCGCCTCATCCTCTTCATCAATATTGCAGCTTTACCTGGTGAAAGCTGACACCAGCCAACATATTCCATCATGTCAATGGAAGAGAGGATCAGATGCCTTGGCTTGACATGCCAACATTGTTACCCGTACAAATGATGACGCAAGGCTTGCTTCATTATTCATGGATTGTTTAAAGGAAGGGGAGAAGTTTGACAGGATTGGAAAGCAGACGATGTTCAAGGGTCCAATTATCAATAATTAGGTCATATATGTTCTTTGCTGAAAAGCTGGCAAGCAACAGACACATGAACATGAGCTGCTCCTGCTGCAACAGCTCAGCAAAATGGACTCAGATCTTCAGAGGTGTACCCCAAAAAGGTGTATTTTGTTTATAGGTAATTGTTCTATGCCAGACGGAAGCAAAGGGCTTGCTTCTGTTTTTCTACCCTTTGTCTCCCTCCTGCTCTGTTTTCTCTCCAGGAGCTAAAAAAACCTGATTGGTTTTCACATGATTCAGTCCAGTCATGCCTGCTCATAGGCTTCAAGACAGCCTACCATTATTCTGGGCCCTCAACAGGGGGACTAATCCAGAAGTGAACTTTTTGTATTGACCCATAAGGTCCATCAATCGGTGCCACCTCTGTTTTTGTTTTTGAATTAAAATAAGAAAGTTTTGTCTTTTTGTTTCTAGAGGTAGAGGTCCATGAGGCCTAGTTTTGCTGATTTTATCATTTTTTATTGAATATCCACCTATACTTTCCCACCATTGTTAGATTTCTATTTAGATTAGCTTTAAAATAAGTCACTTTAATTTTCACTTTGGTTTGGTTCCATTGTCTTTTTTGTCTCTGTTTTGCACCAGTTTCAAGCAGACTTATCAGCAAAGAGAAAATGTATAGGTATACGAAAAATGCAGAAAGTGCAACACAGTAACATATCAAAGCCTCTGTGATGACTCTGTACTGGGTCTAACAAGCAAATGCTTCAATCTGACAGGGTATAGAGACTGTACCTTGTGCAAAACAACACTACTCTAACTGTTCTGCCTTATTATAGGAAAACAAAGAAAAACAACAAGTGATTCATGTTGTTTCATGGATAGTAAAAACTTTCCATGAAATATTTTGTCACCCAAAGGGCCATATTATATTGCAGGTTTAACCACCAATATCCAATTGGACATCCAGAACCAGATGTCCAAATTTAATGATAAACTGCTTGGATGGTAAATTCAATAATGACTTCAATAGCTGTTGCATTTTCAGTCTCTTTGCACCATCCACATGAATAGCTCAGTGGGAAGTGGTTTAAAACAGACAATTGCCTGTTATGAAGCTTCTCCTCTGAGCTCTGGTGACTGTCGCTGATCTCATTGGTCAGTGGGGGTGTTCTCATCACAGCAAACCATGAGCATGTGTGTAACATGGTCTGGCTGAGGTCAGGGTTGGTGCAGACTTAATCTGCTCTCTTTTTCCAGGCCACTCCAAGGACTTTGACACATCACTTCTGTATCCATTATTCACAAGTGGTCTGAGACTTTGGAGAGTGTGTATGAGTATTTGTGTGTATCCTAGTGTGCTTGGCGAATTGTCTTTCAACAGCACAGCATGGTTTAAAATTGCTCTGAATTTTATTTGCAGCTATAATATTAACCCTGTTGCATAATCACACCATTTTTACCAAATACAAACTTACACACACACGGGCACACTGTGCTCCAGTTGCACAACCCCTGAATTTTAGGGATAGAATGGCCTGGTTTCATAAGCAGTGTGCTGCCTACTGGCAGCTGTGCTCCTAGATGAGGTCATTACTCGGGGCGGGCCACAAGCACAGATACAGAGCATAATGTTGGACACACTGGTAAAAACCCACTGAGTGTGAACGAGAATGACAGCCAGGGGTGAGTGTGGAGCTCTGGTGATCTTATGTGGGGATGTTGTGTGACATTTGTATTGTTTCTGTTTTGAACCGTGTTACCACACTGGTGGTGCAGCGATGCGCTGAAGTAAACAGGGAACAGAGGAGTTGAATGATGCTTGTGTGTCGGTGTGCATGCACAGGCTGGTATTACTATCAGTTACTGCCAGGATGGGGTGAATGGTCTCAGTACTATCTCTGGAGCACAGCTTGTTTACCCTAATGAACAGAAGTCCAACTCCACTCTAGCCAATTGCAAAGAGGGCATTTGTCTATTGACGCTGCTCCAATGCTGGAAATAACTGAGGATATGAATATACATGAGAACAATGCTGGTAACTCTCAGTCAGCAATTTCTATGGGCACTAAACAAACATCAAAAGTAACCATACGTGGACGGTCTTTTGAATTCTTGATTTCCCATTGTTGAACTTGTACTGAAATAATTTTCTGCCTTTCTCAAAACTTTGTGTTGGTGATCACGGTGCCAGCTGAACCACTTATTTTGACATCTGTACCAAGAAGCGGTTTAAATTCTTTCCTTGAAGGTAAACACTTAATGTCAGTATTCACCATGTCCCTGAAGAATACTTCCACTAATACTGTAGGAGAGTAGAGCACTCAAATCGTTTCATCATGTAGCTAGAGCTTCTTTAAATCCCTCCAAACGTGAATTTTTGACCAATAAGAAAATAGTTAATATGATGGGAGTAAAATGCCATTTCATCCAATAGTCAGGCACCTCAGTTGTTTACCCAAATCCTTCTGGGAAGCCAATGCGAGGGCCGCTTCCGAGGTGCACAAGGACGAATTTCTGCCTGCAGGCTCGCTGGCAATGTTGTGCTTCATGAGGTTGCGCCATGGCTTGCGTGTGACCATTACATCATGGTTAGTCCCTGACCGGTCTGCATCACACAGAATCAAGTGACCTCCTGTCAGCATCTCAGGAGCACCGCCGTGCTGATCTGATGATGACTTGTGCAGTGAGATTTCTTGCTGGCATCCCACTGTGTATGTGTGTGTGTGTGTGTGTGTGTCTTAATCCCTCTATCCCCCTTTGTTTGTTGGAGGAAGTGACTGCATCGTATGATGGATATGTGAAAGAATGTAAATGCTTGTTACACGTCAGTGTAAGTGTTAATATGTGTGATGTTAGGTTTTAGTGTGTTTGTCTTTCCTTTTATTGTGGATTGTTTTTCTGTGTCACCTCTTTAACCTCTAGCCTCCCCACCCCCTTGCACTCTGCACCCCACCAAAGCCGCTTTGAGTTCTTTGCTCTGACATCACCAGAGTCATCATCAGTGGGCATGGGACAGACCATTAGGTGTGTAATAGGGGGGAGATTACACAGAAATCACAGCCCTTTAGTCTGGCCTTTGCACAAAAGAGATTCTGGAAACCCACTTGAGGATGGAAAAATGGTAGTTCACAGTTTGGGGATCTTTGTTAAATCATCGGCTGTTTATACAAAGAGTTTGAAACAAGCAAAAACTAGACAACCATTCTTTGTGCACACAGAAAGCCCATAGAAACTCTCTGTATCAGCAAAGTAAAGCTGCCATTCTCCCTGTGGCACAATATTTTTGTTCAGACTCATTGTAAGTGGACGTGAGAGGACATGACCTGTAGATCTGTGCTAACTCAAACTCGAAGAACAAGAGATTAAGAAAAAAGAAACTGACAAAGAAAGAAGTCAAGAATCAAGCAAGTGAAACTGTCTATCTTCAGTGCTGTTTGAGTGGTTTAGTGCATGTGCTATGTGATTGTACCATCCCTAGTTCAAGTCTGGCCCAGGACCTACGCTCCGGGTCATTCCCTTCCCTCTCCCTGTTTCCTGTTGGCCTCACTGCCGATTACTGACTGACCTCTCAATGTCTCTGTGATAGAGCATGTTAATGTCTTGGCCTTTGAGCTCCAGTGTCTGGCTATATGACACTTTAGTTGGGTGGACAGTGGAAGTTTCCACCTGCTCTAAAAACCCCATCCTTTGTTCGGCTGCTCACAGGACTGAAGTGTCACAGTGACCTCCTGGACTGCTGTTCCTGTGATGTAACACAGGCATCACTTGATTCCATTAATAGGGCAGCAATTTCACAAATGACCCCCCCACTCAGGTTTCTTAAGCCATCTGTGATATTTTAAGAGCCCACCATACAATAGCCTGAGCTGTATGGGACAAATATTTTCATCACTTGCTTCAAATGGACTTCAACACTGTGACTATGTGCTAGTAGTTTTCCTGTGTTTATGGCAGAGCCCAACACAGTAGTTACACAGTAGTTACACAACCAAAATGAATAACTGACGCTTTTAACCTTTTATTTTTTCAACCTCCTCTCTTTCTGTATTTGTGCTTTTGCATTTCAGCATATTCAGCATAATAAAAGAGAATTGTTTTTGCTTCTCTCTGTCTCTCTACCCATGTCCCCTTTTGGTTTACTTCTAAGAAAAGCAGATATGTTGAGAATTATTGAGAAACAATGTGTTTTGAGAGTCAATATTTATTCAGTTACCATTAAATCCATCACAGTGTCTGTTTTACTAAATATTTGCAACCACTACTTGACCATCTAGTGACAAACACAGTCGAAATTTGATGTGAAATAAGCGCAATGAATGTCATCTGTGTGTGTCCAAAATGTGTCCTTCATTTGTATGCAGGCAAGAGCAGATAAAAACACAGCTGAGCAGATAGTGATAATTCACTCCCTTTTACATCTTGATAGCAACCAATAAACAAGAGGCTCCAAGTTTCCACAGGAGAGGCACATTGTCACACCAGTGACCAACCATATCATAAATATCCAAGAACCTTCACTCACACAGTGGAGAGTATTATATGCTAATGTCTTCATGTGGGTTGCCAAAAAGTGTGTATGCTGGAAAGCCACAACAGATGGAAACTATTTCACTTACAAAGGACTAAAAACCTGAAATGAAAACAACACAAACACACTCTCACACACAAGCAGACAAATATATACACAGACTCGCACTGCAACATATATTCTTTTTTTTTTTTAACCCTGCGGTGCTGCGGCAGACAGAACCTTTGACATTGTAGCTTAAACATTAACACCTGCTCCATCTAAAGAAATGGAAACACATCCACCAGCTAAACCAAGTGGACACAGTCGGCTTTTTTAGCTGGCTGAAATCCCCCATCTCTAGCTGTTAGGAGTACGTGTTGAAGGACTTTCCAGGCTGCAGTGCGGCTGACATAATGTTGCATTAGAACAGCTCATGTGGATGGATGATTCACATTTCTGCTAGGACACCCTTGGCATGGTATCATTACAGTTGGGAAGCCCCAATCTGGAAGCCCCTAAACGTACCCAGAACTTCCCTCAGCAGCATGACTTTAGCCCCCATTCCAATATACTAAGCTGGCACTGACTGTGGCCGGGGAGATAAAAATAACCCTCCAAGACCCCACATTGGTCCTGAGGACGTAAGTCTCCATAGAAACCCGAGATGACAGGTTGTTAGAGGTCAGGGGTCAGATCTTAAGAGAATCTGGTGACCTTGGGGACATGAAGGGGTGCAGGAGCTGAAAGGGCCGAGCAGAGAGGGTCACTCAGTCAGAAAGGCAGATACTGGAAGGAACAAGAAGGAAAATCCCTTCTTGAGGCAAATTGAGTGAGCTTTCTCTGTTTTAGTCTCTGCGCGCCCCTATCATTCACACGGAAATATAAACATGCCCTTTGCAATTGGGCTGAAGTCATTACGTCATTAAGCCAGCAGGGCTTTCAACTGGACATATTCAGTTATGGACAAGCCAAAATGGAGCACATCTTTCCCCTCAGAAGATACAACAGGTCCTCCAATGGTTTTTTCCCCAGATCAACAACTTTGTCAAACCCATTTAGGTTTAGACATTACCAATAAGGGTTAAATCCATCAAATACATTAACCTGCAAACCCTCATTCATGATTATTAAGTGAAAAAAGATTCCTGCACTTTAATGTCATGTGGCTGCCTGAATTTAAACTATCCCCCCTGTACAGACTGTCTAAGGCAGGAATATTTTATTTATTACTCTGCTTTGCCATCCTGTAAAAAAGGTACTAACAATGAGTGCTGGAGCTGTATTGCCCCCACCTTTAATCTGGAAGTGGAGGTAATCACAGGGCTTCACCAATGTCTTTGGGGTGGACAGATGGTGGCCATGTTGTATTAAGCGTCATACGTTCAATGTGCAACAACAGCATTTTATCCAAAAATCGCATGGAATCAGCGTGAACAAGCAAAGGTTCATTAGCTGAGGAAAACCTCCAGCAAATGGGGTGAATCTCCATCAGCCCCCTTGTGGTGGAAATTTCTAAGAGCAGACGGGTTGGGGGGGAGTGGAACAAGTTGAATGAGCGTGGGGAATTCCAGTAGATGAAAGGTTAGTGGATAGGGTGAGCTGAGGGGAAACCCTAGGCTACGAATGCCTTTTGACTGCCCCCCCCCAACACCAACCCTTCACATACCTACCTTCGTCCATAAATGAAGCATATTTTCAGCTTGTGTGGGTAACCCCTTCACAAAAAACACAAATCACGTGTCTGAGTTGTGTAACATTTTCACCTTTTGGGCTGAAAGCCCAGACTCTTTATTCACGTGGTTTCAGGCAGATAGACATTCAGACGCATTCATTTCTTCACTACGAAGATGTTGATAAATATATCTGACAGTATGGTAAACAACCAAATTGTCAAACTATCAATTATAGCACTAGGCTCGCTCTGCTGTTGACTGCTTCCATATTTCTCCCCACTCCCCAGTCTGTCACTCTCAAAAATAATAAAATATAAAAGCTCAATTTCCATGGATTTTAGGAGGTATGTTAGTGTGCTATTATTTGCGTGTTCCTTTTTTAGTGCCCTGAAATGGAGTCAATGTGAGGCTCCATGCTACTTATTCCTGACTTCAAGCATCATGTTAGGTTTATATTTGTAAATTTATCATTTGTGGCACGTTTTAACTTCTATCACCAAACATTTCTATATATGATTTATTTAATTTATATCAAACCCAAAATTTTATTCAATTCCTTTATTGTTTCCTGGATTAAGGAATTTATCAAATACACCCACATCAATGAATTGTTTATTGAAAAGCCTTCATCTAGAATCACAGCTGTCATTTCATATCATGGATCCTTTCAATGCCTTTTATCTTAATCCTACACAGGAGTCGCACTTCCATAAATCTCTCAGCAAGCGGGAATATGGGAATTACATGGTACAAAAGGGCCCAAGGACAGAACCGAATGGGCCAAGCAAATATATGGTACTGCCATTAGTGGTTAAAGGAGCTGTCCTGACCAAAAATACAGTACTAAGATATGTTATTAGGGTTAAAATATAGTCTTTATCCTAGAAATCCAGCACAAGCTAAAATCATCACTTTCTGGTCTCTTAACTCTTAATATACCCTGTCCTGCATTTTCACAGTAATGCAAGATGTGAAGAGGAGCTTGAACTGGGTCAAACAATGTACTCCAGCATAAAATCTGGTGAATGACTTGGTGGCAGGAGTGTAAAAGATTTTGTATTAATACTTCAGAGAAGATGGTTCTGTAAAGAGATAAGAGAGCTTGTGGGAGTAAGTGACCAGGAGTGTGAATGATGAGAGAGGTCATAGGTCCCCTCAAACTCAAGATCAGTTTGTACATACAAAACACACTGTCATAGTCAGACGCACACGCTTTGCTTTGCCTGTGCTGTCTGCACCAAAATAAATTCCTGTTCTGCGCTGCTAAAAAGAAACTTGATAAACACAGCCTCCATGCATTTGCAAATATGAAATACTATAAATAGATACACATTGGATCAAAGCGAAAGCAACAAATTAATATGCAGAATGCACCCAGCCATAAGAATACTTTCTATTTATTCATGGGATCATAGTGAACCTACATTAGGCACAATGCCCATATAATCTAAAGCGAAAGAATTAGCTTCTAGCCTGGTGGGTATGGCAGATTCCCCAAAAGGCAATTTCACCTTTCAATTTGTAGCTCACAAAAGCTCAAGTGAAAGCTGGCTGCTTTAATGTCTAGCTGGTATTATGCCCCAAGCAACTATCTTCCCGGCTATAAAGTATGATTGTATAGGCTTGGAGAATATGAGATGCGCACAGGATGCTGCTTCTTGTCCGGATTTAAATGCAGTGAAGGCGGAAGGCTCTCTGTGTGGGTGTACCAAGGTGTGTTTGCTTAATGAGTTGTGATGCCTGGACCTAATGGCTCATGTTTCGTAAAACTAATGGAGTGTGTGCATGCCTACAGCTGAGGGGTTAACATCTATCCATCTCCTTTAGCCTAATTCCTCCCTCTCTCCTTTTCCCTGTGTCCTCGGCCATCACTCAAACAGGTCAAGGCTGCTAAATAAAGCTCTGCGCAACTTCTTCTCAAAGTCTCCTCCCTCAGACAGGGGTGTATATTCAGCAGGGAGGAATTCCAGAAACTCACACAGGAGATAAACCTGCTCCTCACCTTTGACCCTTACACTGTTGTTGCTCCTTTCTGACCTACATATTAAGACTCTAAAGTCTCTTATCACCCTGAAATGTTTGCCACCATAGTTATTCTTGAGTATGTGCAGGTCCTCCCGCTACAGGTTTTAGGAAATGATAACACAGGTCAGCAGAAATCAAAACGACAATAGCCCAGTTTATGTTTTTATTGTGTACAGAGTACAATCTAACTCTGGCAGCCAGTCTATTCTATTCTCAGCTGGAGGGACACAACAAGTGCAGTTGACTTGTATTCCACCTGCATATTAGTCATCTTTTCACAGGATACTGAATAAAAGAAAGAAAACGAAGAAGCATGCAGGGAAAAATGACAAAGCTTAATACTGGTCTTTTCATATGGACTCTGAGAATCAGCACTGTGAGTTTTTGGGAGAGTGCAGCGCCATGTTTGCCAGCTCTATCAGAAAAGACTAATTGCAGTATATCAAAGAGGTACTTCAGTGTTCAGTACGGAGTTTAAGAATTTATGAATGACACTGTGGCCATGTTTTACTTGGGTTTAGCAGTTACCTTTACAAAATATGTTTGAGTCATAATTACAGTAATTCATCAAAACTAGCAGCCTGGCTAAGACAAAAGGAGTATTCCAGAGACATATACCAGAAAAATTACTTTTATCCCATGAAATCGAGTTCAAAATCTTTTTCCAATCTAATTTATTGTGTGCTTGTGAATGAGCCCACTATGTAGGACGCAGATTTGATCTCTACTCACAAAACACTTATTAATTGATGGCATAGCCTTTGTTTTATTCCATCACTATACCTGAATTATTTACATAACTATCCTTCACAAAAAGCTTTTTTTGTTGAGGAAATAGGTTAGGATCTTTGTGTGTGTGTACGGAAGTACAGGTGAGAGGGGGAAATAACAAATCATTTGGATTTAAGGAGATCAAACTGCATTAGAAGACAATGAGTGTATAAGCATGTACATGTGTCCTTCCTACCCCCACCCCCCCATACCCCACACACACAGTGGGCTAACTAGTTACATTGTTTCTTTGTACTCTGTGTGAGACTATTAAAGTCACACAGAGTACACACGTACATAAACAAGCATGCCCATTTCCCAGACTGAAAGCATTTCTCATCTGGCAGCAACCCAGCACCAGGCTCTTGGTCATGTGGCATCTGCATCTGATTGGCCGGTCGTGCACTGGCCTCGAGGGACCAGTGGGGTTGTGAAGATTAGGTGGCTGCTAAGAGACTTAGTCACAACATGCAATGCTCTGTGCTCACAACATCTCCATGCACACCAGTTGCATGGAGATGCAGGAAGACAGGCGGACAGACTCAACAAACAACAAACACTTTGCTCTCATTCCCAATCGCATGCTGCTCCTTCAGCGTAGGAGTGTAGCCTTTCAGCATCTTGTTGATATTTGCCTAATCATTAATTATTATATAATTATTATCATTATTATTATTAATAATAAATCTAACGCCTGTGGCTGAATTGGTTAAAACCCTGAATTGGTTATAATTTATACAATCGTCTCTTAAACTACAGCTGTGATTGAAAATTAATTTTTGGCCTTGGTAATAGTAGTCTATAAAGTAATTCCAGTTTCACTATGTAATATATTTAATGAATTATGAATGCTTGACATTATGCATGTTTCACTCTTACAATAATACATTAACTATATACTGTATAGCTCCATCTGAATATACAGTCCATAAAACTAGTAGCAACAGACATTTTAATTTCTTGGCTTTCAGAGGATTGAGTTATTTATAAAAAGACCATTCTAAACTTTACTTTCAACCTTTCTAAAGAACATGCATGACTCCAAATGATTCTCATATCTATACGGTAAATCCAATAACTACCAGAAATAGTTTCATTTAGCTTGGACTACATAAAAAGCAAATTAAATCTGCCTACTGTTTACTTATTAACATGTTTCATTTGTTTACTTGTACAAACCAAACACTGAACCATAAGAATGAGAAGTTACGGTTTTACTGTGTGGTTATGTGATGGATTATATTTTGGCCTGGAGCAGTGATTTCCTGGCATCTCCTTTGGTTTTCTATAAGTGATTAAACAATCCGTAGAAGTCAGTGAGCCCAAAAGTCACATAATTGTCGTATTTACACTTCACTTTTTGGTCTTAATGTGTTCATTAGTGATCTAAAGTTGTTCTGGTAGGCAGATTTTTTAAAAAATCAGCTTGTACCTAACAGACAAGTATACACTATCAGTCAAAAGTTTGGACACACTTTCTCATTCAAATGAATAGGAAAGGGTGTCCAAACTTTTGACTGGTAGTGTAAGTAAGTATGGAACCAAAGCTAAAGTCCCTTCAAAACAAATGAAAGCTTTCCAAAAATGTCATAATTCTTCTCCAAATTATAGCACACATTTTTACTTATCAGCCTCTAGATCGGTAGAGCCTCAGATAAACAGTTACCCAGGATACAAACTAAGGCACAATCTCATGGTCATGTTACAATAAAGTAATTAGAGCACAAAACCAAAACAACAAAGTGTGTTGACAGGGACAAAATGTATGAATCACATCTTGTATTTGCTTTCCTAAAAAGGACACTCATTTCTCTTCAACCATAATTTTGAAACAGTGTTACAATATTCTGTTTATTTATGTAAGGTGTGTTTGTCCTAAATGAGATTGTCTCAACAAGTTTTATCATTTCTACCAATCTCCTTGATTTGGGCATAATGAAAAAGAGTCAAATGAGGGCATAAACATGCACACAAACATATAAACATACACACATACACAGTGGTGAGGCATAGCTAGAGAGAAGAAGGCACACTTTCTTTCTGTCTGGCATTTCCTATTCCTCCCTCCATCCAAACAAGCCTGTCAGAGCTGCAATTATGGGAAAGAAACCATGTATTTATAGCCAGGCGAGGATCAACGGCAGAACAACTAGTTGTGTGGCACGGGAGGCGGTTATATTTAACATGCTGTGATGTCAACACGTGGCTGGTACGTTTCCATGGTTTCTCCTCCGAGACAGGGCGGGCACTTTCTTATCAGTGCAGCACAGAGACAGATGAGGCAGTAACAGAGGCAGACAGGGACAGACTGACAGCAGACAGTTAGACTGACAGCCAGACTGAAAGGACAGGAGTAAGAGAAAATAAAGATAGCGTGCAGGGATTTAAAAAGGAAGACACAAATAACATTTCAACATAATGGACGGGCTGTAGTGGACATTGTCTGGCTCTGTGTGTATACACTGTATGACATTCATTGACCTTGAACTGAGCTGTGTAAGCTTCCCATCCCCTTCAGGAGAAAAGTCTGCAAAAAATTCCTTACTACTCTTTCCTTCCCGACTCTTCTTTTCATCCTTCCCACTCACTCTTACTCCTTCCCTCCGTTGGTCTTTTGAGTTTATCTGAGATGCTATCTGTTGTCTGATAAAGGTTAAAGAGGCTTCTAGCTGGCAGCACCCTCAGTCTTCAGTTTGTGCAGCATTTCACAGCCTCCACAGTGATAATCCCTTGCATCACTCCACTATGGATAGTGAAGTCTGAGGAATAACAAGATCTCCACTGAACTTTTCTGGCTTATGGAATATCTTTATTTCAAGGACTGATCATTATTGTACCATTTTAGAATTAAATCTCAGTATCAATAGATTGCAGAAGCAGATAATTTGTATGAAATTACGCAGAAAACAAATTTCCCCTGAGTGATAAGGCATAAGAATGCTGAAAAATCATGTCATGTTGTCTGTTGCTATGCTATGCATTCCTTTTTCTCAAAAAGCTAAAACACACACACACACACACACACACACACACACACATACATACCGCTGCAGAGTAAATTGTGAGGATGGAAGCAGGCAGTGTTGATACACATGAAAGTCCGCTCAGGCTTCAAACATCACAAAGCTTATTGCAGTAATGAACCCAGGCCATTAGCTCCCTTTAGCCAGATTCAGCTAACAAACCGTTTAATATTTGTCCTGCATGAAATGACTCTGCAACTCACACCCCACGTTTAATAGGTCTACAGTAGATGTCAAGGCTCATGTCATGCCAGCACATTATGTATTCCATAATGCTGCAGTGAAAGATCACCCAGACTCCGGGCCAAGGCTGTGTTATCTACAATAGCACAGAGGGTTGCATGGATTTAGCTGGAATGGGCAATAAACTAAGTGAGGGAAACAGAGAGAGAGCGAGGCAGAGGGAGGTTCAAAATGGAGGAGAGAGCAAAACCTAAATCCAGAAAAATGCAACGATTAGCTAAAGCTCCTTAAACTAACTGGTTTCATTAGCAGAATGCAACAGAAGCTGAGAAGTGTCACAGCTAAAGATGCTCCGTCTGAAGTATGCGCTGCAGTAACTAGCACACAAGAGGCAACAGTTTAGGAATCGGAGGGGATGGATTAGAAAAGAGAGTCAGACACAAATGTAGCATGATTTTACTAATTTATCCTCTGATGCACCCAAAATGGTTAACTGTAAATCAGCAAGTAAATAGTGTCTTTGTAACCTTTTTTTTCTAATAGTAATAAATTGCAATGTATTAAAAACCAGTTTCTAATATTTTACCCTCTTGCGTATGACATTTATGTGCTAGATTGCACTGTATCAGATACTAGACATATGGTATAATACATTACTAGCTATATATGAAGCAAATACATTAGCCAATAGTTTATGTTGATGCTATGAATAACTACCCAGCTCTCTAAGTATCAATACCCCTGTATTATGAGGCTCTACCATAAATTTATAGGTGACAAGTGGGTGCAGGGAGATTAGAGTAGTGGGACATTTGATATTTCAAGGGGATCTTCATACACTGGGCATTCTGTAATCTTCTATCAACAGACCTTTTGCAATCCTGCACTAGCCTGGTGACATTAACAACATGTATATCCATGACAACGTTATTTCTTTCAGAATAACACTAGTAACAATAGAGTGATTTGAAAGATGACAGCAGAGGATGGCATGAGATCCCAAAAACATAACAGGCGGTGGGTGCAAACCCTTTCCCTGTCCCTCACTATCCTGTCAGCACTGTGCTCCGTGTCTATCTATAATCTCCTTCTCAGCCCTGGTGACATGACTCTCGTACACAATTACATAACACAGGGGTGCCGACAAACAGGATAGGAGGGTGAGGCCATGGGTGAGAGATGGTGGACATCTGAAAGCATGAAAAGTTGTTGAATAATAACCAGAAACCAGAACTACTTGTACACTATACAACCAGGCAGATATATTAGTGTATTTGTCACTGGAGCAGAAAAAGATATGGGTAATATTTGGAACAAATGTAAAGTAGGGAGATGAAAATGGGGGGTAAAGAATGAGAATTAGAGGGACAGGAAAACAGAGTGACAGAGTAAATTAGAACAGAAGAATGGAGAGTATAGTGAATGAATGGATGTTGCAGAATGGCCGTGGTGAGTGATTCACATCTATTTTCCACCACCAGACAAAGTGAATCGTAGAGTCAAAAGAAGAAAAAAAAAAAAGTAATCTCAAAATAGCCCCCCCTCCATTATGTATGCATGTGTGGCTTTTTCTCCCTCTGTGAGACAAAGGGCACACATCAAGGGCATTTTATTACCGAGCACGTGACTCCCATTTGCTGTTGCACAAAAATAGACCGTAAGTCTTCTCCAGTGGAATTTTGCCTCATCAAAGTGAATCTATTCTCCATAAATGTTGATCCATAAATAAAATGCTGTGCTCAGCGGGGAACTGGAAATAGAGAGAGTGGAGGGAAATGTGAATGGAAACAGATGAGTTGCAGGACCTGGAAGGATCCATTTGTTCATGAATAAGCCAGTTATGTATTCAAAGGAATGATTCAGTTATTTAGTGACCTTTGGCTTGACAATGAGGCAGAGAAGGTACGCAAGCAAGTACAAACAGAATCAACAGGCTCCATTAAAGAATATCCTCTAAATCATTTTGAAGAGGATGTTATGACGCACAACACAAGTCCAAGTAAATCATCACATGGGTAAAACGTATGTATTTAGTGAAACACCAGCTGGTTAAAATCCTTGCAGGTGAGAGAAGGTAGAAGCAATAATTTTGCCGAGGATGGTACTGTGGAGTTTGTCATCTCCCAGCTCTCAGACAGCACAGACTTAAAACGGGTTATGTAAGGATGTTGTTAAAGTCATTGGATAATTGAGCTGATGAGACTGACATTTGGAGTCTAGAGACGAGGGTGTGGTGTGTGTGAGGAAGGGGTGTGTAGTGGAAAGAGATGTAATTACTTTGTATGTTACAGAGGAAGAGAAGCAGCCTGGGTGATGGAGTCAGAGCCACGTGTTGCCATATGATTCATGTTACAACAACAGATACTGGAAGATATACAATTTTAAATTGACTCAAAATACATTGCACACGTCACTGTGAACATGATAAAATTAGCTGCTGGCAATGCTGACGAAATGTATTTTCTGTCAATGAGCTAAATCTCAGGGATCACATGCTACTTAATAATACGCAAAGCTACGCAAAGCTACGCAAAGCATTTCTTCAAGTGACCACAACAGACGATCTCAGTCTTAATAATAAAGTTATATTTTTATATTTTAATGAGTTATGTCATGCTGCATAAGCACAAAAGCTGAGTAACTGGAAAGTGCAGCCTTGTGAGTTATTTGGATGTTTTAGAAGATGTGATTTCACTATCGTCTTTGCGTAAAGTGATAATGTTAAATGATCACTCATAAACCGTACACAGTGAGTAGTAATAAAAACATTCTTGCATCATAAGCACCGTGACTCCTTTCATAATGAAATGCAGACTACTGTTGTTTATCATTTGCTGACGCTGCTTTCTCCGCTCGCCTCTTGCTCTCTCTGAACTGTAGTTTATTCGGCAGCAGATTTGGCAATCATGACACAGAAAAATCGTAACACACTCACGAGGGAACAAATGGCCTGTTGACCTTAAGCATGACATCACTTTTAGTTGTGCTCCCTGAACAGGGTGACCTCACAGATTTCACTTAACTTACCATGATAGATAGTTCCATTACATTGCTGTGGAAGATTTGTGGTGATAGTGGGGATAAAATGAAATCCTAGTCAAGCAGACCATCAATTTGTGTAGTGAGGGGAGCACGCATGCGCAAGTTCAATGTAAAAGCAGCTCTGCAGGCGAGAGACTGCAATAGGTGTCCTAAATGGAAGTGAGGATGACTCCCTGGTGGTCTCTTGCTCAAACAATGATGCATGTGATGGAAGCTGATGGATGCTGCACCTCTGATTTCCAGGCCACTGAATAAATATGTAATATGCAAATGAATAACCATGCAGATACTATATCACATTTGCACACAGGCTACGCATTGATCAATTACATGTGCAATGTTGTATGTGCTTAGCGATATGCACGTTGTTACACACATAAATGAGGCATGTCAATGTGCTTGTGCAGCTTTATTTGCATAACCACTGAAGATGGCAGCTGCAACAGGCAGGTATCATTTAATTGCAACGAACACATCAAAAAAACACAAAGGCAACTATTTATCCATCAGACAGTGCAAAGTTGGCATTAAGACTGTTTTTATACTTGCTACTGCTAAAGTTTCTGCTTTTAAGCAAATCACCTCCTATGTGTAAATATGCATTATTAGCACACATACAGAATGGAAGCTGCATATTGCTGAATGAACACCACCATAAGGTACATCTGACCAGCAAACAAAACTCATGAGACCCATTCAATCAGGTCGCCGAGATATTCAACAACGGGCCCATTTAGCCTAACTAATGTAAATTAATAACAGACTGTTACTGAGAAACAGTCTGCGTGTGAGAGAGTGAAATGCAGAGTATTATCCTTGAAGGGCAGTGTGATGTGATAATAATCAAATGTGAAAAGCACATGAAGTCACAAACCCACAATCTTTGCAATTTTTAATTAGCATCACAAGAGAAGACCATAGAAACTCAGACATGTATGGATGGACAAATATGGTATGCATACAAATGTCTTCAGACATAGAGCCTACTTTGCATTCCCCTGCTATACTTCAGAGGTGAAATGAGACAAGTGGCAGATCATGACTGACAAAATGATAGAACAACAACAGAAAATACTTTTTTTTCCTCCAAGGTTATGATGCCCTAATTCTAGCCTGAGGTTTCCTCTTTGATTACCATCAATGTACAGTCACAATAGAACTGAGACTGGAAAGAAATTTGGCCTTATTTTTCATTTATCAAAGATGAAAAAAAATTACAGTTAGCAATCTAGAAATGGACGGTAGCATACTGAGAAAATTAGCTATCTGTATTTTAAAATTTCGTCTGTCAGTTGCATAATGTTAGCACTATATAGCACTAGAATATCAATGACTATATGTGGATCTTTGACTGCTTGTCAGATTAAACAAATTAACAGACTGTTAAATGTACATCACTGACTAAATTATCAATTGATCTGGCAACAAAAATGCCGGCTATGAAAAACAGAACAAATGTGGTCTGGGAATAAGAAACATCCTAATAATTGAACTGATATACTTGACGTGACAGTAGTTTGAGTCTTTCTGTTAAACGTCCACCAAAATATTCTCAAGACAACAACTGTAAGAGAAAAAGATAAACAGGAAAGGATTTATATCTAAAAGAAAGTTTCATGTGCGCATGTGTTGTCTATCTTTTCCCTCTTTCCTGACTTTTTTTTTCTCCTCATCTCTGGATTTTTTTTCTTGCAGCTCACTCAGTCCTGTTCTCACTGCGTCCTGCCTGTACCGCTGTAATGGTCAAACAGTCGCAGACGCCAGGCAGGAGGTGGATGTGAGAAGTAAACACAGTCAGAAACTGTTTCGATCATCTCTTCCTGCAGCCCCGCTGACAGGGCTCTCATTTCCAAACTGTTTCAAATCTCCATCACGCACCCACCCGCATGGTACAGGCTCCTTTTAAAATGTAATCTGTTACGGATTACTGAGCACCCGCTCCAGATTTGACCCAGCAATATAATCCTTTGTGTTGATCTAACATAATCTGATTTCTCTCAATTACTTTGTCTCCAAAATACATGGAATCGATGCTAAATGAACAACGTACCCCGGCTATAGACTCATCTGAATAGCATAGTTATCGTCTCTAATTATTGCAAACTGTGTACAATGACACACGGGTGCAAGATAAAGCATGATTACCATCTCCCAGTCAAATGTGTCTCTTTGATCCAATTTTTTTTTTTTTCACACAAACACTAACATATTAAAGTGATCAATTTAATATACTCAGATCATGTAATCCTAGTACGTTTTGTGTTATTCATCATACCTTCATGCACACGCGCGCACACACGCATATACAGATATGCTCTGATACACACACACACACACACGGATATGCTCACATCACAGCCTCCCACTGTCTCTCCCCTGCAGTGACATTTTTATCGTCCCTCTGCACACCAGGAGTTGTCTTGAATTTGTTCTCCACAGTGGCTCCGTTCTGACAGCCTGATGATCTAAATTGCTGCTGTTTATCTCCCCAGGTTTGTGCCGAATCAGAAGAAGACAGAGCACTTCTAATCTTATCATGATCACTTTGGGGAGATATATGAAACTCAAGGACATTAAAGATTTTTCCAAAGCAATACAAGGCAGTAAATGTCATTTGTTCTTATCTGGAAAAGTCATCAAATAAGTGAAGGGTGATTTATTTCTCTGAATACATACCAGACTATTTAAACACAATGGTAAATTTTCTATTCTGTGTCTCAAGTCATTTTTACATCAGCAGACTCACACAGATGTTATTGTAAAAAATAAAAAATAAAAAAATCAAGCCCATTTTATCTTATCATAACCCGGAGGGAAACAGCTCTTGTCTCTTCCGACTGTGCCACCAAACTTCACCTACAGGAAAATGAATTATGACAGCTGTGCAACACTTACAGGAACAATCCCTGACTATGAATAGGAATTATATGACAAAGCAGGTTTAGCTTAGGTTTGGTTAAGCTATTAGACTGAATAAGTAGGCAAAGCTAGTTTTATGGTGGATTCTTGAGTTGCAAATTCAAGATGTGGTGCAGATGCTGCTGTGAAACAGATGGTGACGTAAGGGTCAAAGCTCACAGACAGTTTCAGATTGACAGAGAGATGGTTACAGTCAGAAACTACGTAGTCTATTTTCACAGGCTTACAAATAGTCATGTGTTTGTTCAGTCATCACCTGTAGCACTGACACTTTTATCCTCTGGCCTTGGGTGCCAACAGGTCATACAGTTGTTTAATTAAATTTATTGTTATTTAAGATATACAGAGCTATCATTAAGAAGGTCATTTTTCAGAATAAAAATTTTAAGTCCATGTCCGTTATGTATCCACCTGCTAAAATACAGTAATTGTCAGATTAAGTAAAGAGTATTTTTTAATCCTACAATCACTAGGATTTTATACTGTTTTATGCTGATGACAAAAACTATTAGCAGGTATAAGAAAAGGAACCTAAAGTTAGAACATTTAAAATACATTTTCTAATACTTGAACTTTATTTTATCATATCAATAGAATAATTCTACACTTAGTATTGAGTAAGTAGTAACTCTGTTCAAATAGCAATACATACTAAGAAGTTGCAGAAGTTCTCTAAAGTTAAGAACACAAAACATTTGGCTGGAGCTGTATTTGTTCACCAGCCTGAGGGTGAAGAGGAGTCTTAGAATATTCACAGCCTTCACAACTGTAAAAATAATGTTTCACACTTTGGGAGGGTCTTTAAGCAATGACCTAAATATGGTATGAGAGCCTGTTTTCAACATTTTTAAATAACCTATGATATTTTAGAGGTGTGGTGCCTTTCTCATATAGTAAACAGGCTCACAGTGACTTAAAAGAGGAAGAGAAATTGCATCACCATGAGGCAGATAAATCCAGTTGGACAGTGAAGCTATAGCTAACATCCAAGAATGACTAATGCAGCAGGTCTTTATAGCATCATCATTTGACTGTAATGACGCCGATGACCTTCCTAGGTCTAAAATCTATTGATCTGATCTTCAAACCAATTTCAGGCCAGATAGGACTCTATAACAGTGCCCTCATAATGCAATATGGGATGCATGTCCCTCATTTGTCATGGTAACCAGACTTAGATGAGTTAAATATAGAGGCTTCCGGTTTAGCAGAGGAGGGTTTTAAGGTCTATTCTTAGAATTTAGAGCTGGTTTATGCACAGCAGCATGCCAGCTGCCCCCTGTATCAAAGCAGATGATGACATTCAGGAAATCACGATATGCATGGTCAATACTTTTCTTTTAAAAATAAGATGCACGAAAAGAAAATATGCTGCATAAATCTAAAAACACTTTCACAAGACAGTTTCAATATCAACTCTTACTATTGATAAATATATCAACTCAATATGTCAGTCATATTTCTGAAGCAGATCAAATTAGTATCATACAATGAAACATGAATGGAAAAGAATAAGAATGAGGGTTGGCATGAAATATTGCAACTACAAAGAGTTATGCAAAAAAGTGAGAAACTAAGAACCACTGGATCATAGTATAACGTAGGACTGAATTTCAGTACATACTTGACGGGTATTGGCTTTGGTGAGATTGCACTGAACAAATACCTCAGGGTATCACATACACTGGCTACATTCTCATAAACAGGGGGGATGTGAATGACCTCAGTGAACTAGAATTTTATGCACAACAAAATAAAAATTTATTCTTCAATAACTGAAGCCTGCATTGCTGTGGGGATGACACCCACATCACAAAAAGAAAGTTATCTATCAAAGGCAACCAAATGACATGGACTGGGACAATAAAACAATATATGTGACATTAGTTTAATTTAATTTCAACATTTTAGTGCAGAAATAACATACTAACATGATATCCCGCTTTCTCTGTATGTCATGTCGGGCATGCAGTGTGTGTGGAGCAGGCAGTCATCTATTCAAAGTCGAATAGTTTTTTGTTGGAAATGCACATCCATACATTATATACTGCGTCATCCTTGGTTCAATCCCTAACCAGAAACTTGTTTTATTCTCATTCACATGTTCAATCTGTTTCTTTCACCTTTCCACTGTTTACCCATGTATGAACACACTTATCCATAACAATACATATCAATGTTAATCAGTGTTGACATGAGATGGAGTGATAGATTTAAAGATCAATTTGTAGAGACTGGCAAAACATTTGAGCAAAAGCAGACAATTAAACAGATTTGGGCAGACAATGACCAATTATGGTCAAACAGGTAGAAACAGGAGGATCAGCCATCAACAGACAGTGACAGGGAAAGAATCTAAACCAACATGGAGCCCACTGACGCGCACTCACATGTGCATGAAACCAATGGGGCTCAGGTGGTTTTGGGACTTGCTTACACACTTGCCATGTGCCATGTGTCTAGCTGTCTCCTCTGCCAACAACACATACACGCACCAAGCACAAAAGGACACACTCGTGCAGCCTGCAGGCAGGTTTAGAGCACACACAAACTCATAAACACACATGCAAACCTTATACACAGTGACACTATTATCCTCTGGCCTTGAGTATAGGGAAGCAGTATGCGTGTGTGTGTGTCTGTGTGTGTTGACAGATGATATGCTTAAAACTGACACCACCCACACTCTCCCAGTGACAGCAGGTTTCATCACAAAGCCCAGACCTTTGTGAACTTAGATGGTACACAGTAGATTGGGAACAAAACAATTTGTCGTGGTCACCTTTTCACACATTTAGCTACAGAACAGCATCTAGAATGGAAAATTGTCTTTTCCCAGTCACACGTAAGTATAAATACTCTCAAAATCCAATAACAGAGCAAGAAAATATCAAAAAAATCTTATGTTGTTCTGTACACTACCACAAAATGCAGTGATTCAGTGGTTTACTGTTCTTAACTGGTGCTATGTATGACTGTGCACAGCGCATGTGCTACAGTAGGGCTCAGTGGCCAATTGCAAAATGTAAATCAACCCACACACATCCGACTGTGACCCAGACCTCCGAGTTGATAAGCCCTGAGATGGAATCCCTGGTTTTTGGTTCCAAAGTAGCTGATCTGAATTTGCTCTATCAAACCCGAGTATGTTCGCTCCAAGTTAACCATGTGTGAGAAATATTGAAAAAGCCATCACAAATGGCACTCCGATTCAGCGATTCACCATGGCAACGAATAAATAAGGAGCAGAGATTCCATTTTAATCCGATGGAGCCAGAGAAATTAAAGTGATAGTTCAGGTTATTTAGCATAGGGTTACGTGAGGTACTAAACCAGAGTCAGTGTATACCTGCAGGAGCTTCAGATCACCCAGCAGCACCGCTCAGAGGCAAAATGATGTGTTGCTGTGGATCAGACCAGCCGCATGTTTTAGCCACAAAAACGAGCAAAACAATATCAATTTAAAAGCACTCTATTCTTCCACAGCGTTGGCTTTACATTAAATAACCCTTTGATTAGGAACTACTTTGCATATTGATGAAATATCATATTACAGCACACTAAATTAGTCCACCAATTCACTCATTTAACCAGAAAGAGCGTAGTCCTGATTGTGTGTAAGCAGGTAGAAGCTCAACCATTCTTTAAATTAATCCACTCCACTATGTTTGATATATACAGTATGAATGAGAAAATTATGCACCAAAACAGAAGTTTAAGTTTATTACTAATTGACACAAAGTCTACAAAACATGCCATCAAGCAAGTTAGGTTCACTGAGTAAGTTGCTTTGGCAACTGATGAAAAGTTACAGTGATCTCAGTTTCTGAAACGGAAAACAGCTTTCCTCATCTCAGGATACGGAAACTGAATAAGTTGAGGTTTGCTATTTGTTTGACACAAGCAATGGAGCTGTCTATGTTGTTATTAATATGGGACAGAATATAGAAAACATTCAACAGCTTATGCTGCCAGGTAAAACCTTTATGGATGTTTAAAAATTCAACTCTTACCACAGTCAAGCCAAAAACATCAATGAAATGAAGATGAAAAAGTACAATTCAACTGAAGCCAAACAGTTTCATGTCCATCACTAGATTTTTTTTTTTGCCAGATATTAAGAAATGCATGCAACAGCCTTTGCAGTGGATTAAAACAATTTTTATGCATCAAAGCAGCATTCTGAGTGTTCCCTGTTTTACTTGATTAAATTGCATTTCATAATCATGGGTGTTGAGATAGTAAATTTAACCTCAAAGCTGCAACATGAGCCAGCGACCCCTTTTACCTTGGCATTTCATCTCACAGGAGAGAGAGAGAGAGTTTCTCTTCACAAACACCCATTGCAGTATTACATAATAAAACAATCTCCTCACTCTCCACATTCAGGATGTCAGTCAGGAATTTTGATGAACAAAAGGCTGAGAGCACGAGTTTTGACTCAATTAATCATCACACCACAAAACTGGATTCTTCTCCAAGCTCTGTCTGAATGAGTGTGATAGGAAATGCTTGCCTCTCACACATGTGCTCTGCCAGGATGTGACATGTCTCCTGCATTGTTCTGCAACAGAGGCAGGGTGTCACATTAGCTAAGGCTGTAGCTGCTGCTAGCAAGAGATCTGACATGCTGGTAATTAGTTTTCCTTGGCACAGTGGAGGCAGGTGGGGAGGGGAGTCTCCAAGTTAACAATACCAGCTGTCGGAGTGCCAAGCACTTCTGCTTCAGGTCTGTCCCTGTCCCCTCCTTTTTTTATGCCTCTCTGATGAGAAATTTCCCCCTTTCACTCTCTCCTCTATTCTCCTTTCTTTGCCCTTCTCCTTGAGGCAGATGATGAGGTGATAAACAAATTTCACAACTTCAGATGGGTCAGATATAGAGGCATCCCGATAGGACCTGTGGACACATGCCATGTAATCTTTTTTTTTTTCCCTAATGACATGAAAATTAATTCAGATATGTAAGTGAGGTGACACTTGCAATTTCCACTGAGGTGAAGGACCATTTCAAACTTCTGTAAAAGATTTTAGTCAACAAAAAGTAGCTTGCTGACTCAGTCAAGCACTTCATGTTGATAATTCCACATAAAACCTATAAAGTACGGGAGAATGTAAGGCTGGAATTATATTTTTGTAGGTCAGAGTTTTGCAGAGGAGTCAACGTGCATACCTCTTAAATCTCAATATGATCTAACATCTTTTCTGAAAGATTTTCTTTGCTTACATTTCAGCATAATAGCACCAAAAGTGATCTTCCAGGAGAATGCAGGAAACGAAATTCTTATTCAGGGCATTTAGTACATTTGCCATCATGTCATTCATTCACACTAATAAATGCAAATTATTTCTCATTTGTTTTACAGACTAAGTGCTTTGTGTACACTATCACCGAGGTGAAAGACATTTCCATTTCTGGAATCAACTACACATTCACTATCTAGAGTATATCTCATGTTTCATTTTATAATTTACAAAAAATAGGCTAAAGGCCAAGGATGCCAATATTCTATACTTCTCTGCTCATCAATAAATATCATTAATATACCAAAATCAATAACAAGCAAGTGAATCTCAAAACTCTCTGAATTCATTTCCTAGTGAAAATTAAAATTTTAAAAAACATCTCACAAATATTAATTTGGGTTGAATTTGCAGGGCTGTTGCTTTCATCCCACTTAGTGTTGGTCCTACAGACTTGGAATACTGTGCTTAATCCATAGAACACATAAGATGGTTGTGACCTTTGCTACAAATCCTCGATTCCACACAATCTCAATTACACCAGCACTGGTTTAATCTTATTTAATGGCACTGAGTGGGAGACAGTAAGACACAGACATACTTTGCATTCAGAAAGCACTCACAAATGTTCACATTTTGTTGGGTTGCAGCCTTATGTTTGAGTCCCTTGTCAATACATACTCACTCATTACTAGATGATTGGAAACAGAATACTAGCTCATTTAACTGTAAAACACTAAACACTATATCAACATAAGTATTCAAAACTTTTGCTATGACACTTGACATTTAGCTTAGATGTCTCAAATTTCTCCTGATCTTTGAAATGTTTCTCCTCATTGATTGTCCACCAACAGTAAATTTAGCTGGTTGGACATGATTTGGAAAGACCTGCATATCAGACCAAAAAAAGCCATTGGGGGAAAAACTACCTGTTGGTCCAAGTTGTTTCATACTTCGACCAAGAGGCAACCACTCCACGGCATTTCAAAACTTACCAACAAAAATAGGACATTATCAGTACAAAATTTCAAATGTTGTAGCAATGGGTATGAATATTTGTGTCAATGTGATATTTTGAAATTTTCCTGATTAATAAATGTGCATAAAATTCTATTGCCATCACAGGGTATGAATGTAGGGAAACAAATTCACTTATTTGGTATTAGCATTGTGTTGCAAAGTAACAAAATGAGTAAAATTTGCCACTTTCTGAATGCACTGTGGATACAGTAGATAAATGTGAATGAAGAGGTTATCGGGGAGAGAAATACAAAAAAGGTTGATCTATTTCAGGACTGTTAATCTGCCTAGAACACACAACGTCATCTGCGCCACATGTGTCTTCACATGTCACCATCGCACTGTGAGGGAAATAACGGTGCACTCAGTGGTGGGGATGAGCTAGAAAGGGAAATAGATTGCAGGAATCAATGGATGCAGCAGCTTTTCTTAGCATGGACTCACTTCACAGACCTGCAGCACAGACCATGGGGCAGCTTAAGTGTGTCTAAGTGTGTTTTTGTATTTCAAAGACTGAGCATGTAAATAGTCATACACAGCACAGTTACTGTGTATACTATACACTGTGGAACGTCTGTGGAATTGAGGAATTTGGAGTCCACCTACATTAAAGGAGAGTTAGGGGACCAACTGATAGATGGTGGGTGGTCTGAGGTCGATGTGTGTTACAGATGAACTGTGAACCTTTGATATTCTCACATCAAGAAGATCAGTGGGGCCTGAAGAGAATAAATGCTAAGAATAAAATGTGGAGCAACTCCCTTGGTAGGATGGGGCGGTGTAGAAAATAGAGCAAATGAACATAGACAGTGACATTCAACAGTGTGTGACTTTGACAGGGTTACGATCGCCACTGCTCGGCAGTCTAAGATGCACTTGTCTTGGTAATATCAGCTCTAAATTTATATGATCAAACTGTTGGCATGAGAAATCTCAATTTAGTCACAGAGAAAGAAGTGGATGAGAAGCAGCATTGGAAAGACGTTTTTCCTGTACAGTGCAAGATCCACTGGGTTGAAAAGACTCATCCCTTTTGGCTGAGTTCATACAAATTTCAGTTCAAAGATTCACAAGAATGAGCAACTAACTCTATAGAGCCCTAAAGCCACTTTCAACTATCTGGCAGAAATCCAAGGTGTATCGCTAATAGGAGTTTTGAAAGGTGTTATAATGGGGAATTCTATGAAAGAATTTCAATAATTGGTTGCCCTGTCCTAACCTTCCTGCCCTGAATGGGGGGAGTTACAGAGGTGCAAGCTCGTCGGGGGTGAAAAAGGTGACAAGGACGCAAAAGGGAGGCTCAATTAAAAGGCAGGGCTTAAATATAACTTAAATATAACATATTTACATTTAGCCTTGGTAATATTTTTACAAAAAGAAAATGGAACCACCAGCACGAGTCAAGCACAAAGCCAGGAGCTTCTCATTTCATTCTTCACAGGTTCCCCATACGAAAGTTTGATGGGCAATTTTACAATTTTTCCGAACTTTAATATCCAAAAAAATAACAGAGATTTATTGGTAGTTCTGTACCATTACAAAATTTTTTGGAAGAACAATTTAAAAGAAATTCCTACATAATAAAGTGAATGATTTTTTAGATACTAATGGTCTCCACTTTTCCATTTTAAAAAGTCTTGATCATATTTCACAATAAATCTGCTGAAATAGAATGGCATGCTGCTTCACACCCACAACTAATTCTGATACACAAATCTGTTTAAGCTGATCAAATCCTGACTGGCTTTTACTGAGGACAAGTGCACCTCCACTCTGTTGGATCGCTCAAAGTAGTGCAAGAAAATGATCATGCTTATTCAGGACTATAATCCATCTTTTCCAGCAATTCTCTTCCTGGACAGGACTGACTGTGTCCCAGAGAACCAATGAGCAAATTAAACACTGAACTCAATCCAATCCAATCTTCCCAAACAGCCGATTCATTAGCCACCCCAGATGTTAACATACCCCGGATGTATTAACATACATGCTCCTCATTTGCATATGGTAATAAGGAAGATGATTAAAAAGTGAAATAAGGGGTAGGGGCTTGTTGCTGCCTGAATGTTTTTGCCATAGTGAAATTTTGTCGTCTCCCTCAGAGCTGGAACTGTTCTCTTTCGTGCTCTTTAATAAGTGCGGATGTTCCTGGAGAGGTGAGCCTGCAGACTACACATTCTATCTCAAAAGATTTATGCAATTGTGTGATTGCGCATGTGTGCTCCAAGTGCATGTACTGTATTTGTATCTACACAAGAGATAATGCCTTCAGAGACAAAGTGAGATGGTTCCTCAGAGAAGCACTTTGTGTCCCACAGACAGCATGGAATATCCAACGAGGCCAATGCTGAATCACACACAGTATTAAATTGATTTGAGAGCTGGCTGATGAACAGAACGCAGGTTTTGTTTTAGCTGCATTTGGTTTTATGCCATCAACCACAAAGTCCATTGATTTTTCCCTTTCATGTCACAGTTGCAGCATACATCAGCATGCAGAAAGAAAACACACGGATTAAGTGAAAGGCTTTTTTGTGAAAGGCCTTCAGCAGGGTTGGATGAGTTCAAAATTGCATTCCTCAGAGAGGCCAAAACTGTCCTGCAGGAGAAAAAATAAATAAATCAGGCCATACCAGGCCGGTGGACATAACGCATTTTGAGCCTTTTAAGAAGTGATATGGGACAGCAAATCAAACTCGTTGCACTTATTCAGTGAGCTTCATCATGACCCTGGCATTCAGAGTGAATGAAAGCCATCTCACAAATACAGACAGAGCAGCATATTATTCCTGACTCTCTGGAGGGCTTGCTGCTTTTCTGCTTTGATGATAGCTGTTACCTTGGCAAATAACAAAGTGAGCTTCTTTTTTTTTTTTTTAGATGCTGCTGCTGTCACTCGATTATGCGCTGGTTTTTCAATACAGTCTTTCTAAAGCTTCAGTCCTAATGCATCATTCAATTGAATGCTGTAACTTTTTTGTTTGCTGTTTTTTTCTTTCTAAGAATCTTTCAGGGTGAATTAAGTTGGCTATCCTTTAAGTGAAGACAAAGCAGCACTTCTTTCTCTTCCAAGGGCCTTTATTCAGCTATGTTGCTGAGTTTCAGCAAATGTGTCCACTGGGAAAGATTTTTCAAAGTAGCTGTCCTTAGCATTGGAAATTCATAAGTGGATATTTTAATGGACACGAAATGCTCTGCACACATGACAGTTTAGAAAAGAGTCTACAGCTTTGAGTCAATATTCAGTGAAAGAGCCAGCTGTTGTGCTGTGTAATCTATTTTCTCTGACGCTTTATATTGATATATTAGATTGCTTACTTGCAGATGAACACACAGTAAACACATTGGTTCATGCAATTATGTACTTATGTAAGGTTTTTACAATTCATGATTGAATTGTATTACATGTACATAAGTCATACTTACATATGTCAATAAACATTCTGATAAAAATATAGTAATATCAAATGACAAATTGGGTCATTTGGCCAACAACTTAACTGAACATATGTTAGCAGTATTGAGGAAGGTCACTGAGGAGGACTTCAGTCACACTTCACTTTTTAGATAAATTTCCTTCTCAACTGGTTCAAAGTCATACATTTGGTTTTTGCAATTTATTACTTACTGAACCATCTGCAACTATGATGGAAAAACTAACTGAAGACCAATTTGGTGTTATCAAAAATCTGACGCATTTGTAAAATTGCAGATACCAAGCAACAAAATAAAAATAGAAATATTGCATTACAAGAAATTGCTGGAACAGGCCATTCAACTAAGTGTACTGTTTCCATGGTAACAGTACTACTTTCAGCAGCATCTGTTGACTGACAGCTGCAGACGCCTGGTATGTGACAAAGCATCATTTAAGAAGATGTATTTTTTGCCTGTGTCCTACTTTCTAGTAAGTACAAGTTGCTTAGTGATTACATGCTGGCATTGTTACCTTCCAAGAAGTAAACAATGATTCACACAGGAACACACATAAGAGGCTCATGCAACAGTCTGTTACTCAGTGTGCATTTAGGTGTACTGGTGGTGCTATCAATAGCGAAGTGTACCATGCCTCCAACTCTAAACTCTAATTTGAACTCTCAGTCCTCAGCGACAGGAGACTTCACCTCACACTGAGTGCTCTGATGGACCACCAGTCCCGTAGAGATGGACAAATAGAGACGAATCAAGTCTGTTTTCTTTCATTTTGTGATCAAGGGAAAATTTGCGATACCATTTTGGGATCCCAGCAGAGGAAGCTTGTTTTCGTGGCAAAAATTAAGCTGTAACAAGTAGCAAAGGTGTTATTTTACCATTACAGTGCTGTGCATCTGTTTTTGCTTTGTTCTCAGTATATTTTAATGAAAGCTGTTATCAAATTGTGAGTGGCTACCCCTGGCTCATTATTGGAAAGGTAAAATACAAACTATTAAGCTGCTGGAGATGAAAGTAATGGGGAAAAAATGCATGAAAAAACAGCATTTGTGAATGCTGAAATGAAAATCTGGCAAGCTTCTTTTGTAGCTTGCTAGTGAATAATATCACATATAGAGATGCATATTCATATAAATATGCTCTAAAAACAAATAAAATACCTTTTGAACATTGCCTTTAACTTGTACTTAACTTTTGACATTAATTAAATAATACTATGTCTAAAATAAACACCAAAAAACTTCATGAGTTTTATCCTCCTAAACTGAGGCAAAACAAAAATGATAAAGAATGTGCAGGTAATATAACAACTGTTTCCTATTAATAAATTGCATATGCTATCAATTTGTTTTCATAATTATGTTTGGTAGGCAATATAATTGCTGCCGGGATTACTGTGACCTGCAACATTTTTTTTCATAACCACAGGGAGGTGGCACACAGCTCAGGAACTTGACGTCAGAGACTGGGTTTGCAACCCAATCCTGCCCAATCAACAACTCTTACTACCATTACAACTAAGCTTTTCTAATCTCCCTCATTGTAACTTGCTTTGAATAAAAACACCTGCCAAATGTCATCAAATGTAAATGTACTATGAAACATGGTAACAGCTTTTTTGCTTATTTCTTCTTATTACTCCGGATTTTAAAACTTTGTTGTGGTGTTACCAATTAAATTGCTATTGGCAATCATTTAGACTGATCTTACAGACTAATGCGATGCTTTTCACCTCTATTATTAAACATTTAATGCCAGCAAATCTTCTGTGTCAACAAGTCTTGCATACAGTCATGAATCATTATGTGAGCATACTACAAAATAACAAATTTCAACTGTATCATGAGCTTGTAAGGTGACTCCCTAATGATATTTTTCACCTGCCAGCTTAATTAATACACAATGCCTGCTAGTTATCATGAATCTATTTTTGACATTTAGTGACAATAAAACAGTACGAGGTAAGATTATGTGAAGTCAACAGAGCCTGGCAGTGTTTATGCCACTACTGAGACAAGGGAGAAGCATTTTTGTGTAAAATGTCAGAGAAGAAGCAGTGATGGGAAAGAGTCATGGCTGGAATAATATGAGTGGGAAAAATTCAGCTGGCTTTGACAGAGAGCTGATACAGTGTACAACATCAGCCCTTTGTTGTAACAGATCACTCATATTTATTCATTTTGGCATCATGGCCAAGGGGTCATCAAAGGTGTGTTTACAAGAATGTTTCAATTCCCATAATGGTATGCAGGCAAAAGTCACCATCATAATACAAGGAGGCAGTCAAGTTCCAGCCCTTTCACATTTTAGTCTGATAGATTAATTAGAATTATCATAAAATTGTATCATCCGAATATTTGCAGTGCCTTTCAAAATACTGTGTTTGCATAGCTGAAATGCTTGGGTTAAATCCATTGTTTAAACACTCAAACAACCTTGTGCTACCTCAAACATTCAGGTTTTAACCTCAGCTGGCGTAACCTTTGAGCTTTCGGATGGCAAGGGCAGATCTAAAACAGAATCACCTGACTATCCCTCCACATCACAGGATGTAGCGCAATTATTGGCTATTTGGGACACATATCACACTCTCTACCGCCACGGATGTCAACCTTCCTCCAGGCAACCAGGAAGTGCGAGTTCACCATGAGGTACTGCCATTCTCCTGATTCTCTTCCTGAGCCCTGGAGCATCAAACACCTCACACCTAGCTTCACAATTGCTAAATATAGTAACCTTTCAATTAACACATGTGCAGGACAAAGTTGACCCTGTCAACATTCCTCTATATAACCAGCAATATACAGCAAATGAGTGCAGCCACAAACTAACGTCGCTCATGTAAATAGGCATCTTGACTGACATCGCCCACCCCCTTGTAACACCATCTTCAAATGTCATATGTGAAGTGCTTGCGTCCAAGGGACAATAAGGGGTATAGGGTTTCCTGGCAAGACTTAGCAGCACCCAAACTTAGAACTGACTCCCTAAGGATGTTGGTATTTGTGCTTGTGTGTACGTGGTGGTGGTTGATAGGAGATAGATATACACCAAACAGTAAAATTAGCTTCTTGCCAACAGCCTTTGACAGTATGTTCCAGTAATATTCTTCATGTGTTACGGAGGTAAGACCAGCACACACAGACTTATACTTCATCTAGTCCTTTGTCAGATGTTGCTTTAGTGAATTATCTTCCATTCATCTCCTCCACTGACTAATTTCATTTGAAGAGAACTATCCAAGTTCTTGATGGTTGTGCTCTCTCTTTTTCATTCTGACCTATGCTTTCCTTAACTAGCACAATTACACTACAGCAGATGGGAGCCAAAAGTCCAGAAATGCTGTACAAAAATTAAATTTCAAAGTGTAACAGAAGCTTCTTTAAGAGATCTCAGTATTCAGATCTCTTTTTGTTTTTCAGTTTTTCCTCCAGATACACATTTTAATGGCAGCCACGGTAAAAGATGCTAAAGAAAGTAAAAACATATATATTTAACATATGTAACATATTTTAAGGGCTGTATGGCAAGAGGTATACCTGAAATTGTTAATTGACCACCATAAAATTGATGCACCAATATTTTGATAATCTAAAAAATGTATTATCAATTCAACCTTTTTCAAGCAAAAAAACATGATAATTAAGTAAAAATTACAATAAGTGGGGACTCATTTTGGGTTCTCAATGCCAGCAAGTTGCAATCACCTTAAAGAAGCATTTAGAAAGAATTTCAAATATATTCAACCAATTAATGTGAGCAGATGCTGCAGAGAAAGAACATGAATTAAAGATTGGCTTCATAAACAGTTGTAAACCTCAGATTATTTAAAATCAAAACACAGGCTAATGTAGTGACAATAGGGACCTCCCGGCTTAACGGAGTGACTAAAAGCTTACAACTCAAAACCTGTAAAACACTCCAAGAGGCTTCGATTATGTTTACCAAATGCCTGAGGAGATGCTATCTCATCTCATTGAAGTCCCTGGAGTCCACACTGGCACTAATGACCTATGGAAGGAAATGATAACAGCCAGTGTTGTGGTGCTATAAATAATATCAACCTTTATCTCCAAAATATAGTTTTAATAAAATAGAGGCGTGCAGCAGAGTGGGGAAAACAAAGGACAGTTTCAGTCGGAGTCCATCTACTAAGGTTGACATGACCATGAACCCAATTAAAGCAACAGAATGGCTGCAAAATGAACCATATCATAACACTCCTCTTTATTGAGTGCTTATGCTCTTTACCTATTTGTATTTCCATGATAAGTAGCAATTGAGAGATGGTAGCATTTATATGAGCACTTTCCTCTTGTATAGAACACATGAAGAAATGTAAACTTTACCTTTAGTTAAACTTGGACTGATGAGATTTTTTTTTTTTTAACCATTTTGATTCTGATACATTGCACCAAATGCTTTCGTTTCACAGGTAAAATCAGTGGGTGTTATATAATTATGTTCACTTCAATGATGATTGAAATGTTTACTACAAATAATGACCGCATGAGTGGTTGAGAGTAGTGTAATGATGTTTCCGTGTGTATTTTCTAGTTGAGTGAAGATGCTTAAAGCATGCAAAACAGTTACACAACAGTGGGTGAAGGGGCTAATGAGAGGTCAAGTGGGTTCCTTTCTACAACATGATGCATGTATGCAAACTCAAACACATAGTCAAGAGGACACCGGATGTGCTGTACCAAATCTCAGCATTCAAGGCAGACAGCAGGTCAACATTGTTGACAACATGAGTGACCTGACGCTTAATTACTTGAAAACCTAAAATACCTCATACATAAAAAATAAAAATAAAAACCCACGATGACGAAAAACAAACAGCTACATAAGAAAAAGCAAAGTCACAGATCACATGCTTGAATTAATACAATGGATCTAATCCTATGGCTGCCACAACTGACTCTTCCTTACAGTATAAAAACGTGCAATTTTCAAACTAACTCCAATGTAAATATGTTACAAATATGTTCCCTAAGGTGAAAAACAGCCAGGTCCTTGGGGTAAAATAAAATTTGCAAAAATGAGGCAGTATTTAAAGAGTATACCCTTTTCAGCTGGTGAGCTGAAGAAATGATTATTCTAAAACATTGTACCCTATAATACACATTTCACAGCTTCCTGCAGCCCTGCAGGTAAAGTGGCACTTCTGTGATAAAAGCCACTCTTCAAAGTGATGTGGTGGTCCATGAGAACATGTTAAAAACAAATCATCTTAAATATAGCACACTCACAGGAGCTGAAGGACTCACATAAGACCCTGATGCGCTCTCATCTGCCTCTGTGCAGCCGCTGGAAACTGGTTTTCTGCACCTGATGAATTCACATAGCAAAAAAAAAAAAAATTCAGACTACAGCAAAATGAGTTTAGAAACTAGAGACACATTTTCTTCATGCATTTTATTTCCTGATATATTTACTTGCATGTTAAAATGGATCACTGGGAAAGGACAAAGGCATTGTTTTTATTTTTGTTGTTGTTGTTTGTTTTTTAAGACTGATCAACCGTAATATAAAACTTCTTTAGTTTTTGTGTTGGAAATTTGCAAGTCAACGGGACTGCATCGTGAAAGAAAATCAGTAGACGCTTTGGAAGAAAAATAAAAATAAATAAAAACGTCAAAGTCTGGCCCGAAGAGCTGCACCTGTCTGCTTTAATATGCTAACCAAACAACAAGCTAGCGTTAGCATCGCCATTAGCTCACCGTTGACTTTGCTGCGTCTTCCTCCTGCTTTCCTTATGCTCTCTGTCCTTTTCTCTGCAGCCAAAACGTTTTCACCACATCGTTTTTTGAATTTGATGTGGTTATAAAAAAAAGACTTGACTTGACGAAAACATCAGCTGGAAATATCCAAACATGTTCAGCAGCTAACGTAGCTAGCTGGTTAGCAACGGCTGGCTAGATTTTGTTGAAAAAAAAAAGAAAGCTGTTTCAGCACAAAGTTTCGTTGAAGTCGATGCTTTGTCCAGTTTTTATTAAATTTTAATGAAAGACTTGTAGGTATTCTCTTCGACTAGATTTAAATAATTGGCTTAATTTATTGGATATTAGCGACATAAATTGGCAACAGTTAGCGGCAGCTCAACGCCGTCTGCAGGAAGTCCCGTTTCTGCCAAACTGTGCATTAAAAACACAGATTTTTAAGGTGAAATTGGTTCAGTCCGTGTTTCATCGGTTTGAATCACACGATCTGTTTCTTTAGACCTCTACAGATCATTCGGCTCCTGGTAAAAACCTTCTTTATCGACTGATTATTTGATAGCAAACTTTTTTGTTTTTAAATAATGGTGAGCTCAGCATAAAGAGGATTTCTGAGTGTTGTTCAGGTGTTCAATTTGTCTTCAGTAAATAATGAATAACCACCCATTTCAGTATTTTGACCAATTAACAGGCAAATTCCCAACATATATGTCATTTATTTATCATTTTTATATTTTGACATGTAGTCCTTCTCCAACACAGAAATCACTAGATGAAGGATGTTAGTTGTTCTGTTATGGAGTTTGTTGTTGTCTGACATTTCTAATATGTTTATCAGAGTAATATGACTGAAAGTTAATTGCGGAAATTTGTTATTTATAATCCTCATATCTACTAATTTGCATCTGTTTATGTACTTCCTTTTACTGCTGAGACTCTTAATTTCCCTGTATGGGATCAGTAACTATTGTTAAAACTAGTTCATAATGAATTCTTTTACACCTATCTTAATCTAGAAAGAAAGCAGGGATATTTGTAGAGAGACAAAGTTGGAGTAACTTCTATATTAGTAGTGAAGTGCTACTGTGGCAAAACTTTATACAAGACAAATACAGGGGAAGTTGGGGTTTTTTGTGCCTCAGGGAAGCTGTCATTGGCACAACACATACTTAACCTGAATGTATACGTGTATCTCACCATGTGACATGTGAGATGAGTTGTCACTGAAGCTATAGTACCGGTTAAATTTAGCCATACTGAAACAAAAATCAATTGGAGCACAAGAATATATGGAGCTAAGAGTCATGTTCAGATACCATTTCTTATCTACAATCTACATCATGTTACACGAGAAAAGTGACATTATGACCAAAATAGAAATTGCTTCATTCCCTGTGCAGACAGGATCGCTCCCCTCAGGATTTTCAGCAGTTATGGGTTCTACTTTTGAAACTGGTCGATCAATACTGAATGCTGGATCAATACGCAGAGATGTTGTGTGACTGCACAGAATACCAACTGAACTCTAAAATCTGTTAAACTGGTGTCTGTGCTGCAGAATCTGTCAGAGGTCTGTGATTGATTATACCAGGACTTAATGGTCATGGTTCAATATTCATATTCACAATGATGAGAGGCACTTTGGAAGATTCACAAACTCTATATGCATTGAATGTGTGGAAGAGACAATAGAGAGGGAGTAAATGAAACCAAGAGAAGGATGGGAAAATATAGGAAGGGGGGGATAAAAGATAGATTTTTGTCCTTTGTCGTTTCCATCCCACATTCCTTTTCCTTATGAATTTGCATCTCTGATCCCCGTTGTGTCCTTCTACAATCTCCATCTGATAAGAATTTGAAAACTGGAAAGAAGACATTTGTCCCCCAAAATCCTGAGAATAAACTGATGAATCGGTGTCCTTCTCCATCACTGTGGAAGGGGGGGTCTGAGAGAGAGAGACAGAGCACAGGGGTTGGGCAAAGAGTGCGACAGTGGCTAAAAATAACCCTGTGTGTAGGCTATGTATGTGTGTGTATGTGTGTTTGTGATGCAGAGTCTAATCATAGCCAGTTTTCCTTTTCTAAATGCAGTTACACACACACACATCCAAATCACATACACAAACATAACCAAATACATTTAAATACCTTTATTAAAATATCCCGTCCCTGACAGATGCATGTGAGTGCTGATCACACAGACTTTCCTTTGGTTGCTGCCTGTGCATTTCCTCCACTGGGCATTTCACTGTGCTCTCTGTAACCAGAAGAGACAAGCCCCCATGTTCTAACTGGGGGCTGAGGCTTCCAGCTCAGACAGAATTAACCAACTCTGGCTACCGCTTCTTCTTCTCTCTCCACCCCCGTCCACTTCCCTCCATCAGTTTGCCTAAACTGAAATGTAATTAATTCCGCTGAGAGTTCAAATGGGAAAATTCACCCCATCAATTCATATACTCATATACACTCACTTTTCTTTTTCTTTTTTATATGTGTGTCTGCTGAGGGGACAGAGCACCCGACCCTGGCCAGGCCACAGTCCATGCCAGGAGCAGCACTGATAAAACATTCCCCCCTTGTCAACTCCGACACAGCAACATGCCATGGCAGATGGTGTGACATTCAGCCTCTGTCAACAGAAGAGAGAAAACAGAGAGGAGCACAAGAGGACATGCGAGATAGTGATGGAGGAGGGAGAAGTGACAGAGAGGAGGGAATCAGGTGAGAACAGAAGCAAGTGTCAAGGACACTCAAAAGCTATTTGATGTTGAGTCAGAGCGCCACCATGTGGGCCATGTGGACCACCATTGGGCTCATGGACTGAGAAAGAGACATGTCATTGATTTTCCACACAGTCAACGGAATGATTTTGCCATGCAGGGTAAATACAGCCACCCATAGTAATTTCTACATACACACATACATTCACGGTCACACACTCATAATCAAATCCCCACAGAAATCTATCTGGCAACAGCATACAAACAGGATTTTTCCCCCTTTGTCTCACACAGAACAACATCTATGTCAAAGTCAAACCCTGAATGGCTGTGCATCTATTTATACCTGAATGTGCACCATGAATAAGAAAGGAACAAATACCAAAAAATGTAACACATTATTTACTATTAACAAAAATCATCCTCTTGTTTAAGCAAAGCAGTCTTTTATGAGCCTTACAGATTAATCAGCACAAATCCAGTCAGCCACCAACCCCGGCTACATTGAACTACTTTTTTTTAGAGTCTCCACATCAAACTTTTTTTTTTGCACCACTAATCCCCATGTGGGTGGCTGGATCAACTAAAGGCACCTATCATGTGGCTGTGACGTCCTCAGTTTGATTTCAGACTACAACCATTGTCACATGTAATTTTCTTCTCTCTCTCTGTCTTTAAGCTGCCAAAAAATGCTACAATGTCGAAAAAGGAAACAGTCAGGGGTATGATTCATTAACGTTACCCCACCTGTAATCACAACCTTCAGGTTGTGTGGGAAGTAAAATCAGAATTGTACATAAATGCAGCAACAATCTGCCGGTGACCGGGTGCACAGTTTAGAGTATCGCTTAGCAATTTAGGATAAAATCATCAGTGTATTTGTGTGTTTGCTGGGCACAAAGCAGCAACAAGTAAGAGAAAGAGAGCAATAATGTTAGCATTAAGATGATTGGATCGTTATGAGACATAGTCTTTCATCTCCTCATTCAAGCTATGAGAGTTAACAATGAATGAATTAATCCTTAGGGGAACATGAATACCCATCCAGCATTTCATGACAATCCAGCTCAGCCAGAACCAAAAAATATAGATCTCATTCATTTTACCTGAGGGTCCACTCTCTGAAACATCTTTAATAAAGTGAGTCTGTGTGTCTTTTCTTTTTTCTTTTTTCTCAGTCATAGTTCATAATCTTTTTCCCTACTGGTGATTATTAAATTACATAAATCCTTAAATGTCATGTTTGTTCCAAAGGACAAGTCAGGGTTTCACCAAAGCTAATGGGACTTATCATCTGGCAACCATGACCATTTGCAAATCCAGTATATTATGAGATACCCCACTGAATAAGTGAAATATAAAACCTCCTTATTCATCCTCACAGCCATATTGAGGTCTTTACTAAATTCAATAGCCATCCAGTTACAAGGGAGTTAGTGTAGAATTTCTCCCCAGTAACTCCAGTAAGTGGCAGATCAACTAACCAAACGATACAAACCCAAAATCGCATATTGCCTTCATCTCTTGGTCCCTTCCCATTTCCCTCCATCTGCTTCCCTCGCCCCTCTCAACCAGTCAAACCAAATGCTCTTAATTAGATTTTAATTGAAGTAATATAATGCCTCGGATTAATTTAGCTCAAAGTGAAGTCCGGCACAGGGGCTGTTATACCCCCCTAATGCCTGACACATGAATAGGGAGAGAAGTGTGTGCTTCAGCCTTTGTGTGTGCTTTGTAATTGCAGTGCACGAGCCTCATTAGCATTTTAGCAGCAAATCTGGCGGGAAGGGAGATTCACAAGATTGACTAATGACAGAGATGAGATAATTTACAGAGAGGGTGAGAGTGAAGGCGTCTTTCCTTCACCAACATGGGCTTATGCAATGTGTGTGTTCACCACGTTACTACTGCCTGCCCTCCCACTGAAATTCAAAGGTGGCACAGCAAGTAAATGTCAAACCAGGGTAATTCGTACAAATTGTACACACTGAATCCTAATAGAAACCACATTAGACCATATTATCCAATATCAGTATTAAAAGAGGGTGCACTGTGAGAAATACAGCGTTGTCCACGGTGTACTGGGTTGATGATGTTGGTGATGTAAATAAAAAAAAAAAAAAGAAAGAAACAGAACAAATTTGAAATGTATGAGTGCTCGACAATCAAACAAAGAATAGAACATTTTATTATATAAGATACATTCAAATGAATTAGAAGTTTCCAGATGTAAGTACTTCCTTCCTTGGTGAAGACAGACAAGGAAGGAGCGAAAACATGAGTGCAAGTGTGGACAAAGCAAGCGGAGACAGTTGAGGGGAGAACAACACATTTCAAGGCTGCTCCTGCCTGCAGTGAATAAGATGTTCTCGCAGCAACTTAAAAATGATTTTCGATGACCAAATTAAATCGACTGAATTTCAGAACCAAAGCTGGAAGAGATGAAAGAACAAACTGCTGGACATAATTATGAGTGAGTCACAGCTGTCTGCACGGCAGAGTGGACAAAACAGCCACTTATTCTCCCACATAAAAATGTTGTTTAAGTTTACTGTACTGCTCTATATACCAAACAAGGATACCAAAATTGTTTTGACCGATTTGCACTGCTACACGGGTGGGGCAGCAGATTATAGGTAAGTTCAACTACATTGAACTTAATTCATTACAGATTTATTTTTAACCCTGACTTCATGATCATTTTGTCCAGACGGAAATACATCTGTTGCTAATGGATGGATTGCCATGAAACTTTGTGCAGACATGCTACCCAAAGGAGGTAATCCTCTTTCTCTTTCCTTGTAGTGCCACCATCAGGACGAACTAATTCGTTTGAGGGTCACGCTGAGGTTTGCTTGTGTAGTTTTGAAAAGATTATCATTATTGCCATGAAATTAAATGGAAACGTTCATGTCATGTCATAAACTATGCAGGCGTGTCGAAACCAAACTGTCATTAAAATATCATGTACACAGGAAAATATACTTTGATATAAATAACTAAGCTGTTGATTCAAAAATGGCCACTTGGAGTGAGTTCAGGGAGAGAAAAAAATTCGTGGGTAACACATTGGAGGTGTGAACAACTTCACAAACTGTTCAGAAACAAGCTAAACTCCTTAGTGTTTGAATGGTCTCCTGAAGGACGTTTTAACCACTGGGTCCTTGACAGATTGTGGCAGCTCCTTTCTATTCCTGGAAAGAGTGCAATTACTCTGATGGATGAATGAGGGAAAAATGGAAGGAAAGAAAGGACTGTTTGTTCTGCCTGGAAATGTAAGTTAAAGTGGTAAAAAGGAACGGTTTAGGTGGTTGGTTGATATAAAGTATTACCACCGACTGACCAGAAATTACTACACTGACTACTGTATATCATCTACAGAAATAGACCCCTTCTCCCAAGTGAGAGAAGGAAAAGAAAGGAAACAAAAAGTCACTCTGTGTGCAAATGTGTCCATTTCCTGATGACCAGGAAGCTTAAATCTGAAACAGAAACAACAAACCCACACGCCCTTGTTTACAGTAATGTTCTTTTAAAACTGACCTTTTGAAAATATGTAAAAAGAAATAAGCTGTCAAATTCAATTACCTCACACCTCCAACTGCAATCATTGGCAATTTAGATAGACAACATGGGGATGGTTGAAGGACCTGGTTGTTTATGAGCATCTATTTGGCTCAGACATCCATATCATTTGCATATTTATGAACAGTAGATATGGTTGTCAAGGGAAACAGACTGGTCGGATGTGTGAGAGGGAGAGGGTGCTGCACTGCTGAAATGCAACACCAGCTGTGACAGTTTATTTAAGCAGTGGTGGGGAAACCTTTAATCTCCTCCAAATAAGTTGCAAATGAAACCCAAACTGGACGTTGAGAATTTGTCAAATATCATCACCTTTTCGAGACACAGCAAAAAACACAAGTTGTGCAGTTGATTAAAGCTGCATTCTTTTGAATGTGTGGGGTTTGTGAGTCAATAAATCCACAATCTCTTACACACATGACATGCCAGTGCTCACAATTTGGCATAAACAATGACCAATATTAACTGTCTAAACCTAATTTGACCAAATGGCAGAAGAAATACAAAACATAAACAACTGAAATCCACTCAACGTAGCTCAATCTACCCTGATGCCAGAAAACCAACTCCTGATTACAACAGGCAATACACCACATCATAAACCTGCACCAATGGTAGCACTAAAGCCTGGCCCCAAATTTTATAACTTCACTGTACAAGATGTGATTTTTCATAACATGAGTTATTGAGTTAGGGCAACGCAAATGACGGGAAATGCTAACAACCTTACAGAAAACTATTTTTAACTTATCTAATATTCATACATCCCTTCAATGGATTTAGTAATCATTTTTCTTGCAAATTATGCAAATTAAAAAGTGTGAGGCTTTGTGTTTAACTGTTATTTCCCAAAACAAAACCACGGTGTCCTCCAGTGACTCTGTTTCAAATGGTTCTCAAAAAATTAATTACTAGTCAGACCAAAGCAACCCACACGTGAACAAAAGGGCAGCTAAACTAAAGAGACACAAACACTTCCCAGGTCTAACACTTTAAACTGAGCTGTTATGTCATTAATTGGGGGCAAGTGTAGTGTGAAGGCCTACACAGCCAATTTGGTCTTCTTACAGACCAGATTAAAACCTCAGCATGTGGCGTATTCAACCATTAACATCTATCAGTAAGGTTCTGGCCTTGTTCATTAAAACTCAAAGATGAACTGAGTTCAAGTTCACACAAATGGTTAATATTTTATATGAATAAGTAGGGACAAAATGTGAAAGTAATCTGAGTTGTGGAGCAATAAATGTCAGGAAAACAATCAATTAAATTTGCTTGTAAAGTGATAGTGTCCACCATTTTTTAAATAGAAATTCAATGGGTGAACACCGACAAGAGACAGCGAGAGAGTCACTGATGACATCTCCTCCTGACTCTAATGATCTAATGATCTTTCATTTTGTGTCAATAAATTGGTTTCATCCGCTATCAACTCATTTCCTACCCTTTCATGTGGGACCATCGTCAGAAATCAAACATAGAATTTTTCCAATTACTTGGCTGATAGAAAAAATTACCATTATCAGTCTGAACTGCCAGGTGCCAACTAGCAAATGTTAGCAAGTGTTGTTAACATGCAGCTGTTTAACCTGGAACTCTGTTATAAGAATAATATCTCAAAATGTGATTCATTAAAGGTCACTTGTCCTCACTTGGAGTTCAAAAACCAGCAATTTACTGTTTAATCCAAACCCACTTTTCAACATTACTTGGCAGTTTACTAAGATGTATATTTAAGTTCACTTCTTTGCCACATGTCTCATGAAAAACATGCTTCCATCTCAGTGAACAGCAGTATGAGAAGCACTTCTGAGGACTTAAAGGTTAAGAAGTGGATTTGACTGGAATGACTTTTTGAACTCAAAACACATTTGCTGCTTGGAGACATACAGGATGTGAAATATGTATGTTTATGATTGTTGTCCCTTTGCTGTTTCTGTGCTCAGATTAAATTTCCAATATTATTCTTCTGCTAAGAGTGGACTTACAATCTGTGAGATATACATACTATAACACTGCATTTGTGGTGATACATTATCTTGGCTGTGGAGGAATTTGTGACTGACTTTGATACAAATTCAGAATGACATGTTGACACATTTCTTCTGGGAGAACTCAAAGAACCACAAAAGTCTCGGGATAAAACAGAACAAATTTAGATCCAGTCAGTGGGAGAAAGTGTGGACGGATTCTGACAGGAATGACACCGAGAGCGAGAACACCACTGAGTGATAATACATATGCTGTGTCATAAACACCTGCAGGCCCGCTGAGGGACACCGAATGAATACATTTCATTTCATTGAACAAAATCTAGCAGGCGATAAAAGTCCATCTTCACCCACAAAGTGCAGGGAGATTGTTTGTGTGCTGCTGTTTGTCAGTTTCCTATTTTTTCTCACACATCACCTTATGGTGGTGAGACACTGTGAGTCATTCTTCCTAACAGAGAATTTAGCAAAATCCATTTTTTTCATTTATTCCTGGCCCTTGAAGGGTAAGCATGATCGATTGCACAGCTTTTGTCTTCAAGGCTCGCGTTTTCTTCTGTGAGTGTGTGTGCAGTGTTTTTCTATTTGTTTGAACAGACACAGACACACCTCAACACTGCATATGCTTTGAAAAAAAAAAAAAAAGCTGTCCAAAGGGGCCACAATGGACCAATTGATGCCTCTTCTTGGAAGTGTGTGTGTGAGATGCTGTGTCTTTATGATTGCACCTGCACGCTGGGTGACAAATAGCTGACAGCCATAGTGTCCAGCAGCAGGTGATGAGGATTGGGGGGGGGGCTCACATTGTCCTTGGCTCTCTCCTCATATTGATCTCCCTCTGTCTTATTTAGCACCTGCCAAAATTCGCACCTCTGTATTGACTCAAGCTTGTTCCACTTTGTCTTTACCCAGCCACACAACGCCAAAGCAGCTGCTGTCACTTGGAGCATCTGAAATAAGCTTTTTTAGCACTTATCTCTGATTATAATCTGCAAGGTACGACGGCCTTGACGACTGCTGTCTGCATGGTAAGGCTGAGCGACATCTGAATTCAAAGATTTGTTTTTCATCATCCTGGAGCAGAAACTTACCTTTCTTGCGTCATTTGCTCAGAAAAACTGAAAAAATAAAGCAGTAACTAACTCAGTTCTCCACAGCTTTTCTACTTTCTCATTGTCCCTTTCTATTGAGTCATATGAAATATTAACCACTTATGTGAAAAACAGTTTGTATGACTAAAACGTATTTTGAGAAGTTACACTAACTTTTAACTTCGACTTATGACCAAGCTCTAATCAGTGTATTTTTGAGCCTATGCTTCTAAAGGTAACTATGAGCTTGACCTTTGACCTCCAAATGTAATTAGTACATCTTTGAATTCAAGTGGACATCAGTGTCAAATTTGTACCTCAACAGATTACTGAGTTACCGCTCTCCCAATGCCAAAGCCATGCTTTTTGTGGTCACTGTGACCTTCAGCTTTGAGCTTTGACCTTTGACCACCAAACTAATCAGTTCTGTGAAGACATTACCGAGATGTTACAGCTATGCAGATGTACATATTTTTTGTATGGAAACTCTGAAAACATGCTTAATTTTGCAAAATATGGTATGATACTGATACTATATTCTAGCTTATTACATTAAGTACTTTTTTTTAATTTATATTGCCACACCTTTGGCTCTTTTCTAAAGACAAATAGTGGTAATAGTAATTTTTCATACACTGTGCTATAATTCTGTAAAAATAAATCTGACCCCACCCGAGCAGTCTGTGGTAAAAGGTTATTTGGACTACTGTACCTCCATGGTTATGTTTACGTATAACCGTCATATGTGCTGTAACTCAATAGACACTTAGAGCCTTAAAGCATTGTGAGGGTGTCATTTTTTGCATATTGGTGGCTCTAGTGGGAATGACACTCACGCCCTCTAACTATTGAGCTTCACAGACTAGCAATTTGAAACACACTAAGAGATCAGTGTTGCTCGATACAGACGTGTAAGATATTACTGCTCATAAGGGAAAGGAGGTGGCCTCTTATTGAAGCTGGTTTCAGGAACCATTTCTCCTTACTGGACAATATGGTGAACACTGAAAAAGCTGAGAGGTCAGAGGCACCACATGATACACAAAGCCATAACCGAGACACCCATAAAATCAACAGCGCATGGGGAGCCTGCTGAGAAGCAGAGGTTGTTTTATCAGCGTTCCTAACTGAGCTTAATGCTGAATGGCAGGAGTTGACATGCTGCTCAGGTGCCAACTCAACCATCTGTTGTTTACACTCTGCTGCCCTCAGCAATATCTGACAATGACACAGCTGTCAGTGCCTCTGATGTGACAGAAATGCTGAGATGCTGCCGCTGATCTCCTCTGCACCTCCTCTCAGCTGCCGTGGTCACACAAAGCCAACACAGGTTAAAAAGTGCACTGACAAATCCGGCTGTCCCAACACACAAACTGTTTCTGTCAAAGATGTATTCTCTCTCTGTACTTGGGAATGGAGGATGATCTTAACAAGCAAACCAACAAAGCAGCAAGACATTAATGATCCCAAGGCTAAAGGGCATATCAAACTACTTGATTACCATTAAACCAGTGCCTACCATTTGCATTTTGAAAATGAGAGTAATGTTTGTTTCAGTTAGAGAACATAATGGCTCATTCAGACACCTGTTGTTACATTTCATTGTGTGTGTTGACAAGGGTGAATTCCCATGTTAGATTCATTTCTATGCTCAGATGTGGAAAGCCCAAAGAATGAAACCACTACAGACCTTAAAATGTCAATGTCCAGCTTTAACAAACAAGTAAAAGCAATTTATAGGACACAGAGATTGGAAAGACTGTGGGATTTTACATAAGTACAAACTGAAGATCAAAACTGAATCAAATGTCATGACTTCTTCATGTCCAAATTGCACAAAATTGTGGCTATAAATCAATACAGAGCCTCGTGTGCAATTTAAATATCAGCACAGGAAGCTATAAATCCATGTCAGAGTCTGCACGCCACACACTCGGAGGACGACAGCAGCTGCACAGACAAAGGCATGTCTGAACTATATCTAGATACAGCATGTCACCACACCTCCTCACATGTATCCACCAATCACAAAGCAACAGCAGCCGCAAGCGACTGTCTGCACCTCTGACCTGGCATACTGTTAAGAAATGTGGTCTGATAGGAGAGACCAACATGCAGGCTACTAATGCATTCAAAGAAATATCAAGATTGACAGTTCAGTGTGTGTGTGTGTGTGTGTGTGTGAGTGTGCACATGCTCACAAATGAACAGGAGTGATGAAATCCTGCTTTGAAGGGGAACAGAAAAATGGTGTGAATCCTGATTCCTTTTTCCTCCCTTTTCTTCTGCATTGTCCACAAAGCAGCTTGGTATAAAACTGTGATGAAAGAAGGACAAAGGAGGTCAGAACTCTGAAAGTGATGTTTGCGCTTCATTTGAGAATGTTTGTGCTTGTATGATTGAATCAGGTCTTCTCTCACTCTCTGGATATGGCATGTTTGTCTCTCTGTGTCCTTGACACAGTTAGAGGACTGTCACCACATGCGGCAAATCCCAGCCCTGGACAGAGTGTCAGTAACTATTTCACACGCACATACACACACTGCTCTACCTGCCCATTTCCCTGAAACTGCTAGGTCAACGGCCATTAACGTCCTCTGCTCTGTCTCTACAATGAAGCAAAGGGAAATGGGGAGATGAGGACGGAAATAGATGTGGCACAAACATCCCTCAGTTCCTTGCTTGTTTTGACTAATGAGCCAGTATCGCAGAGGGGTTAACTCCCGAAGGGGGGCACAGGCTACTGCCAGTCCCCCCTTCTCCTTGCACTAATTTTCCTTTTTGCATGAGTATGTGTGTATTTTAACGTGTGGGTCTGAGAAGAAGTGTTCACCCTGGGCTGGGCACAAGTAGAATTTAGGTCACAATAAAACCTCTAATGGACAGCTAAAGTGGGTTTCAGACCAACACGGTCTTACATTAATAACTCTGAAAACCGCAAGGAGATGCAAAGGAACACGGTGGCACAATAAATTGGTCAAAAATGGTTCTTTGCACTTCTGAAAAGATTTGTTTATTTAAAGCTCAGAGAACTACTTCCAATCACAAACCGCACTTTCTCCTGCCCCCATTTACACCTCTGAGGTTCCTATGAGCATGACCTTTAACCCCCAGCCACCCTGCTAACGCTTCTCAGGGGCGAACTGGTCACACTGTGGTCGCACTGGAGATTCATTTACCAAGTGTGTGTTCCTGGAAAGGGCATTTATGTCAAGTGAACACTTGCCCTTGACAAATAAAACAAAAACTCCAGTTGGAAGGAGTAGGGGACAATGAGGCACATGCAAGACTATCCTAAAGCTTTTGAAGAGGAGTATATAAGTGCACCGTGCCCTTGACTCATGCACATGCACAGAAAAGCTTTTTGTATGTGAGTGTTTCCATGTAGAGGTGTGCTGTAGGTCAAAGTCTGCTGAACTGCGTCAGCAAGTTAACACAACCACCTAAGTGTCCCCTGGCACGTCTCCTGTCAGTGTACAGTGACGTTCACAGCAAATAAAACTTTCCCCCTCCAGTTCTCCTCATTTTCCTTGTGCACAGGCCCTCCCCATTTTCATTGGACTGGATATAATTCCAACTTCTTGTGTCATTTTTGAATCAGTGACAATGTTAAATTACCAAACTAAATCATAATTTTACCTTTAAGATGCAGAAAGTATAATTATACACAGTAACAATTGTGCTATACAATAACACACAATTCACACAAAAAAATCTAACTGCTCTAAAGTAAAAATTTGTTTTGTTTGTACAAGTAACTTCTTTTTAATTTCTAATATCACATAAAAACCACCCAGAAATTATGTGCTTTATTCTTTTAAAACCTTTCTTGAGTCATCTTCTGTCCAGTGCTGTTTCCCTGTGACTTTAAGGCCTGACCGCTGTGGGCTCGCAAGACATGAAAGGTTTGAGTCAATATCCAAATGCATAAGAATGAAACTGAATATCAAAAGCAGTCATATACAGACTTTCATTCCCCACTTTATTCAGTTAACATGAACTTCAACTGCGAAATGGCTGCTATTTCAGTCTTTCTGCTGCCACCTACTGTACAGTGACACACTTTAAACGCAAATGAATTTTAGTTCCTCCTTGGGGAGCTTTTCACTGGATTTTAAATTGTTCATCAACAGATAAAACCATGTAAATAATTTCTAAAAGGTCATAAATACCATTATCTCACTTGCTCCAGTGTCCCAGGAAATTCTGGTGTACTCAACAACCAAAGATATTTAAATCAGGGTGTTTAAACTAAGGTGCTAAGCCTATTGACGCCCATTTCAAACAATCTGTTTACATGGAAAGGGTGTGCTTTTAATGCTAATCATTCAGTGCTTGCTCACCAACACCCCCCACCCCGCCTCTGAATTCCAGATAGAAATCACTTTGAAACTTCACGCACAAGTGGAAAAAAGCTAAAATATTTACCCCTCAGTTAGTCACTTCTCTCAACAAAGGATCTCGGAGTTGAGTTCCTTCTCATGGGAACTCAAATTGCTGCCGTTTCCTTTGTTTTGATTCATGTGAAGAACTTTCCTGATCTGATTTCTAAGTGGTGCATCCTGAAGTTCACACCAAAACACATTTCAGCGCAGACAGATATTAATCAGCAGCTGCCAGCTGAGTATTTTTTTATGCAGGGGGGAGGGGGGGGGACTTGAGAGTGAAGATTACCTCTTAATTCCCTCCACACACTGCAGTCTGACATTTATCCCTGATGTGTTTTCACACTAAGTAAGGCTCAAAAACATGTGCACACACAAACATTCAGTCACACTCCAGATTCTTTTAACAGCTTCAATTAAAAGGCGTCTATGTCCAAGGTGCTGTTTGCCCCATCTCTTCATGTGGAGACAAGGGCCCATATTTCCTCCCAGCAGTGAGTACATCTGCGTTGAGCTGAAAATGCCTCTCTCTGAGCTGATGTTAATAGTACGCATAACAGAAATGTCCTTTTTCACTCATCTTCTTCACAGAGGTCAGATATTAGCTCATTCTGGAGGTCATTCAGCAGCAGCACGCGCCTTAAGGAGAGAGCTGGAGCTCTTCATAATGGTCAAAGGGTCAGTTTACCTCTTCACCACAGATGGACCATGATTTTTTTTAAGATATTTCCAAACATAATCCAACAAGAATCTTGAGTGGACATCAAGTAAAAGTCTGGCCTAATATTTAACCACCAGGAATAAAACTTTTGCATGGTTATACTAAAATGCATTTGTCTTTTGTTGTCCATATGATAATCTATAAAATATGTTATCCTGGCATTTTGATATGTTCATTATTTTCTGGTTTTGTCTTCAACAAAAGCCACTATGTTATTTTAGGTAATATTTTTCAGAAATTTAAGTGGAACCTTGTGTGGCGATAACAATGAAATAGACACGTATACAGCTGGAGCTTAATAAACTGTTGTGATAGTTATTTCCAGGGAATTTCCTTCAAGAGGGTTTTGTTTTTGTTTCTTTTTAAATCCAGAACATGCACTCATCATTAGAAACTGTTCTTGACAAATTTGACATGTGCTTGCCCATAGACAGATTAAGCTGACCTGCTCTGCACTGGCTAAAAGTGTCTGTGGTATTTGAGCAAGAATTAATTTAAAGTGAAAGACTGTAAATTCTACCAGATAACTGTCCTTTCCAGAAATCTCACTACAGCCCCCTTTCTGTCACTATCTGCTGATTAAAAATAATATATATATGGTAAAAAGGTTACCATCAGCAGTCAGTCAGGTCATATAACAGAAAACAATGGCATCCTTAGACAGCTACAGCTATTGTTTCAACTTCCCAGACAAACACAGAAGTGGGATGAGCCAACACCCAAACCTGACACTGCACCAATCTCATGTGGATTGATACTGTGGCCGCCCACAGAAGGATCCATGGATCAACCGATAGAAGCCCCATACACACAGTTCCTTTAGGTGTAACTACTGATGGTCACACCAGGCAGCTGGACCACAGGGTGAGCTCCTTGAGATGGACAGGTACTGAACCATAACAGGCAAACAGCAGAGTAAGGCAGATAGAAGCCAATGCGTCACTCCACAACAACAACCATGGCCATTTCTCAGATATCAGCCTCTGAATCAGACAGGGAAAGATTTAAAGGGGAACCAGATAACTGCATTACAGCTCTTTCTCCCATAAAAAGACACGTAACTTTTCTGTTTTAGGAACCCAAAAAAGGAGCTGCAATAGTTTCCAACCCGTATCAGATGTAGATTAAGTAGGCGTCATAAACTAAACCACAATAATTCAAAGTGACTGTCTTTGAACCGTGGAATGGTTTTGATCATTCAGTTCCTGTGTAGTTGAATGGAGTTGTTGGTTGCTGACAGTGTGCTGCTGTATCATATCGTCATCTATGGAGGTGCCACAGTGTGCCCCTCAAGGAAGCAAATGCCAAGTGACATGATCTAAAACTGGACCACCCAGAAACACCCCCCCCCCCCCCGCCCAGCTCAGTGACCTGCAATTTTGCCCTTCTGTCCTGTTCATTTGTTGGACACCACTGCCACCATGTGGGGGTATCAAATATTGACTGAATGGATTCCACACCAATTGTGCATTTGTTAATCTCTGGGAGCTATTTCAGAACTTGATGTCATTAACACTTCTGCTGTTCTGCAACCATCAGTTCTCAAAAGGTCACATGCATTTATACACCTTTGAATTCATTCACCTCAACACCAGCTGTCCGTGAGGAGCATGTGTCATTAAACTATAAGGCCCATAAACTTAGTGGCGAGGGAATACATCTCACCCAGTGAAATTTTAAACACCCAAAATAAGTTATATCTACCTTGCAGTGATCTGGAGAATCAGGAAGCTGGAAGTTCACAATTTAAATAATTTCGGGAGATCTAACTTTCTAAAGAATACACTTCAATTTTTACCCTTGTAACAGGGGTGGGGGCATTCCAAGTGGGGGAAAAAAAAAAAAAAAAAAAAAAAAAGTCACACAAAAGGGTCCGTTTTGTATGTTATAATGGTCATTTAATAAATCACCGTATTCAAATGTCTTACAGAATAAAAGCTTTTTCACATCCCTCTTAAACTGAAGTTTCAAACATTTCAACAGGATTACCACACACTTATTTGGACTCTGATCTTCTTGTAAACAGCCATGATAGAGTATGTTCACTGATTGTCACCTCACGTCAGTCACGTGATGACCAACCTCCTGGGTCTCCTGCTCCTCTCACAGCGAGCCACGTGTCCTGGCAGGGGAGACCTGGAAAACTCTCAGACAACAGTGACTGTGGAAAGCACTTTCCGTCATCGCATCACAATTTACCACTATTGCCACCAGTGACAATGCAGTACAACATGATACCTGCCCGGGTTTACCTGGATTTCACAATCCGTGGCCTTGGCCCGGCCAGAGCCGGGGTGCGTTTGGTTCGTTCCTCTGGGCGGCGCTACGGTAAGGCTCAGGAGCGCTCCCTAGCGGGCGGGCAGCGTCCAGTGCGCCGCTGTGAGACAAATAAAGCCCAACCATGAATCGTGCGACACACAAATCACATCACATGACCTGGGCTACACAAGAAACATGACACCACAAGCTACGAGCACACATGTCAAGTATTTACATAACACCTCACACCTTTGGGTTTGTCCTTATTGGAAAGTCAGTGCTGGAAGTCAGACCAGTTCTACAAGGCCGCGCAGACCGGTTCGTCCCGGTTCTCAACACAGGCCAAACATTTCCTCAAAGTCCCTCTGCTGAAAGGCGAGGCAGCTTTCGTAGCCAGAGTCCAGGGCGGCATACACACTCCGGGGAGACATGGATCCACTGTACAGCTGAGCTGATGTGTTTGTAACAGGAGCTGCCTGGACGTCGGCCTCCCTCATGTCCTCATACACTTTACTCATCAGGTACTGCGTGGTGTTTTCCGGTGCCATTGCCCCTGATGGATGAGGACTGATGCAGGCCGCAGAGGGACTCTCCTCATACATGGACTCCCTCCTGTCCTTCCTGCCCGCTTCTCCCAGGACTTTGACCAGCTTGGCCAGCTTCTGCTGCCGGTGGAGATATTTCCGTACGGTCGCCCCTACGGCGGCCGAGTGGCACCGGAGGTTAGATCCACGTTTCTGGGCTTTACGCAGCAGACAGTTGGCTTTGGTGTGTTTGGAGTTAACATCCATCGTTTCTACACACATATCCGACCCAAAAAATAGATAAATAATCGAGAAGAGAAAAACAAAAATGTCGATTCCGGAAGAGTGACTTGGCAGTTTTTGCTCTCCCAACAGTAACTTTTCTAAATAAATTCTAAAAAAAAAAGCTAACACGGCGATGTAGTCTTTTTTTCTTAAAAAAAAATAACTGCTATAAAAATACTTTTGACTGTCAAATTCAGCAAATACTAGCTAGAGTCCCGGAGTGCAGACGACGGGTCTACCACCAAGTTACCTCCGAGTGAAAGTCCGTTAAAACGTCGGAGGCACGTTGCTTTGTAGAGGGGGAGATTACCCACAATCCTCTTGGTTTTCGAACCAGACGACAGGGCCTAATGGCGGTGATGCCACCTGCCGGTGCGGAAGGACAACCACAACACCAGCGAGTACAGTTTTATATTCTGCTTCATTTTACAAATTCATTTTTATCTGTAAAACTAAATTTGTTCTGCTGTTCGACACTTAATGTAATGAAAAATGGAAAGTCACTGTAGGAAACTGACCTCAGTTTAGTTGAATTTCACGACAATTCAGCCGCAGATGACAATATGAATATTTTTGGTCATAATATATAATCTCTTATATTTTTAAATTGCATAGTGTCATATTTATTTGTGTAATTAATTTGTTTATTTTAAACAATTTGAGTCCCCATACTGCAAAAGAATATTGTTGCTATCACATATACCCAATCAACCAATATCATACACTATTAGAGAGACACTATTAGTTAATGACTGTGCACATGATTATAGTATAATAGAACCAATAAATTATCTGAGTTTATTTTGAGTTAGTGATTGCTTGATTTGACCTTTTATGCCTCAATGTCCTACAACATTCCTCAGTTGTTTAGGTGTTTTTATAAATCTTACTTTTCTCATTTAAAACAGCTTCATCAAAGAATGCTTGTTTCATATGAAGAACCAGCATTTTGTGGTACCTATTTAAATCAAAATGAAAACATAAAGTCACCATTTGGTTTGAAGTATTGAGTATTTTTAGTTTTGAGTATAACCTCATGTATCTCATCTGACTTATCTGTAACTGATAATGCAATTAGAATACAATTCAGTGAATAAATCACTGAATGGACCGATCAATCAACAATCCTCCGACAGAAATATTGTAGGAAAAAAGACAGAATACAATTACATTTTAAAGAAATATTAAAATAATTTTTCAATAAATAACAACATCTCAGTGTAAATACATTTTCACATGCTCATTTGGATGGCAGATATTAACATAAAGAGTCCATTGTAGCCGATAAGCAGATTTCAGGAAATCTACCACCAGAGGGCATGGATAAGTGACAAACTGTTCATTGTGTTGTGAGTACAGAAGCTTACTTGAGGACATCTGTTTCCCTCATGGGCTCTCAAAGAACCTTGGTATGTTGAACAAGTGATGTCCTCACTTTAATGAGGAACGTGTCTCAGAGAATGTAGGCGACATACAGTTGGATTCAAAAAGCTATTTCAGGAACAAGGTAGGTGACTGTCCCTCTAGTAGTCAACTATTCTTTGAAATTGACAATCACAGCAGATTTTTCACTCCAAATTCACAGAATTTTGCATCTTTTTACTTGTAGAAAAATCCAACCATTGTAGCTGTAAAGCACCATCTGTTGTTCCTTGTTTGAGAAATTTTTAGGCAATTGCTGATCTACTTTAAAGCCAGATGCTGAGTCTTTTCCTGCAGCTGACCCTGCGCTGAGAGGAGGTAATATTACCAAAAGATTGTCATCTCCTATGGGGATTTACAGAGGGTAGCAGTATATTTCTTTGAAAACCTCCCACAAAACATAAATATTCTGCTACAAATTCACTCCCATGTCTTGTCTGACTCCTGGCTTAGTGTTGTTCACAGCACGTCATATGTCGTTTTTTAGTTTTAACAGTAAAGAAAGGTGGGTTTGTTCCCTGGTTTAGGGTTAGGGCCCCCAATAAAACATGCAGATTTCACTGCGATCCAACTGATCATTACACAAGCTTCACACCACACAAAAAGGAAAAGTTAATAAACACTTTTGGTCATAAAAAACTGGGATTTTACAGAGACAAATAAGTTGTATTGTAGTTTTAAGCAGTTTAATCAGCTAGTTTAGCTTAGCTGATCTAATTTACATGTGACATAATTTCACATTATTTATATCATGATTGAAAGGTGCACCTGCAACATGAGTAGAAATGATTTGAACCAGGATTGTTGTCTCATGTTCCTTTGAAGCCTTTCATTTCAAAGCGTACAATGACTGTCCCCTTTTATCACTGATAAAAAATATTAATTAGCAGTCAGGATATTAAATTTCATCTATCTATCTATCTGGAAATAAAAATGCAACTTGCATTGCAGGATACTTAACCCCTAGTAACACAAGAAACATGAGCTGGCTGATTTGTTTTACAACGTAAAAGGGTCTTAAATTTGTATGATAACTACCTGGTTTTGGTTAATGCAAGAAGACAGACGCTAAAGCTATTTGTGCCTGGTAAAGAGTTAGCATCAAACTTTTGACCATAGAACTATGGATTATGCAAAAAACAAACACCCCCCCCCCAAAAAAAAAACAAACAACCTATGAACATAGTGAATTACAGATTTCTTTTAACAGCTGAATGAGAAAAAAAGCTTTGAACACAACACTGTATTTCCTGTTAATATATTGAACTTGATAGAGAACATTTGCTTATTTACAGTGCAGCTACGAAGGCAACATTAGCTTTAATTAACATTAAGTGTGGTGAGTTAACCAAAGCAGTGAGGTCATAAAACTAAGAGCTGAAAGTGAACAGAAACGGCAGAGTTTCATGATCACTTCTCAAAATCACACAGTCATTTCATCTATAAGCAACATGTATGGATACTGATTGGAGAACCTTTAATATGAATATATATACCAATATCAATTAATGCTGACTTAAGAGTTGTGTTGTGAAGTGTAGAGGTTGTTCTGTCTGTGAGTCAGATGGGGCAGTCAGTGATGGGTCAGCAGAATTTTATATCCAAACTGCTCATTCAACAAGCAGACCTCAGGCTTTTTCTTTGACTTCATTACTGGGATTGAAATGCAGAATAGACACAGACATCTGGAAAAAAACTGCATAATTTTTTCTACTAAATCTCACGGCAAATAATACAGACAGATTCGGAAATACCACAGCTGAGTCTAAAGTATACATCATTGGTAAGAAAAATAATCCTTTCCAAGACTTTTTTTTTTTTTGAAGATAAGTTAACACAGACCTTGAAACAAAACTGTGGATATAAGACAGAAACATAGGGGAAATTAAAAATCCTTCCAATAAGAGTTTGTTCTGAGATATTACATGTATTACAAATCCAGCTCATTTTCCAGGCATATCTTGTGTGTCAGTTTCTCCACAATTTTATATTTAACTTGAACATGATCCTACAGTATTTTTTATTAATTTATTGTTTTTGGACATTGTTTGTGAGAAGTGCATAGGTCTGAGTATGTGTTTGTGTGGGCTGGTTTGTGTTCGAGGCAAGCACGATGAGTTCAGTATGAGTGATATTCACGGGAGCTGGGCACAGTTCAAATTTCCTCCGCAGTGCAGTGGCTCCATGGAGAGAGAGAGGCAGAGACGGAGACAGAGTTAGAGAGAGAGAGAGATGTTGCTGAATAGCCCAAACACGCACCCTGAGAACAAATCACTCACTACATTGACACACACACACACACACACACACACACACACACACACACACACAACCACACAAACCATTAGGAGCTTAATCAAGTGCACATTTATATCCTTTGTTATGACTTGATATGCATGTGTATGTCCACGATAAGTTTGTAGCTATTCATTGCTGATAGCCAAAACTGAGCGGGATGCAAAAACTATGATGCTCTGTGACCTTGAGGAACCAAGTCCCAAGTAATAAAAGGCCACCAAATAAATCAGATTTCCCACTTCCTCATTTATAAGCACGTTTGTTTTATCTCTTTCATTTCACTCTGTCCTGAAGCCTCCATCATGTCCACACAAATCTATTTTTCCTCTCTACGGAATCTATCTGGATTATTTAATATAACAATGAATGATTTATCCAATATGCTGTTCGGGATGTCTGGACCAGTCATTCTGTGTGTTATGGAGAGGATGAATTACAACAAGCATTTTCATCATGAGATAAACTGATGTTTACGATTGAAGGGAATTAAATTAGGCTTTACAGGCATTAAATGGCAACTGGCCCTACATTTTAAGACCAAGAAGAAAAAAAAACAAAACATTGGATAGCATTTGGAAAACCAAAGGGAGTGAAACAGAATCACCTTAAGCTGCTGCCCTTCAGATGAAATAAATAAAACCCTTACAGATGGTCCAAATGCAGCAGCATGTCTGATAAATAATCAGTTTTCTGCTGGCTGTGGTGACTGCATCAAATTTAAGCCAAGATTGCTTGCCTTGAGTGTTTTATAGGCCTTGCACTCATCTACTTGAGTTGATGCACACAAGTCAATTGCAGTTTAGACTTCTGATGGGATCTGATGGTGGAAGAAGTTGCTTAATACTATCAGAGCAGGGGCTCAATTGTTTTTTCTACACCACTGTTTCCATGGTTTCTTTTTTCATGTTTTCTTTTAGCCCTTTTGATGACTAACAGTTAATGAATGTGGTCTGTATTTGTGAGCCATACAAGCTCAGGGTTACTGTTGATCACCTCTACTTGACTGAGTGTGTTTGAAAATATCTGCTTGTTTTAATTTTCTGGCACAAAAAAGTACATTAGATTTTTTTCTGTAAATTTTAATGCCTTTAGAAAACTACTTTAATGTCTCCTCTTTTCTATTGGACACAATTAGTTAATTTTGTAATTGTTTGATTGTTTCACAAGTAAAATGTAAATCATTTTCTAGTTTCCAGTTCTTGGTGGTGGAATTTTCTGCCTTTGCATTACAGACTGGGACAAAAGCAACAACCAAATGCTTGATTATGACAAATAATGTTCGTCCTGTTGATCTTGGTTCTTCTGTTCTATGACATTTTTTTCCCTTCATTTTTGCTGCTTTATTGTGCCAGAAATAATGCATCCAAAAAAAAAAGGCCTATATCTCCAGGGTTTGGTGCTTGTTGCCATGACAACTGAATGATCAGAAAAGGGAAAATATCTCCATTCCTCAGTCTGGAAGCAGACAGACATCATCAACACCTTTTGTGCCACTCTCACAGAGGATAACTGCACCACCCTTGGTGTAGGAAGATGTGTGTGTTTGCCACTATTCTCTCCATCATGTCTTTTTAACTGTAGCAGGCTCCCCTCACACCCTACACCCACTGACCACCTGCTGCACCAAATGCAGGCTGGGATGTCGTGAACAGATGACTTGCTCAGATAGTGTGTTTATGTGTGCATCTGCTGGGCTTAAAATATGCGCTCTAATTCTGAGGAAGAGGGAAGATTTGTACATCTGAGGCGGATGCTAACTCTGTCTTATTGTACACTGTGTTCCTGTGCTTAGACGGGTACAGGCTCAAATTAGGTAGTGTGTTGCAGTCTTAGTGTTTTACTAGTGTGAGACAAGTGAATCTCTCAGTTTTCACCTCACTGTGCTGTGACCCTGGCTCTAGCGGGATGTGTCTAATGAGAGCTATAAATATCCTGGAACTGGTGCTCACAAGACCACAACCTCTACACACACACACACACACACACACACAATTCATGTACTCATTCCCAACACTCCTCCCACAGACGACAACAAGGAAGGGTGTGTGTGAAAGAAACAAGTAAATTATGAGCAAAACTTGACAGCACCATTAGATGCAGACCCCCTGCCTGCTCTCCCACCTACTCGTCTATCGGCCCACTTGCCATTATTTTCCAAAATCTGCCTGCATGCCTTCTAGCAACATAATGAGTCACAGCAGCTTGTGTGGGAGTTAAAGGTTCCTATCAACAAAAGCAATTTAGAGGAGAAGGGGCCCGGTAGGCAGAGAGGAGCAGGAAAGAAAGAAAATATGGCTGTGAAGACTGAATCATTGAATGCAAATCGCACTTGGGATGATCATATGATCCCACATCTATAACATGTAGACACATGGTGCACAGAGTCTAATTATGATTAATGGTCTTTTCTCCCGGCAGGTGGTTGATGTTGAGCTCTGTGGTTATAAATAAACAGCTCTCACCAGACTTTATTCATTTAGGAAAAAAAACCCAAAACATTTATCTCCCCGTGTAGGAATTTATAATTTTTCAGATCAATTCCAGCAGCTGCTGCTGGTGGTTTTCCTGTTTCAAGTCTTATTCTAAGACTAAGCTAATTGGCATCTGGTTGTATCTTCCACCAACACATTGATAATAATCTTCTCATAACTTCCCTCAAAGCAGCTTATTAAATTTCCCATCCGCTTCTATAACAAACTGAAAGTTAGATGCGTGGCCAATAGTCAGGTGGTGAAGAGTATGTGTTTATCACTGTGCCCTCTGAAAGCAATTCAACTACAGTGGGCAGTATTAGGAAGTAATACATACACATAGCACCTTTACTGCCTGAAATGTTAACTTATGTGTAAGCACATGGTGAACTTCCATTGTGACTGAACATCAGTGAAATATCCCAACATGGAAATTTGTGTGTCAAATTGTTTCAGCATGATCAAGCTCGTAAGCGTTGACTGAATAAGCACAGCAAAGAGACTATATGAAATAAAAAGATTACATGGGACTGAGATTTTAAGACAGATTTAAACTGAGGACATTCTGGTTACATGGTATATGTCTTTCCCAGCTGAGTCACCAGGAAGTCCCTGTAACCCAGCTATCACCTGGATTTGCACTGACTATCGAGTGAGGACCTTTTATATCAGATGAACTGAGTTGAATTTAATCAGTAAACACAAGCTAAATATCCAGAGAAAACTTATATATGTAAATGTACTCCAGTTTAGGTCTTTTGCTGCCACATACTCTGATATGAACATCTGCTTCTTGCTAATAACCCTTCCCTGCTGTTTGGAGTTGGACATTTTACCTTTCTGTATCTTTGGAGCATCTTCCTTAAAAGCTGCTTGCTGCAACAGGAAACAATCCAATGAGAGCAGCCACACTGGACCCTGAGTGTTGTAAAAGCAAATTTAATCCATTAGGTTCCTTTCTTAGCTCCTGTAAGCCCTGCTGGCCTGAGTAGTAGCTAGACAATTAGAGATAAGTTAATTTCCAAAGTGGCTACATTTGCACTGCCAATGATGAATCTTGTTTTCTTCTGGTCCATTTCAATGGATTGCACAGGTCCTTTGGAAACCCTCCCAGGGGCTTTCTGGCTACCCCCCAGTTGGCTATGTAATACATTATGGATTGGATGGAAGGGAAAAATGGCACACCACCAGGGCAACAACTAAATGATAGAGAGAGACAGATGACAGCTCTTTTCTTTGTCTCTAAAAAATGTCTCTAAACGTGTCTATTTTAAAGTATTTCACCCCAAGCTGCCCAATATGCCACATTCAGACACTGATCTATGACTTCAATTAGACAATTTATAAAATGTCTCCGGAAATGCTGGACCCAACAGCAGACAAAATGGTGGGCTGTCCCACCAAAGATTTAATGCAGGACTACCGAAAAACAGGACTGCACACATAAAAGTTGCTTAACTGAAAGAGGGCGGTCACCAAAAAGTAAATAAACAAATAAAATAAAAAGCCTCCTTCAACAAGCAGAGTGTGTCGCAGCAGTAGAACCAGGCATGGAGGCATACAAGCTGCCATATGGCAGCTGAAACAGGGCTGTATATAAAGGGAAGACTAATGAAGGTGATGAGGGGCAGCTGTGGACGAGGGCGGGCAAAACTCAGGTGAAGGGAATGAGGGAGTGGCTGGACCTGAAGCAGTGGACTGAGCTCCTGTCTGCAGATTTGTCTCTACAACATCACTTGACTTCTCCCCTTTTGTGACTTAAATGTAAAAGTGTTATTTTGGGGCTTTTGCCAACTTAACAAAACATAATAAGGGTCATAATAAGCTGCCTGTTCTAAAAACATATGGAACCTTTTTTATGAGTTTCCAGTCTCGTGATTGGCGATTGAAGCATAAAGAATAATATTTGTATAAGATTTGGTGAAATAATTTTTCTTACCCACTTCCAGCGAATGTGGGCAGCTTTTAAAAAGTCAAACCAAACTCTCTCCCTCTCCATTTGGATTTCTCTACCCTCCAATCCCACTCCCTTCCTGCATGACCATTCTTGGTATGAAAATATGAGCTTTGTTGATATGATACATAGCAATTTGGTAGTAATAGACTGTGTGAGAGAGATGCCAACAGCTGACGTGAGACAGTGTGAGATTCTGGCCGTTAAAGATGTTCACAGGTTTGTTTTTTTTTTTACCAGGGAATATGTTTTCTCACTTTTGTGATGCTTGATTTATTTAAATCAGGTAACTCAGCAGCAGCAGGAGCACAGTGTGTTTCAATGCCTTTAACTCGCTCCATTCACTAATTAAAACATTCCTTTGCATCGTTCCTCTCCCACAAGTCTCCCTTATTATTCCTCCATAATGTCAACACCAGGGAGGGGGATTCTAGAGACGAGCCAATCCCATCGCCTTTGGAAGCGCAGTCCCGTGCCCTAATTGGCCCAGGGGGCCTGCTGCTGGATGAAATGAGAACTGACAATGGGCCCCGGTGGGGAAACATGTTTACATTTGCATGTCCCAACGACCTCTCCTCAGAGAATTTACAAGCTGCCAGAGAAATCAGGCCCACTAGTGAGTGTATGTGTGTGTGTGTGTGTGTGTGTGTGTGTGTGTGTAAAGAGGGTGCATGCTGCCCCTATATCAACAGGGTGACTCAAAGTGAGATTAAAGTCCATGAAAATTGGAACAAAAGTAATTTATTTATTACTATCATCATTTTATTTACACTTTGAAGTAATATTTGTCACTTTGTGATGGGTTGAATAGCCCGATGCCTTCAGGTGCGCACCAAATGTACACCACCACCGCAAACTCATATTTACAGCAGCTCAAACACACCTTGTAAAGGAGATCTTTCACCTGGTGTACTCTGCCATAGCATGCTCAATAATAAAGGTATTGTGCTCTGCAATGGTGAAGTTACATGCACAGAGGAAACCTTGAACATGAACTGAACTCTGATCATAAACCGGACAAAATCGCAACAAGCACACAAACAAGAACAAGACCTGTTTTTCTAGCAGATGCTCACGTTTACTGGAGAGCTCTCTGCCCTGCAGCATCCGGCACAGTGAAGTGTGATCCAGCCTGTGTTTCAGAATTGCTAATTGATAATACGAGCCAAAAATAGGAGCCTGTATTCATGTCTGGACTTTGGAATGTATTTCTCCTTTCAAATGTTGTAGTTCAGGAAATTCTTTTCACGTACATCAATTTGTCTTCCCGTCTGACAAAGTGTGATAAACCACATGGTCATATAGACCACAACCACATGTTTAACACATCTGACCGGTCCTACTGGGAGTTCTGAGGAAGCAAAGACTCAAAACCAAACCCCCATTGTTTCAATGGTCAGAGTTCTGTGTGGGCGGTTGGATCCCTTCACTCCTCTTCACTTCTGGGATGATGTTTTCATTTTGGTATTTCCCCTTTTTTTAAATATATATATTCCACCACCAGCATTGTGCAGGGAAAGGGAGGCTCATGAAAACATATGCTAACCAGCCTCCATGATTCTTTTAACTACTTGATTTCGAGGGTGGTTTTTACCACATGACTGATCTTGATTGTCTTCTGAGTTTGCTTTTTTAGCAAAGCAGATGCTTCCTGTGAACAGCAAACTCAAAAATGTTTTAAGTGTTTTTCTTTTCCACTTTGTTTTTCTTGCCACTCTTTGTGTGTGCATTTGTGACTGTGTTTTCCTGCCACACAGTACCACCCATCATCATATTAGTGGCCATCATAAAATCAAATTACATCATAATTCATAAAAAAATCACAACACACTGCCCGAAAATTCACAACTTTTCCTCCACTATATTTCAAAATCCAAGTTACATCATCAATGCAAACAACAAATTTGACCATGAATCTGTTTATTCAAAAGCAGCTCATATATCCCTGCCTGTAATTACAGTGCTGCTGCTGTGACACAATGTTCATACAACACAACCACAGAACTGTAGATGGATTGGCAGTTAAAGTACAGCTATTAGCTGAGTTTACACGCAAAGTTGTACAGAGTGTGAGGAAGAATATGCATAAAATGCAAATGAAGGCAGTGTTAGGTGCATCTGGATAAACAGTCGGTGGCGCCAGTTCTCTTGCCTTCAGCACTGCTCAATGACACACAAAGTAGCAGTCAAATGCCTCATGAACTTAATGTAATGAGTCATTCAGGGAGTCTGTCTCCATGGAACGACCCCCTTTCCACTTCATGAGCCGCTGTTGCACCTCAGGCCAAACATATCAGACTATAAAATTAAATACAAAAAACAAGAGGAAACATTTATCGCAATCATGACTGAGATCCACAGTACCAAAGTACTTTGTTAATGATGAATTTTATATGAAGTTTATACCATAAAATCATTGTTCTTCAACAATAAAACCTGGATTCTCCTCAACAAACTCGCCACACTGCAGACATATGTGTTGAATTGAAAAGGAGTCACTGCTTGACAGTCACATACAGAACAAGGAAATCCTATTTAAAGTTTAAAACCTGCATCTCTGGCAGGTCTGAGCTGTCAGTGAGTGCATTCCTCTTAGTATCTTGACTTCCCAATAAAAGCCTAAAGGAAGTACATTATATATATTGAGATAAAAGATGCATCTACAGACACATAGCGTCACTTGCTCAGAGAATCTGCAGTGCTGTGGGCAAATAAAAACGAGACACACCAGACAGTCACTCAGTACCCCTTAGTCTTTCATTATAGACTTAAAGGAGGTCATCTGCCTGTTCAAAATAGTGTTTATACATGGTTCGATGTCCAGTCACTGCTCACAGCAAAGCACGAGTCTGCTGTAGGAGGTTTTTGAACACACATTAGTTTGGTATGCGTTGGTAAGAGGACTCATGAATGTGCAAAAAGTCCCATTATAAGCTTTAATACACTACATCTCTCTCTCTCTCTCTGCATGTGTGTGTGTGTGTGTGGAGATTTTGTTAATCCCCCTCAACTTTTAACATTTTCTACTTTGTATGGCTGGATTGCTTTGAGGACCATAAATAGAAAGATGGAAGCCTCGCAATTGGAGGAAAAAGTGAGACTCTGGGACGGCTGCGCTTAAAATAAAAGTGAGAAATAAGAGAAACTGACAGCAGTTCAACTCAAGCTGGAGCGATGCTAAAGCAAAGGCCATTACTTTCACAGGTCATCATTTTTTCACAAAATCAAAGTACTGGACAAATTGAAACTAAACCCATCCAACACTCGTGATGACACTCAAGGAAATATGAGTCTGCTGCTGGCGGTTTCCAGAGAAGACTGAGGATCACTGTGAGTCATTCTGGTACATTTTCTAGGCCCCATGAATGGCTTAAATTTTACAGACATCTTCACAATTTTCCCACCAAAAATCCCGCTTCATTTCTCCTTTGGGATGTTCAAAATCACACAACAGTTTCCTTAATCATGGCTGACCGCAGTTGTGGACCAGTGTGACATTGCAATTGAAAGAGCCGCAGTGCTAAATATAGTCGGACTCCCTAAAGGTGGATTTGCCCCCTTCTAGGTAATGGGTTAGGCCCTAGTGCAAGGAAATGCACACGTTTAAACAGCCAAGAGCACTCATCCATTTCTTTCAAACCTTAATGTGCTTTCTCCTCTTTGTTATCGCTCCGTACCAGATAGACAGAGCAGGGCCTTGATCATGAGGTCCAGCAGAAAACTGGGAACTGGGAGACAGCTGTGCAGCTTCTGCTGACAGATCTTAAAAAATTCATGGCCCAGAAAACAGGCCATGCAGACGGGGCTGCGGTGAGCCAAGGGCTTCTCTGATGCCATAATTGCTATTCTGCGGGATCAGAAGCATTCATAACCTCTGAACAAACTGCATGGGTAGTAAAGTTCCTGCACACACATACAAAGGGGAAGCACAGAAAATACTATGAGAGGGCCAAGAAAAAACAAGACACATTTCTTTTCATTTGAAACTAGGCTACTCAAAGTTTTTGTCCTTTGTTTCATACTAACATGTGGCTACAAAGCAGGATGTCTATCACCTCAGAAAGAGCAGACGCATGAGTATGCGTACCTGGCATCAATCCAACGCCACAACAAACCACAAAGCCCCAAGTATTTTGAAATTTTCCATCTTTTATTGGACACCAGTGTTTGTCTTGAAGGATATGGTTGTTTTCACCAGTTCCTTTCTTTTTTCTTTTCCTTTTTTTAAACTCATCCGTCACAGTTTATTCCAGGTTGCACATACAATTGGTTGAATTGTACTGATGTATTTTTAACATGCTCAGGCAGGATCATCCACATCAGATGATTTGAATTAGGAGGACATGATGGTCGGTTTAACACAAACAAGTTTTTTTCTTTGTCTTTACATATCAAAACAAGTCGGTCCGGGCGAATGGAGCGCATTTACCTCTGTTTTAAATAACCAAGCCTGATTTAACATCAAATATTCAAATATTGTCGAAATATTGTTCTTGAACTGTCTTTAAGATTAATGTTTGGATTTGTGTTAACTTTAACTTACTGTAGTAATAATTGTGGCTATTAATAAATCGGATTATTATTCTATACTTTAAAATGAAAGATAGCTTTCACTTGTTTTGGATTTCAATCAAGTTTGTGCCCCGAGTGGCATTATCAGGAAAGACCAAGACCAAACCGTAAAGGAGGTTCTCATCATCATCATTATCACACAGCTGCATAAACACACAGACAGCGACAGCTTTCACACTGTAATCATTTTGGAAAAGAGTGTCTTGCTCAGGAACAGCACAGTGATTCATATGGCTGCTGAGGGGACAAAACCAAGCAGTCACCCTGCAGCCACAGACACCATGACTTCATAAATGTTACCTGACACAAAAAAGTGTTAAATGGACAACAAAACCATCAACAGAGTAAAAAGACTGTATGGCCTTTTTACTCTGTTCTGTCACCGTTTGATATTTTGGGAAAACACATTTATTCTCTTTTTCACTAATAGAATAAGATGAGCAAGGATAACTGTAGATTTGAGTAGATTCTTGTGATTGTTAGCAGGAAAGCAAATAAGCTTTTTCCCGAAATGTCTCGATTTGACACAGAAACAACCGTTGTCATGAATCTGTAGAGCCCATTGGCTATTTCTAATGCTCGACATGGAGCTTGTGACTGGAATGTAGAAGAGATGTGATCATGTGCTGCCCCTGTTGCTGATGGCGATGATATTGCTCTTACATGTTCCTCCACAGATTTTGACAGAAAGTCTTGTTGGTGTTTTAAAGTCACATCCTCTGAATGTGAACTGGGTGAATCAGAAAGAGCGAGGCAGCAACGACTGAGGCTTTCTGTTTGTGACAGCTGCAGTTTACTTCCACCCCAGTGAAGTAGCTTTTTAAAAAAAAAAAGCTTATTTTTCAAGAATGATTGGAGATTGAGAAACTAATTGCTCGTCCCACTAAAACCAATGTTTACATCACAGATTCATCTCCCTTTCCAAAAGAAATCTCAGCTCTGCAGCTCCTCCATCCATCAGATAGGATAAAGTGAGGGTGCAAATCTAAATGTAATGGAAATACATAAAAATCTGTGTACCAAAAGCACATACACATTGAAAACTCATCATGCTTACTTAGAACTTCACACTATGTCACAACTCATTCATTCACAATACTGGGCAGGAATGAACACACAAAAAAAGAAAGGTGCAAATAAGAAAACATCACAATAAGTCATAAAACAACTTGGTCTGAGTATTCATCATGATCGCTTCCCAGTCTCCTTGTGCCACATGTGCATTTTGGACTGGAAAATATTTGATTTCATTTTACTTGATCACCTTGGTCCGGCTGAATGTAGCTCACTTAAAGTCAAATTTACATGAAGTCATGAGTCAGTAAGATTTTGCCAAACACACGTCAGAACATGATCGGCATTAAAAATGTCCTTCCTTTGAATCACTCTTTGTGTTCCCATGCATGTCAAAAGGCACTGGACCTCATTCAGTTTAAAACAAACTACGACTGAATAAAAGCAATAAACATTTGCACATCGAGTCTGAGGAAAATTCTGAAGGGTTCTTGTACTTTCCATGCAGTCATCCATTGTAGCGATTTTGACGATATGGCACAGTCACGATATTTATCAATCTGAAATAAAGTCTTTTTTTAAATGAAAAGCAATTTTTAAAGTACACTGTTGTTCATCTGCAAGCCCTGCAAGTACACACTTAAAAAAACAACAACAACAACAACAACAAAAAAAACAGTCACGGTGACTTCGTGAGCAACTTTTTTTTTTTCCTTGTGCACAATGATAAAAAGGAGCAGAGGACAGAGGCTCAGTTCGTCCGGTGCTCAAATGCAAAGAAAAAAAAAAAAATTAAAATAAAAAAATTAAAAATTAAATAAGTAAATAAATCACAATTCAATCTTGAAGGTGTTTCAAAAAATAAAATAAAATGCCAATTGGTGACATGAAGTCTGTTTCTGTCACTGCTTCTCTTTACATAAGTATCTCAGCATTGGAGAGCCCAAGGACAGTGTGAGAACATGTATCAAAGAGACCTCTGTTCACTTGGCTTGGCACTTGCAACTATTGCCCAGTCCCCAAGAGTCGTCTTCCAAGCAACCCGTCCGAAGGAACAGGATGGGCTGTTTTTTAATCTTAGGAGCCGGCCTGTGATTGGTCGTACCAAACAGTAAAATGAAAAGTGAGGTACCTATGTGTGATGTTCGGGTTTTTTTCCTTTTAAAGCAAATGTTCATATCTCATTATATATGTTGAGAATGCCTCCTCTCCTGTCTTCATAGCCACTGAGAAAATAATTCACATTAATCCTGAAAAAAAAAAAAAAAAAAATCACAGTTGGCAAACAAAAACAACATGGGTAAGTGGGGGGGGGGGTCATTTTCCATTTTCAGTGGAGGGTTATTAAAATGCAACTTGGCTAAACTATCTAATGGATATAGTAGTTAAGACTCGGTTTGTAATGGCTCCTGCTTTGAACTACTGCTCTGTCTGGCACCATAGAATGCCAATCAAGTGCTTGGTTGAAGAAAAGCAGAGAAATCCTTTCATAGACACAACAGCCAGCTTTCACCCCCCCATTCTCTTTTTTTCTCTTCTATTAAATTTCAGCCCCTTTCAGGCTACTAGGTACTAGACACCATTATCTCTCTCTTGTCCCTTGCATTTCGCCAGTCTTTCAGTGGGTTTTATTATTCCCCCTGGTCCTCCACTCCTTCTGTGTCTGCTTAACAAAGACCCCAAGGGGGGTTTGCTCCAGCTGCCCCATATGTCAGTCAGATACAGTAATCAGCATATGAAAAAAAAAAAAAAAAAAAAACTAAAACAAAAAAACCCCATCCCCCCACACACACTTTCGCCTTTATTAGTCCCAGCTGAGGTTTTCCATTAAAAAAAACACACACACATGCACACACACTAGTCCAGAAACAAGGGGTAGAGAAATGGCAGGTGGTGGGAATGTTTCATTATTTCACATTGTGTGTGTGTGTGTGTGTTGGTGCTGATCTGGGGGGAAGACATTCTCATGATTATTAGCGATTAGCAGGAGTGTGTATGGACACAGACGTAGTGCAGAAGTTCCCCCCCGGGAAATATATGCACCCATTTATGTCAGGAAAACAACTTCCTGCTTATTGACAACCCACGTGAAAGCCACTGATCGCAAAAACGCCACCCGCTGAAGGTCCCCTAACTCTTTCCTTCCTGAGGGGGACAACTCCCGACTCTCATGTGCAACGTGCCGCTTTTGTGCAGGTGCCAAAGCTGGACGAACTCCTCCGGCATCGCGTGGAACCACTTGTATGGCAGGATGTTGTCATAGTAGTGGTGGCTGACAGGCTGCTCGTCTAGGCCGACGGAGAATGGCCAGAAACCGTAGGCCGTCACTTCCTCACACAGCCCGAGGGCCAAGCTGACCAGGAAGAGCCCTGTGGAGAGGCGCTTGGCGTGCACGCCATGGGCTTTCCAGAATTTGCCCACTGTGCGTAGAAATTCGGGGTTAGCAAACAGCATGGTGAGGTTGGAGGATGAATCTGCCAGGGCGTAATAAGCCCGCAGCGACGGGTCGGTGCCAGGCTTCATGGAGAACGCTGGCATGTAGATATAGCTGGAGCCGTACACCTTCATACTGTCCACAAATGCTTTTCTGGACCAGAGGAGGTTCTGAAATCTGATAAAGAAAGACAGTCATTTGGAAGACAGTGTGTTTGCATGTGGCATAGACCACATCACAATCCCGTGCAGAGTAAATGCATTTTCCTGTGCTGCCACATCACACTACAGAAATGGCTTTTACTTGATCTTACCTGGCAACCAGAAAACATTGAGAACTTTGCTTTTAATTTGTTTCTCAGAAACCAATATCTTGCAGTACATGTCCACAATGTGCTTTCACTCTGAACCCCATTAATCTCCTCCAGTGACCTGTGCTCAGGTGGTCAAACATCCTGTGTGTAACGAGATGTCAGCTTGTTTCTGATTCAGTGTGGTGGTAAAAATTCTCTTACCTTTTCTCGATGATGCTGGGGTTGGCTGTGACCAGATGTGTCCTGGTTCCAACATCATCCACATATTCCTTTGAGAGTGGTGGAAGGTTGCACCTGAATGAACAAGACATAATTCTGATTGCTGGAGGCTCTTAAAAGACACACACACACACAAATTATAAACCATTATAGGATTTATTGAATCATCATGGAATATAGGATCAGATAATGATAGTAAAGTGACATATTAGTATTGCTCCTGCTTATCCAGAATAGTTTTTTATCATTGTTATCTTGTCTGTGTAGTTCCAGGTTGTTTTGTAGTGATGGATTGTCAGAAGTGTAACAAATTTCCCATGATGTTTCCCACAATGTCACTTTTATGTTCATTTTTTCTTGTCTGCCACACACAAAAATAGAGCTTTGTGGACCGCGACATTTCGTGTAATTTCATCTTTTTTTTAAGGCACAGTTCTGTTACTAATGCTACTGTTCAATAGCGTGAATTACAGTAATCGTGGGGAATTTGTCTCCCACAAGCCTGGTCTATAGTTTCTGACCACATCAGTGCAGTTTATGCTCAGCAGATGCAGGAAATTAAGGCCAGACGAGAAGAGCTTCTTTCACTGTCAATGCCGAGAAATGTCTTTGTGTGCTTGTTGTATGTTGATATGTTTTCCTCCTTTTCAGTTTATCTCTCCTGGTTTTTCAAACATTCCTACTTTAAAAAGTGCCTTTCCTGATGTTGACCAGCCTATTTGTTTATTTGTTTATTTGTTTGACCTTACTTCTCTAAAAGTTATATTTGTTGGGTGACTCATTCAAGTCTGGCTGCTTGAGGAAGTTGGATGACTGTGGGTCAAAGAGCTGGTTAAAATAGTTTGGCACAGTTTGACAAAAGACATTTCATTATCTCTGCTAGTGAAGACTGAATGCAAGTATATCAGAAGGACAGACCGGGAAAATGATCTTGTTTAAATAGTCCATCCAGATAAAATTTTTCAAAGCAAATGTCAACAGTACAACAATGGAGGAAGTTAGATAATAGTAAAGACACATAAGGGCTTCCCCAGCAGTCCAGCAATCACACAAAATAAAAAGCAAATGAGACGTTAAATACCAAACAATAGAACAGAATTTAATATCCTCAGTATGTGCACAAATACAGGTGCATAAGCAGAGTTTATTTTTTCCCATCATGATTACATTTAACAAACACTGTCCACATGAGAACAGACAAGATTTAAAAAAAAAAAAATCCCTGCATGGATGTCTTTTGTGTCAAAAGGAAACAGACTGTCAACACTGCTGACAGTCGCTTCTTTTTTGTCGAGGTCTTTTTATCCTGTTACGCAACATCAACCTACCGAGGGACTATGGACGGAAATTAGCCTATAGCTACAATCTGGCATATTTATATGTGGATGTCCATTAATATGCACTGTCACTTCTTTTAAATGAATAAAACTAATGAGGAACAGTGGTATCAAAACGCTGAATTTATTGGTGTAAACCCTAATGAGCACACACAACAGCTGCAAGCCAAGACAACAAGATCATCTATGCTTGCAAGTGGTAAGCCACATTCAGTCAGGGACATCTATCACTTTCTAAAAGGTGTAGATGAAAGGAAGTTACCAGACTTGCTGCTCAAACGAATAAGGTCATTTAGATGATGGCCGTTTTTGGAGCTCATTAAATAAAACAGAAATGCGGAACACATGGACAGTAAGTCTGTAGATGAGAACTGGTTTAAAAGTCTTTAGAGCAAAGAAAGCTTAGATTATTCTCCAATGGGAGAGATTATATAACAATAGGATGAAAATATGCACACTGTGCACTCTTATTTTTTAATTCCAGATCGAGTTTTCTTGTAGACAAAATCTTCGATGTCCCACTGGGTGCATTTTTTCTGCTTTATGCCTCTTGCTGTTCCTATTTTGCTTGCTCACTCTCAGCAACCTCTTTTCTCTTGCTCTCACTGTGGCCCGGTTTTTCTATCTTTCTCTGTAACAATTGACACCAGCTTTAACTATCACTGATGGCTGATGGTGTTTGGCTGCTCTCTTGGGCATGGCTGATTCACATTGGGGAAAGCTGCGAAGCAAACATATTCACGCACAGCTGGTTATGTCTCACCGCATGATGAAGTCGGCTTGGTCAATGTGCTGTCCACATTTGCTGTGTCGGAGGATGCCACCGTTTCCCACCACCGCACACTTCTTTAAGGGGAGCTGGAGAGGGTTGTCCTAGGCGGAGGACATCATGCGGCTTTGTTAGAATGTGTTGGGACATAAAAAGAAATTACACACATGAACTTAACTTCTAAAGGTCAGGCATGTGCATGAGTCACTGTGAAATTGGCTACTGTTGGAGTCATTTTCTTTCACAGTCTCACATGCTGACTGACAAGCAAGACAACTGAGAGGCTGAACAAAATATAAGCTGATGATTTCATTCATCCTTTGAATAAAATTCTGCTTCCTAATGTTTCCTTATCGCAGTCATGGAGATATATGAGCCACATTCCAAGAACCCAAAGCATTGGAGAGATATCCTGGTTGTGAAACACTGCCCTATCATCATCTAAATGAAAGCCTTGTATAGGACAGTGTTAAGTCTGCTGCAGAGGACACTGACATGCCACACTTCAATGAGACAAGGGCCAAAAATGTCCTACTCTTTGCCTCGGCTGCATTTAAGTCGCTGGCATGGATTAAGCAAGACTGCGGAAACAATTGTGCTCATTATTCCCCTCGGAGTGCAAACACTTAAGAGTACACACATACGTACACACACATTTCTCTGCCTTGGGGTCTCCTTCAGACCGTGACAAAGGGGGTAAGTCAGAGGACAATAGCCTGGTAACAGGACATCAAGCAGGGGAAGGGAACCAGCAAGCTGAGCAAAAACTGAGGCCAATTATTACAATCGCACAAAGCAAAGCTGTTTCTGGAGAACTTAGTTTGTCTGTCATTACCGTTTTGACCAACCAAAAGTTTATCATTATATAAAAAGAGAGAAAAGCACAATAGCTCTATTTTCACTATTCATTGGTTTTCTGTCTTGGTTTCATAATAGAGAGAACCCTTCAGTGACCATGTTGTTATGAGATTCAGGAAATAACAATATTTTATTGTAATTGACAGACTTTTATGTTGGACTGCCAAAACCTTCCGTGGTGCTGAAATTACATTATTTCCTGAAAAGCACAACCTGTATTCCAGTTATGTCAGCATATACTGTCAAGGCTCAAAAGAAAGGAGACATACATGAAGGGAACATGAGAACAAGAGAGGATGATAGGACTCGACGTACAGTCCAGTAAACTGTGCGTAGGGCTGCTCTGTTTGAGCTGCTGATCTAACCAGCAATTAACTGTCAAAACCCTAATTGGCACATTCCCTGGCAGATGCCCAGATACTGGTGCTGCTGCCAGCTTAGTGTAGTGTGGCTGGTTGTCTGTGTTCAGACCTGTAATCACAGCACTGGTAGTTGAGAAGACAGTGTGTTTATGCGTGTCACTTTGAACATAGTCCAGCCCACCTAAATACCTGTTACCTTCCTTCTGGGAGACACACAACTGGCCACAATATTGGCCTGTACAGTAAGTCCAACCATGCGACTAAAAATACTGCTCGCAAGCTTTAGATGGAGACTCATAAAAGCACAAAGTTGTACAATACAGCGCCGCCTCACCACAACTTTGGGCAAGGTGATTCACTGGAGTAAGAGACAAAGAAAAATAACAACCTGCAACCATCACAGGGACACAGAGTGATGATGGAAGGGACAAGAACACATCTAACAGTGGAATTATTGCTGAACCACTAGATTACTCAGACAAAGTCACAGTCAGAGTTATGGAAATGCTGTTTAGGAACTAAAATGGGTAGCTTTATTGTTTAGCAAGCGCCAGCCCACTCAAATCACACGCATCTTATTCTTCCCATTGTTGAGAATAGGATTCAACACAGCCATTCCAACATGCTTGGCTTTATCAGCAGTGGATTAATTTTTACCACTATTTATTATTTCTGATTCATTTTTCAAATTTTACTATCAATTAATCAATTCTTGATTTTATCTCGATGAAACTTTTTTTGCCGATAAAATAGAGAAAAGACGTTTCCCAAAAAAAGACGATATCTTGAAATACACTAAAATATTTAGTTAACTATCACGTGAAACAAATAAAGACAGGGATTCCTCATTGCTGAATCTGAAACCAAAAAATCAGAATAAATAGCAGACTAATTTCTTTAGTTGATTAATCATGGGATCAATTTATCATGCCACATCTACATTAGATGGATGAATCAAGCCCAAAATTAGAAGAGAAGCACTTTGTTATCAAAACACTGTCAACCTTCTACCTCACACACACACATACACACACACCCATTAAACTCTTACACTGGTCGCGCTCTGCCACTCTCACTTCACATTCTCATCTCTTTATTTATTCACCCTCTCCTCCCCCATCCATCATGAATGAACATGCACAGCTCACGCCTGCAAATTAGGGTCAGATATTCATTACCAACCAGCATATCAGACTACAGTTGCGTGGCCTCAGTAAAAGGGACCCAAATGCGGTTATTAGTGAGAGGGGCTGCCCAAACAGAAACCACGGCAACAGCACTTACACCTGAGGTTCTCATTTTGTCCTGTTTCCAGGCACAAACACACATAAACCCCTTCATCCAGATGCGCACGCACACACACACACACACAAACCCATGGAACCATATAAAAATAGCCCAGTGGCCTTTATCTGGGTATGGACACACATACACAGAGGGCAGAGATACCCGCTCTCCATTTTTGCACTGTGCTGTGGTCCCAATGTGGACGAGAAAGAGGGAGCAACTTGAGACACACTTTTCCCTCATGATTCAAATCCCCCATCTAAGATTAGACCAAAGTGGAAAGAAATGGCATGATTAATCCTTTAGTGTCATAATCGCAGAGCTGGAACATGATTTGATATGAAAAAAAGTAAATATGATGGAATTAAATAGGAAAAAAAAGGAAAGAACATGACCTAAATTTTGCATTGCATGCTCTGGTATTTTTTATTGATGTCTCCAGCATCTTTAAGTTGTCTTGTTTGCCCCCCCCTCACACTGAAGAGACTATAGCAATAATCCTCTCTGGCTTTGAGAGTGTCTATCCTCTCCACTGCCTCCTCCCTCGTCTCCATTATTGATCAATACGGATCCATGCTCAAACCCATTGTGCCATCCACAATGTCATATTTCGCTGAGTGGTAGAAAAATCGGTTTCCAACAGCTGGTCTCACTTACTTTTCCAGAGGACAGCTGCTTCTCTCAAAGTCACCCAAGCAAATTCGTTGCCCTTTAGATTGTTACTGCAAAGTATATTGTGACTCAGCTGCTTGTATTGCACGGATGGTTATTAAACTCTCCTTCCTACCTGCACAAAGAGCGGGTAGGTCTCGTTGTTGACAGTGTGCGAATGGTAAAACTCGCCGTCGTACCACAGGACTTTGCCCATTGGCGAGTTCTCCTTGGTTACAGCGAACATCCTCTGTGGATCGCAGCAGTCTGTCAACAACTTCCTGTGCAGACAGAATGAGTGGAAATTACTATAAATTGAAATACCTCAACACAAAGTGCATTCAACATGACATCTGGGATTCCAGTCAGAAACCGGTTATAGTAACATTTTAATTATTATAATTGTCTAGAGGCTTGTGTTAATATGGCAGGAACAAAGGCCAGTGTGTGAGGTCAGCTGCTGTACATCAAACCATCAACTATTTTAGGTTTTCTGCCTTGATTTAATAATACCAGCCTGGAGATGAAAGGATTTGAGCATTCAGTTACAGGCTCCTTGGAAACTGGGCTTGTCCTCATCTCTTTCACTGTTAATTCCTCATCCTCCCCAGTGGGCCCTGCCCACTGCTCTGCAATTTATCACCTTCTCTGGTTATCCTAATCGGCAAGGCACAGACGAATCATCTGAACATAGTCCCTGCTGGATAATCTTTAACTAAGACTCCCACTGTGTAACTAACCTGCTCTGCAGATCCATTTTGCTCATCAAATCAAATCAAACCAAATCAGATTTATTTGTATAGCACCAAATCATAATAAAGTTACATCAAGCTACTTTACATATAGAGCAGGTCTACACCAAACTCTTTATAAAATTATAAACAATGTAATTGCCCAGATGAAAATGAATGAATATAAAGTGTAATATGGCCTGTGATGTTTTGAAAGGAGATCCTGCAGAGCTTCACAGATTCAAACTTTAAAATAGTCTTTTTTTGAGAGTTAGTTTGCCAGATTTATTTCTAATCTTTATTCCAATTATCCCCCCAAGAGTAAAGGTTTGCTTTTAAAGGAAATAATAATAAAAAAAGGCAAAATCTGCACTTTTATTTGACTTTTTTGGCTGGCTCCCCCAGAAATCCACTTAAGGACAATTGAGGGGCCCCGGGCCGCACTTTGGGAAACACTTCTTTAAATCAATGAGGAGGAATGTGAGCCCTGAGACGAACCTGTACAGATCGATGCCGGTCTGGTTCCTCTGCCAGTCCTCCCCCTGCCTCAGCACCTCCTCCACTATCTCTTTATCTCGTGGGAGTCTGTAAACGGGAAAAATGTAAAACCAGCAGAGGACCAGCACGCACAGGGCGGCCCAAACCGACAGCTTCCCCCGGTAGCATCGCACCAACATCTTTCCCCCCCCCGTCTTTATCCTTTTGCACGGCTCAAAACAACCGGTGCGCGCACATCCAAACCCGTGCGGGAAAATGCAGGCTCGGTTCCAGGCTGGTATCTGCGTCCGCTAAGGATCCCGGTCTCATTCCGCAGAAGGGGTGGAGGAGGAGGGGGGGGGGTGAGCGGAGCTGAGAGGCAGTCTATCCGCCTGTTTGGCTCATGCATTGGCTCACAAACCCGGTTTTCTGCTGGGGAGGGTTGGATGGGGACATGCGGGAGCGTCTGGCCATGCAGCAGCGCGCGGCGCTCGGTTGCGGGTTTTCGGTGCGGTGTGTCGGGCTCTGCAGGATTCCGCCGCTCTGCTCTCCAAGCATCACCAACATCGTTGCAGCCTGCTGCAGTTTGGGAGGAATAAAGCAGGTCCCCTCCCCGCCAGGCGTCCCGCTGCCTCCCCAGTCCCAGAAAGCCTTGTTTGTGTGGAAATGTGCGCCCGATCCGGTCCACTATTGGTCGGCTTTGTCCCTCATGGCCCGGCGCCTCTGGGGCCTCCGTCGTCCTTCCGCTGTAGGATCCGCGCTGCAAGTGAACCGGGCCAGTCCACTGGAGCCTTCCTCCTCCTCCTCCTCCTCCTCCTCCTCCTCCTGTCAACACCCCCTCCGCAGAGACAAAGTGCTGCTTGTGCCGAGAGGAGCGTCCAGCCGGCCGCAATTGCCCGGGTGAGAGCGGAAGTTGGCTTTCAAAGTAAAACCACACGCACGCACACACAGAAGTCTTGAGCTGGCCTTCATTAGTGTCGATGGTTTTGGCGCGCAACAGCAAATAAAATCTCCATGAAAAACCTGGTAGTAATAATGAGTGCAGCACCTCATATTCAACACATCAGCTGATGATCTGCAAAGCTGGAAAATACAGTTCTCTACACTGTAGTGGAGATACAGCACAGCAATTTATACAGAAGGGCATTTAAAATCTTAACACTGTGATCTCATTAAAGGACATCTAGCTACATATAACAGTGTTTGGATTGATAGTTTAATAATACTAAAGTCATATTTTGTCAGCTATGTGATTAGTGGATGAAACCATGATGAAACATGATATCCAAATACTATTTTAAAGGAAAACAAACACACAAAGAAGGATTTGATGCTTTTCTTTCTCAAGTATTATACACATTTGAATTTGTCAGCTTTCTCATAAGTTTCCAGTATATTAAATCATAAACTATTTGGCACATTGACTGAAAGTAGGCCAACAGTTATTGTTAATAAAATAAATAAATGCACCGTTTGTGAAACAAATGCTGCCACATGTCAGCCATGTTGACCAGCTTTGTGGGTTTAGATAATAATAATAATAATAATAATAAATTTTCCTCATTTAATAGTAGATGTGCAGTGATCATATCAAGCAGGAAACATACCAATACATGGGGTAGAATCTCATTTCTTATGAGCAAAAGCCATGGCTGGATTAAGAAACAGGCCTACTGGCCACAGGCCTCAGGGTCCAAAGGGCCTCTACCCAAAGGTCTGTGGCAAGGGGAAGATCTACTTTTTCTGCACATACTCATTGCACATCTATCAGTATGTACTCCAATTACCAGTTCCACAAAATTTGCTTTGCAAAGCTACAGCCCATAAATGTCACACTGAAAATTTCAATCTTGTCTATTTACAGCTCTCCAAATATGACATTTCCTTTTTGATAATGTGTGGCAAGTCGTTTGTAATTTATTTTGCGGTTAACGTCATTCATTCTTATTTTGAACTTTTAAAAGTTTCACTTGTCTCCTGTTTTTGTTTCTGCTGACTTGACACTGGCTGATGCAGAAAATTTGGTCTCCCACTGAGATCAGTATTATGAGGAGCTGCCTCCCCCTGCTGGACTTTGTCTGCAGTGAATGAAAAAAGGCTTCATTGTGACTGAGACGCTGAGGCTGCTGTCAAACCCCCAGACCACACCCTATCACCACACTGATGTCAGGTAACCATCTTATTTTCACATATATCCTATCATTTTTTTAATCAACACATTTCTACCAATTTTTATCTGCACATTAAAGCTGCATATTCAAATTCTGCCCTGTAAGACTGAAGCAATTTCTAATTTTATCCTGATTTTCCAGCATGTTTTCAGCTTCTGGCGTCATTTGAACAATATCAGCCTTCAGACTTCGAAGCAGATTGATTAGAAAATAGAGGTGGAGGCAGACATTGGATATTTTCATCACTCAGCTCTGAGCTCTGTCTGTATTTTACTGTGTGGAAAGAGGGTGCTTTCATTGTTGAGGCCAAATATTTCCAGAAAGTGTTTTCTGTTCAGGAACTACAGCAGTTGTAACAATGAAACTTTGTATAAATCTACAGGACAAGGTCAGGGCCACACATGAACAGATTTCCTGTTTATGTATTTTTGAGTGGACTTGTATATAGTACACAATGAAGACCAAAAAAAAAAAAAAAAGCTTAACACCCACCTACATACACATAGTTTAAAGGAAACAAAGAAGGTAGGGAGCTAACACTGTACATAAACACCTCTCCTAAACACATGATTAAATCAAATAGTCACCACTATAAAACAAATAAGTCAGGAATATAATAATGGACCTGCAGCCACCCTACAGTTATCTGACATCCCCCGTCCCTTTGTCTGGATATATGGGCTGATAAAAGGGAGGGTATCTCAGCAATGTGGGCTACTCAGGGCATCCACTGCACCCTATTAGGAATCTTGGAGGGCAGCGTCAAGGTTAGATCAGTGGACAGAGGGATGCCATGGCAGACCACTTGGCTCAAGTCCTGCGTCAGCTGCTCTCTGTGTCCCGTGTCCAAACAAAGGTGCACTATGCAGCTCTGCAAGATCCAAAAGAGTGAGGAGAGAGTCTAGCAATGGAGGAACAGAAAGAAAGATTAAAAAAAATAATAATTATATTTATTCTACACTTATCTTGAAATAAATCTTAAAAACAAAAACAAAACAAGAAAAAAACCATTATTATCTATTAGCAGATGTGGCAAATCTTAATAATACCCCATAGATTATCTTTGTAATCCTCTGATCCTCTATGATTTTATGACTGTTTCCACCTGTTCCTAGCCCTTATGCTAAGCTATGATAACTTTCTGCAGGTGCTAGCCTTTTATTTCATGACAGACACAAGAGTGATATCACTCTTCACAGCCTACTTTGAGCAAAAGGTAGAGAGCCCATTTAAACAGAAATACTCAAAAATTGTACCAGCCACTGTACCACTGTACCAGCCATTGGATCCAGCCTTGATCATTATTGAGGTCATGATGTACAGTGCAGAGTGGTTTTAGGTGACCTAGTCACCCAGTTGCATGGCTGCTTGGGTCATGACCATGGGACAACAACCAACAAGAGAAATAACACTTCAAAGAGCAGGTGAGAGCGGACTGAAACCCCGAAGGATCAAGCTCCATCAACCTGTTTGAGGTTACTCCGGCTGTAGCTAATGTCCTTTCTTCTTTACCTCCATCAAATGATAAGATTTAGTGAGGAGAACTACGGGGCAACGCAGTGAGCCGTCACCTACCTATTTATGAGAGCAGCAACGGCAGAAAGTGCATCAGAAGCATAACAAGGCTTCAGGATTTTTTGTGTGAGTATATGTGTCTGAGTGGAGGCAGAATGGAGTTGGGTTGCATCAGAAATAGCTCTCCCACCTGCTGAGGATCACTGAAAAAAAAAAAAGGATGACAGAACATTTGCCGTCGCCCTTGTCTTCCTCCTTTTATTGCCTTTCATTGCTCATTGAAGGATTGTCTCTGTAGCTCCTGTTGCCCTTCTTTTGTATTTGTGGCAGAAAGCAACACAGGATGGTGTTTGACATTGGGGCAGTAATATAGCAGGAATGTTTCCGGGGTATGTCTAAACAAAAGTGATCTGTCATGGTACCATGTACCAATGTGGGAAATGTATTCAAATAAATAAACACAACCTTAAACAACATGTTGTTTGAACAAAGCTTTACACACATTCACCAACTGATCATTTAAAAGCGAATCTCCATTTAGTTAGTTGTCAGTTTTCTGGCAAATGTAAGAAAATCATAAATATTCTAGTTATGGTATTTTCAAATTAAGAGCTTCTATGCAAACAATAATCGCTGCTACCAAACAGATGAATAATATTGTCTGATGTATGGCACTGAACATTTATCGTGAGTGTGAATGCAGGAACAAGTGTTGGCAGAAATAACAAGCATTCACTTGTAAGACTCATGAGCAGTCTGTGCATAAAGAGACACAGCTGTTGAACACAGTGCTGCTGCGTGGGTCATTGCGCATGAAGTCATTATTTACATATTTGGTCCTTGAAAAAAATCTGAATGGGATGATAAAAAAAATTTAAAAAAAAAAAAAAAATATATATATATAAATATATAAATCTGGGGTGAGAAATTATACCCTCATCTGCTCTCTTCCAAAAAATTGTCCTTTCTATAACCCTTATCTTTATGACCCTCCCTCCAAACCAAATCATTTTCACAGAATCCATAATGTACATTAAATGAGACCATTTTTATGATATATCAGCAATGAGGTATTTCATTTGAAAAATCACGGGTAAAGCAGGGATGGAGAGGGCCAAACAAAAGAAAATCACTTAAGTAAGTTGTAACCAGCTGTCAGACATATTCTCATTTATTTTCGCTGTGGTTTGTAATCACTGAGAAGCCCTCACAGCTCACCAAGGTCATGGGTTCAACATAGACTCCTCCATTTTTTGTGTGGCTCTCCCAAAGATGTCCTTGCAGCTAATACTCGGTTTACTAAAAACATCTTCGCACTTGCATCAGCTTTATTCCAGTGTGAGCCATGTGGAAAGAGGGGAAACGTGATGCTTACAGGGGTTAAGTGATTTGCAAGAAGTGTCAGCACTTGAGCACCAAGATTAGCACTCATGCTCTTAAATCTTGATAAAGCTGGGCCAAGGAATTGTTGGAGTTAAATACAAAAAGGCACAAACAGGATCAAGGTGTGGAAGTCAGAGGGACCGCACCGCTTTTCAGTCGCCGCTAATATCATTGTTCTGTTGCTATAACGACAGTAAAGTTCATTCATTGGTTCATTAAGGACTAAGAAATTCATGAATTTTCTGAGCTGGGTGCTGTAGGCTCTCCCTGTGTAAAAGGGGATCCATTTGTTTCACATACAAATACTCTGGGTGATTGGAGAACAGTGGCCTCTTCAAATATTCGCTGCAATCAAAGTTTATTAAAAATGAGGCTTCCTGCACATGCAATACTTTAGAAGTTTCATAAAAAGATCAACATTAAGTCTCTCACATGTGCCAAACACCATTTTCCTGTCCACATTTGGATTTGATCTGGCCTTATTTCTGTCTGTGGTTTAGTCTCTTTTTCATCTAAACTTCTTTCTTCCCCTTGCAGATTTTTTTCCACCTCCCCGGCCCACTCTTTGTCTGACAGTGTGTATTTGGTCTAAATGATATTGTACAGTATATCTTCACTGTAGCAGCTATTTAAACCTATTATTCTTCCTCCTCCTCTTCCGTTGAACTCGAGCCAATGTCACAGATATGGAGCAGCGTCTCGTTATTCTTGGGCACCACATAATCACACCAATTTTTTTATTTTTTTAAATCATAATAACTGTGATTAGGGCAGTTCAAAAGTCATAGGAGCTAATTCCTGTTATTTAGTCTTGATAATGTCAATCTACACTTCCTCCTATGACAGATGCTGAAGGCACAAGCTAGGATTTCTGCCACCCAGATATACAAACACACATATGGCCGGCATATCATTAACCTTTGGACTTGTTGACGCATTTTATTAAATAGTGAATTCTTTTCTTGAATCTCGTCTTGTGTTTCGATAATGATCCTGAATTAATGTTCCCATATTTAAAAGCAGCCTTTAATGGAAAAGGAGCCGGACCTATTCTTACAATGTGATTCAGTGCTTTCGCTATGCATGAGGGCTTTGGATGTGTATAATACTCATCAGCTGTTTTAGACAGACCTTTTTCTCAGTCACAAGTCTTCTTACTATAACTGTAAAGCATTAATATAAATGCTCATTCCACATGTTTAGTTTTATACAAATGTGTGTGTGTGTGTTTTTTTTAAGTTGGGAGGATATTGCTTGGAAAATGGAATGAGGGGTGACAGCTAACACTCGTCAGGTGTAGGTGGAAATCAAGAAATAATGTTGTATAATCCCTTGGAAAATAAAGGCTTTTTACATTTGGTTTTATAATTGGAGCTAAACAAACTGAAAATATATTTAAACGCTTTGAAGGTGCTATTAGGTGGATTTTGTTACTTATTGGACATAGCAAAGCTGGCTGTGTCTCCTTGTTCCCAGTTTTGCTGCTAAGCTAAGCTAACTGCCTGTTGGCAACAGCTACATATTAACTAAATAAAGCAAATAAGCCTTTTAAGCCTAAGAAGTGACATCAGTATTTGTGACTGTTACAATTTTGCCATCATTCCAAGGAAGAATGATCCGATTATTTCTAGACAATACCATTAAGGTAATCCCCATTATTTATTATTACACTACAGTGGTGTTGTCACAGCGTCAGGGGAGGCGATATTTCATGCTTGGTCACTTGCCAGCACATTCTTGGGACCAGACGTTATATCTGCTGTCCACTCGGCACAAGGGCTCACATAAAAAGCTGCCCATTGTGCTCAGGAGCCGCTCTTCGACTCTCCAGCCCTCTGCCGACACCAATTCCCAGGTAATGAAAATGAGTGTTTCACTATATTGGTATTTTGTAACTTTATGCTTTCAAAAACTATATTTACTCCAATAGGGTTTGTTGAGATTTTTTTTTTTTTAATAGAGAAGCAGTATTTCCTGAGCTTTTTCAATACTACAACCGTTGACAAAATGTATTATAGACAACAGGATAGTTTTACACATCATAAAGAAGTAAAACTTCTGTTTTTGTCCCCCCCCCCCCCCAAAAAAAAGAAGCCCAATTAGTGGACTTGATCTGCAATCTCTTTGTCTGTTACTGCTGTGTGTCAGTTGTCAGATACAGATGTTGTAGTCCTAAACGAAGCTGTTGAACTGTAATTGGTCATACTGCAAAAAAAGTGAGACGATGACTACAGTGAAAGGCATTCCTCTCAACATATCCTTGCTTTAATCCTCATGTCAGAGGATGCTGAAGACTTTGCGTGCTGCTGGGTCATATTACTGTGTGGTTCAGCAGAGTGACGCATTACCCCTAAAATTGTTCTAATACACTCCCTGTTGTCTCTTGTGTTGTTTGTTGTTGGGAAACTAAAACACACAGTGAGGTAAGAACATTTCTGTTATTCTTTCTCTCCAAATGGTTCATAATTGTGTAACTCACTGCGGCTGATTGAATGAAAAACTACAAATATTTTCCTCCTAAATCTGGAAAAAAAAAACAAACAAAAAAAAAACCCCACAACCTTTCAATTTTCTCATTATGATAATGTACAGCAGCATCACCCTCATTTGACAATGTTTGCCGTTTCAGGAGCCTCACAGACTCAGAGCCATGAATCCCAAAGGGGATAAGGTGAGCCGGTTATATTCCACAGTGTTAATCCTCCATGCATAGAGAGGGGACACATCGTCCTTATGCACATGGCAAAGAACTGGCAGCGGTTATCTGTCAGAGTTGTTATCGGCCTCCCTAAGAGCTTTCCCCTTGACTGCATCCTAATAATAAAGCTTTATCTTTTCACATATTTCTGCAGTATGTGCTCTTGAGTTTGATATTCACATGTCTTTCCATATATACTTTACTGTACATGTTTCACATACTTTGAACATTTTACTTCTGTCAGCTTGGCAGGATACCTCTGAGTTATTTCAGTATAAAAGCTCTCAAAAAGTTTTTGAGTTCAGATTTTGGTGAACGTCATCACAAGGTGGACTTATAATTGTGTTTATGCTCTCGATACAAAAGCTAGAAATGTTCCCCATTACAAACCTCAATAATGCCAATTCCTATATGATTTTAATCGAAATTCAATTGTCTATTTGATTGTGCAAATTATACTGAGAAAAGTTTTTTTTTCTCCGCAGCCGAAGTCGAAGATTTCGGCGTCCCGCAAGCTCTCCCTCAAAGTGAGTAGAGCATATGTATATATATATATCAGTGGCAGCATTTTTGTGTTTTTTGTTATGTTCATTTGAAATGATTCAACTGGGATAGTATGTGACACTATCAATTTCAGAAAGCAATGTTTTCCTAAAATTGAAACTAATCATGAAGGTCTTTTATCATTCTACCACTATCATTGTCACATAAAGGAGAAATTGGGTTTTTCAAATAACCCATTTAGCTATTTCATGATTCATTCTTTACTTTTAATTTTTAGATATTTCAACCATTTATCTTGGCTATTACCAACCACTGGCCAAAAAATGGGCTTACATAACAACATTTTACATCCAGTATTTTTGGTTAACTATAGCTACCATTATTTCTAGGTGACTTAATTTTAGACTCCTCTGCCTGCTTGCTAACTGATATTCATGTAGTCACAGCACACGGTGTTACAACTGACTCAATTTGTAACATTTCTTCAGCACAAACTCTGTGATGTCTTGGTTCGGAATTACCGTATATAATACAAGATAATTGCTGCACATATGTTGTACAAAATACCGGAAACTGAACTGTGACACATTTTGCCACAGAGTCCATTGAGCACTTGACTGACCCAACTGAAGTGCTTTTCATATCTGTTTTGTTCAATCAGATGCTTCTCCTCCAAAGAGCCTGTGATGATTTGGAGAAGGAGAAGCAGGATAGAGAGGAAGAGAAAGTACGCTATCTAGGAGAGAAGTTGCCCCCTTTGCAGCTGTCTGGAATGTCACTAGACGAGCTACAGGTCGGATTTATGGACCACAAAGGATCATCTTTTTCCTGCTACCTCATTAAACATATTGGCATATTTGATATAAGTGAAGTGAAATAAGTTTAATTTGCCTCCCTCAGAATCTATGCAAGCAGCTTCATGCCAAAATTGATGTTGTGGATGAAGAGAGGTATGACTGTGAATACAAAGTGGGCAAGCACAACAAAGATGTAAGTCTCTAAACAGCTTCCTGCCAGACAGAGCCTTGACAAACCCTTTGAATTGTTGAACATTTTCTTCTGTATTCATCTACTAAATCTACTCCAAATTCTTTGCTGCTGCACTTTTGGCAAATTTAATCTTTTATAAGACGGCCTGGTCAGTAAAAGTCAGGTCATCCCAGTAGAATGGAAGAATTTGCTACAGCTGCTGTATTTAATTTTTTTTTAAAGATCCATGAGCTGAAGCTAAAGGTACAGGACCTGGGGGGCAAGTTCAAAAAGCCGGCTTTGAGGAAGGTGAGAGTGTCAGCAGATGAGATGATGAGAGCTCTTCTGGGCTCCAAACACAAGGGCTCAATGGACCTCAGAGCCAACCTCAAATCTGTAAAGAAGGAGGATGTCAAGCAGGACAAGGTAACGAACTCAAGATTCTTGGACCTTGAATCCGTCAGCGTGACGGCTCTTAAAGTAGTCTGATTCCTTGCATGCACTGATATTGGCTACTCAGGAACAATAACTTTTTCAGGAATAAATTGTGTTTTAATTTTGATTTTCCATTTTAATCTTCAATCGCAGGTGCTTACTAGTGAAGTGGGTGACTGGCGTAAGAATGTGGAGGCCATGTCAGGCATGGAAGGCCGGAAGAAGATGTTTGATACAGCTGGTGGTGCACAGTGAGACACCGATCAGTTCAAATCTGAAAAAGGAAGCCATCTAGACAGAAAGATAGAATTATCTCAACATGAATTGACTGAGAAAGGAAGCATAATTTCAAAAGCCCGTATAATCCCCAGTTCATCAGCAGTGCCTCCATTTGCTTGGAGATTTTTTTCTAAGCAATAGCAAGAAAAGTTGCATTTTTTTATTGCCATTTTTGTTTTGTTATGACATCTTTAGGAATTTACAATGTATCTGAATAAACATATATTGTTTCAGTCTTTGGCATTCCATATCTGAACTTGACTTTATCATGTTTCATTTTATTGGCACACATTTGTTTATGTGTGGCATGCAAGAGGATGGAAAGCAGCTTAGTTGACGGTGGATTAAAAAAGCAAGGGGGGGGAAACAACAGGTGTTACCTACCTAAATTCAACTTCATAGTGTTTAAATAGACCATGCAGACACAGCCATAAAAAGAGGATCAGAAAAATGCTTTCAAAGTAAACTCATTTAGTCAAAATTGGAAGTAATAGAGTTTGTTGACAAAATAAAAATTAAGCTTTGGGAATTTTTAATGCGCAATGAGCTCATTAAATTCAAGAATCTACATTTTAATAACTGCCAAGGTTGCATTTTGGCCATTATCAGAATTGTTTGTTTTGCATATTTTAATTTCGAGTTTAATTTCAGGAGCATTACGCAAAAACAAATTGACTTTGGAGTTTAAGAGAACTTCTTCATTATTTGTATTAAAATTAGTTTGATAATAGAAATGTGAGTTTGAAGGTGACGGTGAATCTTCAACCACCTGGGGCAAGTATTTTAAACCATGTTGTTATCCTCCTTTACTCTCAGCAAAACCTCAGCAGGGTCGCACAACCCACTGCCACTTTTGTCCTACACATTGCCTGCATACACGCACTTGTCCTGTCTGTGTAAGTGGGTTGACTCGGGGTTGTTACCCAGCCATTGCTATTTAAAGTATGACAGTTACACCAACAATAGCACAAACATTCCTAAAAGTGCACTTCAGTCAGTTTAATGTTTGCCTTTATGGGCCCTTTATGGAAACACAAGTGTTTAGCGTACAAACTCGCTTTCATAGCACATTTCCAACACACACACACACACACACACAGTTGTCTGACAATCGTGTGACATATTGTATGAATGATGAAAAGTCTCATCCTTCTTATCTCAGTTTATCCAATCAATTTAAATGTGTAGTGTTAAATACCCGTGCCTCAGGCTGACATTTGTGTTCCTACTGAAAGGCTGATATATTGCCCCTTGTCTGCCCTTGTACTTGTCTTGGTAGGATGGTAATGAAAGGTCTGTATACAGGCTCTGTGCATCTATTAATAAACATGCACTGATGAGGCTGTTATGTAGAACAAGTGTTCCAGATGTGATATCCAGAGTGAGCTCATGTCAACAGCGCACGATGGTGACTGTTAAATACAATGCAAAGGTAAAAAACCTCTGAGTAACATGTAAAACACGTTCAACTGTATCTTGATGTGGCAGTCACTGTCAGTGCTATTGGTTATCAGGGAGAATCACAATGGTCATTCTTGTGCTGCACAGTTAGCACCACTTGGTGGCAGTCCACAATTATTCTCACAGTATTAATGGAATAGGATGAATTCATCTTTGGACTTTTACCAAAAACAACACAAATTAATCTCACAATTTCTCTCTGGTTTTAAAAATGTTGAGCATTTTTTGACATTTGCAATAAATGATTGTTCACTATTAATTTTCCAAAACAAAGAAGTCTGAAAAGAAAGTTTGACTGATAATTGCTTATCTTGGATAAGAAAAAAAGTTCTTCAGTTTTTGAAGAATATCAGGAAAAGTAGACATCAGCGCACACCTCCTATGGAAAAGTCTGAAGTTTATCAAAAAAAAATTATAGTTATTACAACACCATTTATCCATTTTCCAGGCATGAAGATGAAGAAGATCCTGGTTTGGTGAGACTTTCAGTGCCACCATCTTGGATCAATGATTTTTGATATTGGGGGATGTAAATAAAACAGACAGACAACAACACATACAGAAACGCCATTGAACTACGTGCTCATGTTTTACAACTCTTGATCTTCAGTCTTTCAGAGGAGAAAAAAAATGTATTTCCACAAATTGTGAGATGGAAAAACAAGTGGAGCCTGACGATAAATAATTACCACTGTGGCTCTAACTGGTCCCAGCTCATTTCACTCATGAAATAACCCAAAAGGAAAAAGTGTTAGTTTGGAAAGAAAACAGTGAAGCAGATTACTGTGTTTGCAGTATTTATGTGCACGGCCTGATGAGGAAGTGGGATTGATGGTATGCAGCATGAGTAGTGTATTTGTTGCTGCATGGACCCGAGGGAGGGGGCAATATTGAGATGACAGTAACAGAGGGTGGTCTGGTGATTACACAGACTGCCCCCTGACTGGGAGCTGCAGGCTTAATTCTTAATGTTGTGTATGCAAATAGTCATGCATCTTGTCAAAATGTCCTCCAGCAGGATAGTGCACACTGAGCCTATGAGTATAAATCCCCAGAAAAAAATTCGAGGAGCATCTCGCTTCTGAAATCTGATGTATTTTCAGGTCAAACATGTCCACAGAAACTGATGCTGGCGGTTTTAAGTGTAGTTATATTTCAACAGAAAACTTTTGGCACATAAACCTGTAGTTTTCTCTCCATTTTTCTTCTGAAAGCATGATGCAACCTCACATGGGAAATGGGCAAAAAGAGCAACCCTTAAAAATAAAAAATAACACGTGTCCTGATCATTGACCCCTCATGATCTCACTCATGTTTTTTTCTAAAGTAACTCTGAGTGCACGATCAAAGTATCAAAAATAATTGATACAATGATAGATCATGCTGAACCTGATTCAAAAATTCACAAACATTGTACAAACTGATGACATTTTTTTCTATACAGCCTTGGAAACAAAATGTAAATATTTTGCTACAGGGATAAGGTTTTTTGGCTGACAAACGAAGCCAAACCTGCATTGGCAAACCATTTTCTCATAAATTGAAACTGCAGCTCAGCTTCCACCATTATCTTGATCCTGCAGTTCAGATGCTTGGCAACAAGGAAAGGAAGGATGAATTAAAGGCTCTGTTGTAGAAGCTGCTCAATAAACAGGCCTGCAGTAGACAATGTAGAGACACCGTGTCTGATAAACAACTCAAAGAAAAGGGTAGGCCAGCTGCAAACTGTAGGATTTAAAACTCATGCAATGGTTCAAAGACACAGGCAAGAGCAAGTCTGGTAATCTGGCTGGTACAGTATCTACTGAGTCTGCATGCATTTAGCTCAATAAGGGAATGAGGAGCAGGTGTGCAGCTAGGTACATAGTCAGATGACCAGCAAGGGCAACTGATTGGTTGAAAGCTTTAGGAAAGTCCATGATGATGAAGGAAAAGGTGCAACTGTCACTCAGTCACATAATATACAGCATTATATGTATGTATGCATGTCTATGTTACCTAATGTTTAACATGGGATAGCAAATGAATGTGTCTGCCAAAGCTAGCCAGATACACACATGAATACCTATTATGTCACAGTAAGTGTGGCAACTAATGAACTGTTTTCTGAGAAAGCAAGTTAGGATTTATTCATTTCCCTTCCTGTTTTAACTTCCCTCTGTTGGTTTGGGGCAACAAACTGTGAAAAGCCTGTTGTTGTTTTTTTAAACCTCTGCGCTCGTGTTTGTACTAAACTAGCTACTGTATGCTTTCACAGCTTTCTGTGGTGATGTGACAAATAAGCGGCTTGAGGCAAATCCTGTTTCTTTTCTGTCTATATTTTGAGGTCATGACACCAAAAAGAAGCTTTAAAAAAAAAAAAAAAAAAAGAAATAGACTGCTAGATTCAAGGGTTTAAATTGAGTGACACACACACACACACACACACATGCAGTATATGCAAAAGGCCCCCTAAGTCAAAAAGTGTTAATTGGATTCAGTGTAAGCAGTGAATCTCTTTTCAACCTCAATGGCAGCAGATAGAAATTACATACATTTGCTAATCCATTTGACCCACCAAAAGGTCGAGAGCTCGTCATCTCACTAAAAATGAAACGAAAAGTTGCCAAATGAGGCAAACTGTGCCAAAAGTGTTTTTGTAGTCCATCTCACATTTAAATATCAATATATTAATCAAAATTAAGTTATGACTCTTAACTCCTTTCCCTGTGCACACAGTCATTCAAAACATTGTTCCACTACTGATTGTTTTCAGGGAGGGTACATTAAATAGAAGGGTCTTTCAGAGTATTTTCTGTGTTTTTGTGAGCTTCTCCCGCATCAAAGTGGTTTCAGGGCTGTTTCATCAGCTTCAGTAGCGGTTCACGACAGGTCAGACCTCATCCCTACCTGTGATGGGCTTTGACTTATCTTTATTCCTTTATACATCCGTATGGCTCAACATAACAAAACTACAAAGGAATACAATTCAAATCAGATCTTAAGTTCAAATTTACAACCGTTACGTCATTTATCAGTTTAATTGTGATTCATTTGTGTCAAATGAGATATTTTATTTAAAGTTTTCAACTATTAGTAACTTCAGGGAAAACTAAACCTTAGTACTGACACTGTCACAGGAATCAAAGTCCTCCTCATGACAAACAGGGAGAAACTTGCTCAGGAATCCGTCATCGCCTCAGGTCTCCCTGGAGCGACTGTGTCTCACTAAATTATTTATAGTGATGCTGGAGTCTTGCCACCTTGGAAGTTGGTGTGTCATCCAACAAACATTGATGTACAAGTTTACAAAAACAGCTACTATTTGGCTGCAGCATTAAATATTATGCAAACTATGCTGGCCAAATCTTTCAAGAGATCATGTGTGGGTCCCTCTCCCAGGAAAGTGCCACCTCTCACATCGCTGCCACCAAATTACTCATTGTAAGTATGAGTTGCAGTTCCTTTGAAATACCACCCATCTTACTCAAAACTGCTCCTGCTACTCGTGCCCTTCTCTTTTATCTCCATTTCCTGCTCTGTTCAGAAACATTAGGCTAAATCAATAAAGAATAATGGGTTTTACCTGAACTCACTTCAGGGCTGTGCTTCATGAGAAGAGTCTGCAGTGTTTTCTCCCTTCAGTGCGGGCCTCCCTAACTACATCCATCCATTAGCCATATCTAGGATATCGCAGGGCAGTGGGAGACAATTAGAACTGACAATGGGCGTGGGTGGGGTGCGCCCTACAGGTCACCAGTCCATCACGGAGCACACATACCTACGGACACTGGCCAAATAACTTAGTGTGCATGTCTTCGGGGGAGGAAGCTGGACCTTTTTGAAGTGAGGCGCTAATCACTGAACCACATTGTGCTGTAGGCTATGGACCATGTATTTGGTCCAAATTTAAATATTACAACAACTAGGATGATTGGCATGAAAGTTTGTACAGACTGCAGAGTCTGACTTTTCATCCAGCAAAACCAGTACTTTGATTTAGAGTAAAGTTTCTATTTTGCAATTAGACTGATTGCACATTCTTATTCTTCTTTGTATTAAAAGATGACCTTCAGAACCCGAATGTACCCATAATTATGCTTCTGTTGGAAAACCTTGAATTGCTATCTGCACACAGCTGGATGCTGTGTAAATACTAAATAAGCATTTAGCATGCGGCTAAATCATTTAAACTGCTGTTCTTACCATATGCTCGTGGTAACACTAACTTGGTGACTTGCTCATCTGTCACTAATGAAGTGTAGCATTGCAAGTAATTAATCTCTACCTGACATTAATTGCTTTAGCTTGTCATCTGCTCTTATCGGTCTTAAAGTCATTAATACTTGGAAGTCCCTGGAAAAAGCATTTAATCCATTTCGCCCCTGCATCATGCTTTTACTGTGTGAACTTGCCGACTCCTTTGGCATCATTCATGAGCAAAAGAAGACGATGACAGCTTCATTTTTGAGAAATATTTTCTGTTTTATTTTTTCCAAAAGTTTTTTGTGCCAAAAGGACGGTAATGACACATAAAACATCCATAACCAACGAATCATCTCAGAACATAAACTCTCATTTATTATGAGTCAAGTTGGGTGCATTAAAAAAAGTAGTTTATCAATATTAATGAGTATCACTGCCCCCCTAAAGAGCTAGAATACAGCTCTTCTTTAAGAGTGGGAGAAAATGAGGAGTCCCTCTAACTGCTGAGGTGACAGAATGAATAAGAGCCATTGCTTCAAATGCAATATTTTCAATTGAGCATGTAGGTACGGAGTGTCACAGATTTTCAAAAAACAAAAGCTGGAAAGTTTATTTGTTCCAGATGCTCTTTGTTTCGGAATACGACTGTCTGTTTCTCCGATTGTTGCTTGGGGTTCACAACAGTGCGCTCAGTCTGTTAAACGCTGCATCAAAAGCCAGTGAATAATGAGAGAGAAAGCAGCTGGTCTACTTTCAACTTAGCAACACACCTGAGATACAACTGCACTCTGGGGAGTAAGCCTATATTGATATAACACAGTTTTAAAATTAAAAGTTTGGGAGAAGGATCCGAAGATGGGGCAAAACTTCAACACAGCAAACCAACTTTTAGACTTATTTTCTCTCTCTCTCTCTCTCTCAGGAGTAACAAATTAGAAATTGGAATCTGAATGTCAGCGGTCTCTCTGGAGTTGTACAGGTTTTAAATGCAATAAAATTCTAATTCAAAGTATGAGAGTGTGTATTTTCCTAAAAGGGCACCCTAACTTTTTTCATCTTCAGATGCAGAACAACTTGAGCATTCATATCACACTTGGAGGCCTGTCTTTGTCGTTTCAGATCAAGGATGTGTGACCCTCTCAGGCTTCAGAGTCCTCTGTGAGGTAATTGGTGTTAAAGGTGGGTGGCACCTCTTCCAGCAGAGAGTCCATAATAAGTAAGGCTGGACCTTCCAGATGTCACCTTAACGCCAAAGTCACCGCTGGCACAATTTCCATTTTAACAATCCCACTGCAAAACTCATTTTTGGCACGTGTTGCTGGGCGGGTGCGCTCGCCGTTTTTCACTTCATGCTGCTTGTAAAGCAGCCATATGGAGGGAAGGACTTGGCTGCACCTGCTCTGGCTCACCGCTGTGGTCCTAGTATTTCACTGTCTCAAGGTCATATGATATTTATTTTTCCTCTGAGCTGCTTTAAATAAGTTTGATGAAACTTTTAACAATGTCTTTGTCAAGAAAAATAAGACAGAGATTAATGTTCATAAAAAAAAAAAATCCACTTCGGCTTTTTCTTTTCTCCTGACAAACAGCATTCATCACAGCATATCATTAATGCTATTTCTGTTCTGGATGGCTTTGGCAGACTGTCACTTGCTTCATTACGCTCTGTCACTATATAACATTCATTTACTCGTGTTGAATGTGGGCACCCTTTGGTTTCCAAAAAGGACCATCATGAATAAACATCAGTTTTTGTCTTATCGGTGTAAAAAGTCCTGTCAAACAAAAACACAATTAATTAGACCTCTTACACATGTAGACAGCATTTCTTTGGCATCAGACGAGTGTCATCTGCTGCAAATTTCAGTGAAAAAACTGAACCTCACGAGCGCAACTGAAGCAGCTGAGTACTCCCTCAGTGAGATATCACTTTAGTGCTTATCAGGAGGGATCATCTCTGAAAACCAAAAACCCATTTCCTTCCCAGGTTATGGCTGTGTGCTATCTGTCTGGTTGACTTGTTTTTTATTTCCCCTTTGGTTGAATCAGGAGATACCAAGGCACCGCCTCCTATGCTGATCCAATTTGCAAAAACTCATGTTGCAACCTTCACCCCCCCCAAAAAAGGCAGTTGCCTACAGAGGCCTACAGAAAAAGAAGCTATCAAATCATTTCCATACTAAGCGGCTAACTGAGGAGCATTAGGAGGAAGCTATTACATTCTGCACCACACCAATCAATTTCCACCCTGCGGTTGCCAGCATCTAGAGAAATGAGCTACCATCCAACACTCGAAGACATTAGAGTGACAAAAAGATCACAGAGAGCGATACTCATCACATCACTCATTTACACAGAGAACAAGATCTTCTTGAGGTCCAACTCCTCTAATTCACACACCCAAATCCCATAATTTGAGCAGGGACAGGAACTCTGGCTCCTTGCTTTTATTGTGCTAAAATATTCTGCAAAAGTAGGATAATGTGGTAATCAAGTGACCGCAGTTCAGTTTAGTTCTGTAAAGTGAGAATTATTTTAGTGGCAAATAAAAATCCTCTGGGATTCATTTGCCTCACATTGATCCTGTGCAGTGAAACTTATACAGGGAGAAGAAACTGATATGGGACCATGATGCCTCTCCATGTGAGACGGTTTCCCCTGCGTGTTGACATCACCCGTCCACTACAGCCCCGCCTCCGCACTCCGATGATGCTAATCCTCCTCCTTGCATCAGCACCATTTCTGGTATCCTCCCAGAGAGAGAGAGAGAGAGTGAGAGAGAGAGAGAGAGAGAGAGACTACCCAACCCCTCCGGAGCGTAGAGGCGTCAGACGGCCGCCAGAGCATCCCGGTTACGCACCGTTCAGAGGCCCCACCGTCAGATCACCAGCTGAAGAAGGAATCCACACAGTCGGGCACACGGCCACAGCTACACTCAGTAATGGAGAGCCTGCTGGATAATCCAATGAAAGCCGTTCTTTACCTGAAGGAGCTCACCACTATCGTCCAGAACCAGCAGAGCCTGATCCAGACGCAGCGCCAACGCATCGACGAACTCGAGCGGAAGGTGGAGGACCTGATCGGAGAGAATCGACTCTTGCGGGACCCCCATCACTACGTCCAGCAGCCCCCTCCTCAGCAGCAGCAGCAGCAGCAGCAGCACCACCACCACCACCACCACCACCACCCGACTCACCGCAGCGCCAGCCCCCAGGCGCCGGCCCACCTCCATCCCCACCCGGGGAGCAACAAAGCGGCGGCTCATCTCGGCCAGCAGGCGCAGCAGCAGCAGCAGCATCAGCATCAGCAGCCGCCGCCGCAGCAGCAGCAGCAGCAACAGAAGATTCCCGGTCTATCGGCCCAGCCTCAGCAGCACCAGACTCCCGCTCCGTCCTCCCACCACCCACAGCAGCTGCAGCTTGTCCCCACCTCACCGCAGTCGCCCAAAACGAGCCAAGCCAGCCCGGACTCTACCGAGGAGGACAAGAGGAGCCCCTGCTGCAAGTCCCTGGTTCCTCAGACCCCCACCGCACTCTGCCGCTCAGTCGGACTGGCCAGGAAAGCGGAGTAAGTAGCTTTCATGCTGTGTGCACTGAAAAAAAACCAACCTCCATCTCACTCAAACTGTGAAATATGAGGATCCAATTTTTCTGATTAACTCTGAAAATCTTCCACTGACAGATGCAAACGTGGATCTCTATCTCACAACAGTGGGGTCATCTGCCTTTTCCCAAATTACCTCCCATTAAAAGAGCAGAGCAGCACTGTTATTGTTATTCCACATTGCAATCAGGCTTCATAATACCAACATAAAAAACTCAATATCACTTAAAAATTATGTTTTTTTCAGTGGACTAGAGCTCTTATTCAAATTCTATAGCAAATATCTTTGGCCAAAAAATAATCTGATTATATATTCTAGAGGACCTTCTGATATAATGTCAGGCTCACATCTGGAGGACTGTGCAGCAAAACTGACCATACAGATCCACTGTCAAAATCCAAGACAAATGCAGTATGAGCCCAGTGATTAACTTCATGTATCCTGACAGGCTAAGGCTTAATTTTCTGATGGGCAATTCAAGTTACTCCTGTGTTTTCACATTATTCATCCAGTTGTTGCCCTCAGAGATCAATTGAATGCTTAATGGATATTGATTTCGATGACCCTGGTTGGTATTTTAACTGTGGCAGTTTCTTCATTCTGCACTGAGGGCAGATGAGACTGTTTGGTGGGATGAGACATGGGAGATAAAGTGCCTTTTGGGTGAAAAAGTGAAGGTTTGGGGGAGTGCTCACAAGCTCACAAGATTCCACTTGTGTTTCTACACTTTGAGTGTTACCAATTATTTTGGTAAATGCATCTGTTTTTAGGCTCAGCAGAGGTAGCGATTCTGCATGTGCTTGTAGAGAGCATGGTGACATTGTAAACACACAGCTTAAAACAAACACACACACACACACACACAAAAGCAAGCAGGGCATTAGATTCCAAGGGCAGATCGCTGACTGTGAGACACGTCAGCTCTTTTACATCCTCACATGCTCAAAAACACATACGATTGGGGTTAGATGTACAGGCGTGCCAAAGACTGTTATACCTTGCTCCTTATTGAGACAGGAACTGAAAGATATTACACTGTGAGGAACACATCTGGGCAAAGACAACTGCTCTGAGGTGACGATAAACCTTGCTGCATCAAACAGAAGACTTCAGAATCGAAAAGATGTTTTCGACAAATCAATCAATCAATTGTTGAAGAAATAAAGAAAGAAAAGTTTAAGTAAGGATTCACTGCTTCTTTTCATCTCACATGATTAAATGTCAAAGTGGAAACAAACAAACCCACCACACTTCAATTTTCCTTCATAATACGCAAAACTGAGAGTACACCCTGAGATCATGAAAGGAACACTTTAAGCAATTCTACTGTAACTCTGAACTGAAATTGCAGGTTACCATGCACATCTTTGTCCGCCAGGACTTTTATTTTTGCTGCATTGGTTTCCCCTCACAAGCCGTCCATGGCGGGCTGCACCATAGCTGCTATTTTTGATGGGGAAAAAAAGAAAGTATTAAATCCCTTTTGAGCCATTGCTGTGAAAGAATAAAACACAAGAACTTGGACCTTTTTTACGCACTCTGTGTGCTTCAGAACTGTCCTTGGTGTTGAATGCTCTTTGCTCACCACTATCAAGGTCACATGAATTTCCTCTGCTGGAAATCCCCCCCCCACACACACACACGACAGTGCTGAGCCCCATCTGTTCCACTCGGCTGCGTTTGCATTCTTTCTATTAATCCAGATTGATTTACCATGCCATTAAGACATAATTCCTAAAGAGTATGGGTCAGGAATAACATACATTAGCATACTGGAAACTAAAAAAACACAACCCAACACAAGTTCTGTCAAACTGATCTACCCGGACGTGGACAAACAAACCCAAAGGTGTATGTTGTACAAAATAAATGTCATGGGCAGGGGTTCAGTGAGAAGGTTCATTTGGGCTTTACCAAGCATACCCCTGACAGTTCTGCACAATGATAAACAATGAAAGGAGGGAGGGGGGAAAATGCTCTCTTGTTCTCTCTCTCTCTCGAGTGCATGCTGTACACAATCTTATTCTTAATGTAAAAGCAGTGATACATGAAAGACTGGAGACATGACGCAGCATTGTAATTTCCACTTAGAGCATCGATCTTGGTCAGACAAGATGGTGTATCATTGTACTGTCAGTGCAGCAGGAGAAGTGATGCACTTCTATTAACAGGAGGAAGGCAGGACAAAATTACTAATAAGGGGTGTGTGGGATTTTGTGTCCACATTCTTTCAAGCTCCTGATGCCTTTGTATCTGTGACTGGATAGGTTGATGTGTTAATCAGTGAAGCAAGGAAGCAAGTGAGTACCCATATAATCCCTCAATGCTGGGATGTACTGGATTTCCAAGTTAAACCACCATTTTCCCAACTCATCTATGTGTTTTTACTTGATTAAAAAAGGGAGCAGAAAATCCATTGCAAAGCTCAGAAATTAAAAATTAAATGCCTGCTCACTCACATCATGCATTCCTCATCTCATCCACTGGCGTAATTTGAGAAATGCAAATCAGGGCTGCCTTCAGCTCTGAACAGTGAATGCGATGCGAAAAGTTGTTTCTTGTAACTTCTCTGACTAAAGTGTTGCAGTTGTGTTACTGAGTCTGAGGAAGATTCTTCAGCGGGCTGCATGATCTGAGGGAAGCCCTCAGCGAGCTTGTCTTCTCCTCTTTCTTTCTTCTCTCTGCCTCCCACTCTTTCAGCTTCCATTGTTGCCACTTTCGTGTTTTTCCCCCCAATCATTGTCTCTTTGTTTACTGCCTACAAATGATACCTTTGTCTGTGTCATTACTCCTTGCCCTTCTTCTACTGTCCTTCCTCTTGTCTTTTTGTCCTCCTATCTATCACACTCTTTTCTTTTCTCCTATAATCAGCAGCTGATGCTACAAGAGCCACCTCTGCAGTCTGGATCAGTATTCAGTTCCATCCTTGAACCATCAGGCTCTCCACCACTTAGCCCATCTCCTGGTTGGACTGCAGCCTTCGGTCACCCTGTCCTTTGCTTCTCTGTATACGCTTGAGGGCTGCCAAGCGTATGTATGTGTTAAAATGAGAGCGTGTGAAGGGTGGTACGTGTGCTCAGGAGGGAGTCAAGAAGAGTGGGAATAAGCGTAGGCGAGGTGCTGTGTTCGTGTGTGCAGCCTTGTGTCTGTTGGATAGGAAGCAAACCCATTGCCTGAGGTGGGAATCCTAGGGTTCTCCTATTGCTACGCCCCCTCCCCCCTCCCCACGCACCCTCACATATGAATCAAGCTTTTGCTTTTTAAACTCAAAGTACTCACTAATACACACAAATTCTTAACACGCCACATGCCACCTGGCAGCCCGCATGTTTTTCCGCATTGGCCATGACTCCCTCTGTGCCCGCCATGGCCTCGTTTTCCTCCTTCTGGCCCCGTACCAACCAGACCGCAGGATGTATGCCATCTCGTGTCTCATCTCTTGCCTGTGTTTCTCTCTTCTACAAATGTAATCATACTTAAAGATGTGGAGATGCTCAGTACACATACATTCACACCCTTACATCGTAACATACATTACAGAGTAGCCCTGCTGAGTGCCTGCTGGACGCTGCATTGTCTCCTTGTACTGATGCTCTCGGGTCAATGAATCTAGAGGTTTGCCAGCGGACGCTCCAGCAGCTAATCTAACCCTGTCGAGCTATGCTAACCCTGAAGAAAGGCTCTCTTTCAACTCAATATGTCAAGCTGGGTGACACTGTCCTCATCAGAAATTCACAGATGGAAGTATCCATCTGTGAATTAAAAAAATGCTTTAGGAATGAGATAAAGGTGGATGGTTAAGTATACAAATCCCTTAACAGTTTGACTCAACAGTCAACTGAAAAACATGTTAGTACCATGTAAGCCTTGCATTTACACTTGACAGCATACAGGCCTCAGGCTTGGTGTTGGCGTGATCGTCGTAGCAACAGTAGTCAATCCCAGTTTCCTGTTTGGTTCACACGACATCACCGTCTTTCCCAGAAGACAACATGCCATGCTGGCTAAGCAATGCTAGAGACAAATGTCCTCAAAAGAGTTAAACTCCAGAACCAGAAAAACACATAGCACATTCTCCAGCTACCTCCATTGCCTCTCTTCTGCTTTGATTTTGTCCTGGTACGTACATAAACAAAGAACAAGATCTCCTTCATAGCAAAAATCAACCTGTCCTCCATTTCATACTCAAACCTGTTGTTTCTTTTGACCAACAATGGCGGTCTTTCACTAACTATAACGAAGACAGCAGTTCATGTTAACAGTGATTTCTCTGAACCCCAAATAGTCTGCTAAAACTGAACCTGGCATTCAAGTATTAATTAGTACAATATAACACCTAATGAAGCACAAAGTTACTTATTTAAACATCCAGAAGACAGCACAGCGTTAGAAGATGATTGAAAAAGCCTAAGTCCAATATAAATTTTTAAGCTCTTTTTTGGTTTCCATCAACTCTTTGGAGAAATATTTGGCTTTTAAGCTGCTAAACCATTTCTTTTTATATCACTAGCATGGAAAACTAGTTATAAGAGCCTTTTTGCTGGGCTACATGCTCAAATGAGCTGGAACAGGGTTCGATTTTGTTTGAATTTGACATTTTGAAAAAGTGACAGCTATCAACCATTTCTGCAGTACATCTATGATTTGACTGAACCAACCTTATTTCCTGTCTCTGCAACCTGAAAGAAAAGTGTGCCCACTGTTTCTTTACATGTTTTCCATCCAGAAAACAACAGGATGTAGGGATTTCGAGAGATAGGTAGTAATGGATGTGAAAAGTTCAAAAGTGCATCATGGTGCTTTCAATACTTTTCTCTCGCTCTTTCTCTTTGCTTTCCCTTTTCTCTCCCTGCCATCAGCATTACTTGAGATGTGGAATCTCCTTTCTGTTCTCAAGCCTCTGCATCCCTTCCTGTCTGTCTGAATGGGAATCACGTCTATGCAGTTATGAAAGGGTGGTTTGGGTCTGCTGCTGCTGGAGTCCAAATCATGAATATCACATTTGGTGCGTAGTGCTTTTTAAATTGCTTCATTTCTCAGAGGATGTAGCTGCCGGGTGATTCCTGCCTCTTTGGTAGAATATTAGCTGTTTTCACATCCAAGTTGCGAATGACAGTCCCAGTTATCTGTAATGCAGCCATGTGTATGTTTGTGTGTGTTTTCAAAATTGTATTTGTTTATGTGTTGAGGTGTTAAACTACTGCTATCAGGAAATTTATAGGATCATTTTGGGTCTCTTACATTTATGTATATTCTGTGTTAGGCCTTAGCCAAGGTGTGAGTTTGAAATAGAACAGGGGCGATATGGTCGTATTTACAGGTTCTAGTGAGGACCCCAGCTGCAGTGGTTTGGACAAGTTTTAGTAGGGTTGCCAACTCCATGAAAAATAAATAAGGGACACCTAGTTGGCAGGGCCGGCTGACCCGATTGCCTTGACCCCTCCCTTGACCCCTCCTGGCATGGGAGGGGTCAAGTCATGTTTTAAGACTATTTTTGATCCTCACGGAAATACAGGACAAAGTGCGTCCCTTTTAAACTCAACACGGGACGCCTATTTTTGTTTCTAAATACGGAATGATTCAGTTTTTCAAGTGACATTTGGCAACCCTAAACTGAAGGTGGTTTTAAGATTTTTGTGGCAGTCCAGCAAACAATCAGCCGCAGGGGTTTATACCAAGAAAATAAACTGTAAATCATGTAAAGAAATAAAATAGTTAGAACTAATTAAAAGAGCCTCAACTTGTTTGATTTTTCATAAACTTAATCTAACACGGTCACAAACTTTTTGCTCTGTCTCACACACCAATGGGCTGGTCTGGGAGTGAGCAGGCCGTTTTCCATAATAACTGATTGGTCAGTAGCTGGTCTAATATACCTGCTGAGCTCTTAATCCTGAACTTAACCTGCTCTGGGGCAGGTTAGGTTTAAGTTACCCTTGCAATTTACCCTGATATAAGTAAACCACCTTCGTGAGACTGAAAATCCGGGATTAAACCTGAAGTTAGCTCGCTAAACTGAAATCCAGTTTCGTGATACAGACCTCTGGTTAAAGTTGTCAGTGAAGTGGATGTTTTGGCAGCTGTGATCATAAATTTGGTGGGGACAGAGGGAGTGAGAGCTACCTGGTCGGTGCGGCAGACGATCCACCATTGGTTCTGGGTGAGGGGTCTCCGAGGGTGGGCAGGAGCTGGTGGTTTGGCCTGGGAAAAACCTCCCGAGGGTCCGATGACGGGTCGGCCGCCTGCAGCGACTCATCCCGGCCGTGGAGCCTCAAACTGGCCGGTCTGCGCTGATCACCGGTGGGGTCCGCCTGGTCAGGTTGAAACGGGACTGCGGGGGCCAACACCTCCGCTTCCTCCATCAGGGTTATGAAGCGGTCTGAAAGAGTTAATGGAGCCGGTGGGATAACTTTGCCCTCGGCCCGGATGAAGCACCTCAGCCCAGGACGACCGGGACGGCTCTGAAGCCGGTGAAGAGCATGTGACACACCTGGGAGGAGGGCGGATTGGCCACCGGGACACCGAGGCTGGAGGACTGCGTGTAGGAGATACACTTTGTTTGGGCCGCAGCAAAGGAGATAAACCTTTCACTCAGCCGGCCCTTCTTTGGGTTGTGGGTGTCCACCTTCAACTGTGAGTACTGATGATTACAGTCCAAACACCGCCATCTTAGCCGGACCGACGGAAACCTGAAATGGTTTCTATTAGCTGCTTAGCATTAACTAGCATAAAACCAAAACGAGCAGTTTAATTAGCCATTTAGCTAACCTGTAGCTAGCGTTCAGTGTCCTCGTCAAAATCGGATATTTTTGTCTCTTTGCCTCAGTCTGCGGCTGAGTGTGCAGTTTTCAAGTCTTAAAGTGAAATACAAAGACAGTGAAAACTGCGATTCTGTCTGTTTTGTACTTATGTGTCAAATCTTGTCCGCAGCGTTGATTGATGGGATGATTTTTCTACCTTGGCAGGTGTTTTGTTTGAGTCTACAGAGAGGAGGTTGTAGTGTGCGTGTGTGTGTGTGTGTGTGTGTGTGTGTGTGTATATATAAGGCAGGGACACAATGATTGCACAAAACATACTCAAGAGAAGCCTCACAGGGCCGAGGAGCCCTAATGCTGCCCCACTTTACTCTCATCTTGGCTGAAATACAAACACTTCCTTTCCACTGTCCTCTCTCTCTGGTCACCAATCAGTCAAAATGATGAAGTTTGGCCCGGTTGCCATTTTCTTCCAAACATGGCTCCCAACTAGCAGTCCTCTGTCACTGAAAGCTTGACATGTCGTCCTCGTCCTTGATGCTTCCAAATGCCTCATCTGTTATGTGTAAATACCCTCGTCCCTCATTACAAACCTGCATTTAATTTTTATGTTTTTGCTGTTAGATAGAAAGTGTGCCATCTCCGCTCCTGGTTTGGAGCTAAAGTATTCACTCAACCAATAGTTGGATTTCATTTCTTCTTGATACAAATGAGCCTTGTGTCTAATGAGCAATCAACACAGTGTGCGTGCTACTCATGTGAAATCTACATATTCCAAAGATGTGGTGGTAAATGGGTGCGACACTAAGGTCGCCAATTCAGCCTGATTGTATAATATAAGCAGATAACATGATGAAGTAATCAAAGCTTTCTTCCCTTTCCATCCCATTTTCCAAATGTCAAAAAATATTTACCGCATAAGAGAGCAGGTCTGATGAAAAAAGATTACAGCATGTTTTTAAGCGAGGGGACTTAAACAGATGTTTAACCATAATATTTTAACAACTGCGTGAGTTTCTATTGTACACATAAGTAAAGAGTGATGCCATATGCAGATGTGTTAAGTGGAGCTCTTCAGAACACACTCTTTATATGTCGCTCTGTTAATGGCCATGTAATCCATTGCAACCATTTCTGTCTTCCACACAGTGTATGCTATTGGCTGGCAATTAGCAGCTGCTAATGTCTGCAGTGTTGAAACAGATTTGCTGGCCATTGTCTAACACTTATTTATTTATTTAATTATTTTAGAAATTATACACGATGTGAAGGTGTGTTATTTCAGTGTTTGTCCTTCAGCGACCATGCTAAGATCGTGGAATTAATCAAGTGCAGATAATGCTGTGCCATGCCATGAATCTCAGTGGTCAGTCAGCTTATGAAATAATGTTCTTTGAAAGAAGAAAGGGTGTACAGTTGTGGAAAAATGTCCACCCATCTGTCACAGAGATTTCCCCTCCTGAGAGCTTAGCATTGGAAATCCCTCAGCAGACAATTCCAATTGTTTTGCCCCATGTGTACCAGTGTTTGTGTGTGTGTGTGTGTGTGTGTCTATCTATCTATCTATATATATATATATATATATATATATATATATATGTGTGTGTGTGTGTGTGTGGGTGTCTGTGCCAAAAGACAGGTGTGTGGTTAAATATGGGCTTAGAGCATGGACATTTTTCAGGAAAATATGTAAATGTGGGTTTTGTGAATAACATTGCAAATCAGATTTCTAATATTTTCTCTACATTTAACTGGTAACCTGTGTAAACCTGTATTTATGGTCTGATTGGTATCACAGTATTACCACAATATATTTCATTTGTCCTGAGGTTTAATTAGAGAAGGCTCAAATTACCACATTTATTCAGCTATTGTTTCACTGGACTGATACATTTTGCAATATCCAAATATACACATGACAAACAAATTAAAATATAAAAATTCTTTTTTTTCAAAGCCCATGTTGCTTCAGAAAAGTTTCTTTCATGCTAGGTTAGAGTTATGAGCTCTTAGGGGCATTTGTGTATTTATAGCTTACAGGCTATTGCTTTTCATAAGGTGTTTTATATAGAGAGCATATTATTAGACTTAATGTTTTGGCCTTTGGTTTTTACCCAAAATAATTGCCTTGTCTATTGTAGTCTACTCAGGCAAGCACACACGCTTACACGAATACATGCACAGGCACATACTTGCTGGGGGAAACGTCAGGTATGGTTAACTTGACCCACAGTAATGTTCAAAGCCATCCACCTAAAGCTTCCAGGCATCGCAGAGCTGATCAGAACAGGCACAGCATGTCCAATCGGCTTTCCTGGTCTTCTCAACACATCACACAAATCCTCAACCAAGGCTCAACCATGCTTTATTGTACTGTGCAAGATGGGAAATAGGAGCTACATGCATTCATGTATTTATTTAGTCACTCATTTGCGATACTAACACCTGCAGACATTCAATTACCTGGTTTTACTTTGTTTCCAATATGTGATTTAAAAAAAAAAAAAACAACATTTGTTTATTTGTCCTTTCCAGCAGTTTCTTTTTTGCATAATATTACAGAGGGGTTTGTTACATTGCATTAAATGCTTGGTTGAGTCCAGAATTCATCTGTTCCTGGAGGCCACAGATAGAAATGGCTTACCAGCATGTGTCTGTGTGCCCATGCAGTAAATTTCGTGTGTGCAGTTGATGTGTTACTTGTGACAGTTAATAAGCATTCATGTTTGCCCAAATTCAGATGACCATAAAAGCATCTTGCCCTTCCCTTGCACTGTTATATCATCAACGCCCCGTCTGTCAACCCCTAGATGACAGGATTACATCAACAGGTATGCAGTGCCATGGGGGAGGAGCCAATGACTCAATCAGCCATGACATTGGAGGTTTCAACTTGGAGCAAATCCTAAAAGAAACAAATGACATAAGCAGGACATGAGGTCTGAGTGACTCACTTGTGTGGGAACTGGAGCGAAGCACTTATTATATGAAGATGATGCAGTGAAAATGTCTTTCTTTTCCTTTTTGTAACATCTTCCCACATACCCTGCCCCACTTGTTTCACTTTTTATGCACAAAAAAAAAAAGAAATTTTTTTTCCTTTGCATACAAAAAAAAAAACCCAACAAACAAACCCAAACAAAAAGGACTATCAGTGAGTTCTGTGAAGTACAGCTGGTCCTGTGCTTCCCTTAATGTATAAATTAAAATAGAAACTCTCCCTGATGTGGAGGTTTGGTTCTCCTCGTCAGCTCAAAATCTAGCTGATATATGACAACCATGTCACTTTGATCGCTGTTGTGCATCAGCGTGAAGCATGGAAAATATCTGTGAAATTTGACCCACTGCCAAGTCTTCAGCAGATGGCCCTACAGCAACACTGTGTAGCTTGATGCTCGATATGAGCTGCAAAAACTGCTCAACAGTAGAGGCACCAGATGGAGATCAGATGAAAACAAGAGGATAAACTGATGCTTTCATGGCTAAATGAGTAACTGTGTTTTCTTTATTTCTTTTTTTTGGAAACTATCAGATGAAATTCTGCAATTTTACCTTTTCATCCTAAGTGATGCTTGTGCCATTATACCACATGGAAATTATTTCCACCGCTTCCACACTGAAGTAATTGTAAAAATGTCTTCTTAATGATTGTCTCAGGCTGAACACATAAGAGTAGATAGCTTTCACAAAGTAGAGGGGCTGCAAGAAAGGAGTAGTATGAAGCTAATTAGGCCAATGAAAATTACATTGAAATGTAAATAATCACTGGTAGATTTTGGAAAACGGAAGACACTTTCGAAAACTACCTGGCACATGATTGGATGAGCCATCTTTTTGTCACGGTCTATTAAGGCTGCTGTCAACCATTCAGATTTACTCTTTCACCCTCAGTGGAGTCAGACCGTGGAGCAAACTCTTGCCAAAGCCAATCAGGAGATCGAAAAACTTCAATTCTTCGTAACCCTTCTTTTAATAGAGAAACTCTCTGTAGATTTGATGTAAGTGATGCTGCAGCAGCATCTCTGCCTCTTTATAAGCTGCCAATGTTGTTCACAAACATTTGTTTAAGCCACAAGAAAAACAGCTCAGAGACAACAGTGATTCTTTCTTTTCAGAAATCTCCTCCGCTGCCTCACAAAGTTATTTGTTGACAATAATAAAAAAGATTTATGCCAACTCACACGATAATATTAAATTATAACATGAAAGCCAGGGCATAGTATTTGCAAGCTTTGTTATACTAAACTAACAAAATCCAGGAGTAGTTTACTAAATGATGGCAAGCCAACTTGTGTTTTTGATGGCTAGAGGAAATGCCCTTTCCCTGGCTGGTTGACACTGTGTCTGTAGAGTGGAAAACCTGAGATATGCTCCCTTGTTGCATGAAATTTGGCTGAAGCACAAAATATTTTCTTTCAAAAATAAAAACGGCAGCTTGATGTCAGACTGAAACCCCCTCAGCTGATGGATCACTGACAAGCGAACACCAGGAAATGCTTCACTCTGGTTCTTCCCCCTCTGGGCTTAGCTCGCTTCTTCTCTGCCCGTTTTTCTTCCTCTACCAAAAGACGTCCCTTTTAAGTTTCATTGGAGGGGGACCAACAATTGGGAGTTGACTTAAAGAAACTCAAATGAAGAATGTCGAGAGCTGCGAAAGAATTTCTTTGATTTTTAAAGGAAGACATCAAAACCTGACATTTACCATTGATAGTTCAAATAAACGCTTCTTTCTCAGAACTCATGTAACCACTGAAATATCCCCAAATTGTTGTCATTTCGCTGATATTTGCCCTTTTTTTGCATTCAAACGAAATCTTCAAATAGGCCCAATACTCTTACAAACATTATTACTTATCACATATAACAGACATCTTAAGAGGTGAGGCTTTTCTTGTCCTGACAGACTTGGTGCAGTCTAAATGTAGAGCTTGATGGTGAAATGGTTTCACATTGGCATCGTGGCGTCAAATAGGCCACAGAGTAACTGAGCAAGTGGGAATAAACCTCAAATGTTGCAGCTTTCCTGACACTGGCACAATCAGAAGTTTTTTTTAAGGGATTTAATAGAACAGCAAATGTTTTGTTTTTTTTGCCTTCTTGGTTAGTTTTCTCTTTGGACAATTGGTCTTGCTTGCTCATCCATCTCAGACTGTCAGCCTCTGTAGTAGACAAGCTAAGCTGTTAGGCATGGCCCAATAGTCCATGCTGACATTTCCTTTTTTTTTATGTTTTTCAGTATGTCTATATGAAGGTATTCACATAGTAAGTTTTAAAGGACAGAAAAATTATGTGTGTGTTTGTTTGTGTGGAGGATTGCTGGAGCATTTATTTGAGAGATGTCTGATTTTGTTCAAGGATATTTTACGGCCAACAATCCCCTGCACTATCATGTTTAAAACATCCTCTTCACCTCCCCAAAATGCATGCATGCTGCCACAAAACACTGTATATGTGTGTGTTGGATTTATTTCCCTCAGAATGCCTTACACACTTTTAGCCTGTAAAACATAGTGATAAACTAGCACTTACAGTGACTGCCAATTTGCCAAATGGATTTGAAGTATTACAGAAATATTTTGAGTATCTTTTTTATTTAACATGATCAAAGTGCTTCTAGTAATACTGCCATGAGATGGGTTGATTTGTGGAAGGCATATATTAGCCAACCTAAATTAATCTGAAGGATTGTGATTCTGATGAAGAGCATCTTTTCCCTCTCTTTCCCCCTCTACCTCAGTGTGAAATACGTTGCTAGGTATGACACTCTTTATCAGAGATAGTTTTTTCTGCCTAGGGTTTTTTACATTTTCTTGTTGTTCTTTTTGTGTGTTTGGTTTTGACCTTGACCTCTAAAATGTACTTAGGCCAAAATGCTGCATTAGAACAAATTTAAAATGGAAATAATGGTAACAAACATTAAAAATACCCCTTTAAGTCAGCAGCCAAGTAGCTTAAAATGCCTCCTTTCGCCACTAGTGTATGTTTGCCTCCTCCAAGGTCAATTGTATTTACCATGTTTGGCCTTCAGGGGCAGACTCTAACACAGCACATTATTTTATTTCACTGAGTGAACATGTTCACTGCTGTTTTTTTTCCTGTTTGCAAAGCAAATGGTCTGTGAAAACTAATCCATCAATTATTGTGAGCTTTGATCCCCCCCGATTCCCTTCTTTTTGCTCTCTGTCTGTCCCATGCTTCAAAGTGTATCACTTCATGGTGCACAGATCTTTTTATCCGCCTTGAGCAGGGTTGAATCTGTTGGACAGCTATTGACACAGTGAAGCGGAATTCAGCACCAGAAAGCGCAACGACAAACACATTAGATGCGAGAAGTTGAAACAAAATGCAATGAAATAATGGTGTGCAGATTATCCTCTCCCCTCAAACAGCCCCAGTGTGTGGAAGGGCTTATAAAAGCTTATCGATTTTTTTTTTTAAAGGAGGTATTAGTGCAGTTAGGCCACAAAGGGAACCGAGTCACTGATGTGGAACACAATCCTGAACACAGGTTGTCACATAAAGCATGTGTGTTGGCAAGAGACAAGAATGAGAATGAGATTAATTTGAAAATTAAAGCTGCTAGTGTTCTCCTATCAGTACACTTATGACACGATATACAACCTGACAGCTATCAGCACAGCTATGCCTGTTTTCCTTTTAAGTGTGTCCCAGCTGAAACCCAAATTGTTATGAAGTGCTTGGAAGCTGTTTTTGAGTACAGAGATAGAAGTGATAATAAACCTGTGTGGAGAGATGACAAAAATAATGGGGAGAAAATTGCCAAGAGTCAGAGAAGAAAGGAGACAAAGATAGATGGTTGGAATGACTCCAAAGGATGGTGCTTTAAAGGGTTCATTCTTTCCATCCCATATTAGTTTCCTGAGAGCTGTTTTTCTTCATATGTGCTGAAGGAAATTATTCAAATGTGAATGTATGTCAGTTGTCTCTCTGTGTGTATTATCTGCAATTTTTATATCATCAGAGGTGACTCACCCTCACCAATATACCCACTGATTAAATTCAATGGAGCTCTGCTTTTTTTTCTCCTCCATATGCTGTGAGGAAAGATAAAACTAGGCAGGTTTGTAGTGGCAGAGGTCATATGTACATATGCACAATATCAGAGGATTTGATTAAGCGCAGAATAAGTTGGCTGCTTCAGTACAGTAACAATGATCTATGTGCTGAAATGAAGTAGGATGATTGCAGTGATTGCAGCTTTTACACATTTGTTCAAATTAGATAAGTAACAAGGAATGACTTCCAGTATGAATCTGAGTGGTTTATATTTTTTGTTATTTAACTGACCTGCATAATATACACCTGTTATTTGTGAGAACAAGCAGCTCTACTGTTCTAACACCTACACTAATCTGTGTCTCCTCAGAGATCATCCATGTTCTCGGCTGAGTAAAAGAAATGGCAATTATGTGAACTAATGAAAGAACTATTGCACCTCACAGCAAGTAGCAGCAAGGTTAAAAAGAACAAGTTTAAAGTGTTCTTGCGGTTTACAATAAGAAATACAGGTCCACTTGTTTTCTCTTTGCTCTCCCAGCGGACACAAAGGGGGGGAACGGAGAGAAATGAGGGCAGGAGGATCAAGAAGCAACTGAGGGGTGATAAAAGATGGAGAGGTTACAGCGAGGAATACTAGTTTTGGTTTCTCATCTTTACATCTCACCTCTCTCCACTCTGTTCTATGCTTTGTCCCCTTGGCCAGGGATAGGATGCAGTATATGGGAAGCAGCCAGTCTCTTTACTGGCTACATCTTCTGACAGCAAGAATAATTGAGCAAATTCCTCTCGCACAACAACGTGCCTGTAGGACCCAGAGTAGGGGGATGGGGGAGTCGTAGAGAGTGATGGAAAAATTAGTGTAAAAGGGAACAGAGGAGAGGAGAGAGTGGGGGAGGCAGGTAGGATATTGAAGGACAATATGGATGAAACCTTGTGAAACCAAGCAGGGAAAGAATGTGAGGTGATGTCCAGGAGACAGAGGGAATACTGATGGAGGGAGAAAAGCTAAAGCACCTCATGGATTTCTCACATGCACATTAAAATTTTACATCCTTGCTCTTTCCTTGCTCCATTTCACTATCATCTTCACATGTGACTGTATATCTACAGTATCTTCCAGTAGAATAGAGAATGTGCATTGTTAGAAGACCTGCTGCGGCCACTCGATCAGTCTTGTAAATTGTACTCATTTTTCATCTTACAAACTGAACCCTTTTACCATTAAATCCATGAGATGGCACATAAATACACAAAAACCGTATTGTTTAAAAAAAGAAAAGGCTTCGATCAGCCCTAGTCTCTTCCTCTGTCTCTGTCCGTGGTGCTGAAACACTGCAGCCCTGTGTCTCTTGGGGCAGTCTGGTTTCTCAGAGGAAGCTCAGATCTTCCAGTTTACGCAGCAAGACGCTGGAGATCTTCAAGCAGTCTGTTGTAACGATCTGCCATGCTGTGGTCTGTTCTGGGATCAGCACCTGTGCGAGATATTTCAGCAGTAGCAATAATGTCGTTCATAAAAACACGACTATCAATGGTCAGAATGTGGAGATATATGAGGTTTGCGAACAAACTGCTTTCTATTATGGACAGTTTATCCCATCCCCTTTACAACATGCTGCAGGAGAAGTAGGAAAAGGTTGATATTTGATTTTCTTTTGTCAAAGACCTAAGAAATGATGAAATTTGTTAGATCAAATAAAAATAATATCGCAGTTGCCACATAGTTGGTGTTTATTGCTGTCATAAATTTGGCCTCTTTCCTAAATCCAGTCCAACCTCTGAGAATCAAATTCCCAAAGATAAGCTATTTAATACCTCTGTGTCCTGGCCTTGAATTCCTCCTCTGAAATTTTCACCAGTGGTATCATTGAGGCGTGGCATCTCTTAAATCATCTTCGTCTTTCCCTCCAGCATTAGAAGGACAAGTGCTACATTTTATCAAGTAAATAATGGATTGCAATGGAATGGGTGAGAGGAAATGAGAGTGTTTGACTAATATTGACGTATGCCAAAAGAAAGGAAAGACAAACCATCTTACTTGTATGTTATATTGATAGTGTGGAGTGCTTTGAGGTGCTGACAAAATCTGGCGTCATCCTTTTAAGCTGTAACAGCAGGAAAATGTAAATGAGCACTCCTGCCAACATCAGAACTCTTTTGGCCGAACTCTGGCCTGATTGTTAAAAGACATCTGGATTAACCGAGGTCCAGGGTTACTGGGCTGCTGTGAATTGAGCACCACTGTCAGTGGCTCAATCCAGGCTGCAGTTGTCTTGTTTTTTGCCAACATAACCAACAATGGCCCAGCAATTTCATGCTACTATGGTAATCCTGAAAGTCTTCCTATAAATAAACACTGTCGCAACGTTGTATTGGGGTTGAGTAAGGTTGTCTTAAGGACGCCCTGAAACATGAATTCAAGACCACAGTGTACACTGCAGGCTGCAGTTGTAAGACAACTGTCAAACTTTGTGTTTTAGCTCGGCACTTAAACTTTACAACTATACAGGGGGCAGAGCTACCACATTAAAATGGGCCCTTGATATCAGGGGGAGGTAGAAACAGACTTCCCACGTAAAACTCCTGATTTTACCATGGGCGACAACTGTAACTTGTACAATTTATGACTGTTAGTCTCTGGCTGACCTTTTAAAGTTTCTAAGAGGACTAAGTTTAAACTAGGAGCCCCGTGAAAGAGGTCTTGAACATGTAGGGGCTGCTACAGGGTAAATTCTCCTCCAATTTAATAAGGAAAGGGACGGATCTATGAAAGTGAGCAAACACACAGCCTAATGCATCCTGTGCCTTGCCTGACCTTGCAAAAGTGTGACTAGACACATTTTGGGTACAGGCAGAATTGGAGAATTCAGCATAACCACATTATACTTAACTAACAACTAAGACACAGGCCTCAGCTTTTAATGTAAGGACCCTCTATTTACTCCATTGTTCTTGCTTCACACAGAAACCAGACAGTGCTCCACCAGTTCTGCTGTCCGGCGCCGGAGGCCCCAGAGGGGGAAACATCGACCGCCTGTGTCCCCAGGTAAGATAACTGCATCCTTGTAGCATCTGCACAAATATTTATTTTGAATATTTTTTGATTTACTTTAAACAATTTGATTTATTTATTTTAGTTCTGTAAGTTTTAATTGCAGCCACTTATCATGCATCCTGTTAGTAGTGGTGCGGCAGTAGCTACTTAAGGCAACACAACGACCCCAGCAGAGTTATCTAAGTTTAAGTGGTTTAAATGCTTCAGGTTCTTTTAGAGGACAACCTCAATTCATCCCACTATATATTAACAATGAGCCACTGATATTGGACTCGTATTTGAAATAACCACCTCAGTGGTCGAGTCGTTGTCACTCCAGACGGTTTTAAATGTCACCAGCTTGGCATTTGAGTCTTGTTGAAGCAGCAATATTGTTTCCTCACTCACTGTAAAACACACAGGAGGTGATTTGCGGAGTGTTAGTGTGGTGTTTGTCGGACTATCAACATAAATACACTTGGAACACCAGTAGTAATATTCAAATTATTCACATCAAGATCCCATTTCCTGGACAGTGCAGCCACATCCTTGGCCTGGCTATCTGTGTGAATGTAGAAAAAGTGGAAGAATATTACACTCACTTTAGCAGGCAAAGCAGGATGATGATGATGTTATCTTTTTATGTCAGATTAGCATGTGACAGTGATATAGCTGATCCTGCCAAGTGGAAATTCAACTATGTACAAATACTGGTATATGAATTATGAGAAGTTATTTGTCTGCATTTATAAGTTTACAAGTTTTATACTTAAAACTGATGTGATAATTAGCACCCACAGTCCAGGACGACTACCAGCTTGCAAGGTATTTTGAGGAACAGCAATAATTAATATTTAGTGTTGAATAGGTGTCTATAAAGTATAGAATTAACTGCGTAAAAATAGAAATAATAAATGGCTTTGACAAAGTATTCTCTTGGTCTTTGTGAAGACAATTGTCTCCTGCTTTTATTTAGTAGAATGTGCTGTCAGCCACGTAGATACATTGAGGGGTGGACTTAGGACTTTGTTTGCTTCTTTAAAGACCCAAAATAAAAAATCGTCTCACTATTTTTTTTTTTTCGTCAGATTGCCAAATGAGAAACTCAAATGCCAAGTCCTTTACAATATCTGCTGCCACAAAATTTACCTCACACCTTTTTGATATGCAAGTGTGTGTTGCAGTACCAGTAGCTAAAACTGGACAGGAGTGACTTTCATGAAATCAGAACTAGAAGGGGAAATTTGAAATCCAAACAGAAAACACAGGAACAAAAGACAATAATCTACTGCAGTTCAGCAGCTTGAACTTGAGGGGAACCATTTGGCACTATTGTAGTTTGTGATTGCTCTGTGCTGAGGGATCATTAGCTGAAGGTACAAAGAAAGTGAACAACAGACGGTCCTCGCTAACTCATCCAACTCCTTGAAAACAAGCCCCTTTCCAACCTCTGAAGCAAACCACTTCAACACAGGACTCTCTGGGGCTAAGACAGAAAGCAGCTTTTGGTTTTGTCCCCCCTTCCCCTTCTTTTTTTTTTTCTTTTTTCTTGTTGCGTCTTACCTCTTTTTGAGAGCTGTATTCTGTTGTTGATTTTTGTATTTCCGCATTGTTGTCAGTGATTCGTTGATCATTTACTCACGTGGCATTACCACATCGCATCTCCTCTCATCATATCACATATCTCATCACATCACATCACATCACATCACAGCGACATAACTCCACACAGCAACCACATCGTCATTTATATTCACTTCATTTCGGGCTTGTCTCTCCACTGTGGTCACGTTAAGTTTGAAAGAGTCATGTATGAATATTACCATGTAACAAAAGTGTAATTTTGCAATGTACAACTACCATAATGCATTGATGTGTGTACTGTAGGGTCTTTCCCATGCTGGAAACTGGTGAGCCTCCTTGTTGACACATGTAATGCATCTGTGTTCATGTGAAAAAAAAAAAAAGTTCTTATCATGTTGCATGCTTTGGCTTGGCAGTGATCAGAACATAGCTCCCTGTCTATCTGTGTGTGTTTGTCAATGTACGTGTGTGTGCCAGTGTGTCCCAACGGTACACACGACGTACAGCAGATGATTTACAGACACCAGGAAATCACACAACACTGTGCACAACAACAGATCAGCAGAGAAATCCATAATGATAGACTCACAACTAAAACCCTTTGAATCCAAGACTGTTCTGCTTGTTTTTATTTCTTTTTGTTTACAGGCTTTTAGTACAAACATTGCATGTCTTAGCCAGGCTGGCGAAATATTGCTATTTTCATAGGGCAAGTATTTGTATATGAATGGATTGAAGAGCGTATCAGTGCTGCAATAATGCAAGAACCATGCAGCCTGAGTAATTTAAAAAAAATAATAGGATGGTGCAACGCTATTTGCCTTTATGGGAGAATCATTCTCTTCTGTAACTCTCTAAGTTCTGTAATTAGTGTCCCCACAATGCTTTGGAGGATGTAAAAACAGGAAGCGTAATGTTGGTACAATGTGGGATATAACTTAAGTGAAATTGCTTATCTTTTATTTTATTTTTATACTGTGACACTGCTCTATTTAAAGTATGCTGAATTATCTAATAGAGGTTGCTGTTTGCAATGCACCCATGGATATACAAAGAAACTTTACTTTTATACCGAAAAACCATTAAAAGCAGCAAAATTCTTGAGGAAGTTTTGTTTTCGCAGAACTGTCTTATTTTATTTATTATTTTTGATTTTGAAGTGGATTTACAAATATTCACTCATGATGGATGTTATATAATGATATCTTCAGAGAATGAAGTCTGTGAATTTATAAATGTGTACCATATCTTTGTGAAGCAAACGGCACAAATTCATAAAAAAAAAATCCACTAAAGCCTTGGATAAAGATAAGAGTGAGTGACTTCTGTTATTTTGAGTGACTCAGCGGTTGCACTTGCTACCAAACAAGGTCTGATTAACATATGAAAAGGCCAATTTATTACCTCTGTTCACCATCTCTGCTTCAGGATGTAATAACGCCTTATTTCACACACCACGCCAGACAAAGAGCAATCATTGATATTTCCCTTGCACTGCTCTTTTCACCGAGGCTACTTTGAGCTTTGATGACAAAGGGGTCAGCTCAGGAAAGGGCAGTGGCGTCATTGTACTAATTTGAAGCTATACACACTTTTGGTTTGTATCCGTCTGCACCTGAGGTGCTTTATCTGATCAGCTGGGCAACAGAAAACAGTCAGGTAATAACACTGTGTATGTGGGATTATTTAAATGAGCAGAAAGTAGGAAGATTTTGAACTGCAAGGGAAGTGAGGATTTTACCGTCATGTATAATGAGGACCCTACGGAGGCAGGAAACTCACCCTGACAGTCCGGTCACCCTAGCCTGGCTTTAAGGAGGTGCCAGAGGTTTTACAACGTACCTGGGATTTGTATTTGGGGTCAGAAAGTCAGATCTATAATCACTCGTGGAAGGGGCTGATTGTGCAGGATGGCCACAGCCTTCCAATTAGCAGAGAGAGCCATCTTCTGCTGCAGTGTGCTGAAATTGCACTCAGGAGTTTTTTTGCTACTTTTTCCGTTCCATAGAGGACCTTAGTTCTAACTTTCTGCTTTGCAGCAAAACTGAGAAGTGCTGCGGTCATCACACAGGGCCCCAGAAACCCAATAAACAGAGTGAAAACATTACTAGAATATTCTAGTGTGGAGAATGGCACAAGAGAAGATCTATAAACAATGACTCTCAAGAAGATAGCAAGTGGTTAAGTCCTCTTAGGGAAAAATCAAGCCTCTCCAGCCATGTGGGCCAAATGGCGTATGATGGTTTAACGACACATGACTAGCGAAATTTGATCAGATTTGCATAGACACGCTCCTTCATGTACACTCATTCATGAAATCTGTGAATCTGACTGCCAAGAGTTTCCAAGCAACCAAGTGCAGACTCAACTGGCATGATTTGAAGTGGCGCGTGATTTTCTGTTCACATCTTGATGCTACTGTGTGAAGTTTGCCAGAGTGTTTGGGATTACGCCCAAATAGTTTCTCAAGTGTTACCGGAAAGCAGTAGCCTCTGCACTCTTGCTTTTGTTCATCAAAAACATTCTTTGTACTTCCCAGATGGTCACAATGGTAGTGTTGTTCTATCAACAAATCCTGATGTGCACAATATGTGTAAACAAGTGCAGTAAAACACAGGAGATATCTGCTTTCTCAGCTATTTTGTCCAGCAAAATACTCAATAAATTGTTGGCCAAAGATGGCTGGAGTTATCACCTAATATTTACAAGGCCACTACTGCAATATTTGGCACTGATGCTGCAGGAGCACATGGGGCACATATCCACCATCTAGATTCCATAAACAAAATTAAAGACACTTATTCTTTATGAAGTATGATAATGGTAAGCCTGTTAAATGAGATTAGATAAAAAAACAAAAAAAACAAATGTAACTTGATATCAGAGATGCTGATAGTGTAGACACAAGCCACCAGCAGTGACAGTCACCATCAACTATATCACACAGATTTTGAGATAATATTTTTGCCAGGTTTACTTAAATTGATCCTCTTTAAATCCATGTTTTCCATCTTAAATTCTCCTTTTAAAGATAAAACATGCACAGATGGCCTAACCTGTGCCAACTTCAGGCTTCTGGACCCCACTATTTTTGAAATTTGCACATTTTATGGTCAGACCAGACATGAAATGCAACAGCAGCAGCAGTTTAGACATGCAGATTAGAGGTAGGATCTGGTGTTTATGGTACATATGGCTTAAGTCACGTCTGCCTTTTGACGGTCATTTAAGAGGTGCTCACACATGCGTAATCAGCGTAAACAGGCAAGCTTTGACCATGGCAACAACAGCTGTTTGACAGGGGAACACAAAGTAAGTGCTTCAGCGTACATTAACTGCATTGGACTTGGATCAGGTTCAGACAGAGATACTCTACAGCAGATGTACCCATGCTTTACTCTTAAAATTTGTCACTTGCAGGAAATTGAACAACGTCAACATTGGCCTTTGCCGCTGTAAATTTTTAAATTTTGACTGATGGAAGTTGGAAAGTATAAGTAAGTAATGATGAAACGGCTTGCCTTATAGAAAATCTGCAGCCTGTTAAATGTCAAACAATGTGAGAGGAGTTTAATGAGATGCTTTACATATCGTCAAAGAAATGCAGCTAGCAGCACCAACAGCAGGTACAATGTCTTTAATCAAAGACTTTTCTGTCTCAAGTCAATGCCTGTATGTGTTGCTGTACTTCACAATTTGCATAAAAAAACTTGGGTTGAGCCCTAAAACTTGAAGTTTAAATTTATCTGAAACTTTTTAACACAAGCATAGACAGTCTGGCACAATGTATTTAGTTTGAACGCTTTTAAAGTACGTCTTTACGGAGAAATGACACGGCTCAGTCAAAACAGCTTCCCTTCATGGCTGAGTCATCCTGGACACACAATGAGGGAGCTGATGGGATAGTAAACGCTCACTCCTTTAGTCCCAGACTTTAAATATAAACCTTTGGCAGGTGACGGCACACATTTTTGGCATGATACTTGAGCCTGTTGGCAATTCAGCTGCCAAACTGACTGCTTTCCCTCAGTACCTCGCAGTGGGCACAGAAAGACTAACATCTTGCTCAGCATCTAAACCCCCTTTAAATTAGTCCTCCTGTTGTGCTCTTGACAAATGACTTACACACACATGCTCAAACCAACACCTTAATGAGGTACCCTCACACAGGGTGCCAAAATGATTTACCTTGTCAGAGATGTAATTAGTTATCAAACTCATGAGCTTCTACTTCTTTTCAGTTTGGTCTTAATGAACATATATTCTTTTTGAGGTAATGGATTGTTGCAGGGAATCAGAAAGTGAAATTTGTATGCAAAATTAGGCTTCTCTAATCAAGTGAAATTAGCAGAGATCTGCACTTTTTGAACTCCCGGAGTAATTAAAGTCTTGAAGCTTATATTTTATGATAGGCTGTAAAGTATGCTGAAGTAGACAAGATGAAGGATTACATACTGTGCTGTGTGTAGCATATGACTTTTGAGAAGTATAAAAAGGAGGACAGAACCTTTGGTTTACTGCCAGACCCCATTTAGGTGGCTTGTGTCATAATTTTTTATCCACACCTCAAAAATGTCCTTGATAATAAACAGGAATAAAATGTCAATAAATGCCACGAGATGTTAAAATGAAGCTGACACCTTAAGAGATTGCATCGGAGAGAATTACAGTGTTTCTGCCGGAGATTAATTTACCTCAGGTTGTGGCGAGCTGTGTCATCCCATTGAGACACCTTTTTCTCTAATTAATCACTGGAATCAATAATAAAGTGCACTAATTAGCAGAGTCATGCTGTCTGCCAAATGGGAAGGTGACATGGGATGAGTAAGGACACAGCTGGAAATACTCTGTCACTTTGGATAGTGACTGAGACAAACAGAGGCTGCCTCTGTATGTGTGTGTGTGTGTGTGTGTGGGAGAGGGGGGCCATGATGCATTGGAGCAGATGGAGGGGCTGATGGAATGATTGATCCGTTTTGTTGGAGGACGTTCAGCAGCATGTTGGGAAGGTAGCACTTTATTTAGGCATTCAGGACTTGCCTTTTGTTTGCGTGACAGTAGCACACATACAGAAACACACACACACTGTACAGTGCTGAACTTGCTAAAGTGCAGAATCACCCCTGCTTTGTCCTCACTTCACCAGCAGACACCCAGTTTTAGCCTAACCTCTGTCTAGCCGCAGATGGAATTTCTTCCCCGTGGTATCCTCAATCAGAGTTCGTGGAAATGTCTTTCACTTCTTCACCCTGTAATTTAATATTTGTCCTCATCTCCCTGTCTGTCTCTGTCTCTCTGGGTGGAATGCTGGGGTTGTGCCACGATGCTGCCTCAGCTGGAGAAAGTGACCTTGTTGGCTTGCTGTTCTGTTGTCATGGGAACAGAGGGAAATGCACCATAACACCCAGAGACTGACTGTTAGGAGTTAGGAGTGTCTGAATGAGCGAATACCTGCCCCCCTCCCCACCCGCCCCACTCACACCCAGTTTCTTTTATCGTACCAATCGCACACTCATATTCCTGTCAGCTCAAAGGGCTCTGCCTTGCGGCCAATCAGAGATGACCTCTGTCATCTTCCTCAGGGGTCCATCCATTCAGCTGTTAGTTTTTTTTCTAGCTTATTCCTCTTTAAACACATCCTCTGGGATTTGAGTAGCCTAAATTCATTTGAAGTTGAGATCAGCACTCAGCAGCATTGTGAACCACTGTAAGCCATTTTTACAAAGTGCAAGTGCTCAGAGTAGTTTCTAATTAAAGTGATGCTCCGACTAATTTATTTTCACCCTAAGGCCTTCTTCGTGCGAGGTGGCTACAACAGAACAGTGACAGCAGATCTGCTCATGCTCAGTTGCATGATCACAGATGTCATTCATTGTTTTGGTCTGTTTTAATGCATGTAGTCCTTCATGAGACATGACATACTATACGTGTACTATAGAAGAAGACAACAAAACTGTCACACTTCATACGATGCTCTGCTGCATTGCTGCACAGTATCCCATCCCACTCTCTTTTTAGTGTTTCAGTGTGGAGTGTCATATGTTCAGATCTGAGAGTTTCTCCTCCTCTTCTCTCTCCGTCCTGCAGCTTATCTCGGTATTGTGAAGCAAGCAGAAGGTTTTATTACAGAGGAGATTTAATAAAAGGACAATGTTTTGATGACTTTGCTGCAGCATCACCTGTGTATACAAGATCTGTTGTGTGTTTTTGAAATGAAGTGTGTACGTGTGTGTGCATGTGTCAGCAGTCTTTTCAGTTTCTCCTATAGAAGTGGTCTTTAGATCTTCTTTGACACATACAAACTGCTGTGAAAAACCGAATGAAAGCTGATAGCAACGATATAGTAGATTAAAATGTTTAAAGGACCCTCTAAAGATTTTTACGTCAAAGTCAGTTTACTAGTCACATGACAACTTTTGTATGGTCTCCATTGTGGCTCTGGAGGTTCCTTAACAAACTGAGGGTATAAAGCCGTCAGGTTGCATAATGGGAAATATAGGTCCAGTGTTTTTGAACTTCGATCCATATAAGGGACTGAAGTCAGGATATCTTGGTCTCATTTTACTACAGTCAGCAGCCAAAAGCTTTAAGTACATTTTGGCCTCAGTATGCCTCCACCACAGGACTCTTAAACCCTATAAAAAGACAGGACAGTACCAGTTTCCCTCCATTATATCTTATACTATTTGTGGATTTGCAGCTGCTGTACATACTATGATTTTAAGTAGATTCAAGTCGAGCTCAATAAGTTCCGTTCACTGCACAGTGAAAACATATCTAATGAATTCAATTTTTCTCTTATTGAGAGTTCTGATCTGATTTTTATTTATTTTTTTATTCCTGACTGCACCATGTTAAATTATGTTTTTGGTCATTTAGCTGAGTCAGTTGTCCCCTGAAGGATAACTACAGCCTGAATATCTAGTGGAATATGCCGCACTATAGACGTACGAGTTCATAACTATGCTGCTTTGTATTTTTTAGGAACATCATAAATACTTCACATTGATCCTTGATTTTCTGCAAAGGCAGAAAAAAATAAACATATAAAAGGCCAAATGCATTTAGTTTTTCTGAGTCTGTCTGGGATTTCTGATGATTTTTTACTGCACCATGTCAAACAATGGTTTTGGCCATTTCCAGTAACCAGCTCACTTGCCCCTGGAGGCGCAGCTCCTGCCATAATATTCACCGCTATCCTATATGTTGCAGGGAGGCCTATTGCGCAGTAATAATCATTATCCACTGGCAGAGTTACTACAAGAAATAAAGCAAAGAAAAAATCTATATTTTCTGTAATGCTTTTTGAGACCCATTCTGGTCCATTCTGATTACGACACTCTTTCGTTCTCAGCCTGAATACATATCTTTTGATTTGCTAACAGTTGAGACAAATGCTGTACTCTGGCAAAAGCCTGCTGCGATGATGATTTCAAATAATAAAGATCTTGAGTACAGGGGCAGAGCCTTATGATATATAGGCTCATTGGCCTAAGCATCCTTCTCCCTTTCACTGTTTCACCCATTTCCTCACACACACACACACTCACACACACCTGTAAGCACACTTACACACACTGTGGCACGGTAGTATTAATGCTGCAGCCTTTGCTCCTTTCCCAGGCTGTCTTTCATGATCTGCCATATTATTAGTCTCCATCTTGTCAGTGTTACCAGAATACACATAGACCCTTTCTGGAGGCTGATCAATTGCTCTACTCCTGCCTGACTATACTGCAATAAAATGTCTGCCATGTGGTGGTGAGTGTTTGTGAGTGTGGGCCAAGAAAAAAGAAACACTGTTATGTTTAGAGATTGGTGTCTGTCTATGTTTCTGTTCTTTGTGTCTTGTTGCCCCTCAGTCAAAATCACCTGCAGCTCCAAAAATAGACAAAATGATCTTCTGCAGGCAGCAGGGGGAGCTAATGAGGAGCACTGACAGTAGGGGACATCTGTCTGTTCACATGCTGGCTGCACATTTTGTCCTGACCTTTTTTGCTTTGGCGCTCAACCATTATTTTCTGCCTCCAACTCGTCATCTTTGCTGCTGCTGTGAAACAGGAAAAGAAGTCAATGACTGCAGTTTTACAATTCAAGCCCAATGACCTTACCTTTCACACATACAATAAAGTCATATCAGCTACCGCCAACATGTGACAGCATGCTTGATTGTGCAAAAAAAAAGAAAGAAGAAGAACAAAAAAAACCAAATGCCAAATCAGCAGACGTCTACCCCTCTGAAGCTGCCCTAGCCATTAGCTCCTGAGGTAGCAGAGAGGGCACGGTGTGAACTTCAAATCTCTTTAAAATTAAGTCTGCAGGGCACAGCAGGTAACAGAAGAGTCTGAGAGCCTGGAAAAATTAAATTTGACCTATTAAAAGCCAAATGATCCGGATTTCTATCATGTGGGAATTATTATCTGCTGTTTTATGCTGATGTGGAGGTTATATATATATATATATATATATATATATATACATATATATGACTTTTCTCAGAAATTTGTTCCTGAAACGTTATTTTCTTCCAAATGTAATTTAATGGTGGTGATTATGGTGAAAATATCAGTAACATTTTGGAAATTAATAATGTCTTTATGCCAAATATGTAGTTACACTCGAGTGTTTTTTCTCACTTTTGTTTTTATTTGGGCTAGAAGAAAAAGACATAATTAATTAATTGTGTTACATTTGGACAGAGTCATGCTAGCTGAGTCCCCGTTTTCTATCTTTGTGCGATGAACTAATCCACTAAGCTCGGGTAAAATCACCCCATTCAGTAATTATATGACTATACCCGTTTGGTGCTGCTGCTTGTTTCCCCTGAGGTTTTATAAATAATATTCTATTTCACAAAAAAAAAAAGTGTCCTTTGATGTTACTTCGACCAAAGCAGGGTTCCTCCATTATAAAAAAAATCCCTGGGGTTACACACACAAAAATGTAGACACTTCATCAGTTTTCCAGCTGGTACATTAAATCTTTGATGATTAAATCTTGAGCTGCACTCCAACAAACCCTTGGTTGTGTGTTGTCTGTGCGCAGCTTGGCGCCATATCCTACATCTGGGTTTGCTGGTGGTGCCACATCAACATTTAAATAAATAACTGCAGGAGTGTGAATGATTCACATGCAGAGACAGGTGTTCCAGGAAAAATGGGAAAATGTGTTGCATTTATCCGGCACACCTGCTTTACCTTCTACTCATGCAAACACTGAGCCAGGTTGGGATCTAACTAGTACAGGTTGTGCCTTAGTGACATCAGGTGTGCTGGGCGTTGGACGACGCTGTCAGGTTCAGTGTACATCTCTGGGTAGAGAGACCTTGCCATGACAGCTTGCCGGCAGTCTCTCGATGGTAGATCAACAAGGAAATGAGCAGAGAGGAGGAGGAGGTGGTGGAGGAGGAAGAGAAGATGTGAAAACTGCTGACAAGGCAATCTGCTCTGCTGTCGCCCTGCTTACTATAATGAGAGATGGGGATGACGGTGAGAAGAGTGAGGAGGAACGGGAGGAACAAGGTCGAGGTGTAGATTGGACGATAAAGAGGAAAGAAGAAGGGAATGGAGTGATTTAATGATATTGGTGCTTATTTCCATCTGAAAAGATATTTCTGTAAGTGATATATATATATTTCTGTATTAGAAATATGTATATTCATGATAACAAAGACTTACATGAGGCGGCGGTGCCAGGCTGACATTTATGTGTTGAACAGAACCGCCAGGAAACCTTCCAGATAAAGATACCTTATGAAACCTCGGACAAAAAGAAAGATAAAAGCAAGCATGAGTCGTGACAGTGCCTCATGATCATTTAAAGTTAATGTGGCTTCTCTCAGAGATTAGATCTAACCTTTTAATGTGAAGGAGATTGCTCGTAAGCGAAGTTAGATTGGTAATTGCGCTTTCGTTGCGGCCCGAGTGTCCTTTTCTACTCTTTCACCCCATTTGGTAGCCATAAAATGCACAATTAGTTTGGTTCTATGGTGGCCTGCTCAGCCCATTCTGGGATAAAGCTGTGTTGACGCTGCCACCCAACCTCTTCATCATCAGAGGGTCCACCTTCAAAGAGGGCCAATGTCAGAGGGAAAAAATGACATGGAGTGATCCACAAAGATGTGCAGGCTCTCACTCTGAAAGAAAAACCTTTCTCATTTTGCTGATGTCTAATTGAATTTCCCTCCTTCTCTTATCAAAACCTTGTGGTGGGATAACATCTCACTACTTTCTGAGAGTCAGTGAAAACATGTTGGTCACCACCCAGCTGAACTTTATTTTTTTCCATAGAATGAACACAGTTAAACAATTTCAACCTTTACACTGAAAGCAATTTCACCAGTGAAGGGAGAGTGATGTGTGTGAGTGTGTGTGACAGATAATGGAGAATGTACCAAAGAGCAAATAGTGTGTCTTCCAGCCTTGGATCCATTATTACAATAACAGCCTTCTCTCTGTAGCATCGACTGCTGGTAACGAACTCTGTAGGAAGGAGAATAAATAACATCCGTGCACATAATCTAGAGACTGTCTTCTCTAGTCAAATTGACAGCACTGTTTATTTGTTCAAAAAGTTTGAACATTTTTTTTTTCATTAATTACCGCAGCTGGTAGTTGTTTGATCTTCTTATAATGAGCAAGCGGAAGTCTGATTGATTATTACTCAAGACTCAAATTTGCATCCAGGTATTATCAGCTGTTGAATTAGGTTTTTTTTCACCAGGTGGCTTTGTTTTTTTTTAACCTTAAAGGTATCAGTGGACCAAATGATCATATGACAATTTTCAATCCACAATTTACAGGATCTGCATCCCATGTCTGCTCTGACAGCTCTTTTGCTGCTTCTACGCTTCTTTCGAAAATTTCTCCAGTTTGTGGCTACTGTTGTCATTACTTTGGAAATTGTCACAACCAATGGCACTTTAGCTTAGGTTATATGGAGTATCCATTTGGACAGCGCTCTTGTTCAGGTATGAAGTGCTTTGATTTGACAACTCTGTTGAATCATTGATTATCTAAATGTTGCATATTTCAAAGAGTTAAAAAAGACTTCATTATATAAGATCAGCTCACTAACCTCCTGTTAAAGGACTAGTTGTGCACTTTAGTTTGCCATGGTGGCTCTACTTATGTTTTCTCTGGAGCTAATTCTAATAAGCTTGACGTTTGAGCTGAGAAATTCCCCTAAAGTCCTGAGATACACAACATTTATGTTGATTTGCTGGGCATGAACAAATACGGTGTTTATAATAGGGGACTATGAGTTACAGGAAGGCTGTTAATGAAATAGTTGAAAGCAGAGAGCGGTGTAGTCAGGTTGAGGGAGATAAAATGAGCAGCAAATGTTTATGGACTACCTTGTGTTAGTCCATATATGACTGGTCAGAATGTGGTGCAAAAGACAATAAAGCAGATAAAAAATCCACAGCAGTCTGCACTTCCACATGACGATATTTATCTTAATTTCATCTGAGAACTTAAGGTAATTTTCACAGATATGGGCCATAATAACCTAATTTGCATTTTTATCTTTGACTAGTGATGTAAAGATGATGCATCATATCATAACCCAGGAGTGTTCCTATATATCATATTTGGTTTAATGCAGTTTATATAGAAGCTGCGTGTTTGTGTTATAACACAGGGAACAACTTGTTGTTTATTTATCAAATATGTGTGTGTGTTTGTCTCATGGTCTCCTTGTATTATTGTTTGACAAGTCTTGAGCCCCTGCAGTGTTTGGCAGCATGAAGTATCCTGCTGTGCTATGTGTGTGCATAAGTGTGTGTGCGCGTATGTGTGTGTTCATGAATGATACACTAAAGAGCTTACAACGTGTTTTTATCAGCTGCCAAATGTGCTGTCTTGTCCCTTTATCTCCTCTTCAAATACGGATCAAACAGATCATCCTGTACAGGATAGTTTTCATCCTGACAGTGTTATGTATACTTCCTTCACTGGCAGAAAAGACAGAGAGAGAGTGTGTGTGAGAGAAAGAGGGGTGATCAGCAGACTTTTAAGGTTGTTGAAGGTGAATTGCAGTGCAGGATGGTGGATTGATGTCCCGTACTGCAGACCGCAGTATAAATGTCTAAAAGTATCAGACTTTAGCCTGAATATCACCCTACATAATTTTACAAGAAGGACTTTCAGTATTGCACCTTTACTTTTTATCACTGTATCTCTACATCCATATTCTTACACTGACTTTGTGAAGTTTAGCAAGGACAGCAGATCCCTTTGTGAAATAAAGCACTGGAGCAAAAGTGGAATAATAATAAAGTGTAATTATAGCCCATATGAGCAGTACAATGAAATCTCGGGAGGGACAGACTTAAAGCTGCAGTAATCAATTCTTATATAATGTACCTGGTCAGTTAATAGACAAGGATTGCAACTAGATGGTGAACATAGTGGAGTATTTAGCAGATAAAAATCCAAATATTTCCCACAGAATATGAACTTCATAGCAGAGTTCAGAGGAGAGCAAATATTGGGCTTGGGTGCACATAAGCTTTGAGTGTTGCCTTGTGTCTTCTAGTGCCACTTTTATAGTTATTGCTGTAATCAACTCACAAGTCTCCTAAACTAGAATCTGTTCTTATCTAGAAGTATATCACTGCAGTTGATATTTCATCGAATGTTTCAGATCTTACATAATTTCTAAGTTATTCAGGAAATGTGTGTATTTGCATTGCCAGCTCTTGCCTGTCCTCTTGTTTTGGATAACGTCACTTCACTCTTTCAGTACCATACGGGTAATCCTCTCAAAACTCAGCTCTATCCTCCACAAAGCAAAGTCATTCCTCACCACCGTGGAAATATCTCTCTGCAGCATCGTGTTTGGTGTTAATATTTTGGCTGTCCCGCGACCACACAGAGCAGTATCATTTTCATTTCATTTTCCGTGACGTGTCTGTGAGGCTTTCTGTTCTATTAGTGAATCTGTCTTTTCTGCTCCAGAGAAGCCTGAATCCTCTCATGCTCCTTCTCTGAAATATTACACTAAGTCCATGGATATTGTTAAGTAACTCCCAGCGTCCAACATTCATTTTGACACTCATTTCCTCTCTGCTCCTGGATGTAATGAAAGTCTGGATTTATCTCCATGTCAGGAGCTGGCCCTGAATTCCCTGAATTGTGTGACAACTCCTCGTCTTCCATACGTCAGTCGAAGGTCACGTACGCTACCCAGTTCAATCTTTTTGTCCTCCGTCCATCTTTTGATCCTGGTAACGGTTTAGCACTTTGGAATCTCTATCCCTCCAGTCTGTTCTCCACTACACATATATTTGCTGGTCTTTTTCTTTCATTATCTTAACGGACGTAAATTAAACTGACCCTTTGCAAACAACCATCACATACTGTTGCTACACCTGTCAAGCCATCTGCTCTGGGATGGTGCATACGCAGTTCACAATTAATTACTGCTCGAAATTATAGTAATGTCCTGATATGTAATGCTCCTTCAATTTCAATCAGAGGCAGTGAATTTCTTGCCAACAACCAGCTATTTAACCAGAAAGTGTAAGCTTATCATAGTGAGTAAAGTCCATGAATTAATCAATATCCCTGCAGGGAGAAATAAACAATCAGTCTAAATAATCATAACCTTTGAAGCTTGTATTAGAGAAAACAAACACGTACCCTAATCAGTTTCTAACCATCTTGCTCTTTCTTGTTTTAAAAATGTAAGAAAAGACTAAAATAAAATGATAAAGACTACTCCACAAACTCCAATCCAATCCAACAATTTAAGGACTATGTATTTTATACATATTTCACGTGGAATTGAACAGAAGTAATAAAGCTTGAAAAAGCACTTAATCAGAATAAACTTGATAACTCCAAGAGAAATTTTTATTCCATTTAAAAGTGTAATATCTATCTCTTCATGCTCGCCCACATGACTTAAAGTAGCTCTGGGGAGCTTCTGGTTCACTGTGCCGTGGGTAGCTCGTCATCTTCCATTTAATGAGTAATGAGCAAGAGGAGAGTTATTTTGGTATCAAAGCACAGAAACGTTCATCGTTATGTGTTCAATCTTCGTCAAGACTGACTGTTGGGCAAAAGACTAGATTTTTTTAAAGTCACATTTTCCAGACAATGGTGACTAATCACATAAAATGTATTTAGAGTCAACTGACATGCTGCAGGAGCACAGGTGTGATTTAGTCCCTTAAACTTTCATAATTGTGTTTAGATTTTGTGTTAACATTTCACCCCAGCGGCGCTTTCATCTCTTTTGTTTCACTTAAACATTTCGGTTCTAATGTTCCTGACTGTGCAGCCAACATGGACCGGAGGCTGTCAAAGTGGGGTTGACAACTTGCACTTTGATCACAGCCACTGTACACTGACTTACAATGAATCCAATACTCCACTGGTTGAATCAAATCTAAATCATCTCCTCTTGGAGGGGGCAGTGGGCCGTTACTTCTAATCATTAAATTTAAAACATGTTGTTTCTTCAATACCAATGAGTTGATTTGTATTGTGAATGCTGTTTGTTTTATTACATCGTTTGAGCAATACTTTCATATCTGGAGCAAATAGCAAGCAGTTGAATTACTTTCTTTAGTGTGTATAATAGCATGATTAGCTTCAGATTTGTGTTTAATGCCTTCTGTATATTTAAAAATAGGGAGCCTTTCTACAGATATGTGTCCTGTTTACTTGAAAGATCCTGATTCAAATGGGATTTGTGCTTCGGGAAACTGCCTCAGGATATTTTCAAATATGTGAAAAAGGAAGAGAGTCAAATAAGGAAGAAACACAGTTATTTCCTCCTGACGGGCCACATAATAGGCAATTAGCTTGTGAAATCATCAGGGTAGGGAGACGGCTCAATTGTTTGTTCCACTCACAATGAGGCAAAGCAGCAGCTGAATCCTTACTCCAGGCATTGTTGTTCTTGAACACACCCTTTCTTTTTTCCCTCTCTTTCAGACACCCATAAAAAGCTGCTTTTTTCAATTATGTATATAAATAGCATTGTGATGCTTGTGTGTTAAAGGATGGGAATAAGATGCAGGGAAGTAAGCATGAAAGGACATTGAGAATGTCGTGTAGGTTTCGGGTCGTACGTTGCAATGTGAGGTTGACCTCAGCAGGAATTAACAAGCAACCACAACTGAGTCTGCTTTCAACTCAGGGTTTCATATGAAGTTCCTGTTAATGTCTTAGTGCTGCAGATGTGACAGATGAGCTGTCATAATATCCTTTTCATGGCCAGCTAACCATGTGGAACCGCTCTTTGGCCTTTGATCATGGTTTCAATGGCGGGCAATTTTTCCTCAAGTTTTCCTGACAGCAAAAGTTTGGCACATCCAGCAGAATCAAACTCGCTGGGATGGAAAGGAGCATTTTTATGTGTGCCTTGCAAAAAACAAAAAAGACTTGAAATTGACTTGAAGAAAATTTTGTCAGTGAGTGAAATCCAGAAAGTGGTTGATTTCTCTGCAGAATACATCTGGTGAGGCTAAATTGTTTTATACAAACTTACATTTTTATACAAGCAAGCGTTTACACCTAACAGCTCTAAGTTTCTAGATGTGACACTGAGTGATGTTGTGGCTGTCATTTTCCATTCCAGAAGGGCTACCTCTGAGCCCAGGCCCCTTGTATCTGTCCGTATACTTGCAGTGCATCAACCATTTATCACCGATGCAATTTCCCCTGCTACTGTCTGTCTCTCTCTCTCTCTCTCTTTCTTTATGTGTCTCGCTCTCCCGCTCCCATTTTACCTACATCCTGGGGCCACAGCTTTTGTAGAGATTCAATTTGAAATCCTGTCTTGCATATTTCACGAGCCCAACCTGTTTTTCTACTCCGTGCTCTGTTGTTGCTTTAAAAATGTTTCATTGACATTGCATGAGAATGCCTATGGTTGTACAGATCTGTGGATGTACTTGCTGTAATCTATTCAAGCAGTTTTGTCCATGAACCCTGTTTTGGGTGAAAATCCTTGCTCAACCTCACAATTCAACACGATAAATAAAAGCCTGCTACTTTTACAGCAGGAGGCAAGATGTTGTTTCTTAAGTTATGAAGTCTGACCTCACACTGAACCCTCTCACCCTCTGTGATAGCAGTCGACGGTTTTCTGTAAAAGAACCAAGTGCCTGCATGGGATTTAAAGAACCAAGGGCTTATTCTCTGCTTTTCAGATGTAAACCGGTTGACATTGATCTGACTCTTTCTCAGTCGACTTTTGGTGCTCAGAATATATAGATTACATAAAAAAATAAAGTATTCCAAACTGCTTCTATTTCATCCCAGATTATTCTTCTCACTCTGCCAGGGTGCTGTTAAATGCTGTTATTTATGAGCTATGTCTTCCCGCCCAAGTGAGCGCGGTATTGATTGGCATCTCCAGGACCAATCCATCATCTCAGGATTGATCAAGCAAGTCGAGCAGAAAGCTCAGAGAGGATGCCACCCACCATGCATCACTGCATATCTACTGAAGGTGATTTCATAGGATACGGGTAGCCATTTTTAATATCTTTAGGCTTTCACTTTCTGACAAGAGAAGGGATTAATCAAATTTTGGGACATTTTCCATTAATAATTTGTGAACAGATCACTTTTATGACTGACCTTTCTCCTTGTAAGTTTTCAGTCAAGCTTAGTGCAGAAACTTTAACCTTTCCTTGGGGAAAGGGGGAAAAAAGAAGGGCCCATATATGGTTAACCACGTGACTCATCCGGCGCCTCTCTCATGATTTAAACATGTCACGGTTATATTAGTTAACCAATTCCCCAGGAAAGCTTTTGTTGATGTAGCCAAGAGTGTGCTGCTCTGTGGCTCTCTGGAAATTATGCAATATGCAGCCAGCATGAGAAGTGGTTTCTCAGTCCCTCTCTGGACACCATTGTCTGCTTTTAAACAAAAGAATGTCTCATTTGGGAATGATTGTGCTGCATGTATGCGTGAGGCCGAAGTATGTCTCTGTTTGACCTTCATTATGGAAAACAGAGTCAAAGACAGGACATATGGCCTTTCATGTATTGATGAAGGGAGGCCCAGATGGATATGTTTGATTCCAGGGAGATCATGTTCTATTTAATTTATATTTTAGTCCTTAATCTCTCATTTATGGGTAATTATTTTTCTCATCTCAGTAGTTCTCTACTTTCACAACCCAAGGAAGGACAAAATGTGAAGACCACATGGGACTTTAAAGTCAAATACATTTAGGATAGACTGATAAATTATGTATGCAGTCAGTTCATCAACAATGTGCATAAGCGTGTGGATGTGTGAACATGTCCAGGCATGAGAAGACCAACAATAAATCAACCAAAGTCCAACCAAACCAAGAGAGGAGAGAGACTAACATGCTCAGGCACCTCCATTCATCATTTGCTCCTCATCCCTACTGCGGTGCGCATCTGCCAACCACACACAGTCACACCAAATCTCCCAGCAGGCAGTTCAGTCTCTGTGCTCATACTCTGATGTCTCTGACTGTGCCCCTGGTCAATTACACTAATCATACTGTACTTTAAAAGTGACAGAAAATAACTGGAAGTCACAGAGCGTCTCCTCCTGAACTGCAATAAATACATGTTCACCATGAGGTTAATGAAGGGTAAGGTTGTAGATTAGACAGACAGGGGCTATTATAGCACATACTCTTTTTGAAGGCCAACAATGAAGAAAAATGACTCAAAGTGACAAGGTGATTTGATTGAGCTGGTCTTTTTGATGCTAATTTGCTCAAGGCTGACATCGTGTATTTTAATAACCAGTGTATCTTTATCAGGGCTGAGGAGTTCTTTAATAAACTAGAATTTTTCTCCATGTCCGTGTCCTTTGCCGTGCATGTGGCTGTAAGGCATGTTTTTTCCACTTGGATGGACTGAGATGAATTTCAAATACATTTTGGTGATGTATCCAACAGACCTACCCCCTATGTTACCCTCTCCATGCATTGCAAGAAGGAAATATGCTTATTTATGCAGAAGCCTCTGCTCTCCTGTCTGCCCTTGTGTTCTGCCTGATGAACTGATAAATTCTCTATGAGGGCCATGAGAAACAGATATAGGGGAGGCGGGAAAGGAAAACGGATTTAGTGTAAGTGGTGAGGCGGCTGGCTCCCGCTCATTGTGAGAGGAATGAATTGGAGAGGCACAAAATAGAAAAGAAAGTAAAATAAGTGCTTTTGAGGAATAAATATTTCATATACTGCATTTCTATATGGGAAAAATGTGTCTTACCAGAAAAAGTATTTCCCAAGTAAGAAATAACATTTGCAGGCGGCTCCTTTGGCATCTCATTGGCTATGACTTTTGCTGATGCAGTTCCCCTCACGTAATGCCCTCTTCAGCAACTCCTTGGCTGTGGTCCACAAGAGGAATGACCCTCTGAACCCCCGCGGTCACATGGCCCAATATTTCATCGCTGCTCCTGCACACCCCATGGTGATGATGCAGTAAAAGCCGTGTGATCAAGGTGAACAAAAGTCGATGCCTTTATGCGTGATCAGTGGACCTCCTGTATAAAGAAAGTGGTCTTCATGTCTGATTTCCTAACCACACGTACTGTACATGAGTAACTCACATGTCTGAGAGTGGATATTATCAGTATTTTACCCTAATTGATCTCATCACCAGGATAAATTATTATGTTGGTTGTGTTGATCCTTTTCAGTGTAATCCTAATCAAAATGTTTGCAAATGTTAACCACATATCGCAGGCTCCAAAATACCCATTTAGAAACCTGGGGGTAACAGCAGAAATGCTCCGTCCATGTTGTCTACCCTCTTTGATGCTTCATGTCAGATAAACTGAAAGGTGTCTTCGTCAGATGTTTCCACTGCTGCCACGCTATGCCCTTTCTGCATCAGAGGTCATTAGATGTGAATGAAAAGAGTTTGGCATCTGTAAAATCTTTCTCCTTGATGTTCTTTTGCTGGGATGCAAAAATGAAAAATCGGAGCACATCTGCTTCTCTCTGGAAGCTTTTTATGGCGAAATTAAGATTGCCAAAAGCCTAAAAGATCTGAGGACAGACTCTCAGAGAAGCAGGATTTATTGTGATGATTATTATCTTATCTTATATTTTACCTTTTCTGCTGGCAGCATCACAGTGTTTAATGTTGGAAGAAGGGATTGTGAAGGCTGCCCCCCCCCCCAATTCATACTTTTGCCCCACTACATCTCCCAGGGAAATGTTCCTCTTCAAACCTTGTTACATTTATTTGGCAGCTGTCATAATAAATGACATGCCAGATAAAAATTTCTCATTAAAAACATACATTATTCTTATAAAATACAGCGTATCATTAAAGATAAAACCGGTGGTCTCCAACCTTGTTTGGTTTGTGACCCTTTACAGCATCTACACAGGATCCTTTTACTTTTGTTATCATGAATGCAATTTTATTTCAACGGTTGTATGATGACCAGAGAGGTTAGAGATTGTTATATTGCACGAGAAGCAAAGATTAGAGAAAAGTAAAAAAAAAAACAAAAAAAAACAATAATGAGAAATCAGATTTAAAGAGCATAACTTTGTTTTAACTTCTTTTGTACCATATTTATCACTTCATAACCCCTCAGATTTATCTTGTGACTCCTTGGAGGGGGTCTCGCCCTCAAGGCTGAGAACTACTGGACTGAAAATACTCAGCTGAATCTAAAGTAATTGAAACCAGCTTCACCTCAAAAAGCAGCTGCAGAAGAATTAAATTCTGCTGACACATTGATGCATTGGTGTTAAGACTCGAACAATGTCATAAATAAAAATCACACAAGGGGCATTTTTCTGCAGAATAAGTACTTTTAAGTACATTGTGCTGATCAGGACTTTCACCTAATTAATTATTTTTACATCACTGCATTGGAACTTGTATTGGATTGTGCATCTACTGAAGTATAGACTGAAAAACTGAGCTGATGAGCTCTCACTTTATTCATACACACAGTAGTCAGCACAACTGCATTACATCCCACACGTTTCTAACAGATTCAAAGTCTGCACATGTGGAAATCTTGTGCTGCCGCAAGCATAATGAATAATATCCTTTCATTCATCCAGATTCAATTCAATATTTATCTACTTTTCCTTGATTTTGTAGTTGTAGTTTGAAGTGTGCTAGAAATTTTTCAAAATTCAATTTACCCAGGACTAGATGAATGTCATACTGGCAGACATTTGGTTTGCAGGTATTGTGAGATGTGTTGTCCAGGTGATAGCCAACATAAATGACACATGATGACCTGGACTCATGTCCTGTGGTAGTTCCAGCTTGTTAGCAATCACAGCAGCGGGAGCGGGGGACACTGTAATTATATTCCGGATGGAACACACAGAGGCCACTGTGCTCATCCATCTTCAAAACTGACATATGGAAAAATGAGGGGGGAGAGAGGCAGCGTCCAGGGCTCGTCTCCGCCTCGTCAGTCACAATGACACCCGGAACCGCTCAATCTCCTTAGCTGGTGGAGGACAGTGTGTCAGTGAAGACTGTGTATGTCTGTATATGCGTGTGTGTGTGTGTGTGAGAGAGAGAGAGAGACGGTTGGACAGAAAAATTGTCAAAATGGATGAAAGGAATGAGGATGACAAAAGAGTTAAGTTAAAGAGAGAGTTATTGACTTAGAGGTTGCAGGAAAGTGAATCCTGTTAAGCAGATACACGCACATGAATATACATATCTGTATATTGGCAGTAATTGCATTCATTTTACATGGTGATATATTTATGTATCTTCTTGAAAATTATCTCTTTCATGCACCTTCTCCATAGTGTGTGGAACATCTTTTTGTGTCCACTCATCAGAATTTGACTTAAATCCAGCTGCACGCAGCCTATTGGGTGTCAGATTATCTCTCACTATAACAAGTGCCCGAGCAAAATCCAAATACGAGAGACTACATTTAGATCCCCAACAATGGGCGGAAGCGTTGTGAGCACAGATAGCTGGCTGAAGAACAAGTCTCTTCCTAAAAGAAGTCTTCTGTTTTTCTAGGCAGGTCTATTTTCTGCACAAGGAAAAGCTCACCTGCAGTTGAGTGTTAGAAGCGGCAGATTTTATTTCTCTGTTCATTATTCATTACTCACACACGCTCTATTTTAGCAGTAGCAGACCCTGCTATATCCCTGCTAAAGATACTCTCTCAAGCTTATGTGCTGCCATGTGTGATGAAAACGAGAACTGAGCCTCCTGTGCAGGAAGGCGGAGCAGACTGGATTTTGCTGTGTACAAATCTGTTTGAATCTTTATTTGCAGATGTACGTCTGTGCACATGCACTCTCTTGGCTGGGAGGAGAAATAAGCAGACATATGGACTGGTGCACTCACTTTAATTTAAGACATCTAAAACTAACAGCTACACACAGGTATCAGGCTGCTGTATAGAGGTCATATTTCTTGTCTGGCTTTGGTTCTTTCTGTTTGTCTCTGCAGTTTTGCAAATACACTTATTTATGTTGTTTAGTGTAAAAAGTTTATCGGTGCTGTGAAGTGTCTTTGTCCTCTGGGGAGAAACACACTGGCTTTCTTCTACGGTTCCTGCATATGGTGGACTGAATGTCCTGATTTTATGCTCACTGACTCCAGTTTTATCACTGTATCCAATAAAGGGGGGGGGTCTTATCTTAATCCGGGTAATAACATGCCCAGCTGTTATCACAACCCCTGTCAACTAGTGTGTAAACCTGGCTCAGATTCAAGGGATCGTTAAGGAAAATCTGCTGATACTCTTAATTGGCCGATGCTCACCCTTGCAATATGTGTATTTGCAAAACAGAGCAAGTGTGACAGCACTGGCACAGAAACAACAGGACTTGGCAGTGTATGTGGAATTGAGAGGGATTTAACACTTAGACTGTATAGCCTTCATAAACTTTCCATTCTGCTTGTCAAACTCTTTGATAAAGTTCAAACACAAGAATAACGCTGTACATGTGCAAACAGTCGCTTCCCAGCAGGACGACTCTTGTTCTCATTTGTACACATGACTAAAGAGACAAAAAAATTACATTGACATGAAGATGTGGAGGATGCCAGGTGCTCTTCAGCCACCTGGCAGATACTTTTTAATGGAGCGTACCGGCAGCTTAAGCACAACCTTACACCTGTACTAACATGGCTGCTGACTCTTAATCTTGTTCTCATAGCTGTCAGCTGACAAGCCGGAAAGCGCAATATTGCAAACGGTTTACAAGATTCCGGCAAATTGTAGAAGAAAGATGACGGCTAAACAAGATGCTCCTGAACAGATTGTTGTCTCAAAAGCTCAGGGCTAGAGGAGAGTGATTTGGTGATTTCACACTTCTCCTGTGACAGGCCTGCCTTGCCAGAGTCACCCTTTATATCCCTTCAGCGTAAGATCTATAGGTAATTGAACAAACATGTTTTATTTGAAAGATGTACATGCCCTCATTTGTCACTGCCATGTTCTAATGGGAGAAAAATAAAATAGGGAAAGAGATTGATTGGACTGAAAAACAATAAAGGAGAAGAAGGGGCTTATGGAGGAAAGAAGTGAGAGCGTTTGAGAGGCTCTTTGAAAGCAGATCAAATCAAAGCACTGAATGAAAGATATCCCCCTTCTATCTACCAGCTCCCGTACAAACACCTAAACTGGCAACCATTCACACACAAGCACTGATATAGTCTAAAAGACATATTGACATCTGTATAAATGCATGTCCCCTCCGTGTCTTCTTGTGTGTATGTATGTGTGTGTGTGTGTGTGTGTGTGTGTGTGTGTGTGTGTGTGTGTAGGCGTGTGTCACCATGGGCTGTCAACTCACTTGTTTTTTCACATTTTTCTTCTGAAGATTTTGCTGAAATAAATGAAAACTTTTGGTCATTATTACTATAATTATTAATATAATTTTTTTTTCTTTTGCTCTTGTACACTCTGGTTTTGTTAGCTGCTCTGTGCTGTATATTTCCCTCGTGTTCATCTTCTGTCAGTGTCTAGACAGACGAGGAGCAGACAGAACAGAGCAGGTAGACAGGTGAACTGGCCCTGCACCCAGCTGGTAGCCGAGTGATTGAGATCCTAAAAAAAATAAAAAAATAAATAAAAAAATAAATAAAAGGCTCAACTTCTTACCACTAACCCAGGCAGCCTGGAGAAGAGGTCAGAGCTCACCACGGATGCAGCAGCCACCTCACTCTGCATTTTCTCCTCCTTTCTGCAGCGATGACCTTTCTCCAGACTCGTCTATGGGGGAGGAAGGGAAGGGAGGAGAGGGGGAGCTGCAGAGTGAGGCCCAGTCACAGCCACGGCCAGAACAACAGCCGCAGCAACAGCAGCAAGAGACTCAGCCACAGACTCAACCACCACAGCCACAGCCCCAGTCTGAGCCCCAACCACAGACTCAACCTCAACCCCAGCCTGAAAGCAAACCTCAGCCAGAACCTGAACCTGAACCCAAAGCCCAGCCAGTGGCAGAGCCGGAGCCTCATCCAGAGGCCAAACCCGAGGCTGTGCCTGAGCCTCATCCCCAGGTTGAGGCTTTGATTGAGGAAACAGCACAGGACGCCCCTAAAGCCCCTTCGCCTTGCAGAGAGGAGCAGACAGTGGGGGAGCAAGTGAATCAAAAGTCGGAGGAAGTTGTGGAGGCAAAGAGAAAGGAAGAGGGAGAGGAGGCCAAGCGGCGTGAGGGCGAGGCAGCACAGGAGGAAGAGGAGGAGGAGGATGAAGAGGAAGGGGGAGGAGCTAAGGGAGGTGGTGCGGGGAGGAGAGCCAGTCTGCACCACACGGCCTCGCCCTTGAGGGTGCAGCGCAACGGGGCCGGCTTGCACTCGGCCACCTCCGACTATGAGCTCTCGCTTGACCTCAAAAATAAGCAGGTAGGGTTGTGTTGGGGATGTGGGACGGGGACGGGGGGGGTGGTTGGTGTGTTGTCTGGGTGAGGGGAGGGGGTGGGCAGCAAGATCAGTCACTTGGCTTGTGTGTATTGTACGTCTTGTGGTCAGACATGTTTGCGATGTTCAGATTTCTGTCTCAGGATGGGGACGTTTGGTTTGTTGGAAAAGCTGGTGTGTTCGATGAGAATTTTATTTTTGTTTCTTTGTTGTATTGATCTCTTTTGGCTCTTTTGGATGACCCCAAACTGTATCTAATTCCTTTTTCTTCATTATCATAAACCACCATCACCATTGCCATGCCATTAATTCATCAGCATTCTCACTTGGTTTTGTCTTACACCAAATTTGGATTGTGAAAGTCTATTTTCTGAAACTCTACATAACTATCTCCCAGATGTTTTTACTGCTGTGATGTAACTCATGTACATTAGGTTCAGGGCACTGTTGTTTTGGCAATGACGCGCACACACAATGTGCATCTGTATCTGCAAGAATGAAAATAATTTGTCTTTTCTTTGTGGCTATATGAAACCCACCGAGTGGTGATAAGCTCCCATTTCTATGGAGAATATAAGCATTTGACCTCTATCTCATCTTGTAATAGCCATTAACTGGCGTTGTCCACAACTGGTGTGTTCATGAACTGTGACTGTATCTGTACCTGTGTCTCCATATTCTCATGTCTGTGCTCTCACTGTACTGTTCATCAGGGGCTCCGAAATCATCTGCATTACATTATCATCTCCATTTCGAGAGCCATCAAACATTTGCCATCCATATCCATTTACCGACATTCTTCAGTCCCTGGATCGTCAACCAGGTAAGGCAGCAATTGGGTCCAACTTGGGAACAACTATTGGTTCATTTTCTGCAATGGCAAACGGATTATTGGTTTAGAGGAGCACTCAGGGACACAGTTTACTTATAACAAACAGTACGATGCAGTCTATAAAATCATTTTGTCGCTCTGGAAAGAGCTTTCCTATCATGGAAAATAATAGAACCCTAATGATGTTAGAGTGATGTCATCAGGGTTATCTCTAAAAAAGTTTGAATTACAAATTAGGGGATGTGAATCCCGAAAGAAGTGCTTTTTAGGAGGCAAAGAAACAGCAAAGGAAGGACAGATATTACGTTGCTTTATGGGAATTGTGATAGTATCTTTGTCTCTGCTGCCTCAGTTTTGACAGTTTGGTTTTTATGTTCTCTTTCTTCATGGGTTCCCCCTAACTTTATGAAATAGTCATTTTTCAAGCAGGAATGCCAATTTTTTGCTGATCATTATATTTTGTGGGGAGAAAAAAGATATTGGAAAACATCACCTTGAGCTCAGGAAACAGATGACTAGTCTATGAAAGTTAATACACCAAACAGTTAATATCATATCAATTTTCATTTTCAATAAAAATGATTATTAGTTGCAGCTCTAAATGTATTCATTCCACATAATGCAGATATTTTTTCTTAGATACTTCACGCTCAGGGAATAAATTGCTTTCTATATAAAGGCACAAATTTTGCTGACCTCCCTCTCTTATGTTTCCACTTTCATTACCATCACTGCAAGTGTGGTGTGGCTCAGTTGACCACCCTGGATCAATAACCCAGAGCCATCAGTAAACATAGTCATCCTACTGTTAAGTGTTTCTCAGCCTCAGGGCACCAGCCACAGAGTGTGAGGTTATTCAGAGGTGATGCGGATGGTGTAGTTGGGATTTTATTTTTCTGCGTCTATATTTGTTAAAACTCAATGAATGAGAAGAAAGCATACAAAACTGCAGGAGTATTGTGCTGGATGCTTACGAGGATCCAATTTCTGAGCACAGACCATTGAAATTTACGCATTTGAGTGAGACGGTTGCTTTATTTCGCTCTGTCAGCACCAATTTCACTCAGCTTTGAGATTTCCTCACACATCACTTCCCCATCCGAAACCCAAGGTTCTTTTAACCTCAGCATCTAACACTAGTCTCCCTCTCGCCTCCATTTTCACCCTTTTAATCTCACACCTGAAAGTTTCTCCTCCTTCACTATCTCCCTGTGAACGATGGTGGAGATACGCGATCAGCTAGATTGATCTTGTGTCTGTACAGCTGCAGATGCATGAACTTGATGGATCTCCAGATCAATGTTGGAGTAATTGTGTCTGTGGGGCGATACCTGGATTGTCAGGAAGGAACCCCATGATGAAGTATTTCAGCTTTGACTTCAACTTGAGCGTTCAATTCTATAAATCCATTACTTTTGTTCTAAACAGGTTTAAATTTAGATAGTCATTCAATTTTAAACCACCCTCTTAATTGAAATGATGATAAATCACTGCATTAACATTTTTTCCTTATGCCACAGGGCAGTGTTGCACATTACATGACTATCTATAACTTTTTTTTTTCAGTAGAGCCAAACAGCTGCATTTCATTGGTGTATTTTTAGTATTAAAATGATTAAAAATGTGAATTTTTAATCCTGATACTGAAAATGGGAGGGAAGACAGCATTTTTAAGGTTTGATTTGTATATTTTTTGAAGCAAAATAGTGATATTCTTGAGCTAATAATTCCAATTCAACCTGCCAGTTTACAATAGAGTACGTCACTGACTGGCATATCGATGCAAATGACGCTTCCTTTAAATTATGTCTCAGTCTATCAGTGTGTGTAATTTGCCATCTACACTTCGATTTGCTCTGAGTCTACTGAAACTCTTTCTCTTAAGGAGCACTGTGTGTTTTTCTTCGTTTATAAAATGTTGAGCGTTTTCTTAAAAAGTTCTTCAATCAGGCCGAACCGCGTTGAAAAAGTGAGTAATTGAGGCAGATTGCAAAACCTTTTTTTTTCTTTAGCATGAGAAAGTGATAAGTGATGAGAAATGACTTTGAACAACTGCTCCAACTCTGTAATTGCTGCTAACGTCTGCTTCAGTAATTTAAGTGCACAGAAATCAAAAGGCGTTTATCTCCTCAAGGTGGAACATTTAGAAGTGAAAAGTTAAATCTGGCAGCCTGTATTCAATGAGAATTAGCTGAAATGTGCACATAAGGTGGAAGAAATATCAAACAAGGCGCAATTTAGTGTTTAGAGCTTCATTTCTGTCACATGTTTAGAGGCTTGTCTTAAAACTGCTGATGCAAAAAAAGGGGCATGGATTAGCAAAAGTGTTGACACACACACACACACACACACACACAAAATCCTCCTGATGAGACTGCAATCTTTTTTTGTTTGCCTGAGACCAGTTAAGGTAATAATATATTTATATAGATTCTAACTTCATTCTGTGTCAGAATTAGTTTTCAAGTTAACCGCTGGCCTTTTCTCAGTCGCTGACTTTGGTCAACGATGTATCAGTGAAACTGACCTCCATCCTCTGATGACATCAAGCCTTTTATTGTCATCCTCATCCAGTGATACACTCAGCATTAGCGTTCCAGTTTTGCCGTTATATAATCATCTCATTAATCATGCAGATGTTTCTGTGCTGTAAGACAGTGTGCATGAGCATGAAAGCTAATAATCGCAGCTTTGCATCTTGCCCCTTATTTTTCTGCAGCATGTGAAATCTTCTAATCTGCTGTTTTACTTATGCGCACCAGTCCTTTTTTTGCGCATGTAAGAGTGAAATCTCATGAATCAGTACTTAGATCTCGATGTATTTTTGGGGAATTGAACAAATTAATAAAGGTTAGTATTTAATCTCAATATGGCTGGTGTTTAACAGTTTAACAGGACATTTTCAAGATACACACATCTAGAACCTGTTGTTTCTGTGGCAGTGATCAAAGGGATTTAAATCATATGTTAATGTTTGAACTAATACATATTGATTTTAAATGGTATAACACAGGTACTATAAGTTCATAAATACACGTATCCGATTTACATCATTTACATCAATTTACATCATTTCCGTGTTCTACCACACATAAAATCATAACTTGGCTTTTTTCACATCTTTTCCCAGACTTATCCAACAAGACACACAAATAGCAATGTTGCCCATTGAAATAAATAAAACAAATAATACTATTTTACTTTTGGTTCACCTTTCACTAACAATTCAGGACAAACAATTCAGTATTACATCTACAGACATTGACTGAAAGGTGTAGGCCTGTCATATCTGATGCAGCCAGAGTTCCTGCAAATCGAATATGCTAGAAATGACCCTAATTTGAGCTCAAGTTTCTATTTCTGTGAAATCTGTGATGTGAACGGTCTCTACTCACTCTGTGGATGTATAGTGTGTTTCTATCTCCTCTCTAGACTCACACTTGCACATACTGCAGTGTTGTACCCCTTTGCATTGGTTTGTCTTATATCTTTTTTCTCCTTCATTCATTGGGGAATGTGAGGTCAGCATGGTGCTGATCTGCCTGTCAAAATAAATTTAGGAAAAGGGCAGTGCCATCACCGTTCTCTCAAATCACTGCATCTCCACAATAGTCTCTCCATCAGCGCTTAGTGAAGTGATCAGAGGTAGAGCTGACAGTCAGCTAATGGGGGGGTGGGGAATTTTCAGCAGCGGGGCCACACTTGGCGCAGTCATCCGTCTCACCACCTCTTGCGTTGCCTTACCTTCTCCACAGCAGCCTGACTCACTTGTTTTCTTGTATCTGCGTTGCTCTGCTAACCCATCTTCTTACTTTACTTTTGTCCTTCAGATGCTACACTGATCAATGCTAGATAAGGAATTAATTTTAAACTTAAATGAGCAATTTGTGTGTCGATGTTATGATTCAGTTTTTGTCTTTCTATATAAAATCTAAAAAATCCATAGTTTACATTCCCTTTATCAGACTACAAATCAAATTTTTGTGTGTGTTTTTTAGAGCAGTTATAAATATTTTTGTATTATAACAAATATCAAATGTTTGCAGGGCATGAAAGTGACTCATAATGATGAATTTGCAGCGCTCCTTCGCTATATGCAACTTTGTAGTAAGAGTTCATTGTTCTGGTTGGTTCAGGCTTGCTGGACTTCAAACCCAGCAAGCAGAATCTCAAAAAACCCCAACAAGAAACAAACCCCAAACTTGCAACACGTCTGCATTAAATAAATACCACAGCCAGAGCTGATGAAGAATGAACAGAATTTCCTCTTTCTTTGGCACATGAATGATGAATACTCTCTCTTTGAACTTTAGAATTCAGTGGCCGTAAACCTGTCAAGCTTCAGTGAGTCCATTGCTAATGATAGCGTAGCAAGTTATGGACAGGCTACCTGTGCAGTCAGGGATCCTGGTTCACTGGTCCTTCTGTTGCTTCTGTCAAACTAGTAAATAGATACTCCTTTGAGACTAATTAGAATGAACATTAACAAAGAAAAAAGGGTTCTGTGTTCGTGAGCCGCTCAAAATGTTGACAGTGACAGTAATGATAGTAATAGAAGTTGTCTGCGTTGTAACCAAAGGAATGCCTAAAGGAGTATCTGCTAAAATTGGTTTATCTCTTGCCCCAGCGAGACCATTGCTAGCTTAGCATAAAATCCTGTTCACTTTGCTTTATTCTCCTCCGTCATTCTTCCTTCCTCATTCATCATGTCCCAGCTCCTAATGATGGAGGTAATTCCATCTGAATTGCAAAGTGTGTCAAAAACATGCTCTGATGAAGAAAAAAGCGTGACCCAAATGCTTTATTCATCATTCCAGAGCCAGCTTATAGAGAAGTCAACACAAACAAGTTCGACTGCCACATTTAATCAAACACAGCCAGACTGACGGCCCTTTCGCACATCCAAGGGCACCTCTGCAGCTTAACTCTGTTTTTGATGATGGACACCTTTCAGAGTAATGAACTCAAACATATTACCACTGTGCCCGTCTTTTAAAAAACAAAGCTCCTCAACAAGGGCTATTTTGGTGTGCAATCATGGTGATGAGGCTAACCTTGTCATCAGAGCCCAGCCACAGAACAGAGTAATGACTATTCAGATTGAGTTCACCAACTCTGCAAGAGATGTCGGGTACTGAGAAGTCGCCATCTGCAGATACAGTACTACTCCAAAGCAGCGTCCTATACAGGAACCATCTTAATATTCTTAGTGCGTTTCACTTTGCTCACAGAGGCTCTGCAGTGAAATGTAAATGGAGTAGATAAGATGGATTTTCAGTGTCATTCCACTTTTCTAAAGAGCTTTGTATGTGATTCCATTCCTCCAATGACAGCCAGAGAGGCTGCATCTTGTTGAACTAACCACTTATCACAAATTGCAAACCCTCGAGGCATTACAGCCTATCAGTGCCTCTTTGCAGGAGACTGTCTGCGGTGGCTGAGTGACTTTGTCCTGGACTAAAGCAAAAAGAGATTAGTGGCTGAAAGTCACTTTTTGATCCTTCGTGGCCGCAGGAACCATTTGCTCAATTGCATTCAAACTTATAGAAAGGATATTTTACTTGGACCAAATTAATCCTCATGTACACATCACCCTGAAACAAGAAGCTGAAATCCTCAAAAGGACTCTAAGGGAGGGGGCAGCAAGGATTTCTGCTTTGTAGAAATTAAAGCTGTGCTATTTTTGATTTGCATACCTACACAGTACCTTTTTGCATACATGTTAAATGACAGAATGCAACTCTGCTATTCTTTCAAAGTGCAAACCTGATCCACACTCGTGCCCTTGATAAAGTTGAAACAGAAACAGAATTATATTCATTGATTTAGTCTGCATGAAAAGGATTTCAGAGTGACTCAGAAAGATAAGCACTCTTTCTTGGCTCTTCCAAAGATACACACACCCTGATTGTTCTGGGAAACTCAATGCAGATTCATCTTGTGTTCGAGCTGCTGCCAGATGAGAATGGCTATATTACATCTCTATCTATTTCCCACAGCATTTGAGCAATTTTTCACAGGCAAGATTAATGGCCTGTTCAGTTTGAGACAATTTAAAGTTGTGTGGAAGCCCTCTCTCTGGAGTACGCAGAGATTATGAGTTCTATTTGCTGAGGAAATGAACAGTGTGTCCAAATACCATGAGTCAGCCTTTTCCTGGGTTCTGTCTTTCAAAACTGTAGCTTTGACTGGACAGTATGTAGTTTCACTACACACATCACAGGGGCACTTTGCAAATTACAACCACAGAGCCATTTGAAAATATTTAAATATTATTTCATTTGAGAGGATTTTAATAGCTGAAATCTGCATTTGGACTTCACAACCTCATGTCTTCTTCTCCTGGGAACTGCAGTAATATTCTCTTATTTTCGACCAAAATGATTCTATTTCTTACTGTGCAGCTCGTTCATTCCACCTATACTCCACCTGTGTTCATCTCATCTTTAATGCACCACGGAAACAGAAGATATATATGGCATGAAACAGGGTATTGTTGGAGTGATCAATGAAGTGTTTTTTCCTAACTGTTTCCATCTCTGTATATCTCATGTTTTTTTTTTTTGAATTAGTTATAAATATGCAGCAAGAACTGCCATATAAACTTCTGTCCACAAGGTTGCGTTTTTATAGTAGTAGCAGATTGCTTAAAGGCTGCTATCTGTCTTGTAAATTTAGAAGTGCAACAGAATTTCACCACCGATTAATTATTTTTCTTCCTTTCATGTCCTTTTTTTCTTGTACCTTCTAGATCGAAATGCTAGAGCACAAATACGGTGGACACCTCATCTCCCGCCGTGCTGCCTGTAAGATCCAGACTGCCTTCCGCCAGTACCAGCTCAGCAAGAACTTCGAAAAGATCCGCAATTCGTTGCTAGAGAGTCGCCTGCCTCGACGAATCTCCCTGCGCAAAGTCCGCGTGCAAAACACTGAGGGTTTCTCTGCTGAACGGGCCCTGGCAGAAGGCTGTAACTTGGCAGGCATCCCATTGGTGCGCTCACCATCTCTGCCTGCCACAGTTGGTGGCAGCTTGACCGACCTGGAAGACTCATTCACTGAACAGGTCCAGTCACTGGCAAAGTCTATAGATGATGCTCTCAGCAACTGGAGTCTGAAGACCATGTGTTCACTTCAAGAAGGTGGCACCTATCAGTTCAGTGCTGACTCCTTCAGTGCGGCAGCGGCAGCAGCAGGAGTAGGAAGTGTGGGAGAAGGAGGAGGTGTGGGACAGTCAACAATTCATCCAGGCGTGGTGGACCCAAGCGACCTGTCGAGAAGCGCGAGCAAGCTGATGATGGCGTTTCGAGATGTGACGGTGCAGATCGACAGCCAGAACTTCTGTGTTTCATCCTCAGTCATGGAATCTACTTCTGTCACGCTCGGCAGCTGTGTCCAGCAAGACAGGACCTCCACCACTGTACCGACCACTTCCACAGCAACAACCTCAACCCCACTTTCTGTCCCACCTGCACCCTCTCAAGAGCCCCCTCCTTCTCCTGCAGAGGTCCCACCTGAACCTATAGATCCCCCGCCTCCCCCACAAGAACCCCCACCACCCCTAGAAACCGATTTTGAAGGAGACGAGCAGGATATGGAATTCCCTGCTCCTCCTCCGAGTGAGGAAGAGCTAGGGGATGAGGAGCAACCCCTCCTAACTCCTCTGGAAAAGATACCTCCCCCTCAAAGCCCAGAAAAGATTGTGGTAGTGGCCCCACCACCCACAGAGCCCCTTCAAGCCCCTCCACCACAGGAAGCGATGCTGTTAGAGAGCTCTCCCGTGGTAGAGCCTCTGGGAGTGAAGAGATGTGGCTCTGAGATGGCGGATAACAGCTCGGAGCAGATGAGCAGCAGCAGCACGTCCACAGAGGCACGATCCACATCTGAGGCCTCGTCCAAAGAGGCACTGCAGGCCATGATCCTCAGCCTGCCACGCTACCACTGTGAGAACCCTGCCAGCTGTAAATCACCAACGTTGTCCACTGACGTCATGCGTAAACGCCTCTACCGCATCGGCCTCAACCTCTTCAATGTGTGAGTAGCCACTACGCTTTCATTCCTTTGTGTCTATACAATTGAATTGTATTTTGTTATCAGTTCTGAATCATTGGTGACTGTTAAGCCACAATTAGCTGGACTGAAAGACACACGAATCCTCCCAAAGAGATCTGGGCATGACAGAGCTGTGGTTTTTGGTCTGGTAATTTGTTTTTCTTAATTACATTTTAGAAAAGTGAAAAGTGCTGCTTCTGCATTCCTTCTTTGCAAAACCGTAAAGGTAGCACAGCACCCCTGAGTATAATTTAAAAAAACTAATCGTCTCTTGACATTTGGGTATAATTAATGTGCTGTCATTTTAGCGGTAACCACAAACAATTAGAGATGCTGGTGCTGTCTGCTAATTAGGGTCCAGTAATGTCATTGTTGTACGTGTAAGATTTCAAATTCAATAGAGTTTTGACATTCAAATCTTGTAAATAGACGTTGAGGAAATGCAGTATATTTTGAGGAATAGTGTTGTTGGGAAGGGTAAAAGCGAAAGGATGTATCGGAAAGAATACTGTACAGTGAGATTTATGACACAATCTGCGAATCAAGCCGTCCTCAAGGTGCACCTTAAGTTTGATGTGACCCAGTGGGTGAAAAAGAGTAGAGAAAAGCACTTTCCTCATGCCAAAAGAACAAACAGAGCAAAGCCCAAGTCCAAAGCTGGATTTGAGTTTTCTTATTTCCTCTCAGAAAGACAAATAATATAAGGGCAAGCGGGAGGAGCTGAATTATTGAGGCTGGAGATTGAAGATTGATTTGTAAGAGGAATCAAATGAAGGAAACGCGAGTACCAAGCTGAGATGAAAAAAAGAGTAAGGAATGACCTATTATTGCTGGTTACACAGCCAGACATGATGGAAATGTCAGTTGGCATAGCTTCATGGCTTGTGCTGTTGATATGCCTGTCAATCTTTTCATTGTGTACTTGTGCAGTTTACAAAGCAACAGATTTGTCACTCAAAGGCCAAACAATGGGTTTTTGGTTAAAGCAAGAGACTGAAAAATAAATCAATAAATTTGATATTTGAATCAGTATTGCATTCATTGAGGTAGTCAGGGACCCAAGATATTGATATTAAACCTATACAAAGAACTCTTGTATTCCTAACACAACTCAATTACCATTGCAATTTCCTCAGTGGCCCCACAAATAGTCAGAAGAGAAAAACTCTCCCTGTTTTGAGGGGCTTGTTTGTTTGTGGTTGCAGCTTTTCAGTCATTGTGAATTCAGTTCCCCTCGCCACCTAGTGAAGAGTGACAAAGTCAAAACCAGATAAGAACTTCACAAGACGCACTCCAGACAGGTGCACGGTGGCTACATGGCAGCATGCGATAAGGGAAAAGTGTTGCCATGGTGACAGCAGTGAACGGGGCCAGGCCCGAATGAATCTGTTGATTTTCCGAGACAAACACTTGAATCCTGGAGACGAGCTGAAACTTGGTTTCAATCAAGTTTTTCATACAAATAATCAGGTATGCAGTCAAAAGAACTGACAAAGCTTAGGTGACATACACAAAAAAACACAATTGCATCTGTTCATCATTTGTAGAAACGTTTGTAACCACATAACTCCTGAAAATGGGCTTCGTAACCCGCAGGACACTTGGAAGGAATGAGTAAATAGTAATATTTACCTTATGCTCTATTAGCTTTTCACACAGAGCATACCCTAAAGGACCTAAACACCCCACATATTCATTTAAATGACCTCGACTCAGATACATTTCAGGTTCCGATCAACATCCGATTGACTAGCTGGGTAACAATTAGTTGGAATACATGAGGGGTGAATCTCCAAAAACTGGCAGCAATTCGAAAAGGCCTAAAATTGTCATCCGTCATACTGCTGTAAGCCGTGGATGTAATTAAAAGTTCTTTCAGCATGGGATGAACCGGCACCTTGGGAAATGAGTTGAAAAATTGGTTAATATTAAAAAAAAAATTTGTTTTGTTTTTTTCTTTGCCCTTCCAACCTCAACCCTTTTTGGTGGAAGTCTTCCTTGCTTTTCTCTTAATATCTTTGAGTGAAGGGAAATACATTGTGTATTGCCTTAAGTGAAAAAACCAAATTACCAAATCTATTTCAAGGTATCACCCCAATTAAGCCATCTCACACACATTCAGATGACTGGAGCCCACAAACAGACATATTATCTTTTTCCACACTTCCACGCGCTGCAGCGCCACAAAAGTGCACAATAAAGCCGATTAACTTTGGCTCATTGCTGGAGCATGACAATGCAAACGACGGAGAAAATGAAAAGATTTTTGGGCCAAAAAGAACACAGTAAAGTTGAGTATTCTTCATTTTTACTGTAACATTGTAGGAGGCTAAAGTGCAATATTATTATATATAATATATATTATATTAATCCTTACTACTTTTTTAAGTTAGAGTCTTAAAGTTGTGAGTATAAGATCTATATTAAATTATTTAAATGTTTTAATTACACTGTTTTAGTCATTACAGCATGCTCTCCCCTGGGCTGGACAGAGAGTTTACTGCATATTCCTTCACCACTAAAAGAATGTATAGTAATATGTTAAGTCAAATATTAAGTTTGTGATCAGATAGAATAAATGACTTATAGTCATTGTTAAGTCGTAGTTAAAATTTTCGCCAAAGTTTTAATCATACTTAAAAAAGGAATTTTAAAAAGTTAAAACCAAAACATGCAGAAATACTTGAGACTTGAACCCAATTTCAGGTCAGCTGGGTGTTTTAATCCCACCAGAAGCCTCGTGCCAACTCTCATTTATCCCATCCAACTGTTTTCACCCTCCTTTTACTTTTTTACTGTGGCTGTTGAGCAATAAGCATGCATCTTCAATTTTAATTAATTTCAATTTTTCAGATAAAGAAAACATTACTTCTTTTAATTTCATGGGTTGAGAACATTTTCCTACTTTCTAAAGATAAATAAAACATTAAAAGAAATCCATTAAATTATTTGAAAAAGTCGTCTGTTGCAAAGCTTTAAAAAAAAAAAGAGCTCATGAAAAGTGGTCGGAAAAATTTATGAAATTGCTGTTTTTGTAGAGCGTTGAGATTTGGGGTTATTGTTAACCAAGAAAGTTGGAACTTAGAAAACTTTGCAAAATCCTGAATAACATCCCATGCAAATATTTTATTTATTTATTTACTTTATATCCAATGCCAACTTTTATTAAAGCCTAATTTTTTTCCTATACTGTTTTGGCCTTGAGAAAGATTCAGCAAAGTTTGTGACTTAACTTTAAAAAGCTTTACATCAAATGTAGCCAGAGGAAGGAATAAATTGTAGAAAAGATTTTCTATCGTATCACCTGTACATTTAATTATGAATTTGCCCACTTTGATAGCATCAGTGAGTGGCAGAAAAAGAGAAATTTGAATGTGGCATTTATCTGCTTCTAATGTGTTAACAGTCAGCAGTCCATATATAAAGTAATGACTGTTTAATGCAGGAGTCAGCAACCTTCAACGCTAAAAGAGCCATTTGGGCATGATTCCCACCAAATAAAATCCACCCTGGAGCCAGAAAACCTATTTGACCGCTATAATGAAGATAGTTTCATTACACTTATGTTGTGTATATAAGAGCTGTAGTTTGTTGCATTTGTGAAATAAAAGAACAACGTTCTGTTTTCCTCAGAAACTTTTTTTTTTGGCTGTGTCCATGGTTAGCTCACCAGGGGTCAAGAGCTCAAAATAAGTCACCACCCTGTCGGCAACAGGTGACACAAACAAGGTGCGACACATATTCTGAGACAAAATATATATAAAAAATGTTTTATTTCAATGTAACAAGATCACTTAAATCTCCAGAATCATAACTTTTACATTGAAAAAAATTGGTAAATAGAACAAAATTTATTGAAATTAAATATCCATTAATTATTCACATTATTTTGTCAAAGCCACAGAGAGCCACAGCAGAGGGATGAAAGAGCCGCATGCAGCTCCAGAGCTGCAGGTTACCAACCCCTGGTTTAATGGAAGCTCTTGGTTTGATTACAAAGTTTTACTTTTTATAAAGCGACAGGTTTCATTGCCATTTCTGTTTAATTTCCATCCCTTTTTCTCATTCCCCTCAAGTGCCTTGAAAGATAAGCTGACTTTTAATAAATTGGCTACAACCAAAGGGGGGATACAGAATGAGGAAAGGGGAACAATTATATGAATAAATAAAGATATATATAGAGAGAGAGAAGGGGGGGGCAATCAAGCTTGAGGCTCATTAGTTCCACCAGTTCATATCCTCCCTCTAATACCTACGTGGTTGTATCCTTTGCATCTTAAACAGGGCAGTTTGCTTTGAGCTAAAACTCGGATATTGCTTGATCATGGGATCAGAAAGCCTCACACACACTCAGACAGTTTGGCAAGGCAATGTGCCAGCGTGTGTGATGGTTGCAGCAGGTGGGCTATGCAGCACCTTTAGAGGGGGAGTGGGAAAGGAGCAGGTGGAGTGAATTAAAGAGAGGAAAAGTTTTCAATCTGCATGTGTGTGTGTGTGTGTGTGTGTGTGTTTGTTTTTGTGTACACTTGCCTTCACAAACAAGTTAGAACAGCAACAGAGATGAATTGAAAGACAAAAAAAGCTTGGGGGGGGGTTTGAGCGAGAGACCACTCGATAAAGTTTCCACCTTGGATGCAACAGGAATGACAATGACTCCGTTATGTGAGTGAGTGTGTTTGGGACATTGCCATCACACAGGGGAGCTGGAACCGAACCTTTAACAGGAAATGGGCGAAAAAGAGTGAGAGAGAACGAGGAGGACTTGAGGAAGATGGGACATTAATGACAGATTCCTGAGTGGATTTCTCTTCCTGAATGCATGGCTTTCCATCTCATTAGACATGCCCTTATTTCTCTTTCTTCCCGCTCTCATTGCACTGTGGTGAAAGCATTGATTAGACATCAGAGAAGCTCCTTGCGGACTCGCTATCACGCATAAAATGGGGCATGATCATCACTTTATGAATTAAAGAAAAGGAGGCAAAAGACATGTATCTATATGTGACTGTGTGAGAAATCTGAATACAATGTCAAGGCTAATTAACACAGTAAATCAGTTTGCTACCAGGACGCCAGAGCACTGTAAAAAAGCCCAATGTGTGTCTGTATTTGTATGTGTGTACTTACACACACACTTCCTTCCCTGTATTAACATTCTGCCCTCGGTGCTGAATGACCCAGTACATAATTACAAACTTTGAAATCCAGATGGCAAACAGAGGAAGCATTTCTCACAGAGTGCAACACCCTTTTATCCTCACCTGCTCTTATGATGTAAAGGCTGGGTCTGACAATATTGTTAATTATTCATATTTTGAACCACTTTTAACCAGAAAAAGACCTCAACCACAAATAAACTGATTATTTAAACAAGTGCTGTCTACGCTGCCTGAGCAGCTTCCACTTATTAAAACACATCAGAGAGCCATACTCCAGCATTTCAGGGATGTGCTCTTTTATTATGTTGAATATGGCCACAATGGTCAATGCCTGATTAGATGACACCGTCTTCCTGCTGTGAATTCTCTTTAAATACACAATAATCTGCATTTGAAAATGTATCTAAATGCATAATAGGAAATAGGAAAATGGATGTATCCCAGACTTGTTTTTGTCAATTTCAGAAGCAAGCTGAAGCTGTAATATCAGAGTATTACTCCTTGTAATTAGCCTAAAAGTAGGAAAAGTTTAATGTTCGATATTTTTATTGTGATCATGTGTAAATCATCAAATATCCAAAAGTAATGGATAGTTGACACGGATTAAAAGTCTAAAAAGTTTAGGAACGACTGCTCTAAAAAGAAAAAAAAAGCTACACTAAAGAAAGTGGCCCCACTGGCCATATCTGTAAATTCTCCCCTAAGGTGCCTTATCAGCAAAAGCACACTTGACAGACACAAGGAATGCTTTGCAACAGCAACTCCGCATCAGTGTAATGATTCCCGTTTTTGAGGTGTTCACAGTTCGACCACACGACCGTGTTTCCACTCACAAACTGGCCGTCAATCTATCACTGGTTAGTAATGGAAACAGAAATGTGTACGTACGGAGAAATAGGCAACACACTGCTCTAACTGTAAAGCACTTGTAGGGGCCATATACCACAGTTCTGAGATTGGGGGGGGGGGGCACTGCGCACATCTGTTCATTTGCAATAAATTGGAAGGCCAATAAAAGTGTAGGACAGAGAAAGAGGGCTGCATTTATGATGGAATGAGCGTCTAATATGTGACAAGGAAAATAGGTGTGTGTGCAGCAAGGGGGCAAGAAGTGTGTGTGTGTGTGTGTGTGAGAGAGAAAGATATTGAGGCATGTAAAATTGTGTATTTGGAGGCACAGTGTATTTTGGAGCTGTGATTTTAACATGACATCTGGGTCCTGTCTGGCACTGCTTCCTCCCATCCCTTCCTGTTTTTGTGAGTGTGCACGCGGGTTTGTCATCATGTGGCGCCCTAGTTCTCTTTTCACACTTCTCACACACAACTTTGCAGCAGCTCCATTTTGAGTCATATGCTCCATTCATCCTGCACGAATACTGAAAATTAACAGCAAAATAAATGTATGCACCAGCACTGTCTCTCAGAAATAAGATTTACTCTGTATATTGTAAATCTTTAACAGCAAATATGATCTATATGAAAAAAGATCATTCTTAAAACATTATTTTGAGAAAGAAAACATGAGTAACTGTAGTTAATGACAATATCTACCAATTTATAATGCAAACTCAACCTCCTCGGGTTGTCAGTTTTGGAGAGTTGTGTCATAAAAACATAACAGTATGTGCCAGCCATTTTCTGTACGGTTACAAGCCATCCAGGTCATGGACAATGTAAACAGTCATTATAAACCATCCATGCTTGTTATTATCTGATGAGGACTCTCCTCTCGTTCTGCATCACTCATCTGAATCTGTCCATCTTGCAACTGCATCATTTCCTCCTTTTCTGCCCTGATTTTCACTTCTCCGTTCACTTCTAATTACAAATAATGATCTCCATGTATGATCCATCTGTTTTTGGGAAAACATGAAATGAGTGATATCTGCCAAATTTTCTTGGCGAGACACATTGCCTTCAGCCATGAGGGCTAGCTAGAAGCTGCGAGTCTGCCGAGGCTGTCACAGCAGATGCGCTCAACGTCCTCCCTCGCTGTCCTTACATTCTCATTCCTGCACATCTGCTCTGTCTGGTCCTCCTCCAGCCTCCTGCCTCTACCTAGCCCTTTATCCTTCCCTCCCCTTTGTCCCACCCTCACCCCACTAAATCCATTAGCTGTGGTGCGCACACACACACACACACACACTTCTCCATTACATAAGTGTTGTGGTTTAAATACTCTATAGAGACGAGAGAGGGAGAGCTATGGCAATAATGCAGCAGCTTCCCTACAGTGACTAGCTTTTGTGTCTAATAGGGTTATAAATAGTTATAGTAATAGACATTACGCCCATGCTCATACCTAAGTAACTTCTGCCATGCATGGACATGAAAACTACCATCTGACAGGCAGGAGGAAAAATTATTCATAGAAACAATAGTTTGTTAGAATTTCTCTGACCCCCCCCCAGTGTTTGCAAAAGATATTGGTGGTGGTATCTTATATAGTGGTATTCTGTATCTTATATAGACCAGCTGTCAACAAAATGCCTACGCAAGAAATACAGGGCTGTAATTAAAATAGAGAATATACAAAAGTCAACTCGTGTAAAGCAGAATTCATGACATTTAACTTGCCCAAAGGCTTTGTAAAATATTTTGGGTTTATTATGAAACTGCGGATGTCCACCACATGACTAAATGCTGCATGTAATTCATCTTGACAGAATGAAATCCCCCTCTCAGTAACATGGCTTACACCTCTCAGTCAGGCGTGGGTTAGGGTCTCTAAACTTGTGTTGTCAAATTGTGAATGCTGACAGTTAATGTGTATTTCAGATTTTATTGTTGTCTGCATTAGCTGTTCCCAGTGCTTTACTTCAGTATAACAGTGGTGGTTGCTAACAAAAACCCAATAGTTGGAAGAAATGCACTCATTCACTGCTCCTTATCGGTACATTTTAGACTCCTACTTATCGTCATCAATTTTCTTTATCATTGTCAGCGGTCTATAAAATGTGGAGATTTGCATCCTGGGATTGTCTTTTTGTGTCAACACATACTAAGTATATTCAAACAGGTTGAAAGAAGTGAACAAAGTTAACCACAACAAGCTACAAACCAACACAAGTTGCGCTATCTACTATAGCATAAAATGTGTTAGTTCTTATGTATTATGCTTTTTGGAAAATAGATAATGTCATTTCTCCACACAAGATTGATCCAATTTGACACTGCTGAGATTACTGACTGTTTTCAAAACCATATCACACATATTTAGGTTGATTTCTAATCTTCAGGCACCCACTGGTTTCTGTTAATTTTGGCATATTTGTCAAATGTACCAAAGAGAATTGGCCTTGATAAGGCGTCATGGTCATGCTTCAAGATAATTCCAGACCTGGTCCAGTCCAAAGAAGTCTTTCTGAGACTTGAGCTGAGTGTGTGTGTGTGTGTGTGTGTGTGTGTGTGTGCGCGCACAAGCAGGGATTTAGAGCTGCAAATCGGCCGTTATTATTCCAACTGTATCCTCTGAATTTAGCATAGTGCTGAGCTCTTTAGTAGTCCTTAATGAATGTCGTAATTCAGCATGTAAATGAATACAGATGAGGTTCTGCCCTGCGTCTCTGCCCACACTGTGCATGCATGCACAGTAAATATCCAAACTGCTTATTGTCTCATCATACCTATTTATTATTTTGTATTTTTGGGTTATGAATGCTTTTTTAAAAGTATAACAAGAAATAACATTCCTTCAACAAATAAAAGACAAATCAACTGTCACAGTCATACTCCTTCCTGAGATATTGAAGATTGATATTGCAAATCTGCAGCTTAATAGTCCTACTTGGTCAAGACTTGAAAAGACTTCTTTCAATGTATTAATTTCTGTTATTTCTTTTCTTCTTGTTTGTCTCAGAAACCCTGACAAGGGCCTTCAGTTCCTGATCTCACGAGGCTTCATCCCAGACACACCAATTGGCGTGGCCCACTTCCTGCTCCAGAGGAAAGGCCTGAGTCGGCAGATGATCGGAGAGTTCCTTGGCAATAGCAAGAAGCCCTTCAATAGAGACGTATTAGAGTGAGTAGCGCACTTTATTTCGCAGCTGTTTGAAGACAATATAATGCTCCTCATTGCTTCTAGTAAGAGATCAGGTGTTACATTAAACTACAGGATTGGAACATAAAGCACAAAGTCAATCCTCTTCTTAATTACTTAGAAAATATTGGTTGTAAGTCTTGCTGATGCTGGAGGTTTTGTAGTTGACACACTTTTCCGCTTTGGCTCTGATTAAGATGATTCCCTGAAATCTAAATATGAGAATACAATAATAACTTCACTCTATGCTCTCATCATAGCTGTATTTTTGCACACACTCATATTTTGGTCTACTTTTCATCACAGTAAACAAACAAAAACTGAAACTGAAGCGTCACTATTCTAATAAAACACCTTCATCTGATTGTAAGTTGAGGTTTTCTTTTTCTTCATTTATCACATTAATATCGAAACCATGGCTGCTGTAGTATTGACCTTATTAAGCAATATAATTGTCATCTAATAATGTAGATAGTAATTATGAGCTTCAATAATGAATCTGATCGGAGAAGAGAAGCGGCTGCTGCAGGTGTTTCTGTGGTGCTTGTGGGTTTGGGATTTGGCTGGTATCAACTTTACTTTATCTCAGTAACTGTCTTTTTTTATTCTTTTACATTCTTCTATTTGCCAATTAACTCTAAATTTGCATATCAACCAGAGATATACCAGAGAGCATTCTTATCCTGCTTGTTTTTGTCTAAGTTGTCGAAGCAAAAAACACACTTTTCAAACTTTGCAAGGTCACAAAAACAACACAGCACTTTACCAAGTTGTTCACAGCAGGTCATCCCATCTAATGTCCATATCCGCCTAAACAGACACCGTCATGGTTCCAGATACATTTTATAAACAGGATGATACTTTTGAGGCTCCAGATTCCAATGTATATGTATAGTTTCCTTTATTTTCCTTAAGAACAGTCACGGAGCAGCCTTTGGGGGGGAAGTGATGCTGAAGAGGAGCTCATAGGAGAATATAAAGTGTGTGTGTGTGTGTGTGAGAGCACTTTGAATGAAGTGTAGTCAGGGGAGAGCCGGGGCGAGAGATTGCAGTCTAATGTGAAAATCACACATGGTGATTTACCAAACTGCATTTACAGTAGGTGCCTTGTCTGTGTGTCAGTGGAGGCGTGCTTATAGATTGTATTGTTTTGTTTATGCTGTATTTAGGTTTTCCCGTATTCCTGAATCTTTCTGCTTCCCTTCTCAAGCTAATGGTCCCTCATTCTCTTTACACTTGCTTAAGCATAAATAACAATGGTTAAAATGTCCTCATCTCAATTAAGCCAAATTGTGGTTATAGATTTGGGTTCCAAGAAACGTCGTACCAGAGGACTCATTTACTGATAATATAGTGCACTTGTTAAGCAAGAAAAATGGGATCTGTTTTCGGTTTGTCATCTTCTTATTGGCTCTTCAAAATATGGTTCCATCTGGCCTGCTTTTTATTTTTATTTGCATCTGTGTGTGTCGGAGTGGAGTGTGTCTGTGCCAAAAGAACATTGTAAATGTGCAATTTAAGCAGGACAATGCACACAGATCAATAACAAGTGAATGCATGATAATGGTATATGTGTGCAAATGTGTGCTTGTTCATGCGTGTGTTGTTATGTTTTGAGTGTGTATAGGAAAGAGATGAGCGAAGGAAGGAAGGAGCTCATGTACTCAGGGCTAGAGAGCATCTCGTCTGACGTTATGTAAACAAGGAGTGACAGCCGGGGAAAAAGAGAGAGAGAGGTGGTGGAGCGAGGAAGTGAGTCATGAAGAGGGCAATCAGAGAGGCTCGACAGTCAAGTGTTGATCAAAAAGGGGATCAAGTAAGGCGCATTTCGTAGTATAGGCTCATGATTTATTATGTCTAAATCTAATCACTTGTAGAAAAATAGTACACAACACAGCTCTTTAAGCCATTTCTAAACTGCCAGTGATACAAACACTATTAATTGTAGCAGTTGTATTGTCTGAAATGTGTAATCCACTGGTGAGACCCCGCTGAATGACTGTGAGTAGAAACAATAAGAAAAGGACAGATAGTTGTACTGCAGTAATGTTATAAGTGGCAGGAGCAGAAATAGTAAAATAATAGAGCCTGAAATAACAAAAGACGGAGCACAAGTAATAATTATAGCCCAAGTAACAGTAGAAGAAAAGTATTGGCTTGGATGAAGTCATATTAATTAAATTCTTTATTGGTAGCAGCCTCTTCTACAGGAATATAATAGTAAAAAGGTAGAAATAATAAAAGCAAAAGGTAGCGCTTGTTGTGTAATATAAAAATAAGTATAAAATATATTGTGAGTAGGCCTTGGTTGGCCATAACATGAGTGTTAGTACAGTAACAGTGACTAGAGTATAAGAATTAGTTGTGTACATAAGACAAGCAGTAATAGTATGGCATCTATGGTAAGAGCAGTAGTAGAGGAATAGTTGTAATAGAAATAGTAGCAACAGAACTAATGGAGTAGACCTACTACTAAGGTAGTTGTCATAGCAGTGATACATACGAGATGAGTAGGAATAATGAACTACATGTACTAGTATTAGTTGTAGCAGTAGTGAAAGTATATGTAAAGTACTTCTTGTGAAGTTTTGTTAGCAGTAAGTAGCTGTTGCAATAGTGATATAATAGCAGGCGCAGTAGTACAGTCAATGCTAGTAACTGTAGTGGTAGTAGTACTGTATGGCTCCAGACATAGTTAATAATAATATAGTGTGAAGGAGCAGTAATATTAGATGTAGAACTGTTTGCAGTGGAGTGAAGTTGTTAAAGTACAAGAAATGAGAAAGGTATCACAGCAGTTTAATTGTACTGAAGGCTAGTTTAGTAATTCTAGTTGTACATAGTTCATGCTGGTCTTGGTGTGAGCAGGTTTTGCTGTGATTTCATGTTATGGTGCAGAGTTCGTCAGGCAGTAGTGTAGACTCAGCGATCTGACTCTTTTCTGCTGGAGCAGCAGATGTCACAGTCAAGTACTCACCTCATTAACTTGCATTGTTCACAGTAATCCATCTTAATGTAGTGAGTGTGTGTGTGGGTGTGTGCACGTTTATATTTGTGCTTCCTGTACAACACACTATCAAAAAAGGCGATATGTGAACAATATGACATACTTTACATATCAAACACATTTTACAAGCCTCCCATAACCAATGATAAGCAATAGACTCAGTAACAGATGAAAGATTACATCCGTCTTCAACACTCTTTATAGTTTGATTATCATTCTGCTTTGTGCCTCCACAGAGTGCCTCAAATGAAATTGAAGGGAACTTGAAAACCTCCCACCTTTTTCCAAAGTCACCTTTCACTTCAAAACCTAATTTCACCTCCAAATTGCCCGTGTTGTATTTATCGCCCATGAACTCACCGGACAGGATATTTTGCTTTTTTAATTAAAGTGATTAAGCTGAGGTTGTCAGGTAATAGAGGGATTTTCTGCTCAGAGGGATTGCAGCGTGTGTGTGTGTGTGTGTGTACGTCTTGGCAGCTGTGGCAGAGAGGAGATAGCCGGCCCAGTCTTATCCCTGTGTCTGTTCGTGGCTAATACCTGCAGTGAGCACAGTGGTGCTGTGACTGGGAAGCAAATGAGCCAGCTTCATCTTTTTTCTGGGGGTGTCCGTCCACAGGTCCACCTGTCCCACCACTGAAGGGGCAGCCACTACAATCATCTTGATATATTGCAGTGAACATATTGCTATAGATTTTCATTTTTTCTTCTTGTCTCCTCCATTTCCACTGCTCCCGCTCTTCCCATATCTCATCGCTCTCTCTCTCTGTGAACCGCAGCTGTGTGGTGGATGAGATGGACTTCTCCGGCATGGAGCTGGACGAAGCGCTCAGAAAGTTTCAGGCCCACATTCGTGTCCAGGGAGAAGCCCAGAAGGTGGAACGTCTTATCGAGGCCTTCAGGTAATTAGAAAAGAAGTTCTTGCTCTACGAGTCGGCGTTTATCTTGCAGTATTCTCACTTGGGGAGCACTTTAACTGAAGTTTCTACAGATTTCCAAAAACTTCTCTTTCCCTGTTCAGTTAACTATGAAAAGAGAAGAGATTTAAAAAGTGTGTGTGTGTTCTAGAGTAAGGAAAAAAAAGTTTAGCTGGTTGTGTTTAACCAGCTAAACACAACAAAAATAACCCTACTTTGCTAAAGGCCAAGGTCATTTGATTATTTTATAGGTTGGATTTTTAAAAAAAAGGCCATTACCATAATGCATGCAAACACCAGTACCTCTATAATTACATATTATTGACGCATCTTTTTAACTGTTAAGGCTTGAATATGAAAGTGAAGGAAGTAAACGCAAACAGTAGGAATTAAATCAGTTTTTGCTTGTTGTGACCTCAGCAGCTAAAATTGGTTATGCTGAATAATAACAGTCTGATCTTCTTGATTTGTCCTGAATGTGAAATTTAGGACAAAATAGCTCTACATTACATTGCAACAAGAACACTTGTATCTTATTTTATTTGTTTCATTGATAATTCTATGGTGAGGATGTTGACCTTTTAACAGGGACATGAAACATTCAGCTAATAAATATCATTTTAGACACAGATATAAATCTAATCGAGTGTTTGTTAATTGAGCTGGTATTATTACACAAAACTAAATACGTTCCATGAAAGAATACAATAGAAAGGACCTTTTGTCATGTTGTTGGTTATGTGAAATAATCCACATTTGTCTTTCTGTCACTGTTTATTTTCTACAGTAATGTAATCTGGTTGTGTTGATATTTGAGTGGGTGTAAAAAAAAAAAAAAAGAAGAAATGAAATACTGCCACATCAGCTTGGGGCCAAACTTGTCTCGCATTGCTTTGAGATGCAATTCACAGGCCTTTTTGATCATTAACTATACCAACGTCAGCTTTTGAAGGCATGCTGAGAGATACAGATGTGATCTGTGATATTTTTTCATGAGTTGGGAGATCAGTCCTCTGGGTTTTTTTTTTTTTCCTCTCCCCAGGTTTGAACATTAAAACAAGCAATCAGAAAAATAATGGATAACTATATGAACTAAATGTTAAATATAAACATAGATAAGGATGGCTGCATGAGCATTCTTGTACTTCTGTATATCGGCAGCTGAGTCATTCTGCCTCACCTCACCAAACACTTTCCACTTTCCTCTCTTCCTCTCTCGCTACAGTAAAATGTTGACAATGAAGCCCCTCATGTGAATAGCCAAGCAGCATGTAATTTCAGTCCAAAATTTGTGACAAGAAGGCAATTTGTGGTGCAGCTGTGGCAAAGCCTGTTAATGCTAACTGTTTGCTGTAGCCCCTATGAAGTAACGACCACCTGTCACAGCAATTGAGGTACCCAATGAGAAGAAAAACAGCAACATTGTCATAGTCTGTGGGCAGAAAGGTTGGCGCCGCTAATGTTTGGACATCAGGCTGACTCTGCGTGTTATCAGGAGCAAAAGAATGGAGTAGTGGGGGGGTGAGGAGGCAGGAACTGGGTAGGAAAGAGGGAAGGATAGAAAGGGAGAAAAAGGAAAGAGAGAGGCAGGTTTATAAATAACCAGTGTTGCATAACCGCCACTGCCTCTATGTGCCTGCCTCCTCTGCTCTTGGGCTTTGATATGGCTCCAAACACACACACACACACACACACACACACACAAGCGGGGAGAGAGAGAGAGAAATCTCCAAAGTAAGTGAAGGAGATTTGAAGCAGCGGTGAAAAAGAGCGAGGGGGGAAAAGTGAAAAGCAGCCAGAAGCCTCAGTATCTGCTGCGTCAGTGTACTAACGAATGAGCCAGAGAATATAAGAATATGATCCAACTCCCAACGCTGCAGATACGCTCAGTTCATGTTTTTGTTTCCTCACTACACTTTAGCAACCAGATATCCTTATTTACTCATCACGCAGGCAAAGACAATTGATGGTTTCTCAGCATTTGCCCCATATATTAGTTATTATAGATAAAGATCGTGACACTTGTTCTTTGCACCTAAATCCTCCAGGAGTGCTTAATTACTGATGGATTACCCCATCTTTAGCAATCTGTAACAGAAATGCTAAATGGGTTTGGAAGACAGCAGCAAATGCCAAATTTGAAGATGGCCAAATTCATTCAGCAAGAAGCAAAATGTGCCATTTTTACTTTCTATTTTTGTGGTTAGTCATTTTTTCCATGTCTTTCTGTTCAGAGTAAGAGCACCGTCAGATAAAAAGCAGCTTAAATTAAGGTTTTTCACTGCATGGTGCTGCATTAGGATTCACAGACAAGGGTATAATTACTGGTTGCTGTTGAGTCACGGTTTTCATACATTGAGATGCGAATAAGCAATCATATGCAGCCCTGTGATTATCATGCTAAAACCAAACTGTATGCGGGGATGTTAGAAACACAAAATAAATGCTTTTCTCTTTTGATCATAGATAATGTAAGAAATAATAAAGTATTTTGAATCGGTTATCAAGCTCGTCATTGCAGTGTTAGCATACAAAAAGCCATATCATTTTCCACATCATGATGCTATACCCCTGATGTGGAGATGACTGATTAACGTGAGTCTGGCCTCTATTATGTTCTTTTACACAAAACGTGCCTGAGTAAGAGATTTCATATTTCTAAGTTAATATTTCTTCTCACTGGCGTGATAACAACTTGCATAAATCCAGAAAGCAGGCTCATAAATGTTGGAGAATATTTGATTATGGCTAAGGACCCAGTAGGCTGTTGCATCTGTAAATAAGCAGCCGAAGAGGTTGGACTTGATAGATTATTTCATAAACAAAACAATTAGAAAATGATGGCAAACCGCAGAAGGCAGAAAACACAGAGGGGTTTTGCTTCTCCCACCAACGCTCCTTTCATTTCCTGCGTAATTCAAATGTGGACAAATGTGTCTATACAGACAGACAGTGTTTCAGTGCAGCATCTGCTGTGAGGTTCAGCGGTGCTGAGGGGCAGCCAACTGCTTCTGATGAAGCTGCGGGCAAAATTAAAGCCATAACTCTTGTTTTGATGTCACACTCCCCTGCTCGGCTTGTATCGAGGCATTTACAAGCATGTTGTGTATTGAAGGATGCCTTGAGTGGCTGAGGATAACATATTATCTGTCTTTTTTTCCAATCTGTTATCCATTCCCATCTTTCCTCCTCTTCCTGTCATTTATATTTTTCTAATACATCTTTCTCCCTGTATCTGCAATCTTTCCTTTTCCTCCCCTTTTGTTATTCCTCCTTGTTTGTGTCATGTGTTGTGACCTACATCTATTACTACTTGAATATATCCCCTTCTTTATCCTCCACCTTTACTCCCATCTTCTTTTTACTTGAATTTTTCCCTCCTGATCTTCTCTCTTCGCCTTCTTTAAACTGACAGCCAGCGCTACTGCATGTGTAACCCCGACGTGGTGCAGCAGTTTCACAACCCAGACACCATCTTCATCCTGGCCTTTGCCATCATTCTACTCAACACCGACATGTACAGTCCAAACATCAAGCCTGACCGCAAGATGTTGTTGGAGGACTTCATACGCAATCTGCGAGGTAAGGGACACGCCGCTCTGCTTTCCTGTGTGACATTAATGACTTGATGTGATCAACTCAAGCAGGTAGGTTAGTTTCTTTTGGTGCATATGTGCATGGTTCCCTGAGAAGCCTCTGAGGGGTTTATTTATATATACCAAATCAAAGTAACTAACACCAAAAATCAAATTAAGCACCACTTACAGGAAGAAAATCCAGAAGCACAAGAAACATCCGATAGTTAGAATTTTCCATTCGCTCACTCAAGATGAATATACAAAAACTGATAGTGAGAAGGGTTTTTCATATTTTCCAGTACTATTTACTTTATGTGATGAAGAAATACACAATGAGAGCCTCCGCTCCCTCGTGAATATCTGCTGTTGTGCCAGCACATACTCACATGAATCAGTGGAAGTGAGTCAATGTTGAACAGCGTTTGAATGTGTATTCAAGTCAAACCCACCCTGCATAAATTCAGGCGATAAAGACGAGGTTGCATTTCTATCTTGCTTTCATTCCGGGCCATCACGCTTTTACACATTCACGTCTCATAGCGACACCAACAGAAAGCTGCTGTAACTCTTGTCTCCCACGGTCAAACAGATGCTCATTTGCTGAGCACCAGGGGAGAGACAGGAGAGCTTTAGTTTTTGCTCTCCCTCTGAGGAATTGTTCAGGGAACAATGAGGTCGATGCAGAACAACTTTAATAGATTCATCCAGACTGTTCACCCACAATTAGATTATGTGGGAAAATCAATTTTGGCATGTACATAAATTAAAATGTGCCACTCTCTCTTGGCCTTTGTGTTTGTCCCGTGCTCAATTTTCTGTTTCCCCAGTCTCCATATCCATTTTCTTATGCTTTGTCTCAATCAAAATATGTTAATTCATCAGCCTGTCCTTGTTTTTGTTCTCTCTCCTCTTTTCTTCTCACTCTTGTCTCTCTCTCGCACTGACAGAATGATAGTTCACTCCACTAATTGGCTGAGGTGAAATGCAATTATGCACCAGAAACCAATGGTAATGAAGAAGTATACAGCATTCATTATTACAATTTAAACAGACTGGCAGAGTCTGAGCTATTTCACAATGTGCCAACATAATATAAACCAGCTTCTGCCATAAAATAATCAAGGATGCTGGCTCGCTGAAAAATGAAAATTGTCAGTCTTAGCTGCTGGATCCCTTATTTGTGTTTAGAGAGGATGATGTCAGAGTTGCACACTGAGTTCCTTGTCCTTTTTTAAGTCATCATTGTGGGCAGACGTTCATCAATAGAACGTGCGAAGAGCCAACTTTACACTCAGAGATGATGAAAATGAGAGGGGACTGAAAGTGACTCAAGCTACAGGGTAAAACAAAACTGTAGACAGGAATATACAACCTCCATGTCTGTGTGAAGCTGCTTCTAGGCCACGCTTTGAGCTAAATGCCAAAACATCAGCATACTGACAGTAACATGTAAGCACAGTGATGTCATGCGGGTGCAAAATTCACTGTGTTCACTATTTTAGTTAATAAATGTAATGAAAATGTAAATACAATGTAATTTTGACTTGATAAAGGTGTGACGCAAAAACATAATTTCATGGGAACATTCATGTCTGCACAAAATGTCACGGCAATCCATCTTGGAGTTGTTGAAATATTTCAGTCTGAATTAAAGTGGTGGACCAACCAAATTACATTGTCATGCTGCAAGCAGAGGATTTATTAATCTGATGAACAACTGTGATATTCTATCTGTACCATTTCATGGAACAAAGCAATTCTTGTCCTGATAGTAACCCATGACAGACATGACCATCATCCTTAGCCTCATGCGTATAAGGGGAACCATAGTACTTGAAAATACATGGAAATGTAAATATAAAATCAACACAAGAACAAAGGTTACAAGCTCATAATAGAAAAAATGCATATTCGTTGATTAAAAAAATGATAATTCATGGATACATTATGTTACATAGTACTTCTTGGTGCACTTTACTGCCTAGTCATGCTCAGATCATAGGAAAAGAACATTTATGTAAGGATCATTTCGGTGTTATGCAATTCACTTTTACACCCTGTAACTACTTAATGTGTAATGATGTCTCAGCAGTGTCCCACGGTGCCTCACTGTCTCCACCATCACTTGTGACAGCTTCATTTTCTCCAAACTAACCCTGCCTCATTGAAAACTCAATGTACCAACGCCACCCGGTACAGCTGTGCAGACATAATGGGGAGCATCCCTAGGGCAACCTTTCCGCCTTATGACATTCAGCTCTACCTGTGTCGAAATGCCATGGCCTTGAACAGCACTGCGCTGCAGACAAAGAATCTTCTGATAGTGAGGCGGGGCATTAACCTTTCACTTCCCAATTAACCTCCTTTCACATTGTTTTGTCAATACTTAATAGCAACCATGAAAGACAAAGTCACAGGCTGCGGAGGAGGAGGCTGAGAGAAAGATCTCTCTTTTGCTCCAACTATTGGATTTAAAAAAATTTTTTTTTGCTTGTTTGTTTTCCCCCCCGACTCTTTGCATGTCAAATAATGCAAAACAAGTTTGTGTAGTAGAGGCCTGCGCACAGTATGAGGCATTTGAATATTTTGAGCATGCACATTTGTGTGCATCTCCTGTGTCAGCGACCCATCTCCTGCTGTAATAAAGTCAGAGTAGACGCACTTTTCCTGCTATGCCACTATTATAACAGCAGTGGCTCCATATTCTGCCAGATGGACAGAACTGTCTGGGAAAATTAAAATCAAAAACCCTGTGACATGTGTGTACTTATGCGTAACCAGCCTTTTCTCATCTTAGGTGTGGATGATGGAGCGGATATCCCGAGAGACATGGTGGTGGGAATCTATGAAAGAATACAACAGAGGGAGTTGCGCTCCAATGAAGACCACGTCACCTACGTCTCCAAGGTTGAGCAGTCCATTGTAGGCATGAAAACGGTAAGCCCACACCTGTGGGGGACACTTATTCTAGATCGTAGACTTATCTTATTTTCACACATGACGGTAGACAAGTAGGCTTCCATTAATGTCACGTAATGTATTTGATCGGATTTGTAGAGTAGACACTAAGAATTTGTCACACAAAAACAGGATCATGATTACACTCACGCACCCATAGCTCATTTTTGCTAATACCTTGCCAAGTCCCTCGCTCATTTTTCAAGGCCTCATCACTATCACCTAGCCTTAGCAATGTAATCAGAAGACATTTATTAGCCATTAAATGTCTCATCGGCAGCTCGATCATTACATCAGGTCATTACTCTGGTTCGATACGTCATTAACCACTGCAATCATTACACCCTGGTTTTGTTTTTTTTTTTTACTTTTACAGCTTAAGAGACTTAGTGCATATGAGTAGTGTAATATAAATGGTTGAACCCAACATGAGAAATAAACTTGTTTGTGTTAATATCGCTGTCCAAAGTTTTGTGTAGTTCAGTCTGTCAGTCTGTCAGACACACAGACTTTCACATTATAATTGACTGATTACACTGATTCATGTGGGAATGTGCCACCTGTGCCCAATCACAGCACTAGATGGCTTTTTAAAATACTTAAAACAGTTCGGGGAATTCTACTTGAATCTTCTCAGTGCACCACGGCCCTGCAATCCTTTATTTATAAAATATGGATCAAGGTTGCAGTGTTTCTTCCCATAGACTCGATACGCAACACTAAAATATATTACATCCCTTAGTGCTTAGGTCCGGGAAGATTTCTTGAAACTGAATTGTACAGTTAGCATCAATAGTGCTTTCAGATGTTTAATCACGTTTGCAGTTTTGCTCCCGGCACAGTGTTGTCAGTGTGCTGGTCAAATTGGCAGTTCACACGTTTTGTACAGAGCGTTTTGGTCCCCAAAAGATGAATCCTGCTCATTTCTGTGACCCCTGAATTTGAACAAAGCCTATATTTTTTGACATCCAATTACTGGATCTCATTGTTGTGAACTCCCCCCTTCTAAGTGATTTACCTCACAATTTTTATTTTATTGAGAGTCGCGTTATTCAAATGTCTGGATTATCTATTTTCATGATACTGATTGATACTGATTTAGGGCTGATTCACAGTAGAGGCATAATAACAAAACATAAGAGCTACCGAGTGACTTTTTAGTTAGCTACTTTCCACTGAAAATTTGATACAATAACTGTAAATTACTGATTTGTCTAGTTCATGAAATTTCCCATGCCTGTCGCTGTCCAACCTCAATAAGAAAGACCCTTTGATTGAATTTCAATATAAATGCACTTGTTAAATTTAATCTCGATTAAATCCAGAATGAATGACATTGAAAATGCTGCCCATGTCTTTCTTTTTATTATGATATTTTGTTCTGTGCCTTTAAGAGTCTCTCAGAGATGGATGAGTTGTCATAGGATGACAGAAGGAGCGTTGTCATAGCCAAAACAATGATGGAGTGTTGTGACAGGAAGTGACTATGCAGCCCATGGGAGCTCTCCTTCGTACAATAAAGACTTAGTATTTCTCAGGAAGAACTTTTATCTATCATAGCAGGAACAGGTGCAGTGGCAGGAGTCACTATATTGTGGATTATAAATTTCTTATCGGTTCTTCTTATCCATCTTATCTATTATGGAGGAGGAGGTTGCCTGCATGAGAATGATTTTTCTCCAAAACAGGGCTTTGATTGGTGTAAATATTTGATGACTTGATGAAAGCCAAATAGCAGTTTTTGCTACATGTGATGAAGTACATTTATATCCAAATGTTTCCTCCTTCTCAAAATCTCTTAAACGTTTGATATTGATTGCATTTGTAGAATCAGTTTTTCCTTATTTCTGCAATTAATTTGTTAATGAATATGTTGGCAAAGTCCCTCCTGTCAAACTGTTCCTTAACAGGCCTGTTAGGAAAGGACTGTTGCTTTTTTTTTTTTCTGTGGAATGAGCAGAAGGCATTTCAGGCTAATGATGTCTTTACATGTTTCTGACATTAGTGTAATGAGGAGGCAGGCTGGCTTTGGCAAACTGGGCGGGAGCCTGCGTGCCCTACAGTGATGAGCGACAGAACGAGAGAGAAAAAAGAGACAACGTTTATGTGTATATTCACTGCTTTGTAAATCGACCACAGGGAGCAGAAGGAATTAAACTAAATCTTAGTTATATCCGAAAATACGTGTGTATATTTGTATTGTATCATGTGTTTATGGATTCAAAACCACATCTAATGACACCACTGAGCTGTGGCTTGGATTTCTGCAGTAACTGAACATGGAAAAACTCAACAAAATGAGGCGGAGGGACACGAGTGTGAAGGGGCGGGAACATGATTAGATCACTCTCTGGAGGCATGAGACAGTTTCTGCAGTGTAATCTGCTTAAACTTGGAAAAGCGCTTAAGTCCTAAAGGAGAAAGACCAGGCCTCTCCTTTAAATCATCATTATATTTTATCCATGCTTGGTCGTCCTCGTCTTTATTATAGATGTGAACAGGCCTATTAACAATGGTGTCCCTTGAGTCATGATGTAAGACATATACTTTCATTTGAATAATAACTTGTGACCGACAATTTTACTTATTTGGGATGACCTTGTCAAAGGAATACAAGATGAGAAAGTACAATTTATGTGCTGAGTAACCCAAAAGCAGAATAATGTGATCAACATTTTAAGACCTGCTTTAAGACTATAAGATCACAATTCATGTCTCAAATTTTTCTCACCCCACTGAATCTAATGAGTACCTCTAGGCCTTTAATGCCAATCGAGAATGATCTGTATTCTTATTATTTGCTTCCTTACCGTTCCCTGTTGTTTTTCCAGGAGAAAAAAAAGGCACTTTGTGTCTATATCAGGTCTTGAATGATTTTTAAGCCTTCCAGTCATTCAGTAGGAATGACTCAAGTTCTTCTCTTACCTTTTACACGCGTGTTTCCGTCTCTGCAGGTTCTCTCCGTCCCTCACAGAAGATTGGTGTGCTGCAGTCGACTTTTTGAGGTGACAGACATCAACAAGGCCCAAAAACAGGCAGCACACCAGAGAGAAGTCTTCCTCTTCAATGATCTCATTGTGGTGAGTTGGTGAAATGTCTTACACTATTCATTATGTAACTTAGGAATCTTCACAAGTCAGTGTAATAATTTGTACATTTTACAGCTTCTTCTTTTTTTTTTTTAAGCCTTTAATGTCCTGGTCAACCGTTTGGTAGAGCACATCTTGTTATTTCTATGTATTTTAATACATTTACTATGAAATGTCATCTCAACCGTTGGGTAGAGGCCTATATTTTAAAAACTTAATTTGTTTTTGATTGTTGTTATTATTGCCCCAAGGAAATAAAAAATGCAAATAAATAATTTTTCCATTGATTTTTTCTAATTGTGGACATTAAAAGGTTAAAGTGCCCTTCAATTGCTACTTCCACTGCACTCGTTGGAGCTTTTAAAGCTGCTTATGTTGTTGTGACAGCTGCAATGCGCCATCACATACTTCAACTGTGAGCCATTTCTCAAGGCTCCCTCTCCTTTTTTATGTCATTTCATAACTCAGACCTATCCAGCCATTTCTTTTAATAATAGATACTAGCAAACGGGGTGTTGCAGTGCAGTCATAAGCAAAGATCTGTCCCCTACAGGGCAACTTTAAGGGACAGTGATAAAGTGTGTGTTTTCACTTGGGCCACAGCACAGATAAGTTGTTCACTTGGCTTGAAGTCTTGTAGTTTGGGGAATTATCAAAGGTTTAACTTTGGACATAATAAATGTGCTCATTAGGAGCCGCTTAGGGGTCATCGATCCAAATTATTTATGAAGTCATAATTATGTCAAATGTTGGTCTCATGCCAGCGAAACACAGCAAAGGAATAAGCAACGCGGCCATCGCCCCCCTCCCTTTTGTGCAGAAGTGTAAAAGTAATTGGTAGCTGCAGGAAAAGGAGGTAAAAAGGCTGATTTTGAAGGAGGAGGCAATAGAAGTTATCTTCCAACATCACAGTGGAATTCTGTTCATTGGGCACTTAAAGTCAGCGGCGTGATACGTTCTCTCCTGACAGCTTTGAAAGTGGGGCAGAAATTGTCTTTGAAAAATTTCATTATGGAATTAAAGTGAGACTTCTCTTTGAATTTTAGCTGCCCTGTTCGAGCAACTCAAATGTGTCAACGGGTGTTTAAAGTGGCCACGTGATGTACTGGTTTAATACGCCTTGCCTGGTAAATTATACCCCACAGTAGTGCTGGAAAACAGACTCGCCTCATTGTTCTCCATCTGGAAGGTCATTCAATAAAAAAAGCTCCAGAACATCTCTAATCCACCCTGATATACTACCTTGCTGGGGTGTTTTTCATACAAATTATAGCACTATGCACAACCATAAACACTTTGAAGAGTGTAGCGTACATCAGTGTTGACTCCATTGGCTTTTTGAATGAATTTTAAATTCAAAGAGTTGCCCTCTTTGAGCTTCTTTTGAGGTTCTTCTGTGTAATGTAAATCAGTGAGTGACAACCAGAAAGAAAAGTGTCAAGGACGTCGACCAAAATAATTTAATGAGCTTGCTGTCATTCAAAGTTGTTAGTGTAACTCTAATTGATTCACATTGTCTGCAGATCTTGAAGCTTTGTCCAAAGAAGAAGAGCTCTGCAGCCTACACTTTCTGCAAAGCTATGGGCCTGCTTGGCATGCAGTTCCACCTGTTTGAAAATGAATGTAAGTCACAATGTCTTAACTGCAGACAGCTGGCATGGAAAAGATAATACACCGAGTTAACACCCATACTGTGGACTGAATAAAGGATCAAGCTGAAAAACTTTCAGGAATATCTGAAATATCTCTCTAACTTTTGTGTCAATAACTCAATGTCCCCTGTGCCTCTCAGACTACCCTCACGGCATCACCATCCTCTCGCCTTTTGGCTCAGACAAGAAGCAGGTACTTAACTTCTGTGCCCAAAGTGCTGAGGAGCTGCTGAAATTTGTAGAAGACCTAAAGGAATCAATCGCAGAAGTGTCAGAGATGGAGCAGATACGTATTGAATGTAAGTATTGGCTCTCGAGGTTAGACAAAAAGAAACTCTTTGCTCATGTCCCCTAGGACCTTCCATATGCCATAGTCTTTGTATAAAAAATAAATTGGTGTATCTGATCCAAACTTTGCATTGATAATACTTTTTCGTATTTTCTGTTATTCCTAGGGTTTAATTATTAACTCAGCATCAAGCTTTATGTTTCCTATGTGAATGTGTGTCTTTTACATGTATTGTTGTCTCAACCAAGTGACATATTTGCACCTTCCTGTGACAGAAGTTGTGAACATTCTTTTGCATTTTTCAAATCAATAATCTCATTTCTTGGAAAGTGGGAGACTACATTGGACTCTTACAGACAATTGTGAGAATCAATAGATTCCTCTGATACTACACGAGTTTGGACTCACCGTTTGTATTATTTGCTACCTTGCAGTCAGTATCGCCTTTCTGCCGGCACAGACCTGCTTTTGAGTTTTTCTTTGGTGCAGTGCAGCTCAGACAGACTGCAGGAGGGCAGTGAATTTGAGGTTGAAACGTGTTATTTCTGGTTCATGCACATATGAAGTCCTCCAGACAATAAGACATGTGCATACTTAGACACACATGGAAAACCCTGAGTATCCAGGCTCCTGCCAATGGGCATCAAAGAGAGCATCCCTGCTGGGATTTGACGCAACTGCACTACCCTTCACAGAGAGAGAGAGGGAGAGGGAGAGGGCCAGCAGCTCGGCGAGGGCAGCCAACAACACATGGAGACAGGGAGGAGTTGAGAGAGGGAAGTCATTTCTTTCTCTTGACGGCAGACAGCAACTATACACAAAAGAACCAACACAGCTCATACTTGTTCTCAAGACACAATGCAGGAACAAAATTTAGAACGAGAATGAGTCCTGACACGGTCTCAGACAAACAGCACATCTTCCCTTTTCCTCTATGGGCCTTTCATTGTTACTGTAGTAAACATGCCTACAGCAATCGCTTATGTTTGGGCTTCCCCTTTGTAGAGCTTAGGAGGAGAAATTACAGTTTGTTGCCCCCCCTCTGCATCTGTCTGTTCATGTTGAGGAAACTTCATGATGGAATTAATCGTTTTAATTCAAATTCAAACTCTTTACCACAGGAAAAACATCTCTGAGCACTGTGTTTCTATTTCCTTCTCAACAGCAAAGAATTTATTTATAATAGAGTTTTGGATATGAAGAGTTTGAGATGTTCAAACTGAATCTTTCAACCAAAGTGGTTAGAAACTTTATTCTTCATTGCTTTTTATTATGTTCAGCTGAGTTGTGCGCTGACTGAAAAGTCTCTGTACTCAAGATTAGCGACAGAATAGAAATCAATACCAGCGTCACTTTTTCTATCATCCACACCAAAACAGTTACCAGTTGCAGTTTCTGGTACAATGAACATTAATAAATTTATAAGAAAATTGAGACCTCTAAAATAAAACTTGCTGGTTTATTTATTTATAGTTTGATCTGAGCCTTATTTCCACCAGGAGATGAACTAGAAAACCCTATTTAAAATAATTTCCCAGATTTTTAATGGAACAAAATGAATTGAAACACATTTTGTGCTGCAACCTTTAGTTCGATGATGATTTTGAGACTCACTACCAAAATTAGAGGGGCCTTTCTGTGCGGAGTTTGCATGTTCTCCCAGAGCCTGCATGGATTTCCTCCGGGTACTCCGGTTTCCTCCCACCGTCCAAAGACATCATGTGTGGGTTAACTGGTGACTGTAAATTGTCCGTAGGTCTGAGTGTGAGTGGTTGTTTGTCTCTGTCTGTCTCTGTGTGTTGGCCTTGCGATGGACTGGTGACATGTCCAGGGTGTACCCCACCCTCACCCAATGTGAGCTGGGATTGGCTCCAGCACCCTGTGACCCAGAAACGGATAAGTGGTAGAAGTTGAATGAGTTAATGAACTACCAAAATTAGACCACAGTATACTGTAATTTAGCCGTCATGATGACAAAAAAAAACATTTAGTCATCAGGAATGGTAATGACACGCAATTACCATCAAGAGTGGAGTTTAATTAGTCCGTTTAGAGAAGAGAGTGGAAGGGGAGGAGCACCAAGAGCATGTGTGTGTGTGTGAAGGTACACACTTTTGAAAAAGAACTACAGTGGTTAATTTGTTCACTCTTACCATCCACATCTATCTAACTACTTCCTTTGCTCCCTGTCACTGTGATTATGATGCATCATTTCTGTCTTCTCCTCTCTGCAGGGGAGCTGGAAAAGCAGCAGGGGGCCAAGACGCACTCAGTGAAGAACAACAGCACACAGCTAGAGCTGCGTGGCAAACAGGGCTCCCCATCAGGTGTGTGTGAGTCTGTGTGCTCATTTGGTTATTAAATTCAACACCAACTGCAGAGACCGTGTCCACAGCTGTATTAATGCTCCCGCTGTTGAAGAGAAAGTTTCCACTGCTGCTGTTTTTTATGAATCAATCAATAAAAAAGAAGAGGACGTGTTCTATTTTTAATGGAGCGGGAGACCTCTACCTTTTTAACAGAAATACCAGATTACTGAAGACCTGTGTGAATATTATAAATCCACTATTTGCCAAACTTGGCCCCTTTAATCACCAAATGAGAACCATGTAGAAGGGGGTTTTAAAGATGACGGAAAAATCTATTCATTACATTTTAAGTTGCACTAAACAGGAGGTAATTTCGGTTTAACATGGACATTTTGCTACCACTTTTTCCCCCCTTTTCGTTTGTTTTTCCTGTCTTCAGGAAACCAGGAGGTAGATGACAGAAGTGGACACAATGCAGTAGAGGTAAGTGCTTAGTGATAGGGCCATGTCCCAAACCACAGGTAAGTCAGAGCTTTCAGAGTCAGTGCAGCAGCCGTGGTTATCCAGGTGGGATGAGATAGGACTCCCCAGGACTAGTGTCATACTGTATATCTAGCACTAGAGGCGTCAAGCAGGAATGGGTGAAGAGTGTATGAGAGAATGAGTGCTGCCGGTTAAAATGCTCGTGGGCATGTAACATAACCCGACCAAACTAAATTTTAGATAAAGTGGCTCCTTTGTCGCACAAAAAAAGAAAGATGCTGGTTTGGGGAAAATTAATAAAATCATAATCTGAACATATTCAACACCTAAAAATGTGGCAGACTCAAGGCTTAATTAAAATCTGTGAGTCTAACAAGAAGTGTGTGTATGTGTGCCCACATCCAGCATTGAAATCTTAATTAACACAGTAACATGCAGGCAGATAAATTTAACGCTCCTTTGACCTGGAGACGTCACCTCCCCACCAATTGCCAGACCTCCGGGAGGGCGGGGACTTCTTGTGCAAACATTTTGTGCAAGCAAGAGAGCAGGTTGAACTACAGTACCCGAGGGGCTTTGTAGTTACCCAGAGGCACCAAATGACCTTTCCTCGTCTTTTCTGTGGCAGTGGAGTTGGGGGCTCAAATGAAAAGCCAAATACAGAGGGTCAATTTGACACTAAGTGGCTTTTGAATTTCACACAGCTCACTATTAATATGTTAGGCTGTAAGTCTTTATTGCTGCTTAGAGCAGAAGTAACTACATATACTTAAAACTGAAGTGTTTCTCAGCAATTTCATCTTCATAGTTGTAAATGCTAACAGAATGACAATTACAACAGGCCAGACAAGCCAAGTGACATTTAAAGACATAAAAGTAAAAGGGGTCTTTATCATGCAGTGGAATATTTCCTTGTTTTATGCTCACGGGAGCTCTCTCTTTCTGAGCTATGGGGGCTGATAAGAGGAGCTACGATTAACTTTAATTTGAAGGAGCTAGATTGTCTCTTATTCTGCACGAGATTGGATGTTTTGTGATATCTCGGTATCACTTCTTCATACAAAAGTCACTCACTACACCAGTGAGTGGAAAAAATACTAAAGTATGAAGCAAAAAATATATATCTTTGTCTGCAGTATAATCACTTCCGAATGAAATGGGGACATTTGCCTTTCACTTATATGGGAATGACTCGGGGGCGTTCCCTCATCTCTATTTTTTAACTCATGTTTGCACCTCAGGTCAGACTTCAAGGTTGTCTGAGTTACCTTCACCAGCCGTCTTCTCCTTCACCATGTGGCTAAGAGTAAATGTCAGTGGCTGGTGGGGCGCTATTAGCTGTCAAAACCTATTTGTCTTAAAAAACAGGAGGGTCACACAGTGAAAGCTTACTCATAGTAGAGGCTGGGTTATTGGGATATTTGAATCCCGAAGCAATGTATTCAATCCTAGAAAGATTTCATAAGAAAGTTGCTGATGTTAGAACAGTAAAATTCATAAACTGATAGTCTGTGCTGAAGTTTCAGAATTGTTGGATCCTTGCAATTATTGAAAAAGATTAAAAACAGTCAGAGGTGTTATTTACATGCCCCCCTCTCAGCTTTCCACTTTTCAAAAAATGGTTTAGTTCTGGTTCTAACACAATTCTTTTGTAAATGATTGGTTCAAAAACAACAAACAAAATAACATCACCAAGGGCAGGGCATGCAGGGAAATAGCCCACCACTCAATGATTTGTGAGTTTTTAGGCTGTGTGTGGGAACAGGTCAAACCAAGCATATTCAGCTGGATTTACAAATACCAAAAATGTGGACCTCAAATCCTGGTGAGCAGAAAATCACCAGGTTTAGTCTGGGGACAAGTATCCTCACAATCTGGATTGCCCAGTACGCTGGAGTGAGCTAGAGACGTGAAATTTGGCACCATAGCTTGAATTGACATACAAAGGGCATGATGGTGGTGCCATGTAAATATTTAAAAAAAAAAAAGCTGACCCTTCAGTGGCCACATGGCTGAAAATTTGGCGCCAATATATTAGCTAACTAACTAATTAACTATTTTTATTCATAATTCATTTAGCATTTTACTTGTGATTCATCTGAGTCGCCTGAGTTCACAGAAATTAAGATTCATGGACGGCAGTGATTTGGAGGCTTTGTTTGCCTTGCATTTTGTCTCCCAAAGTAGTGCCACCAGCCTTTAATTGAGGTCAGAAATAACTCTTCTGTGCCAAAAATACAGAAAAAAAGAAAAAGTTTTCTGGGTGTTTGCTTGGTACAAATAAAAACATTTAGTCATCTCCTAGAAGCCAGCTACAATTAATTCTAAAAGATAAGATCATGTGGTTTTTATCAATCATGAAGTCTCTATCAACAAAAACTAAGTGACATGATATTTAAGGAGATTAGTATGTACAATTTAGACTGAAGAACCTCTAAAATTGTATCCAACCCTGACTTTGAGAACAGACACTGGAAATAGACTTGGCGGTGGGACAGAGTGACATGTGCGATTATCTGTTGGTTTTGGAAAAGGGGGGAAAAAAAAAAAAAAGCTTAACCCAAACATGACAGAAGCTCCACAGGAAAAAGAAAGCAGGCAAACAAAGGCTTCTGTGAGCTGCAGTCCTTCAACACTCTGACAGTTTCTCTGCAGGTGTGAGACGTCAAGCTAATGATCCATCCAGTCTGTCCACGAGGGGCGGGGGGAGGGTCTCATCAGAGCAAACTAAAGTCAGCTGCCATCCCAGGACAAATCACATGCACAAAATGACAATAAAACCATAATGAAGAAGTGAAAAATTATATATATATATATACATATATATATGACAAAAAAATTTAAATAGAAAATTTCCAGTGCACAAGATGATGCTGGTCATCTTTATTTGATCAATAATGTCACATTTTGAGAAACTGCAACTGTTGGCTCACACAAAACACAAGATACTTGGACATGTCACCTTCAGACTCAGATGAAATGTATTGGGCCTGATATTTTATTTACAAAGTAATTTATTGAGAATAATAGATTAATCAGCAAGGAAAATGAGGGTTAGCTGCAGCCCCTTTATAGGGCCTACCTCAAAAAGCCTGCTTGTGCTTATGTAGTCTTAATATTCTGTTGGTTTGATAATCGCGGTTATCCAAAAGGGTCATTTTCAGGCTCCCTAAGTAATGCCATTTGTATACTATGGTTTTCTCTGACACTCAGCTTGAAGGTATCCCAGAAATAGCTTTATTCAGCATGGATTAAATAGCTTTTGTGTTTTGGATGAATTTAAGTGACCAAGTAATGAAGTCTGGCAACCGTTTTTCTTTGAAGGGTACGTTGTTACCAGAAGTGAAATTCTTTTGGTCATCTCTGGAACAAACTTAGTTTCTCTATTTTGCAATCAAACTTTTGAAAGACACTAAAAAGTCCTTCATCCTCTATGTGAACTTGGCAATACTTTAATCAGCTTTGGTACTAAATTTTCAAGGAGAAATCATGGTTGGGAGATTGAATCTGAGCAAATGTTAATGGAGACCTTTGACTCAAGAATTTCATCAGCTGCTGGAGGAAAATCAGAGAACACTGCTGTCAGCCCCTTTGTACCTCTGATACTTCACATTAGAAGTCTATTATATAGCAAGAGTATTAGCACTGACCTTATTCTTACAGATTTTGACGGGAAGATATATTCTTACTAAACCTTAACATGCATCAGATTCAGTTTATTTAAAATTAAAATGTTTGCTCCCAACTTTCCAGCAGATAGACAAACATCCTTGATTGCTTATCAGAAAGTAACAAGCTTACTGTGGCTCGCTTGCATCGTAACTAATGTGCCAGTTTGCTATTCCCTAAGTGTTTCTCAACACTGCATTAAAATCACAAGAATATTACTTTTAATAAGCTTAATTTATTTCAGTTTGTTTGACAATCACATTATTAGACATGGCTGCTGTGTGAATGTTAATGGAAAACGTAACCTCACAACGTGTTAAAATGCAGAAACAAAACATCTTGCATTGAGTGTAACAAAAATGCACTTTAATGTTTCCTATTCGGAGAAAAAATGTTTGTACAATCTGGTGTTAAAATGGAAGCAGCTGTTGGGTGCAAAATGGCGGATAAACATTAAATGTTTCCCTTGGCCTGGTAATAATCCACAGCAATGAGAGTGTGCTGTATTAAGTTTAAATTGAACTCCATTCAATATTTTTTATCAGTAATTTAACTTAGTTTAAAATGACAGAAATGCTAACCGTAGCTAGCTGTCAACATTCAGTATAGGTAATATACCTACATGTGGTGTGTTTCTTAAAGTTTTTACTATTTTTCAACGGCACACATACACATCACGTGGTGCTCATTCTATGAATTTTGATGATACTCCCGATATATTTGTTTTGACATATGCTGAGAAACACAGTGGAAGGTAAGGCAGAGTAGGCTTCAAAAGATTTCCAGGAAGGATAAAATAAGGGAAGGGAAGGAAAAAAAAAAGAAAACAGATGAAACAATTGGGACATCTGGAGGTTTGCATTCTGATGAGTGTTGCTTGTGGACGTCTGTGGTTGTCGGTCTGCTCACCTCCACTCTTCCTCTTCTTCCACTTCTCCCTCTTCTTCGTATGACCTTCGTCTATGTTCTGGTTATCCTGACTCCCAAGCCTCCTCGTGTCTGCTGTCACCATAGCGCCACACAGTGGTTTGGAAGGGAGACACAGGGGCCCTCAGTGTCCCCTTTGGAACCACCAGGCCCCTTCTGTAGCGTCGCACCAAATCTCTGATCCCCTTTCCCCACCACTGTCCTCCTGACCCCGGTCTAACACAAGTGTTCCCAGCATCCAATCTGCCCTGTTCCCACTTCCTGTGGGGGTGGAGGGAGGGGAGTGTAGAGTAGTCACAATGATTTTGCACCTCCACTGACCCCACCAACTCCTAAGCCCCCACGCATGCCCTGTGTGTGTGTGTGTGTGTGTGTGTGTGTGTGTGTGTGTATGTGTGTGTGTGTGTGTGTGTGCTGTGCGTTCACCACCATCCCCTCCCCCCCCAAAAAAGAAAAAGAGGGCTTGACGGATTGTAGAGGAGGAACCAGTTTTATAACATTTGATGCTGTTCTCTTGGCTGTTTTCTAAACTAGGTGTCAATTCACAACAGGCTTCAAACGTACCAGCTCAGCAGCTCGGCTCGGAGTCCCGAGAGCGTGGCCCTTCTTAACCACCGGGGTGAGCTGCTTTTCCAGCAGGGGCCCCAGGGGCTAATCCAGGGGCCGGCACTTCCACCTCAGCATCTGCAGCTGCAGTCAGCGGCGAGCACCCCCGCCCACCACATCCACCTCCAGCAGCACCACCAGCCCGCCGTCAGCATGGCCGATCTGCGGCCCGAGACACTCATCCAGTGTCAACAGATCGTAAAGGTCATCATGCTCGACAACAGCGGCCACGGACGCATGGAGGCCTTCCTCAGCCAAACGCCCACGCACCACCACTACCAGCATCACCACCACAGCCACCACCAGCTCAGCCAGTCGGCCATGTCCACTCCCGTTCGCTCCCCAGACGGCTCCCATGGCAGTGACGGCCACCAGCCCCCGCTGCCTCCCCCACCTCCACCGTATAACCACCCTCATCAGTATATACCCCCAGACCCACGCCTCAGTCTACACCGGACCCCAAGTGGCTCTCGGAGCATGGTGTAAATAGATAAATTAGTATTATTTCCCTAAAAACACACCGACTCAGATCAAAGCCCACTCCTTCTCTACCTATTTAACAGTATTTAATGTACATATATACATACTGAAAAAGAGCTATAAGGAAAAAAATCACACTTATATGCATATATTTAAAGAAAAAAAAAAAAAAAGAAAGATTTTAAAAGACATAACGAAAAACAAAATGCATATATAAAGTTTTACTTGATTCCACATGTATTTTGAAATATTATGTAGTTTTAACAAATTTCTATAACTTTTTGTCAGTTTTAACTCTTGCTAGAGGAAACTCACAGATGTTCAGTTTCTGGATGGATTCCTCGTAGTTCCAATATAGACCAACTACAACATCATCAGAAATACGTGAGTCCTGCAAACCTTTTTCTTTTGTTTCTCTCTTGTTTTTTCCTCCAGTTATGGATGGACATGATCTAAGGACCTTCCGCTTGTGTTCGTTTTTTCCATCCCAAAGCTCCTGCCTACTGTGCTGTGTGAGCGTGTGTGCATAGCTGACACTTACTGAGGAAAAAAAAAAAAAAAACGTGCCAAAATACATACGCCTCCTTCACACAATGACGTCTTTGCACTTGAATAAACGCTAGGGCTAGAAGAAAATAGAGAGCGAGAAAAAAAAACTAAACAAACTCCTTTCCTTTGAGAAAATAGTCAATAGTCATTTCATGCCCCCCCCCCCCAAGGAGCACAAAAAAATGAATAACAAAACTGATATTTCATTTAAAAAGAAAGAAAGAAAAAAACCCTCCACATTTGTGCTGTCGCTGTTTTATTTAAGTGATGAAGAGCCATCTCTCTTCTTCTCTGCTCCCCTAGATAATGGAGAAAAAAACAACTACAGCAAAAAAACGACATCCTCCGATAAGCTGTTTTTGTCATCTGCCCCTCTGTTGTGTTGTGGCTCTCTATCATCAGAAAACATTCTCACTCAGTTGTCACACTCCATAGATCACTTCACAGTGAAGGATGACAGGAAACAAAGGCAACCAATCACACAGATTGCTGCCAGACCAAAAAAAATCCACCCAGGATGCTTCTGTTATTGTTGTTTGCCTTTTACTCTTCATATTTAATATTGTTAACACTTCCTGGGAATTCTTGCTTCATTAATCTGCTGATGGAGGGAAAGTTTTCCATGTTCTGAGCTGCTGAAACTGCTGTCGGACTTTTTTAAAACCACCACAATTCAACGTTTAGATGTAGTATGTGTGCGACACACGGCGTGTGTTCATCTGTTGTTTATGAAACGCTACTTCATTTTTCCAGGAAATCATGAATTTCCACAACGATGCTCCTGCTTTGAACGTTTAAAGTCGATATCTGTGTTTGTTTTCACTTGTGTGAAGCATATTTCACCTTCACGTGTTTCCCATCAGTGGATAAATGCAGGACTGAGTCAACCAACAGGACACCTAGACGCTGTCTCTATATGTCACTACAACTCCTAGGTTTTGTTGCACGGCCCTTGCTTCACTCCTAACCTTTCAGTTTGACATTTTCAGAAAGGTAAAAATCTACAGAGGGTACACAAAGCGGCTTGTATTGTGTATGCTGGTATAAATGGTATTGTTTGTGCTGTTGGCTGGCCTGCTTTAGAATAAGAACGAGACAAAAAAAGAATTCATTATCTGATCTTTCTCTTTCAGCCAAGCCTAGATTGTAAATATCACATTCAAGCAATGTCGGAAAGGACAAGCAAGCTACCTTTAGCCCCTTCAAAATGCTATTGCCACATCATGCGTCCTTCATTCTGTAATAGGTCAGCGACTGCCCTCGCCATGAACGCGTCCATCTTTAAAACATGAGCCCCACCACGTACTGTGGAATGGATGTCCTGTTAACTGTGCTCCCATCTGACCCCCATCTGTCTGATTTGTTGATTTATAATCAGAGCCGCTGTGGGGAGGTCTCTATCTCATCTGTCTGTCCTTTTCCACTCCTGATTTTACCCAATGGGCAGAGAGAGGTGGCAAGAAAAAAAAAACCATCAATTGTTCTTGAAAGGCAGAGATGATGAGTGTGTGTGTGTGTGCGCGCGTGTGGCCTGTACAGAATACCATCTTAATTTTCTTTGCAAATCCCTCTCTTCGTCTTCACCCCAGCTTTTCTTAGTATTACATAACACGAAAAGAAGAATTAGTGCTTTCAAACTGAATGAAGAGCTGCTAGTATTATTTTCATATTTGTCCTGGTTACGAGCAAACTTTTAAATATTAACAATCAGTTTTAGTGCACAACATCATCATGGCAATTAAGGATTATACAGTGATGGATGATGATTGTGTGATTGCTTATTTATTCTTTGAATTGACTTTCAATTATGAAGTTGTTCTCCTCATGCATGACGTCAGCTCAAAGGCTGATTGATCTTTGACTGCCAAAAGTCTTGAATTTATTTGTGCATGACTGATTTTGTTTTGAGCACACTAGTCATAGATGATGAAGTGATAAAGAATGATTCAAAAGAATTAAACAAATATATTAATTTATGATAGCAAACAGCCCGCCCCTTCAGGAACAGGATGTGGATATGTCTCTGTGCCTCATTGTGGCAAATTCAGCTGGTTTTTTTTGCCTAAATGTGGCCATTGTTCCTCCCCTGTCTTTCATCGCCCTTTGGATGATTGCACAGTTGTCCTACGTGTTTTTGGGAGATAGACGTGTGTGTGCAATAAATGAACGTGCAAGGCACACAAGGGATGTGCAAGTTTGTGCTTGAAAGGAAACCAATGTAGCATTTCTGGAGTGCAGCGTACGAGATGAAAGCGTGGTGGCTAACTTTAACAAAGAAACTGACATAAGGGCTCTGCCATACCAGTGCACTGCTTCATGAATGACATGTGGATCTTGTCTGGCTCTTCAACACTGTGTTTGCTCATACTAGTTTAAAAAATAAACAAAGTGACATATTTAGGGATGGACAAGTGGAAACTGAGTGTAACAGATATGATCCATCACTTCCTCAGTTGACTTTGAATCCCTCTCTACCTGTCTTTGCAGTATATCAACATGCTATTAAAGATGATTTAAGTCTATTCACCGCAACTTGCTTTGGATTTAATTTGTTCTGTGAGGCTCAAGGCTGCCATCAGTTGACATTATTTTGAGTTCAGTGAAAATTCTGTTCAATTTTAAATGACACGTTAGATAATCCTGGCTGTGGATTCATTACAGCATTAGCCCTGAATCACATCAGTCAACATTTAGATTTTGTAATAGAAAATGTGATCAAGATTTCATGTGTGAAGTTTGAACAACTAATGGTGCATTTTACACTATACAACTTTTCTTTTCTTTTTTTTTTTATGATAACCAACACAAGTAGTGACACCTGTCAAGGTGTTTTGCGTCATGGATTCATATAAAAAAGGTCAGTTTGGTTCAGTTGCATCAGGTAGTTTTCAACTGTTTTCAAAATGATAGCTCCAAAAGAAAAAAAATAAATTGTTTCTTCTGCCCGCAAGTGGACAAGAAAAAAAATCTGTTTCATCAAACAGGGTATATATTTACTTACATTTGTTTTTATTGACCTGAAGAAAACTGGAAAATCTTACATCCATGTATTTTTACTTAATCCTCAAACTGACTTTTACATCTTATCATCCACTATATGAAAAACTTACATTTAACTAAATTTAAAAAAAAGGTATACTGAAATAAAGCGACGCATTTTATATTTACAATTTCAGCGTGCCACCGTGAAGACTACTTAAGATTATTTCACATAAATTATAAAGTATTTCAAAGCCGTGTTAATGCAGAAACAGTCAGTGTAAATAGCCTGTACAATTTTCATCACATATTGTTGATCGTAGAGAGAATTTAAAAGTAGGTGGAAGAGTTACATTCATAATGTATATTGCATTTATGGTAGATTGACAAAAGTTCATTTGTTGGTGTATAACATAAAATTTGGAGTTAGAGAGATTAAAATTATTGGATCTAAATTTATCAAAAGTCCCTCCTCCTGCCATTTCCTTCTTTATTTGCCAGATTCTTTTGGCACAATTTAAGATGGAGGGACAATGTCACAGTACAACTCTGTTTGCTCAGTTTTCATACCTCTGTGTTGTCCACAGTAAATCCTGGCAGACAGACAGAAATGGCAGTCAGGTTATTTCAACCTGAACGATCCTGGCTAGACCGGAGCCTCGCCCACGCTCCCTGTGTGAGTAAATTCTTCATGCCCTGATGGCTTTTCAACCTCCTGGGCAGTTGTCATCCTCCGCCAACGCTGGTCAAGTAAGGAGAGTTACATGTGTCAGATTTGTTATATTTGAAAGAAAGAGTCTGGAACAGGACAGTACAAATTTCTTTGGTAGATTTTTACCTTGGATGACTACAGATTAAAAGGGTACCTGTTTGATGCTGCCCTTGGTGGTGCAGAACATGAAGATGACATAGCCTGGGATTAGCACCATAGATGACAAAGCCATGAACCAGCCAATCACTTGCCCCCACATTGGGTAGACATACTTCCCCAAGGTCAGCGGGGTCATCTCGATGGCACTGAAGGTAAACACTCCCTACAATATAAAATCACGTCATGAACAGTCTATTCGATCTGAAGAACACAAGGACGTGGCGGTTTGTTGAAAGAAAACTAGGTTGAAAATGCAGAAGTCATTTTTTTTAGATTAAGTGTTATCATGTTCACATCTTGGTGTAGCACACTTAAATTTTTCATCTGCACTAAACACTGGGGCTGAAGGTCTTTGATTTTTCAGGTATTCTCAGGTTTTCTTTTAATCCTTAATGGACCTGATGAATTTTAGCAAATCTTCCGGCATTGTGACATTTAACTTAAAACCGCGAATGTTAACGTCGTGGATTTGCGAGTTAAAAGTCAGATCTCAACAGTTGCTTGGATTAATCCTCTTAAAGCCGTTAAAGTCCAAATTTTAAATGTCTTGCATGCAGAAATTAAGTTTAATCTGGATTAAAATAGTGGACAGACTGACTGTAAAGATGAAAAATATTCACCACAAACACACCTTTTGAAGTGGATGTAATCAGTGCTTCAACGGTGTGAACTATCCTTTTGGCAGAATACTCAAATTTTCCATTTACATAGCTTCTTCATCTCTTTCATTGCCACATTTGTGGGGAATACAGACATCTCCATGATTTCCCAGAGGGCCTGACAGTCCATGAGATTAGGTGCAAATTACTATGTGGCAGAGGAAACCATTTCAGCAGTGTCATCAGTCGTCTACCTATTGGCACCTGCTGCAGCCTGATGGGTTAATAGATCTTTGAGGGAGAGGGAAGCACATGACTCACGTGGAGGTCAAATCGATATTCATTCATTGCCTACCAGGCAGATCAGCGGCGTGAAAAACATCCAGCAGAGCTTCCACCAGGCACACGGCCGATAGCCAATCATGTCTTCAATGTTCTTGTAAAACCTTTCAGCTCCTGTGGGATAAAGAGAGGAGGACAAAAAGGGTGAGATTAAAACTGCAGGACGAAAGCTGTACGGGCTGAAAGGGAGGGAAAGTCAATCGGACAGAGAGCGTTATCGCAGAGAGCCCATAGATGTAATTTCCTGTTGAACAGGTATATAAGAAATCTCCATGCATGATTCGTTTACTGATTCAGCACAATAGAGAATAGTTTCTTCTGTATCCAGATCTAGATTTCAGCTTTTGTTTCACTTCAGTCTGCACTACTTGGCTTCAATCAACCAGCGTAGACAGTAAAAAAAAAAAAGATTTCCTACCATAAAACCAGGCTATGGAAACTGTTTCAAAGAAGACAAGGAAGAGAAGACACATCCCGCTGGCGGAGTAGTAATCGAAGAGCTTGAACACGTACAGACCACCCTAGGAGACGCACACACACACCTGCTTTACCTGCTTTCAAACAGACACTGCAAAACTCTTGCATTTTTTCATGTAAACAGTCTAAATATTCTCTGCATTATGATGATCACTCGGCGTTTTAATGTCATCAAGGTGTGTGCCCCACCTGTGTGATATTGGAGAAGCCTATAATGAAGGAGACGAAGCAGACAATGAGGATGAAGAGCTTCTTCCTCTTCCTCAGCACCAGGGGGTATTCATCCATCAGAGCTGTGATGAAGCCCTCTACTGTGCAGAACTAATACAAAGAGAGCCCAGGTTCAATCATAGGAGTTCATCTAGTTCTCCTGGGAAATGAATTATTGACCTACAACACTACAAACATGATTGAAAACAGTATTTGCATCAGTTGCACCCTAAAATTTGTAATCATTGTCTGCATCATCTATTAAAAACAATGTGTGAGGACAAGAAATAAAATAAATAATGCCATCTGCCCAGCAACAGTGTGTTGTTCTTACCTGGCTGTCCAGGCCCAGCATCATGAGCATGGAGAAGAAGAGGATGGCCCAGAGTGAGGACATGGGCAGCTGGGTGACGGCCTGAGGGTAGGCCAAAAAGGCCAGACCTGGACCTTAATATAACAGAGACATTTCAAATCATTTCATGACAAAATAGTATAGACAAATGAATTTAGAATAATTTCACTTTGGTTTCAAGTTGAATTGAATTTTTAGGCCTCCTACATTTGAAATCTTTCCCGTTGCTGCCAGATAAGTTCACTTAATGAGCAGTGAAGGACTGAAAGCAGGTTAATCGGACATATAACGGTCAAATACACAACTTGGCTGAGAACATAAGAAATTCACCGACAGCAGTGTGTCTCCAGCATAAAATGATAAATAAACCATCCAAGTTATAAGCTGAGAAATAAATTCGAAACTTTGCATCTTATTTCCGCGCTTACTGAAGCCTTATACCTGACTTTGCACACTTTCCCATTAAACAAATGGGCTCATACCTGATGCTGCTAATTCCTGCACAGGTTTCTTAGTGATGTAGGACATGAACCCTACGATGGAAAAGATGACAAAGCCAGCAAACATGCTTGTGCAGGAGTTGATGCAGCACACTATGATGGAATCCCTAAAGGGAAAGGAACAACGTGAGGATTTATTTCAAAAAACAACCAATGTTCTCCTAAAGACAATAAAACAAGGCTGGGATTTTGCGTCCATACTTGTAGACGTCGTTGTTGTAAGTGTTGTAGCTCCCCAGTGCGATGAGTGAGCCGAGGCCCAGGCCGTAGGAAAAGAAAATCTGAGTCGCCGCATCCAGCCACACCTGTGAGACGACAGATAGGCGTGTTGCCATGTTTGTGTCTGTTCCTCAGTGTGTGAACATGCTCGGGTGATTGCGTGTGTCCAAACTGTCTACCTCAGATTGCATGAGTTTGTTGAAGTCCGGAGTGATGTAGAAGAGGATGCCGTCGATAGCTCCAGGCAGAGTGACTCCTCGAAAGAAGAGGATGAATAGCATGAAATAGGGATAGGTGGCAGAGAAGTACACCACCTGAGAGAAAGGCAAAAAGGACAGAATTATAAATGGTTTTGTTCATTGAATTACATTTTTTTTAAGCTAATCACATTTCCAAACAAATCAAAAAAATCAACATATTCACTATATGGAAAACAAAAAACTCCCCAGCTGCTACTTTATTTCTCTAACCTGTCTTTATCAGAGACTTTTTGAAAAGTTCTGTAACATGAGGATTATGCTGGTAACAATCAAGACCAGGGCCTTGGGGATATTCATTTTTCCCACTGCACTTTAATACTACACATTAAAATCCAATTATCCCGAACAGTGAATCTGTCGCTGCTCGCATACATCGTGTGGCCTTGCTGTAATTTAAAAATCCCAGGCAGTACACAATGCCGAATTGGTTTGCAGTTTGGGATGAAAATAATACCTCTGAATCTTTTTCTATTTCTCCTCCTAAATGAAATGTCCAGAGTGAAATTGAGTGTGGGCTGGGAAATGACAACAGATGACAAAGTCATGATATGAAAAATAAATAAATACTAAAAGCATGTCTCAAACAAACAAACAACAGTAACAAAAAAAAAACTAAAACAAATGTCAAATTCATTTTCGGGAATCGTTTGGAGCCATTCGATAATTTCACTTACTGCCAGTTACAACAGATACAACTATGCTTCATTAGGAGATATCTATTAAAAATGACCAAATAATAAGATTATTGATACGATTCACTTTCCATCCATTTTGTACCATTTATTCAGGTTAAGCGAGGTAGTCCAGACTCTCTACACTCTCTAGTAGTGAGTCCACTCTCCTCCTGAGGCACTCTCAGTGTCTCCAGTATTTTCTGGGTCAATCCCGGGGCCTGCTAACAATTGGCTGTGCTGGTTAAGTCTCCAAGAGAGGGCACCCGGCCAGGAAGCATCCTGATCAGATGCCCAAACCACCTCAACTGCTTCCTTTTGTCTCAGCTCCTTCACATCTGGGAGTCCAGCCACACAATAGATGAAACCCATTTTCGGGTCGACAGTCTATTTTAGTCACCATCCAAAAGCTCTGGGAGACAAACAAACCCTTCCACCAAGTTAAGAGGGGGATTCTTAGAGGACTAAGTGACCAATAAATATCTTTCCAATCAAAAATGTGTAAGAAAAGAGTTTAAATGTATTAGTTGGGGAATACATACGTGTTAACATCAAGGCTGTTTCCCTTTTTTTGCCCGAAGAGAGGCTTCTTGACAAAAGACACCCAGTGGAAATTCATTATTCTTGTCAACATTTGGGCCGAATGGACTAATGGGTTGATGATGGATAAAGGACCTGACAGATAGACCCCTGGCAACTACTTGTAATTGAAACACTAGATGCTTTGAGCTTAGTCCCAATTCTCGTACAGCAACAAGCTCAAAGCGACGGATGTTTAAATGCTGATGTTTAGCAGCCAGAATGTTTACTTCGGTCTCCGTTTCTCTCAAACATCAGTCCTCTGCTCACCAGCTTTGGTTCTCGTAATGTTCACCTGATTAAAACGTTAACATGCAGGAGGATGAGAAGGAGGCTGATATGAATCAGACTGTGTAATTATGCAGTCTGAGGCCAGAAAGACTGAATTTAACTGTTAAATTCAGGAAAACTTGAGCGCAGGCTGACCTTCCCTGTCCACTCGACTCCTTTCCAAATTGAGAAATAGACGAGGACCCAAGCCAGCGCCAGGGTGCCCACTAAGGGCCACCGTAGCTGTCCGGGCTCCTCCAGACCGCCAGACAACTGGTGCATGTTACGTCTGCAGGAAAACATGCAGAGGGAATTCAGATAAGCTCACGAATAATGTTTCCACAGCTTTTTAAACATTGTTATGTATTGCTGACTTACTCCCAGAACTCAGTGACAGCACTGGTCAAATTGGTGGTATCTGTCAAACTGTAGTTGGAAAAACATTTCTCCGTGTTCCAGGGGTTATCACAGCTTTGCCAAGGCAGCTCCTGCACACACACACACACACACACGTGTATAAACAAAACAGGCTGCAGCAGAAAAACCATGATGAAATCTCTCTTCATTCATTTTAGCACAATTACATTCTGAAATGTGTTTGGGATCTATCATCATTTTCTTAAAAGACACACCAACAACATTAACAAGGAAGAAAATGTCCTTTTGTAGATACACATGCACCAAAAAAAAAAAAAAAGAAAATCAATCATGTGTCGTCTTGACTCTCCTCAGTCAGCTGTTTCATGTGACTCAACAGCTTCAAAGACCACAAACACACTTCAGAAGAAAAGGTACAGAGGCAACCCATCCAGCAGTGAAAATGACATTAAATGAACCCACCATGTTTTTGGCCCTGAGAGAAAAACATCGAACAACAATGAACACTAGACCTTTTTTTCAAGTCTTTTGATGGCTGCTTCTCAATCCTCAATTTCCCACCCACAAGAGCCTCTTGCACAATCCCTGCAAAAGCCTTTGCCTTTGCTCCTTAAACTACTCTGTGTGACCAGTCGCCTGGTGACAAAAATGTAGAGTGCGAAAAAGCTGAGATGCACAAAGAAAAGGATTGTAAATGGGGACTGCGTGTTTTCTCTTTATTATTGATACATAATCACCAGGAACCTTGTAAAAACAAGATGTGAATACTGTTTTTTATCAGCAGTTGTAATGGTCGTGTTGAAATGTGCAAACTTTGCCAGATTTCTTCTTCAGCTTTCATCAACTTATACAAAGCAGCAGTAAAAAGAAACTGTGTGAACAATGAGATTTTCTGCCAGGTGTGTATTCTGAAACTGTCGGAGAAAGAACCCAGCAAAAAAGTAGTAAAGAAGTAAATGTCTGGATGCAGACAGGAATAAAATCCTAAAAGAGATTTCTTTGTATATATCTATTAAATCAATTTTATAATAATAAAAATAACAATGAGTAGGTTTGCTGAAGCGTTTAAATTTCCTTTAAAAGGGACAAAAGTTACACAACACACACTGACTAGGACTATACAAAGATGTCGAACAGGTTTCATGCAGATTCTAATTATTGATGCAACATACTGAGCCAAAGGAGTTGAATAAGTAGTAGAGCGCCCAAGCAATGATGATAATGTAGTAGATATTGAGCCAGAAGGACAGCACCACTGCAGCCAGACCAACGCCTGATGGAGACACAAACAATTTACAACTCAGCGTCTCGCAGGTCAGATAACGTGCTCACTGAAATGTGATAGGACATGTAAAGGTCAGAGAACAAATGCGGCAGCCATGAGGTGACACAGAGCTGATTTAAGAAGAACTAACAATAACATGCTGTAACTCAGCATGTCTGCTGTAATCCTCATCATCCTCATCATCCATCATCCATGTTTGTGTGCCCTTGAGACTCAGAAGCACACTCACTATCATTGTTACCATCACAGCGGCTGTCTGTGCCGGCAGCAGGTGGAAAGTACCATAATTAGTACCATCAAAGAAGGAAAAGATCTTTGAATGAAAAAGTTGTCAACAAAACAATTTTTCTTTCTTCTTTAGCAAAAACTCCAAGTATCGACGTTTAGGTTGTAATAGTTCCAGAATGACTCCTCATTTATGTTTCTTTGTCTGGTTTGTTTTTAGTCAGTTTATGTTGCTTTGTAATCATTTTTCATCTCTTAGAAGTCATTTAGTTTTCCTTTCTGATTGTGTTATGCATATTTGTGGTTGTTTGCATCTCTTTTGTATACACATAGTATGACTATTCTGTCATCTTGTGTCTCTTTGTATTTGTTTTTTGTGTGTTTCTTCATGTTTTTGTCTCCTTTTGGGCATTTTGTATGAAGTTGTAGAAGGTTAATTGAGTTTCTAAAAAAAGACAAACTCATGCAGAACCCAAGGTGCAGAGCCATCTTGATTTTTTTTTTTTTTTTTGGATCTATGGGCCTGTGCTACATAACCAGATTCAGTCTTTGAGTACCAAGGTAATATAAAAGTAGATGTTTTGCTGTGCGTGCATCAAATCTAATACATTAGAGGTTAAAATTAATGGAAAAGGAAATCACATCTCTGTACTCAAAATCTAAAAGAAAGAAATTGTATTTCTAAATCAAAAACAAAACAAAAACAACATGCATATCTTACCTTTCATCATAGGAATGAGTCTCCACACCCCGAGTCCTCCCACCGAGGTGAACTGTCCCAGAGATGTCTCCAGTAAAAAGAGTGGTATCCCCGCAAACACCAGGGTCATAAAGTACGGGATCAGAAAGGCTCCTGATTCACCAGCACACAGCAGATAACACAAAAGATGTTAGAATGATGTATATGTACATGTCTGTTCAAAATGCATGAACGTTTAATTTCAAAGAATTACTTTCAATCATTACTCCTGAGACTCGTGTCGTATTCATATTGATACTTCAACTGACAATATCACAGAATTTCCATTTCCCAGCTTGATGAAATCTAATATTTGATCTGAGAAATTATATTTCCTTTTCTTCAATTTAGACTGAAAAGAGAATAAAATATTCCCATAATATTTTTGTAAGAATGACACATCCCTTTCTCCAATTCCTTCCTTCAATCTGAAAATCCACTTTATTTTTAGCAGTTCATGACAAACTCTATGGGACAGTCTGATTTCATATATTGTACACTTGACATGCAGGGGACACACACTGATTTAAAAACTTTCCACAAATGTCAACGTGTGGCTAAATACTTCATTTATACAGAATATATTCTTAAAGGGCAATTTCAGTCAAATAAGCTCTCAAACTTATAGCTAAGTACTGGGGTGGACTTTTTATTTTCTGTTATTTATCTACATCCTGTCTTTTTGAAATAGTTTGTACTTTTACTGCAGACATTAAGAACTTTTGGTTCTATCACTCGTACACTTACCTCCTCCATTCTTGCCACACAGATACGGGAACCTCCAGACATTTCCTAAGCCGATGGCGTATCCCACACAAGACAGCAGGAAATCAAACTTGCCCTTCCAGCTGCCCCTGTCAGGTGGCTCCTCGTTTTTCTTTTTGTCTGCAGGGGGCGCTACAGCATCCAGTTCCTCAAAGGGAATCGCCTGTTTGACCTCTGATGGGGAGTTTAACTCCACTGTGCTCTGCCCAGTCTTACCCATGGTGGGAACTCTACAGACGAGGGGGGTCAGAAACTGTCTCGGTCCTAACAGTCTGTAATCGATAGTCTTTCTAGACCAGATGAGTCTCTCCCCCTGGCTTTGGGTCTCGGTCGTAGTGACTCAGGGTGATAAGCTGTGGAGGAAAACAGCACACAGTTGTTATATATGGATGATGTTCAAAGTCTTGTGTTTGTTTGACAGTATTTTGTAGCAAAACACTATTCACACTGCAATTTATTGCTGCTGAGACATTTTTATAGTTTTTTACAGCCCCTTTATAGACTCAGGTATCTACTCCCAAAACTAAAGTTAACAACTGGCTCATACATCAGTGAGAAAATATCAGTATCAAGAGTTTCTGCACAGGCTAACGTTAGCAAGGAAGAAATCAGACTTTTCCCAAAAGAAAAAATATTTTCTCTACCTTAACCCAGGCAGCAAACTGCAAATATATTCAGCTCAGCTACAAAACTCCAAAAAAAGCACACGTTTTCAGTTAAGAAGCTGGAAACAGAGAAAGTGTTTGATTAATCATTTAATTGGTTTGTCAAGCAGTCATCCGAAACGTTTCTCTGCTGATTTAGATACAGATTTGGACTGATTGCATGCTTTCTTCTTTAAATGCAATTGGACAAATTTTAGAGCATATTTTTGATGTGCAGAATCTGTGCAAGTAATGCCTCTTGAAGAAGTGATATTAAAATAAACCAGACAAGAATAATCGTATCCAGTGATGGTTCTCTGATTTAAGGTGGTCAAAAAGCACAGAACGCGTCCCGCTGGCACCACCTGCCTGCTCCTGATGTGAGCAGGCGGGTGGTGCAATCCAGGTCAACCTTCAGAGCACGACGCCCTAATCACTACTGACACACCTCCAACTGCATCTTCCTCTGCAGTCCTACATAGTCGAGTTCACTGTGACTCACCGAAATAGCATGAGAAATAGGAAAAAGAATTATTATTTATGATGAAGAAAATGTATATTTGCACGAGTGTCTGTTGGATGAGCCCATATTTTATGCCTAACTAGCATCACAGGGAGGAGGAAATCACTTCATGCACATTGCCTGGAGTCAAGAAGAGATTTCTACAGATACAGTTCCTAAGAGGACAACTCAAACAACTCAAAAGGCGGAATCCCCGTTTTGCTTTTTCACACAAAGCTGGTTCGAAAGAGCAGACCCACACTAAGGTTTCCCACTGCATCCTTAACCGACAACTGTGTGATTTGTTGCACTCAGTCTGTTTTTTTCAACTTATTTAAATCTATATTAATGTTTAATTGTAGTTTTCACAATGAAAATGAAAATTACAGGAGGCAGACTGGTCATGTAAAAAAAAAAAAAAAGGGGACTGTGATCTCTACTACAATCAATGCCAATCAAACAAGTTTTCTTCTGTTATAAAACGAATCATGTTTGACTTTGTGTAAAAAGCAATCATCTTAAAATTGTGAAGAATACGGTGAAATTATCAAGAATACACACAAATTGCTAGCTAGGTGACGACGTGTATCTGTACGGAAAGCAAACCGATAATCTAAACCATATCCAAGACTCTCTTTGATCATGTCATCTAACAAGATTCAAAGTAAATCATGGTGTTTTTACCAATACAGACAGTTTTGGAAAAGCTTTCTCTTGCACCAGTTTTCAAGCCAGATAATGAAATACAATTTCTTAATTGTCTGTTTAAAGCAAAGGAAAGAGGAGGGTGCATCCTACCTGACAAACTTCATTGGCTGCAATTCACCACACCAGCATTACAAAAAAAAAAAAAAAAAAAAAGTCCTTGAATTACAGTTGAATAAAATCAAATTGAGACAAAAAAAAAATCTTGTGTGAACTGTGAAAAGCTTAAAGCCTGCCTCCCCAGGCCCGCAGGAAGCCACAGAGGTCCTGCTGCTTGAAAAGCTGTTTTTGATTTTGCAGCTCTTTCCTGTACACTGAATCTTGGAAGGCCTGTGGCTGGTCCTGCAGCTGCTATCGAATGGTTGATAATAAAGTTCGACCTGTGTGTCTGCTTCGATTACTGCTCACTTCTGACTAGTGGGGCCCCAAGGCTATGAGGGGCACAGTACATGTATGTCAATTGTCAACTTCTAGCGGGGAACTTGGCGGCAGTGTGTGTGTTTGTGTGTTGTGCATACAGTATGTGTTTGTTGAAAGCTTAGGTCAGCACTTGCCAACACCGTTCCCATGGTATTTCTCAACAGAGAAGAGCCTGATTGCTGAAAAGGCTTGTGGAGATTTGGAAAATAAAAACCAGCAGTGACTACTGCTGGCAAAGACTCTGGAAATGTTTGACCACAAATGGGATAATTCCAGGATCAGACTGAGAACATCGACACATCAAATGATCTAATGTGCATCCTCTATCTCCTCACTGAAGTGATTTGATCTGTACCAAATATTTCTGTCTGATGCAGTAGGTATTTGTATTTATACACACATAAACACACACACACACCATATCTTTGCTATCTATCTTCTTCCTGAAACACCGTTTAAATTTCAGTTCATCTGAGCTTTGTCTTTAAGCAGAAAACTGCTAAGATTTCCCAGCTGGTGGCTCATTGCCTTTAAATTTACCTTCATTTATTTTCTTCAAATTGAGTCTCTGGGCAAGAAATAGTCTGTTACAAAACCTTATTTTCACACGGATGAAGTAATGAAATACAACATGCAAATGTGTGCTAAATTGAACCAAACAGCTGCTGGCAGTATATCAAGCTATTACTTAAATACTCAAACTAAATAACATTAAAAAAAAAGAAAAGTTCTACTCACATTTCTGCTTTTAAAATGTATTTCTCCAACATTATAAAATCAAACATAAAATTCATCACTACGCCTTGATTTGGATTTATGGGATAGAACCTTTGAAATGTTGTTCTCTGACTGGATGCAAAAATGTTTTTATTTTTCTAAAACCATATGCACTCGTTTCCTCGCTGAAAATGTTGTATATACAGTAAACAGTGCAGCAGCTTCATATCACTAGGATTAAATAGGAGGCATGAGCCCCTTGTTTTTCTCATGGCAGGTAACCTTCTGACATTAATATCTAACCCAGATAATGTATCATCAGCCAATTAAAAGACCAATGAAGATTCCCACAATGGCCTGCCAGCAGCATCCTCAGTGTCCACTGGTTTTCTGATAGGTCAGACACTTGGTAGATATGAGGGAAAGTGAGAGATTAAATCATATTAGGAGTTTAATTACATCCGCAGTGAGTCCTTCATATCAAGAGCAGATTGGGTATAATCTCTGAGGTTTATTGCCCATGTGGGCCCAGTAGTTGATGTGTTGTCAAAGCTAGTTTTCATCAATCTATTTAGAACGTCTCTACCAATCATTGCCTAATTATGATTCCACAGCATCCACAGCCAGGAATAATCGAAAGCAATAATGTAGACGACAGCAGCAGAATGACAAAGGTACAATGTCACAGAAGCAAAAGTTAACTTTGCCAAAGCTATGAAGGTCAAGTGAAAATTTGGCTGGTTGGTCTTACAGGTTTTCTAGTGATGAAAATATGTTAAAATCATGAAATACAATAAATATAGAGAATTATCCAACAGAAATGGAAAGTGTCTGTCCGAAATTCCTGTTAAGAAGTATTTAAGTTTAATGGTTGAAATGAATATCATCTCCCTCAGCTTTCTTCACAAATACAGATTCATCTGATGTATTGTAACGCTTTTCTTATCATAATTAAGCTGTATATGTTTTAAATCCACTGTGATATCTGTGTTTGCTTTACTCTGTAACAGCATCTTTGCTCAGTATTGATACTTCTGAAATATGCTGAGTCTGCTTGCTCAGAGATTAATTTAAGCAGCACAGTCATTTGTATACATGACGTCTGGTCCTGTCACTGCGTAATGGCGACGACAAAATTATTTCCCCAAAAGCACAGTCATGGCTCATATTTAAAGTAAATCAATCATCAATATAATTTTGAAAATGTTACATTTTGTGAATTATCAATATATCTTTGGACTAATGTCCTCAAAAGAGGCCAAGTTTGTGTTACATTTTTTGGGGTGAGTCTGTTTGTCAGTTATTGTCGTCATGATGCACTGCAGGCAAGCCGGTTCCCCTGAGGAAAACTGCATTTGATTGATTACATTATTTCAGGAGTTTAACTACATTATGATATTAATAATTATGATATGAAAGATTTGGTGCAGAAAAACTAAAGACCATAGCACGCAAGCTGAGTAATTGCTCAAATGTGACATAAAGAATATATGTTGTACAGTTTTTAAAACTTTTAAAACTTTGTGCGGACTTTCATGTTTCCTTGAACGATGAATCTTGACCTCTGACATTTCATAAAGCATCAACGGTGAAATATCTCAACATGGGCTGGATGGATTGGTACAGAAATTTGTCGTGGCATTCGTGGCGCCCCCAGGATAGTAATTCTGACATTTGCTCCAAAGTCTGGAGTTGGATAAAATGGTACTTTGTCCAGTATTTTGGATTATGAACAATCAGTACAACTTGTGTTTAATTTTTGTCAGCCTCAGCTTGACATTATGTTCTGTGCTAATCATCAAATGATAGCGTCTTAACGTGCTAAGCTAAAATGGTGAAGCTAACCATTGTCACCAATAGCAATCTTGTTCATGCCATTTATGAATAGTCAGCCACCAGTTCCCCCTCTTTCTCACAGTCAGCCTTAACAGAGAGCATTTTCAACATTAACCTTCAATCTTCAGTTAACCAACAAACACATAAGTTATGCAGTAGCCATTAAGCCTTTTATAGCTAATCAATTTTTTTTTTTTTTTTTGCTAGAAGCATGAAAAATGGTGGCAAACATCTTTCCATTTTGTACAATGTCACATTGTCACCCTGACATTAGCGTTTATCTCAGAAAACTGGTTCCTGAATATGCTACAGCAGCTATAGACTGCTCGCCAAAGCATCAATAAGATAAGAAAGAGAACAACAATGTTTAGTAAAAAATAAATAAATAAATCATAAATTAGGTGCCTTTGAGACCTCCTTGTAAGCTTTCTTTAATTCCTAGCACAGCTGTGAATCGATGCAGTAGTTATTTTAAAGCAAATGACACCCACAGGCGAGAGGAACGCATAGATAGGAGGATAATACGACCATACGACCAGCGTTTTCAATTAGTAATGCAAAAGGACAAAGCATGCTGCATACATTTTCACAGGTTGAGGGCAAATGCAGGGTATAGTGGTCAGAGTATGGTAGTGTTAATGAAAAAGGGTGGGGGGTATAGATATGAGTTGGGGGGCATAGATAATGTTTAAAAAATGTGAGATAAAAATAAATGGGAAATGTTGATAAATCAGAGTTGTGCCTGGGCAGATAAGAGAGAAGTGAGATTAGAAGATGAGTAGAAATGGGAAAAAGACTGGGAGAATCTGTGGAAGACTGTCCATTGCCGGAGACAGGAAGAAAGACAGAAACAGAGCGCAAATATCATCAGATCAAAGAAGTTCAAGAGGACAATGAAAAGTCTTCATTTATCATTTGCCTGATACAAAATTCACTGACATCACTGCAGAGTGCATCAACAACAGTCTCATTCTCCATTTCATCCTGCTCCCCTTCCATTACCACTGAGTCATGTTTTATGTTTTAAATGCTCCTGACCTTCTCATAAGCAAAGTCACGGCTCTTTATGTGTCCCAAAATAAATGATGCCAAGTAATTGTCACCATAAATGCACTAAAGAGGCAATCAGGCAGAAATACTAAATATTTCATGTGTAACTTTCTGCTATCTGTTCCTGTGATATGTTCAGTGGCTTCATCCGAGCAGTTTTGATCAAATGGTCAGCTGCAACAATAAGGGCGGACATTTTTCTTTCTTAACTCTTACCCTGTGGGACTGTCTCTGCCTTTTTCATCAATATTTTAATGCACAGGCATATTGAAATTTAGTTCCCTGATATCAGACTGCCTTCTGTATGCACATTTAAAATGGGCTAATAAAGCCAATAATCACCTGGGAAGATAACGATTAATCAACCAGTCACAGTAATGAGCTGTGATAATGTCACCTGAGTGAAGCAGTGAGTCCAGGTGAGCTCGGTCACACGAATGAAATGGAATACAGTATATCAGCCTTGTTAAGAGAGTTAATGCAACTTAAATTACAGTTTACAACATGAAAAAATGTCAAACATTATGTGCCCGGAAACACCATGAAGCTACAACCCTGAACTGAGTTTATTATTGAAAACATATTTTAAATTTAAATTTACTCTCTGTTGTCTTCCTCTCGCGTTTACGATAATTTGAAATATTGCTTCACGCTGAAAATATCCTTCCAGTTCTTATTCAGGCCCATTTTTCATACCTTCATATAGTCTCCAGTTGTGTTTGGATCACTCCCACTCCTTTAACTTTTCATTTTTATGAGACAGAATTAGGGTAGTAATGCATATTATACAGAGGCAAAGTAGCATTTAGGGGGATCCAAGTTCATTAGTGAAGTGAACTAAGTGTAATATCCCAGCATGCTCAGATATGCCAAGTGGTTTCATATCCCCAAGCTTAGCTGGCAGACCAGCTCTAAATACATTCACCTGATAAATCTGGTCTTTCATTAAACTTGATAATGTTCTGCCATATTTTCATACTATCAAATGGGTCTAAGGGAAATGAATGCTTTATTGCTGGGGACAACAAATCAAGATTTCTCTGCTTTTGCTGATCACTCTCTCTGTATATTGTGTTATTTTTAACCCGCCTATTTTAACATTTAAAAACCCACAATATTTAACAGACTCCTCCGATTGCTATTTCCGCGACAATCATTAATGTGCTACTGCCCCTATTTCGTTCATCCTGTTCTATATTTAATTGACACATTGAGCCGCCCTATTGTTTGTACACAGGCCAACTGTCAGGGTTTTCCAATCCAGTAACTCTTGCTGTGCCTGGTTATGTAAAAGCTGATGGATAGATCAGTCTAATTATAAACAATAGAAATGTTGCACCACTTATAAACCTATAGGTTTTCACCCCTCAGGAAACCTGCAGCTTCTCGTGTAAGCACAGAAACATCAATATACAAAATGGGGGGCATGGCCTTACATATTCCTCCTGCTGTTCTCCAGCAAGTGGAGGAGCATTAAACTGCCAACAGCTTCTTAATGTTGTTTTGTATTTTTTCCATCATGGTAAAACATACACCAGTGTTAATTCTATTACCCTTTGACCCACCGGTGGGATTTCCAGCTTTTAGACCAAATGTTTTTCACAGCTGAGGGTCATTGTGTGTCACTGAGGGCACAGTGGGGGGAGCTAAAGGGGGAAGTGGGGGGGGGGGGGGGGTGAAGGGAGGCGGCAGGCTACTGGGCGGAATTGCCTGTTAATTGAATGCCAGTTTGGATTACACAGATGACTGAGTTTGGCATTAAAATGACGCAAGTTCATATTCACCAGCCACATCCATCCTGTGACATTTTTCTACGTGTTTGTTTATGCTTGAATTTTTCTAACATGTTTGACAAAAGGAAATTAGGAAACACGCAGATCGGTGGAATGTTTTTGTTTCCTGGCTACAAAACAGGAAAAAATGTGATCCATTCAGTGCAATGACAAGCTGATCATCCTGGACTTTTATTGAATGTCGATCTTATCTGGACAAAAATCAAAAGAGGCACATTGCATCCGGATATTTAGCATATTCATTTTTAAGGTTTGGCACCATCTGCATACAGCATAGGCACATACTTAGTTGAAATATTTGGTCAGATTGTCGAACAAAAACATACGGGTATACAACGATTATCATTAGGAAGCACACAAACAAAAGAGTTGCAAGTTGTGCAGTGTACACACTGCACAACTTTTTGGAACATCCCTGCAAAATAACATAATTCAAAAACCCATATTGATATGTTGCACTAGCTGAGGTTTACATGGTAATTTTGGTTGTTTCTATTCTATTCTACTGTGAATACACTTTAGAATTCCCCTTCTTCATCTCTTTTTGAGCCCAGCAGCTGAAGGCTACATTAGGCTTGGCTAGCCAAATCTCTGACCAAACCGTTGGCAGTGGAGTTGCATTGTGGGTACTAGAGACATTCTGCTTTGACAAAGAAAAAGAAATGTGGAATAAAGAAGGCAATACTTATAGTTCTGGTTCATAAGTTTTACAAAAACCATTCAACAATGTTACAGCAGTGCCAAGTCCCTTTAAAGTACTTATGTAGGGTTATGGGCATATATGAGTATATACCATATGTATATTTTTTTTCTTTTTTTTATTGATTATAAAAATAAGTAAGGTAAAGAATAACATACAAACAATAAGAAAAACTTCCTGATCCGTGAAGTGTGTAACACAATTTAAACTGTGTACATCTTTGTGAAAAATTCATTGACGCCATCTCTGTTTTATGTAATTGCTGCCGTGCATGTGTTATAGCTAAAAGTCAAACCCTCAAGCCTCCTCCTTCACCATCATCATCATTACCTTGGCATTATTTTCATCCACACTCCTGCTAACTGGCCCCTGGGCCTTGATGATAGCTTGTTTGCACAGTATGAGCGGTGGCTTGTGGGGGCGAGCCTGACGCAGTTCCTTCGACGGCGAGATCATGTTCTGGGAATCCTGATTGGTTGAAGGGAAATGTAAACATAACTACACACACATCACAGACTAAACACGTGAATTGAGAAAAAAAAAATTGTAATTTTGCTTTATCTTGTCAAATTATATAAATTATATCAACCCCAATTCCAAAAAAGTTGGCACGCTGTGTAAAATGTAAATAAAAACAGGATACACTGATTTGCACACAGTGTAACACAATGGTAAACATCGCTCCGTTCCAAGCAATGTGAGAGGTGTTGCTGCCATTAAATTCAAAATGAGGTAATATTTTCCATGAAATGGTAAAATGTCTCAGTTGCAACATCTGATATGATGTTTATGTTCTAATGGGAATAAAGTATGAGTTTATGAGAAATCATTGCATTCTGTTTTTATTTACATTTCACACAGTGTCCCAACTTTTTTGGAACTGGGGTTGCAAATATATATATGAAAAAAATCAGGTTTTCAATCTACTCACCCTGATCAGTGCGACCAAAACAAACATTGGGATGCATAACAGGGGAGCTGCCATGAGTAGAGTGGAAAATAGTTTGCACCAGTAGCCAGGTAAATAACCATACAGGTAAACAGTTTCCATTTTTGCTGTGTTATACAGCAATGTGACCTAAGGGACAGGAATGTTCCAGTTAGAGAAAAAAATAAGAACCACCATCACAGTTTCACATTGCTCAAACTGCAAAACTAGTGTTAATTTAAGGACATTACAAATGGTTTTGGATATTGCACAAACAAATCTGGAGAAATTTAATTTCCATGATGTGTTGTGAGATGTGAAAACAAACTCAACATTTAAAACCAACAGCCAAAAGAGAGAGTTCAAAAGGACAATCTAAAGCTGAGAGGAAAGTGTTTGTGATTTCTGATGGCACAATAATAAGCACAATAATGCTTATTATTGGCACTATTAATAAGCCTGAAGCAATAAATAACCCCCCCCCCAAAAAAAAGCTGACTTCCTGACGCCCTGTACAAATTGTACTTTCTGTTCTTTTACTGATCAGGTCTGCAGTGAAGTGAGTTTAAAAGAGATGTGTCCACATTTTCAGGTAAAGGCAGTTTCTCTCTCCTCTATATTCTAATGTGTGAGCTGAGAAATAATTAGATATGGCAAAATGAAATATGTTAAACGCTCTGCAAAGATGAAAGGCCTGAGAGATGGAACGGGGTAAAGATAAGGGGCAATGAGAGGCAGCGAAAGATCTGTGCTCAGAGGTGATATAAAGAAAATAATGAAAACATGATATAGGCATTAACGCAGAGTGCAAGAAGGAAAGAAAGAAAGAGACACACAGCGGATGATTGAAGTGAGGGAGATGTGACCTGAGTGTGAGGACTCACCCCGCAGATGAGCGGCGTGAAGAACATCCAGCAGTACTTCAGCCCAGAGAACGGTCGGTAGCCGATCATGTCCTCTATGTTGTCGTAGAATCTGTCTGCACCTGAACGGAGTCAGAACAGCAGGTGTTAAACATGTAGACGTTCATTTCCATTTCATTTTTCACCATTATAACTTGATGCTTTTTATACTTTTTGGCACAAAATTTATTCTGTCCAAGTTTATTTAAGAGCTGTAGTTACTTTTCAAATTGAAATAGCACTTTTCAATTAAAATTCTATGTACAAAAACTACCAATACTGCACAACCAACATTTAAGTATTATTTACGTGAAGTACATTTTGCTGCAGATAAAATTTTGAGTCCTTGGCTTTTACTTAATTATGTTTTTCTAAATGCTTATGCTTAGAAGTGACCTTTTGGCCTGATGGCACTTAAATTTACATTTGTTTTGTGTACATACATCATTTCTTGAATTCTGTTTTGTGACTCTAATGATCCGCCCCACTATAAACTGATTTATTGTTGGGAAAAGCCTCTTTGCTATGTTTTAGTCCACAATGGAGAATACCTCAGCAGTTAAAGTTAATGAGAAGGAGGGGGGAGACAGGAAGAAGAACAACTTGCAAATGAGAACAAATAATAGGCATAGAGGGAAATAAAAATTTAATTTAATCCCTGAAAGGATCATGTGGTTCAAATGAGGAGAAAAATAATAGAGGCGAAAAAGGGGATCAAGATGAGAAAGCTGCTCATCTTCAGCTGCCAAACAGGAGCGGAAGAAGAGAAGAAATACTGTACAGAAAGAAACTGATATGAAACTGGCAAAATGCATTACATGTCTGACAAAACAACTTCCATAGCTCAAGTAGGCAGGAAAGTAGACGTAGCTCCATAAATGATACAGTTTAATCCGAGAATGACCTGCATGTTTGCAGGGGGAAGTAAGTGAGCAGCATCATGTAAATTTGGTACTTCACACCGAACACGGACTCAGTTTGAAGAGGCAGAAAGGTCAAGTGAATGTCTGAGCAACTCAAATTGGGTGGAGGAAGCAGCTGCTTGAACTGAATAATACCTCTTTCTGAATGACTTTGCTGTGAAGAGGATGTGTAGTATGAACATTGCATTGGAATTGGAAAAGGACTTCGCAAAGTCACATGAAATGAATATATGCAAATGGACAGGATGTTTGTGAGAGCGTGTCTAAGGAATTTACATTTCACTGTCACTTTCATTGAAGAAAATGACTTGTGTGCAGATATGAAGACTAATATATAAGAACAGAGAAACTCTCCACCCACATGGTGTAATTTTGCCAGTAATGCAGCTGCTAATGAAGATGTAGGATGCCAACAAGATTTATCCTGTTGGATGTCAGACGAAGACTGATCTGTGGATGTTACACATTATTGTTTGTGGGTTAGGTAATGGATAAATTGTATGACACTGATGAAGAAGAAATGTCCAATGAAAATTATATCGCTTTCTATATATATATATATATATATATATATATATATATATATATATATATATACAGACAGAGAGAGAGAGAAAATGGCATGAACAAGGTTTGTGCTTTAACGTGGCTCCAGATGTTTGGCCTACAGCTGCTGGTTTTTTTTACCAATAGGTGGATCAGCTGAAGCGCAGAATGGATTATGATTTTAAATACTGATGGTAGAACACCTAATTTCATAAGTTGATTTCATTAACTTTTCTGCTTTACACAGGCAGAGATTAGTTCATCAATCTGATGAAACAAAGACTCTAATCAGAATAATGAAATATAATGAATCTCATTCTAGCAGCTGCTGTGAATTTGTAGCACCAGTGATGGTGTTAATCTTGTGAGGATAACAAAAAATACATACACAAAAAGCTGAATTTGTGTAATCATTGCATAACCTTTTGAAATTTAATAGAAACTCATTTTCACAGACCTTTTAGAAATGATGTCTGTGAATCACTTGGATGTTGGCCATGTAATGCACTAGCCAATCATATTATTTACCGTACACCCAGCCAATGGCAATAGTCTCCAGAATGGCAATTGTGAGGAAGCTGATTTCATTTAGACCATAGGTGTCCATCACATGGAAAAGTAGCATCCCTCCCTGACACATGAGCAGATAAAAAAAAAGCAAAATTCAGAACAAAAGTTACAGCAGGCACAAAAAGAGATTCAGCTATCAGAAGAACAAATGAGTGTTTTTTTTCTACCTTACTGTACCCAGTAATGACCTTTACTTTTGGTTTTCTGTACGTAACACATCCATACCTCAAATATGATGATGCAACGTTTACATAACAAGGCTAATAGTTTGCAGCCAGGCCGGTGGCACAGCGAGGCTGTACTTAGGTATGGGTGAGATGCCAACGTCAGTATTATTACATTATTACAATTATTTCTGTAGCGAAAATGAATTTATGTACCACAATAATTTTCAGTTTATCAAATTCATTTTGAAAGATACAATCAAATATCATTGGGACACATCACAGACCATTTGACCTTTAAAATCGGTTTTAATTTGGTCTCAACCCAAAGCAGAGATTGAGCAAGTTTAAGGAAAAGGTCAATGATCACTTAAATGAGTGCGACTCCTCTGGGAACCATGAATATCATTAAAAAATTTTATAGAAAACCAAAAGTAGTTAAAATTTCACTCTGCACCACTAGTGGACTGACTGAAAGACGCAGAATGCCATCCATAAACAGCAGCTTTTTGTATAAATTAGTTAGGTCACATATTTATTTTCTAACAGTTAAGTATGACCTCACTACTGAAACAACACTTTTTATCATTACATAACTTGCTTTCATAGTATCTACTTTCATAAACGCTGTTAGCTTTATTCTGTCCAGTATGTCCTAGATATTCCTGCACTCTACCTCAGTGATGAATGGCAGCCCCAGTAGGAAGCAAATGACAGCAATGACCAGGACCAGTATCTTTCTGCGTCCACGCCTCCTCAGGTGATGTGGGAACAAGTCTGTGATAGTTGTAGCCAGGCTGTCCACACACACAAACTGTGGACACAGAATTGAAAATAATTTTTCATGTAAGTAGAACATTATGATGAAATGCTGTGTGCTGTGTGCTGCAGGAGAAGTACCTGATTGTCCAGGCCCAAGGAGAGGAACAAGAGGAATACCAATACAGCCCAAAGCTTTGGGACGGGCAACAATGACACGGCACTAGCAAAGGTTATGAAGGCCAGAGCTGGACCTGTAGAAGGCAAGTGAAGGCAGCATCCTTTATTTACATTACAGTCATTGTCTTCTCTTAACTTTTCAACTTTATAGGCTTCAGGATGGACATGACTTGTTGCGCTACAGTGTTTATTTCCTGATCTGATTCTTTAATTTGAAAGAGAGACAGAAAAAGGAAGAAAGAAAGAAGAAGAAGGAAGAAAAAGGCAAATTAATGTTGCATTTCACAAGACAAAGGCAAAAATTATAGAAATACTCCTCTTCTACTTGGATGTTGCCAACCCTCATAATTTACAGCTAATAACAGTATATCACTTTTACACCAAGATGGTCTACAAAGTAATGATGATTAAAAAAAACAAAAAACAGAGTTGTAGGAAATCACTGTTGTCTACACACAAGATGCCATCTTGTGGACATTGGTGGTTGTTGTCAAGTGAAGTCGGAATTCATAAAATCAAAAACAGCAACACTTTGGAGATATTTTCATACCTAAATTTATTACACAATGAAAGCAGTAAAACAATGCAAGGGGCGAGAGTAAAAAAAAAACAAAAAAACAACTTACCACTGGTAATAAATTCTGTTCCATCTTCATTAAGCTCATGAGCCATGAATCCCAGCACCGAGAACACAACAATAACAGTAAAGATAATGGTGGCACTGTTGAGAACGCATAGTAGCCAGCAATCCCTGCGACATAACAAGAAGATGAGTCTGTACTGTCAAAGAATACACAAATGGAAGACTTTACATGTGACGAGGTACCGAGACTGACACATCAGCGAGTGATGACGCTGACCTGTAGCAGTTGTTGTTGTATTTGTTGTAGCTTCCCAGAGTAGTCAGTACTCCCTTACACAGTGCGCAAGATATTAACACCTGAGATGCGGCATTAAACCAGACCTAGAGAGGGTAAGATATAGACTTTTAAAATTGTTGAAAGCTACTTGTGAGAATAATACCTTGAACAGTCACATAGTTGAAATAAGCTTGAGAATATGCCTTAGGAACAGAAAAGTCATTTGTCAGTTCAACATAATTACACCGAATTGTCTGAGATACATATGCCTGCGTGTGTTTTTGATACCTTTGTTTAATTGGTTGTTTGTTTTTGTGTCGTTATATCACCATGTGTGTTTGAATTTAGGCAGATTCAGCCCTGGGAAGGTGTAGGCGGGTTTGTTCACATTATTGCGTGTCTGCGGGCCCTCATCCTGACAGCATCTGTTTAACATTAGAGGCACCAAAATGCTGTGAGTCTGGCCCACCAGAAAAATACAGCTGGCAAAGGTCCAAAGCAATATAAAGCCCCCTACTTAGGCCCTATGATGGGTCTGACTGAGTGAGGAATGGAAGCCTCAAGTTTAGGGTCTTTATTTTTGGGACTGGAGAAAGAGGAAATGGTTGTGTCCTGTTGCTCTGCATATGAATGCACACATACACAAACTGAGTCAGTCAAAAGCAGGTACAGTGACACATCAAACAGGCTACAGATGTAAGCCAGAATTGCACATCAATTTCCTCCGACTTTGGAGCAGAAGCAGCATTTCAAATCTTGAAGCAACACTCAGTGGGAACATCTGCTTTTAGTTCTGCTTTTAAGAGCATCTGGAATTGCACAAGTACTTTCACCTCGTTGCAACATTACTACAAAATCTATTCCCAGTTTTTCCTCCCCAAAACATGTTACATAGTTGTTTTACAAAGAAAACAACACATCAGCGTCTGATAACACCAACCACGGTTTGTGTTCTAAGTCTAACAAGCAGATATGCAATAATCAAATTCTTAAAACGAGTGGCATGGGGGATTTAGTTCAGAAAGTTAAATTAACAAAGACTGGAGAAGCACACACAAAAACAATGGCAACGAATATCCAGTGGGCACTTATGATCTTTGCAAAACATCGAGTCCATGTTGCGTAATGACAGAGACTTATCTCAGGAAATTCTTGACAAGCAGATGTGTGCACAGAATTTACAATTGAAGGAGGAAGTGACTCCACGTGGCAAAAAGGCAATCATTGATGCTTAACCCTCCGGTGATACCATTTGACCCCTGAAGCTAAGAGTCTTCCAGTGATGTGGGGATGGGGTCAGTGGGTCATCTTGTTGGAGAAAGACTCTTTTTTTCAAGTTGTTGTATAGATCCCTTTTTTTCAACTTCCTATTCAGTCTAGAAATGAGATCATTGTGCTGAATGAATGGCAGATTTAGTGTAAGAATGTCTTGAAGTGCGTGACTTCGACTTTAGCAAAAATGTATTGTGTTTCAGTTATACTGTCTTTTTTTTTTTTTTTAAAAGTCAGTGTACCCCCAAAGTGTTTAACCAATTACCATCGGAGATGGCTGTATTCGCTCCTCTTGGATGATGTTACTGACCTTTTTTTTTTTTTTTTCTTTTTTTTTTTTAAATGAACTTCCCACTGAAAAGGATCCTAGTTTGTTTTTCTTTTGGAGTCTCTGTCCTGGAATCGGAAATAAGAGTGCAGGCAAAGGCAAATGTGGGTTGGGAGCATGTGGCAGGGGGATGGGGTTTAACTGGATGCTGACAAATAGACATTGAGAGGATGTTTTCTTTGGTTGAGGCCAATGCCCCGAACCAGCTGGGAAAGAGCTTTCACCATTGACTAGAGACTCACATACTGACTTTTAGAGAGCCGGACAGTGGCTGCACTGTGCATTGTGAATGTTAAACAAAGCAAACATTGTTACATGAACTGTTAATTATGACATTAAGTTCTTACACTGGGGTCAGCCAGTTTTCCAAATTCAGGGTAGAGGTAATATTTAATGCCCTCTGCAGCTCCTGGAAGTGTCACTCCACGGATGAAAAGGATGATCAGTATCAGGTAAGGGAATGTAGCTGTGAAGTACACAACCTATAAACACAGAAATGCATGGGTTTGGTGTCAAATGTATTTATATTATATATGTCTTGTTGATATATACACTATATATACTCTCTACTGTTCTTTTTCTTTAAACCTATATGTGTTAATTTGTGTCAACCCAGCACTGTAGAGGCTGTTAACACAGTTTGTGTATATAGCTAACATGTTAGCAAACAGTTGCATATGAGTCCAGACTCTTTCCTGGAAGTCTTGTGGAGGCTACATTAAATTGATTATTATTTCCTTTGAATTTTTAATATGGGAATCCCTGTTGAACACCACCTGTGGCAATAAAATCCTTTGCAGAGAGGCAATAATAATAATGCACTGAATGGCAATTTGATGTAGTTTGATGTAGTGAATGTAATGAAGCAATAGCTTTGCACGTAATCTTATTATATCAACACCAATCACAGAGAAGTGTATTCAGATACAGCATATAGATAGTGCAGCCTAAAAGCATGTATGTTAAAGGAGTACTCACCTTTCCCATCCATTTAATCCCCTTCCAGACACAGAAATAGCATAAAACCCAGGCAAGCAGGAGACACAGAGCCAGTTCCCAGCTCACACGAAATAGGGACATGTCATCTGACATTCTTAACACATGGTGTCTGTGAGGAAGAGATTGGACACTTAAGCTCACATATACCACCACATGGCCTGCAAATAACAAGTAAAATAATGGACATACAGAAAGAAATGCATGCAACCACATTTACAAAAAAAATTCTCCCTGACAAATGCATCCTTCCTCCTAACATGAATGTTTCAAAATCCATATTCTTATACAGGGTGACAGGCAAATTCTATACAGCAATAATGACCGAACAGCTGCATCTTAAAGACAGATGTTAAAATGTGGATGGGTTCAATTAACATTGTAAAAGCTGGTGAGCTGTTGTACATATTCTTCTCATGATGCAATACAAATTCCTCAGCATCTGCTCTCACACCAAATCAGGGGATTATCATGTGAAAAGAAGCAGTCACGATAAAAAATGACCAGTGAAGACAAAATTCTTTGTATTGAAAGTTGGAAGTTGAATTAAGGGCTTGTGCATGGTCCTTTTTGGCTTTGGTGACTCGCTTGTTTTCCCTGCTGTTCGTGTTGCTCCATTTCACATTTTGTTTATTCACACGGATGTCCTGGGAACCATCAAGACCTATTGCTGAGGAATTTTTCACCCAAAGGTAATCTCAGCGTGGAAGATGATGTTACTGCCAAACCTTTTTTTTTTTTTGCATAATTAAAGACGATATGAGGGTGTGTGTCTTACAACCAAAACTCCATCTCTGATGTTTTCGCCTTTGACAATGGGTCCGTTAAATTTCTGGAAAAATTACACAAAAGTAAAGTGAGTTGCCATCATAATAAATAAAAAAAAACATTGACAATAGACAGTGAACTATTATCAGTAAAGTACTATTCAATGCAGTTTTCTGAATAGTATCAAAGAGATAATATAAACAATTATGTTGAACTTGTAGTCCAAAATTTTTGTCTCCCCTTCTGGCAGTCAGAAAAACCTCAACAGGTGCTTATGAGGTAAACCTACAGTGTTTTAAACTTTAATGGTTCTGGGTGGTTTTACGATGTCTGTCGCTACAGTCGATCCACTGTTCAATTCAGAAAAACCAATTATAATTTATATTTACTCTAGTTGGTGTAATTGTTTCTTAATTAAGGATTTTTAGAATATCTTTGCAAACACATGAAATCACTTTCTTGAGTTAAGAAAGCAGTAATGTCAACATGTCAACATGTTAGGGACATCTTGACCGGTGTGATCCCTGTGCAAAATCTTCTTTTGGTTTCTGAATATGCTGATCCAAAAAACAATTATATCTGTTTAGTCATCTTTATTTAATTAATTATTTTGTTGATTAATTGTAATTCATTTAAATTAACAGGTCATACATGTTAATTAATGACCTTTAGAGTTTGTAATTTCTTGTCTTTATGCTAAACTAAGCTGTTGGTTATAGCTTCATATTTAAATATTAGAGTGGTACATGGCATTTTCCACAATTTCACAGCCCACTTATGTTTCTAGATTTATTGGCCACACTTCTCACCCCTAAAACGTCCCACAGGAGCAATTACTACTGTTAGTTTTTCCATTATGGAAACAGATTTAATGTAAGGCTCCTCTCCACATGATGAATCCCTGCTATGCATTTAGAAATGTAAATTCAATTCAATTATAAATTTAATTCACCAGCTACAGCTCAAAAATAAAATGCAACTTACTCATAACCAACGTTGGCCGTGAAGTCAAGTGTTGTGATGTTGTTAAGGAATGACCAGTTAGAGCCGGGGCGAAACATATGAGGGTTGGCAAAGGCACTAATGTGATGGTAGCAAGACTCTACCAGGCAGAGGGAAAAAAAAGAAAAAATGAGATTAGATACATTTCAAAATGCTATAATGTGTAAGAGAATTTGCCTTGTGTTTCCTCTGAGGCATGTTTTTTGGGTACATCTGTTATACTCCATACTGCTAATGAAATGCAGATGTGTCTTACCACTGTTCCACGAGTTGTCACATGTGGACCACGGCAGAGGACTTTGAAAGGAGAAAATCAGGTAGAGAATAGTCCAGGCCAACATCACAATGTAGTAGATGTTGTGAAAGGTGACAAGCACTTGGGATGCGACGCCCACCCCTGCAGGAAGTAATGGTTTTCACATCATGATTGTAAGTTTCTTGCTGCTGCCCTCTTCTGTGTTATGTAAACTCTCCTTGCATGTTTCCATTCTCCAACACTGTATGCACACATGTGTTTTGCATTCTAAAAGCTCATGTTCTTGTAGATCACATTGGTTTAACATTTCAAGCATTTCATGTGCAGTCAACAAAGTGAACTGCCCACAATGAACAAAATATCCCGTTTTATTTATTAAAACTTTTTTCTTTGGCCTGTTTTTAGATCACAACAAACTACAAGCCTGACAAGGCAGGGTCGACCACTTTTTAGTTTAAAAGTGAACTGCTGCATCAAATTTAAAAACTTCTCAACATCCCTCAGAAGTATCTTTACATGTTTATGATACTTGAAAATATTACTGTGATCACCATATTGCTGGTTTGCGGAAAAAACGTTAAAGTGTCCCATCCTATCCTACAAATTAAGAGTGTCCAGGCTGCAAACAGCTATATTTGTTTCCAATAACTGTGAAGTGAAAAGAGAGATTTCTTGCAGCTGATTAATTCCCCTCATACTTCCACAAAACCCTGTCTGAGCCTTTTTTTTTTTTTACCCTCCAACATGGGGCATATCTTCCTCCACGCGGTGATCCCACCCTCACTGGTGTACTGCCCCAGCGCCATCTCCAGGAAGAACACAGGGATGCCGAAGCAGAAGAGTAAGATAAAGTACGGGATGAAAAAAGCAACTGAAAAGAGACACATTGGAGAAAGTTTATATATATTATATTTATATTCATACCGGTACAGTTAGGCAGGAGTTCTATAACACTGGCATCACGTTAGCTGACAAAGGTTAATTTAAGATTTGGGCATGTTTGTGCATGTGAATCTCACATGCAGAATAATCACATATGAAACCACACCCTTATTTTCAGGCTGTCTAAATAACTATTCAATCTCAGAAGCCACATATTTAATGTCTCAGCCAGAAAAACCTTTCCCCTCACCTCCTCCATTTATGAAGCACAGAAAGGGAAAACGCCAAAAAGTTTCTAGAGCAAAGATTTCTCCAGCCATGGCAAGTATGAACTCTCTGTTGTTGGCCCATCGCTCCCTTGGCTTAATACCTTCTTCCACAACCCCTTTTTCTGGCCCCGCATTTCTGACAGGATCTCCCTCGGCTGTGTCCCCACTCATGGTCAGTCTGGGGTATGCACACACAATAAACAATTAAGTGGAAAGCAAACCATGTCTCATGTGTTCTCCCCAGCTCTCTTCCACCTATATATGAATGGAACAGGAGGATGTGCAATTTCATTCATAGCTCTCATATTCCTTATAACATTAATTCACACCATCAAACTGCAAAATGCAATTAATTTAATACTTCAAAATCACTGAGCTATTACATAAGACAGTAAAACAAACCATAATAATGCAATAAAAATGTTCCAATTTGGAAAATATTGTGTATGCGTGTGCATGTTACTCACCCAAGAGCTTCAGTGGGAGCAGACAATAAAGTGAGGAGACTGACTGAGTGGGGAATGAAGAAAAAAGTGGGGAAGGAGGGGGGCGTGTCCTAAACATTGACTGCCACAACCTCGCATACTCCCATTTACAGGAGTATCTGTTTCAATGAGCTCTCTCACTAAACCCTTTTTGTCATCCACTTTCAGTATTAACAAAAAGGAAAAAAAAGGAACTAGATTTTTCTGTCTGGACATGATATACAGAAAGTCCCAATCTGCAGGATGAATCAAACTTAATCCGTCTCTGATTTTTTGGACGGGATTACAAAGGAATGACGTCAAACTGACGTAGGGACGTACGTACGTGAGGAACCAGGAAATAAAAGTAAACAACCCACAGGAAGACGAAAAATGTTATGCAGCGTCAGTCATCTAATGTGGTTCCGACTTTGCGGTGTTTTTCCTGGCGCTTTATTAGTTATGCACGAAGGATTTATTTCCCATTGAGGACAGGGAGCCAGTTAGATACAGGCTGAAAACTGGTAAGACACCCGTAGAGTTTAGAGGAATCGGGTGCGGCAGCTGCTAATGGTAGCTAGCTCGACATGGCAAGTTTCTGTGTAATTTGAATTTGTTCACAGGATGAAATGCACTCACGACCACGGCTTAAAAACATCTCCTTGACGTTAGGTTTGTCCGACGAATAAAACAAAAATCTTGCTCTCAATGCACCCACTCCCATATCTTATACATTTTTTAATTATTTCGATTTGCCTAAATGCGTTTGCGTCTTCTTACTTATCACTTGCAGATTTAGCAATGTTAGCCATCAGATCGTCGGAGGAGGAGTCCGCTGAGATTGAGGAGATGGACACCTCAGAGCCTAACTGGTGCTGGTTCTACTTGGCTGAGTGTGGAGTGTGGCATATGTTTGAGGTAGTTCACCGGACATGGCAACACACTTTCCTACCGGTCTTTATAATGTGTATTGCCCCTCCCCCATCTTTCCCCACTCCATTGTGAGTCTCCTTTTTTTCCCAATTAACCAATTAATTGTTGAAGGGTTAACACCAGTGGAGGAAAAAAGTCAAACATTTGATGGTTGCCAGATTTGGCTATCCTCCATTCTCTTTGTTTTACCTTCACATGTATTTTTGAACTGTCGGTCGAACAAAACTTTTGATGATGTCACCACCTGCCTGAAGATATTGTGAAGACGTTTTCGAATGTTTTATGGACGCAATAAATAAATTTAAAAAATTGGCAGATTCAAAATAAGCTTTAGTTACACACCACTGTTTTATGACTGGGAACTGTCAAACTAAATTGCCCATTTTGGGATAAATAAAGTTTTCTGATTTCTGATTGATGACATCAATTAATTGACCCAAAGTGGAAAGTAAAGTTTAGTATCAATAAAACAAAGAAACTGTGTCCAAATACTTTCCACAAAATGTTCTGCCCATAGACTAACTGGTTAATTGAATAATCATTTCTGATCTCTTATGGACTCATTCATTTTTCCCATTTTTCTCATCAGATTGATCCCAGTGCAGCCTGCTCTGTGACCAGTGCTCAGATTGAGCAGTGCTACAACAGAAACCAACGTGGTGTAATGGAGTTCTACACAGCCAAGTATACATACAGACTGGACTTTTCAGGTGTGATGGCAAAATAGCAACTTTTTGCATGACTATTGTCCTAAAGCCATTTTATTCTGCCAGAGAATATTCAGTCTTAAGACTCTTGAAAGGGAAGTAGTGAAATTCTGGTTAGGACAGTCTGTACTGTAATTCTATTTTGAACGCATCTTGAAATTGTAAATGAATTTAAGTTTGTGTAGGCCTTATCTTCATTAAATTCCTTGCCAGTTATGCGACAGATCAATGTCACAACAGGGAAGCAGCGGCCGATCAAACGCTCCCTCCACTCTGCAACTGGCTTCAGGTAAGATTTCAGTTTTCAGAAGTTTTCACTTCATTCCTTCATTCAGTGGAAAATAAATGTAAAAGAGAAAGTTATATAGAGCAGGTTCAGATTGTAAGTAAAGAGCCCCCATGCCTTAAATTAAAGCTTTGGGTTGAAAATATTCCCAAACTCAGAAATCCTTCAAGTAAGCCCTAAATTTCTGCTGGCTCTGCAGGGAGCTGCCCTACTGCTGTCCATCAGAAACACATATAGAACAAGGCTGTTTTTTTGCAAGCTTCTCCTAAACTACATAACACAAACATAATTTTTGTTATATTGTTGTAACAATATCTCTCTTTTTTCGGTCAGATTTATTTGTGATAATCTTGCCTTGCCTGTTCCTTGTCATTGGGAGAGAATCAATACAGATGAGCCCTATCAGGTGAGTACGATAGCACACACACTGTTGTGACATACACTAATTTGGCCCATATACATATTGTTGGTTATAGCTTTTGTGCATGAATTTGCACATATAACACATTTACACAGACTATTTCCATAAATGCACAGTTCATTTAGAGTGTGATTCAAATTTGATTAATAAAATGTGTATTTACATGTAAAGCCATCCAGTCTGTTAGGTGATCTGAATTAACTTTGTATTATATTTAAATTCAGTTGTTTCACTGGTTCTTACCTTTATTTGAATAATTTATTTTGATATTTTCATAGTGTAACTGATCTACTCATGTGTACTGTGTGGTTTTGCAGCTCATTCAGCTTGGCAGAGACACATATGAGTTTAAAGAAGTAGCCAGACTGTATGAAAGGACAATGGACCATCCAATCAAATCCATCCAGAGGATTCAGAACCTTGACCTATGGGAGTTTTTCTGCAGGTACTGTTGTACTATTGTGAGTGAAATGCTCAGTGTCCACAGAGCTTTTTTTTGGTATCAGTGGAATTCTGGTTTTATAGACATAGTAGTGGCAACCTGGTTTGATTCCAGTTTGCATCACTGTCATTCCATGACACTTCCCGTTGGAAATAAAATTGTGCATTTCTCCAGCAGCTCCACAGAGAAAGATTTTTTCTCTTTTTAAAAATAAATAAACAATGAAACAGAGTTAGGGCATTCTCGTCTTTGAATTTCATTTATTTTGCAACAGCAACACAAATCACAAGATTGTCAGTTTGCCGTCGATTTGAGCACATCCCTTTAGCTGTTTGTCACTTGAAAAAACACCAAGTGTTGATCAGTGCTCTGTGTTGTGTTGTCATTATTTGGTTCTCCCCTAAGGAAGAAAACACAGTTGCGAAAAGTGAAGCGCACATTGGATATTGAGGAGCGAATGCTGTTTCATGGCACAGGACACAGCAACATACAAGCTATATGTACATTTAACTTTGACTGGCGGCTGACAGGAAGCCATGGCGATGTCTATGGCAAAGGTAGACCGCTTTGTTGTAATGTAACATCATGAAACAATTCACCATACTTCCTTTTGTCCAAACGTAATGTTCTCCTCACTATTTTCTTTTACAGGGAGCTACTTTGCACGTGATGCCAAATACTCCAGTAAGTTCTGCCACACCACAGGGAAGCACAACACCACCCTGCAAAGACATGGACTTGCCCCACCAATATTTGCAAGTGAGCCGCCATATAAGACCATGTTCCTGGCCAGAGTGCTTGTTGGAGAATACACAGTTGGTCATCCTATGTACTGCAGACCACCCTCCAAGGATACCAGCTTCACCAACTTTTACGACAGTTGTGTGGACGATATGGCCAATCCAAAGATTTATGTAATTTTTGACAGCAATCAGATTTACCCAGAGTATTTGATTGAGTTCTACTGATGCCTAATTAGAAGATATGTACTTTTTTTCATAAAGGCTGGAACTCAAACATGGAAATATTTAGGCTACAGAATCGAATGCCAGGATAAAATTGAAAAAGACGTAAATGGAGCATGGGTCATCTAAAGTGCCTTTGGGAATATTGGATAATCGAGAAGACAATAAGACTTGGTGCACAGTTTGTATACTGTACACACTATTCTGAGACAGGACATGGTTGTTTGAATTATTCTGTGAAGTAACAAGTATGACAACACTGACCGAAGATTAGTCTGTGTGGCAATTTTGTATTAAATGGAGAGTCTGTGCTTGCTAGTCCAATATCTGTTGTTTAAACTAAGAGCAGCACTTGCAGCCTGTAGGTTATAGGTGATGTCCAGCCATTAGCCACAGCCCGTCCTTTACATCCACAGTGCCACGCATGAGCTTATTTACAAGTCATGTAGACATAATTCCAAATGACAAAATGAAAACCACGCATTCCTGTTCACTCATTTAACACTGTGGTCTTTTAGTGACATCAGCATCTGTGTATACCTAGTACAATGTATTATGTAGGCATGGATTTAATTTTTTTTACGCATAAAAACACTTCTACCTCTAATTTTATTTTATTTTATTTTTTTTTACCATGCATCAGTGCACTTTTCCCCCCTTTCCATGAAAGGTTTTGTGATTGTGTCACAATGACATAAGTTTCAGCATCACATGTAGTTTAAAATCATCTGAGTGTGACAGCACTTTCACCTGCTAACATCTTTATATAAAGAAAAGCAGGAAATGTTTGCACCTTCTGTAAATGTATATAAAAAAATAAATGTAGCCAGCACATGTATAGTACTGTATTGAAATTGAAACATAATGTAATACTGCTTTACTGTGTGCAGTTGTTGAGTTCATTGTATGATTGTGTTTTTGTGTTTTGTTGCACAATTGAGTCTATCAGTTTAACACAAGGTGTTGTAACGGTGCAAGAGTGGATTTTGAGCAACTCTTGCCTTTCCTCCTTATAAAATGCAGACAAATGAAGAAACAACCTGATGTCTTCAGTCATAACACCTTAGCTGTGAGTGTGTGTGTGTGTGTGTGTGTGTGTGTGTGTGTGGGGGGGGGGGGGGGGGGGGGGATGTGTGACTAGGGGTGTGTGAGGCTAAATGTGTGTCTGTAATTTGCACATATTTGAACTAATAAAATTTTAAACACAAGCATTTTTTTTCTTGATTGTGGAGTAAAGGTGGGCAGGTAACATCAGTCTCCTCCATTCATGAGTGAGAAATCCCACCTACATCAGAGGGTGTGGCCATGAAAAACCCAACTTAGATGAGCAACACACATCAATGTGGATTTCAGTAGCCTGCTGTTCAAGTCAGAGTGAGGTCAGTTTTACCTTTTTTATATATCATTATATTGTGATATAATCAATTTAATTTCTGTCTCAAGATTATGTGGCACAATGAGGAAGTGGAATACATGGATACATCAGACACCCCGTGGTCCTGGTATTACCTGGCAGACTGTGGAAGATGGCACAAATTTGAGGTAAATGGTTTTTGTACTTTTCTTTATATCACATTGATGTCACTTTACAAAATGTGCATGAATGTCTGAAGACAGTCTGTCTGTCCTGCAGGATGATCCCATGGACCCCATTCAGAGTGAGGCTATTGAAAACTTCTACCTAAAAAATTCAAAAGGAGTTTTAAATAGATTTTCATCTGCCTGTAGCAGCAAGCTCGATTTCTCAGGTATTTGGGTACATTTTCTATTTCACATAAAGTCCTTGTTTAACCTATAAACAACTCACCTGATTTGATTTATCCTGTGTAGCGATGTTAATGACAGACATCACCACAGGACAGCAAAGACGAATCCAAAGGAGCTACAACATTGTGAGAAGGTAAAATGGGTCTTGAAACCCATAAGCATAGCATGTTTCATCTTTGGACTTACTTACAATACTGAGTAATGGAGCTGTAATCCTTGAGTATTCATTCTTGAAAAATGAAAGTGAAACTGTCAGCACAACAGAAATACTCTCTTTCGCCACAGCTGTTCCTGTTACACTGCTCCTCCGGTTTTCTGGGAGAAGGAGGATCCTACAATTCCGTATCAGGTGACAATGATAGAAACTGTTTAACAGAACAAGTCATGACCAGTGAATTACAAGTTTCATTCTCTGAGGTGAGAGATCAGGTTTCAAATTTGTAATTGTTGAAAAGTGAAAGTGTAAGCTTTTTCCATTTCTAAATTCTTATTAGCCCCAATTTGGACCTCTCTGTAGCAGCATTACAGTTAAGTCAGCTAAGCCAGTTTATATTAATAAAATTTTAGACAACAGCATTAAAGTTCTATTTAAATTAAAAGTGTTTAATGCCTGTTTTTGATGTATCTCACAGTTAATCCCTCTGAGTGAACTCACCCCAGAGTATAACACTGTGGCAGGCTACGTGAAGAAAGACGGGCTGCTGGATAAGGCCATTGTATCAATCAGCAGGATACAGAATTTGGACCTTTGGGAAATGTATTGTTGGTAAGATGGTTTTTAACTTTTGCTGTTTCTATTCTAATCTTCTTTCCACTTCTTTGTTACTGAAATGGTCTGTTTTATTCATGTGTTTCCCAGTAAAAAGAAACAGTTAATGAGGATTCAGGGTGTTAAAGAAATTGGAGAGAGAAGGCTCTTTCACGGGACTGATCCCAAAAACGTCGACAGCATTTGCAAGTATAACTTTGATGTACGGTTAGCTGGAAAGCATGGCAGTGCATACGGCAAAGGTAAATTTAATTACTCAATAACTGCCTCTGCAACAATATTCAGAGTATATACATCATGAATGATTATGAATATTCCAGAAGAATTGTTCTGACTTTTTTTGTTGTTTAGGAATATATTTTGCAAGACATGCAACATATGCAGACAACTACAGCAAAGACAGCACGGATCCGTTGCCATTTTATGGCGGAGGAACACAAAGTGTCCAAGGAAGCACGAGAATAATATTTTTGGCTCGGGTAATGATTGGGAGATCAACCCTTGGACAAACTTTTTTCAAAAAACCTGATCATGGGAGCTTGGAAAACAATCACGAGAGCTGTGTGGATCATATCAAGACACCCAAATTTTTTGTTATTTTTGATTCAAACCAAATATACCCAGAATATTTGATTCAATACAGATGAAGCCAGGTCTGTATGGAGAACATTACATCTCCAAACAAATGTTTCTAGTTGGCTACCCTGGAATCCTTTATGACCAGCAAATTTGGGGGCTTTTTGCCATATTTTTTTTACAGTAAGTTAACATTTGCAACCATATTTCAATAATTTATATTTTTTATCTTGAAATAAAATAGCTCAATTAATCTTTTAAAACAAAGCAAACCTCAGTCTACACGTGTTTATGTCTGCTCCATTTTTTCTTTATTTCTTTTTTGTTATTGTTTTGAGGCAAGAGGGTCTAAAATTACAAGAGCACATCGCATTTGCAAAAGAAAAACTTGCTCCCTCAGATAATGTGCAATGATGGAAAGGGAGTTTGAGTAAAAGGGCTAATAATTACAATGCCAGCATGGAGTCAAGCTTTCTGAAAATATTTTGATGAGCTGCTGACTCACTTTGAAGAGTTCTTAGCAGTACCAAGACAATGAAGGAATTTTTGTAAAAATGTTTCCCGTGTATCAGTGACCCCTGCTGACCATTTTACTCAAGCACAGTTTCATTTCTTCCCTTTCACCTTTCAAAGACCTAAATCTGACTTACTTTGCCTGGCTGGATGATCTCATGGCGACCATTGAGACTGTACTGAATCTGCATCAGCTTCTGAAAGTTATCCTGAAAAACAAGATGGGAAACAACAAGAGACATGAGACTAAAGCAGACCATCTTTTTTAAGACCTCAGGTTTGAAATGGAGGTGGTCTCAACCCTTGTGTCTTAATATCATTTGCGTGGTTGGCTACTTCTTTCACTATAATGAGGGCAGCTGCAGGGAGAGCAGAGGCAGAGATAGTAGGTTTGTGTGTCCAGGTCACTAACAGGGAGTTTTGGGTCTCACCTTGTGTGTCTTTATAATCCTCTGAGACCTCTGAAAGGTTCTTCAGATAATCTGAAAACAGAAAAGATTTCAAAGATGCATTTTAGGTGATTTGTGTTAAATTCATTGTTCTCAGTTAGCAGAAGCCTCTGTTTCCTTTTAATTTCATTCACTATACGAAATGTGGAGCCCTGCAGGTTTCTGCTTCCATGATTATCCACCAGGTGTCAGCGGAGAACCGGCACCCGCAGGAAGCAAACACCGAAAGACCCAACCTGGGGCCTCACAAACACACCATACATTTCTGCTACCAAATTCAGCCTGGAGATGAATAAAGTAGTTCGATTCTAAATGATTCCACAGCTTGTGTGTATGATACCAGGTAAGACCTTTAATTTTAACCCATTCAGTGTTTTCTGTTTTTACTTGAATTTTTGTTTCTTCGATAAAACAAGAGGGATTCAATCGTATGGGAAGAAGCAGATTAGATTTTTCCTTCAGTCAGTTTGAAATCAGAAAAAATCTCATCTGTCAAATGGAAATATTCTAGATGTCTTTTTAACCGATTCCCTAAAATTCAACTATATTTGTTACCTTTGGAATGACTGCTGGTTTGATCAGAGATGGAGCAGAAATGAATCAATTCTCTGCGTCCGTCAGAAACAGCTTTGTAAAGACGGCCACCTCCGTCGTTAACATCTGTGTGGAGATTTTATTAGGACTTTTTGGGAAAACCATAATTTACAGCGTAGATAGTACCCATTATTTTCTATTCTCTTGGCTCTTAGGTAACAGTTTTTAATTGTAATCTAACGTTACTTGAATGTCTGATTATACTGTGTTTTGCACGATGTTAAAGCTCTTTACATTCATGTAAACAGTACGTTTAATTGCCTTGTTTTAGAAATGTGCTATAAAATAAACTTTTCCGTTCTGCTGGAATCGCCATTTTTTGCCGCGAGCCCAATGCATCATGGGATATCTTGCTTATGGGGTTAGTGACAATCGGCTATTCAATACTTTTCACAATGCATTGTGGGATACTTTCAGTGCACTACATTTTGTCGCAAAAGATTTCGGACACCGCTAGAGAAAAGATTATAGTGCATCAGTATATACAGTGCATCCAGCGATGCCTAAAAAAAATGAGTGATGTCACACCCCAGACTATAATTATTACATATTTTAAATGCAAAACTGTAGAAATACATATAAATGCCAAACAGCAAGTTCAAACAATTGTTTTTCTTTAATTTACTGGGTGTATTTTTTTATATAACAAACTACAGGTCGTACCATTCAGCAGGCACCATGCTACTGTCCATCTCTGTGGTGTAGATCACCCAGCGGTGACGTCCTGAGACAAAACACGAGCATTTCGTTTAAGAACTGCACAGATTTTATAAAACAGCTCCCACTTCCAGACAAATAATCACTTAAAAATTCTCATTGTTAGTGTAAAAGAAATAAACAGAGCAGAGCTAATTTAGCATGTTGATGTTAATCCAGCTGCAAACACTGATAAAGATCTTTATATTTATATTTATTCACAGGTTATTATTTAAAGATGTAAACATTTACTATGTTTCAACACCTAATTTGAAGTCGCGGTTCACCAAACTCCATTCAGAATTCCTTAAATTTAAGGTTTATGGTGATTTTTTTTTTTTAAATTTAACCCATTTAGGATGAAGATTGAAGTCTAATAAAGAAGTTTTGGACCCAGGAAGGAATTCGGCAAACAAATGAGCCGTCAGTTGGGGATCCTACTGGAGTTAAGTATACGTTAATTACTCACGAGAGCACGGCTATGAAAATCTCATTATTAGTGTAAAAAACAAACAAACAACTCACCAAAGAAGTAGTGCTTCTTGTCTTCGTAGTAGTTTGTTCCCGGTGAGGCAGTTTAACAGGAAGGTCTATTTAACTGGAATAAGGACAGGTTATCAAAGGGCTTCCTCATTGGCTGTCAAGCAGGAGTGACTCAGGAAATACAGATGAAAAGCTCAGCTGTTTCTTTTTCTCCACGATAGTGATCACACACTACTCTCATGTACTATTGTAATGAAATTAATCCCAAAAGTTGTAGACCTGTGGCTCTTTTGGATATAAGAACGAGGTTTTATGATATTGAGATTTTTGTATTTGGGTTAAAAATTGAAATCAAATTACAATCCGGCAGAACTCATACCTGGAAGAATCTTTTCATCATATTTCATCATTTTATTTCAGAAAAAAATATTTCATAATATTGAAGCCAAGAAACGTAAACTTACTTGCATGCGCTCACACATAAAGTTTGATATGTCATTGCTCAGTGCATTTTCTGTATGTGTGATGTTTTTTCTTGGCATGATATTTGGTCGGTTTTGCAGACGAAACCATTTTCCAGAGCTAGCTCATCTTTTAGCAAACTATTGAATCTGTCCTTCGGGTAAGATGGGCAGCTTTGGTGATGTGTCCTGTAGACGACCATTTCAAGTCCACTGCTGTCAATGTGGACAGGCTCAGTGCTAAGATAGGGCTGAACTTTTAACTTGTGTGTTAAAATTCTATGAAATTAGAATTGTTTGCTTTTGAGTCACTTTTGAGTATGTTGGCAGTGTTTTTTAAAAACATGGGAATGGTTGCAGGCATGGAGGGCAGAGCAGAGGACGGTGGATGGAGCTGGATGCAGCAGTCTGGCTCTCCAGAGTTGTAGTGAGGAGATGAGCAGCAGATTGTGCGCAGAAGCTGTCTTCCTCGGGCCTGGGTTGGCAGACGGACATCTGTGGCCCAGTGAGACCTTCCTTTGGCCTCAGAGCACGGCAGGTTGGCGTGGGTGAGGTGAGGAATGGCTGTAGCTCTGGATTTGAACTTTGCTTGTTCTTTTTAATTATTATTATTCAGGCCTGATAATATTTTTATTGTTGCAGCAATTAAGCAGTTGCCTTTTTGCCATCCCTTGTGATAGTAATAAATTCTATTGTAACTCTACTCACTCTGCTTTTAGAGAACCTAGAGACCTTTTGAGAGTCCTATCCTCTTGCAGTCCCTAGGTGGGGTTGTTGGTTTAAAAATGATTCAAATCACAGCAACCCAGGTAGTATGGTACACGGAAAAAACCTTCAAAGTAAATCAAAAATCAGATAAAAAAGGAAATGAGTATAAAACACAAGAAATTGCCAGTACATGCATGTGCACTTGACGCTGTCACATCAACGCCTGACTAACGTTTTATTGACTCAGGCTTTTAACTGTTATATAACAAATGATGTCTTTGCTGACATGCGCTGCAAAATCTGGAATGATTGAAATGAAACTGGGACTTCAAGTATTTGGAACTCAATAAGTGAGTCAAAATTTGAAATCTTAAATATTCCCATCTTGGTGTGCTCAAAGTCTGGCATGTGATTAAAAAAACTCTTTTATGTCTGCTTGATCAGTTGATGTCAACATGTTGAGTTTGTGAAGTGACCCAGTCCAATTAGTAGATCTTTTCAGGAGGCTGCGCAAGTGTGTATCACAACGAGGGGGAGAAAAAGATACGCCACGCTCTTATCTGAATACTGTTTCCCTCAAATGAAACCAGGACTAGGTGACATTGGGTCCTTGCTTCAAATTCTAAGATTTCAAACTCTGAAAAATTTATTTTGAAATGGAGCCACAAACTACGACTACACTGAAGCGCTTCTCACTCCATCAACGTACACATCCAAAGCAAGGAAGTTTTTTTTTTTTAGCTGTCATCAATCCTCTGCCTGCTCTGCAGCATTTTACATTTTTCTTTTAATTCTTTTCAGGCTAAATTTAACTTCTTACTGCTCCTGTTGCTATGGTGTTTTACATGCCACATTGCTAGCAAAGACTATTATAAATGGTACTTAGACATTGCCCTGTTCCATCTATCAGTTTATTATTAGTCATATCACATCTGTACAATTCTGTTGTGGACAGTTTGGGATGTCAACAACATTAAAGCTCCTGAAAACCAGCTCCCACTTCACTGGCAAATTCCCCACTCACATTAATATTATGAGTTCATTTTTGGGTTCAAGTTCTTTGTTCGCTTTTAACTGTAAACTTTTAGTCGCTTGAACACAGTCTGCTTTCTTTCCTCCATTACATATATGTGTGTGAGTTATATATATATATATATATACACATGTGATATACACTCATGTCATTCTGCATTGGTGGGGGCAAAAATTGCGTTTTTATTTAGGAAAAAGTTTTTTGTTTTTTTTTTTTTTACTTTACAAAAAACAACACATATTCATCATCAGCTACACATTTTCTATAATTTAATGAAACAACACAATCATCAAAAACATCTAATGTAATTTTACGAAGCTCTCTCTGTGTCACAAACCCATTCTGTGACAGGAAACAACATGATGTCCCTGAGCAGAGAGAAAAAGCATGTGAAATAATACATATATTTTTTTGTCATTTTCACGTTGCCTACTAAAGCCTATCTATTTTGAGGAATGAGAGTGTTTGGGCTAATGTGACAGTGAAATGGCACAGTGTTGGCTTTTTCGCATAAAATAACACTTTAAAAAAATATTAATAAATTAAATTCGATCATTTGATCACATGAAATGGAACATCTTCATTTGACACGAGGAACACAACACATAAGTGACAACAGTTCTTGCTTGACACAAGAGGCGTAAAGACTCAGTACAAGCTTTGGCACCGCTGAGGAGTTTTCTTCTTTCTGTTTTCTTTTTTACTGTCACAAACATTTAAATGCACCTGATGCAGACCATCTTCAGTGACTACAACAGAATGTGGAGGGCCAAAGACAATGTTCTTAACTAACCCTTTTACTTGGTGGGCACAGTGTAGTACAGAGCGCTGTGTTTAAGGGTAGTACTTGAAGATGTCTCAGCACCGGGATACTTTTAATGCTGTGTACTTACTGTGTTAAGAGCAAAAGTTCAAGGCTAGATCACCCTGAGAGAAATAAATCAGGGAAAAGATTGTGATTTTTTAAAAATAGTATTCAACCAATTTTTTGCACTCCTATAATTGTCAGTCCCAATCATTTTAGAAAAAGAAGTTTCTTTTCTTTCCTTGCAAAGATGAGGAATGGATGACAGAGGTCTGGTAAGCTCTTTCAAACCTTTTTTGTCATCTATAAACCCAACTGATGATCCAGGTGAGATCACTGCGCAATGTTTTTTTCCACATATGTGGCTGTAACCCCCCCCTTTTGTGTGTAAAATGGAAGGAGTTCCCCCTCTAAGACAAACCAGGAAATGATGGTTAGTCACCCATCAGTGTTGACAACTTCAAAATCCATTCAGCAGATATGATTGAAATACTTTTACTACATCCTCATTAGTATTAAATGCTGTAAGACCCAGATATTAAGTTATAGCTGATATTTCGGGTGTTCAGCATCAAAGTATTTTTTGGACATTGCAGTTATTTGCCTTTGACTTCACTCTATCTTTTATCAACTGAACATTGCATTTTCAAATGCAATACAAAAAAATGACACCAGTCTTAGTAATCTGAGCCACCATACAGTACCAATGGTGATGCATTCATTTGGCAGAACCAGCCCCCTTGAATCAGAAACATGCCAAACCTCAAAGTGTCCCCCACAAGCATCGCAGGCCACAACTCTAAAGGGACGGTCTGTCCGAGCTTTTAGCTTCCAGCTCTTTCCTGCTTCATTCTCTGCAGGGCGCTGCATCATCAGCAAGGGACCAGTGCAGCAAGTCGCTCTGTTCAAAGGTCACCCTTGTGCATCCCGAACCCATGCTTAGTCCTGAGACCTTGCCTCTCCATGATGTTCCACAGCTTGCGCAGGTTGGACTGGGTGATGACATCATCAGGCTTGAGCTGGAGTGCGCGCAGGTAGTTGGCCTCCGCTTCTGGAAGTTTCCCATTCAAGTGGAGGATGGCACCAAGGTTCATCAGAGCAGCTGGGTACTAGGAGAATCAAAACAGGAGCAAAGGAGACAGAGCAGTTCATAACGGGTAATTATAGAGCTGTGAGGCGTACAGGTGCTGAGTTGCAGGATGACTGCATCTGTGGCACTGTGTCAACCTTGAATTCATCCATTTAGAAACTATTTTAAACATGCAGGCCGTGAACAAAGATGTGGCTACAGGTTGTATATATGAATAAATGAACCCATTTGAGGTGTGTTTTAATCGGGCTCTATTCAATAAAACACCTTCTCGCCCTGAATATTTTACCAGCCATCAAATACAGGTCATAGACATGTCTCTCAGCACGACAAACTAACAAACACACCCAAAAGTCATCCTTAAAGTCATCTGCACCTCATCCCCCAGACCTGGCCCTTTTCCCAGGCCTCCATCCTCACTGCATGACATATGCTTCACAAATTGGCAGAGTTCACAGATTTTTCTTCACAACTGTTCGTCTTTTCTTAAGTCTGGTATTTGACCTGTGCACATTCCACTTCTTAAGCAGTGTTAAAAGACAAACCATGGGAGTGGGAGGTTGTTTAATTCTGTAACTTATGAATGATTATATAGCTGGATGATATCCAGCGGTGGCCTGCAAATTCATGAATTAATACAGTTTTAAGAGAAGCCAGAGTACTCTCCCTCCTTTTTATTTTTCAGTAAATGAATGAAAGTGCTTCGATAAACTTGCTCTGATTTTTCTTAAGCACTGCAGAGGCTTTGTAAATAGTAGAGACATACTAAGCCAGATAAATGAGGGTCCCCCTGTCATTCTAAACAACTGGGCGAGACGTAATATACAATCTGGGCTAAATAACACCAGAAGGGATCAGGGGACTTTGGAAATGGGGCTGTGTTTACATGGGCTCTGTGTATATGAGAAGGCTGCCAGAAATAAGTCAGTGATTCCTTGTCTTTGTCTCTCTTTTGACTGGAACTACTTCTGATGTTGGGTTGGTCTTCATCAGAGGGATGAAACACATGTAAGCTCTTGACCTTCAGCATGTTGAATAGACAGTATCGTTGTATGTTATTTTATTCATAACATCTGCCTCTGATCTTCAGCTTTTGCGAGAAACCCTGCCTACAAGTTACTGTCAGCCATAATCATTGTCTCAAGGTAGAATAAAAATATTGAAAATAATTATTTCCAGAATTTTTTAAATTTTTTATAACCTAGATTTCCAAACTGCAATTACCTCCCCATGTTACAAATTAATTGTTAGCGCTAAAATCTAACTCTCTCTTAACACTACTAAATCGGTGCCATTGATTCAAATTAAAAGCATCCAACTGGCTGTCGTTTAAACACTTTTGACAGCGGCTCAGTTTTAATTATTGGAGCTAATGGAAAGAGCCAAAAGAGCTGCAGAAGACAGTCACTACGGACAAAAACTTTTTGGCGCCCTGCTTGTGTGCAGAAAATCTCATCATGTGCTGCATGACATCAGATCGCAGTTGCAATAATTGTTGACTGACCTCTTTATTAAGACAAAGTGAGTTTGTCTGTCTGCTCCATAACTAGATACTTGTTGGTCTTCTGTTGTTTTGCTGATATATTAAACTGCACCTTGTGTTACCATGGTAACCCCAGGTGTTTTCCTAATCAACCAGAACAAAAATTTTAAAAGATTACAAGTTTTTTCCACAACAACAACAACAACAAAAATGTTATCGCTATGTGATCTCACCAGGACTCATGTTCCTCAATCAGTGAACATCAGCCATTCTGCTCAGAGTGAGATGAACCTCTGGCAATGAGGCATTTCAATCTGCGCATGGGAAATGAAAAGTTGCCACCTTTCTCTGAAGCATGATTATTACCTTTCTCAGCATGTAGAGCCGATGTTGAATCTTTCATGAACCTGAAAGCTGCTGGATTAAGTTGATATTTGAGAGACATTCACTAAGCAGATGTGTGCAGGGAAAATGTCAAAGACAAGAGGCGCTTTACTTATGACAAATGCTGTCAGGGTGTCTGAATGTGCACTTGAAGCCTTCTAGACTGACTTATAATGATTGTGACGTTGACCTTTTTTAATATGAAGACAAGGGTTTTCAAATTAAACTGGATGACCAGTATTCTTCTCATCTGTGTTTTACTCTGTTTTTAAAGTTTTAATGGGATAAAAACAGACAAAAAGAGACCTTATCTAAAATGAGCCCTATGTCATAAAGCAGTGATCCCAACCAGCATTTATCCCCAGGGCGATCCCTGTAGTGCAGTTGGGTGTACGTGGACAAATTGCAGAGTAGCCCTGCTAATTCTGAGAAAACGCCAGACCACTATATGTAGTCAGTGAAAGTTTTTGAAAGGTAGTTCGCAAGCGGACAGACAAGACGAAACGGTTAAAGTAAAGTAAATGTGAATAAATGAATGAAATAGTTACAAGAATTATACAAGTAAAATGAGGTAAATGCAAATGGATAAAACCAACGTAAACATTATGAAAGCATTATTTCCTCATACATTTGGGTGCAATCATGTTAAATAACATCCAGTTCAAAATAAATGTAAAAGAATACATTGGGTAGTATGAAGGGGTGCTTGAATTCATCTGACAGGGCTGCTGGGTTTCATTGGACGAAACAACAACAACAAAAAAAAGTTTGGAAACGCTGATGTATAGCGTATGGCAATATAAGGCTAGTTAACCCAGAGGAGGGCAAGAAGATGAAAGTCCAATTCGCTCTCCTGAACTGAAATGGCAACATAAATCAGAGAGCAGACCGCAACAAAGGAGACTAACATGACAAACGAGTGCAGGAAGCTCCTGCTCAGGCCTGTCTTAAAACACTGGGGTGTCTCTGACTCTAAATTAGCACCCCCCACCGGTCCACATACCCGTCTCCTTTCAGGCGACAGATTCATACAGGCAGACACAGGACATATTAGCCGACAACTTCCTCAACCACATGTTTTGACATGATATTGCAAAAGGCTCTGTCTGTTTAACTACACTGCGATGATCAAGTACGTGCTCCAAAGCTGATCCTGTGATAGGAGCATTTCTCTCGAGGATATTGTGGTTTGCATAAGCACATCGAGGCCCCAATTCACAACCGTGGAGCTATTCACTGTTTCCATTTAATATCCAGCTCTATCACTGTTTGCCAGGAGCAACAGCCCTATAACCTAACATCAGGATGATGAGTAGCACATAGTATGTTGTAAATGCAATTTACAGTGCAGGCGTGGGTGGGTGGGTGTGTGTTTGTACATTTCCATGATAAGTGTTAACAGGCTCGCCAATCCAGTTACTTACATCTGCTCTGAGACTGGCTGCTCTCTCATACTGCTTCTCTGCTGCTTCATTTAGACTGGCTTGTCTGAGGAGAAAGAACAGAGCGGGGGCAGAGAAAGTAAAAAATGTGTACACAATAACTCATTTGATACCAGACAAATAGAAATGAGTAATTACACTCACTCATTCTGCACAGAACAACTTATCACCTGGATGATTAGACTTTCACTGATTATGTTAATTGATGATATTACTTTACAGATTGGCTGTTCATCAAAGTTATATAAAGCGTACTGTTTTCATTTAAAGCCCCTTCCCTTTCCTGCATTAGGCTTCGTCAGGTGCAATACATTACTCGCTCACTCAGTGTGTCTTGTATGTACAGGTGGGAGGGTTGTACTTTTCATTATTTATCTAGAAAACTAAAGGAAGAAAACGTCTTCACACTGCCACTTTGTGTTCAATCTTAAAGATCTGCATTGTGCTTGTAAATTTTATATTGTAGTTAAAATTTTCCAACGCGTTTCTATCCTCTTCTTCATCTTCTTTGTGAGGATTTCATTTTGAAAAAAAAAAAATTTAAAGCCAGTCCAATCAATTGGACTGGCTTTAAATAATTGATTATGTAGCAGATAAAAAATGTCCAAGTAAATGTAAATGCATATACATACTGCTCTGAGATTTCATATCCTTTGACAATTTTTGGTCGATTCTATATTGAATAACAACATTTCAGGACAGTACTATCTCACTCTCTTTTCCTGCAGACAAAGATGTCTCTTGCCAAGATAAAGACATGGACTTATTTTACTCAGCATAGTCTCAGAATACACTAATGAGTACACACTGGCATGTGGTAGCCAGTGGGTGAAACTGCTCATTCTTTTCCTGCAGCAATATTTTGATATGAGCTTGTTAAAACCTTTATTTTCTAACAGCACCATTTGGAAACAGTGTCAAGTGACTCATTTCCTTGGTAAGAAGCTGTGAAATAATGATAATGCAGCTTACAGGTTATTTGGGGGCATCATGTCACCACAGTAGGCAACAGTTAATCTTCTCTGTGCATATGATTTCATCCACAGAGTGTATGAACCAGATTTTACTGTTCCAAGTCGATAGAGTCAAAGAAATCAGTCTTTGCTGACACTGCAATTAAAATTTATGAGATTGAAATGAACCTCGAATATGTCTTCGACATACAGGGTTCACTGAAGTTCACAGCTTATATAACAACCAGAGTGACAAAGATTCAGGATGTCAGATTTAGAGGAAAACATCATTAACCATGGAGGGCAGAATGAAAAATAAACCAAGATTAATCTCCAACATGTAATAAAAAGGTAAACAGCTTTGTACATCACCTTCACTGCATCTGCATGACCCACATGAAGGCCCAGTATATTACCATCCTGTTTCAGCTCAGTCAGTGTACAAAATCTCACTCAAAGTAGCCAAGATTCCCAGCCTGCTTTACTATCAGCACAGCAATTCTAGCTCTAAATCCTGCTAATGACAGGTGTGTGTCACATTTATTAAATCCTAACCCTAATCTGTTTGGATTCATGTCACACAGAGTCTGAGCAGTCAGACCAAAACACAGAGGAATGATCTGTCATTTCAATTTACTCTTACATTTCCAAACCTAAATCCTGAGCCAAACCCTGAGACTTTCAACTTTTTACAAATCCTCTGTGGTGTTGCTTTTATGGTGGATGCTTGAGAGCAGTAATGACTTTTCCAGATATGTAGAGCAAGAAGGAATTAAGTCACATTGCTCCAATATTCCCCTTGGTTGCTAGGAGTAGAGGACATTTCCAGTCTCTTTTGACACCTTATAAGACTTTTAAGCTGCGTGTGCTGATGTTTGCCAAACTTTGAGGGGAAATTCTCCCATGATTTCTTTACAATCCCCACATTGAAATATCTCCATGATGGACTTGAATGTTAATCCTGTTTACACATGCAAGACATAATAGCTTTTAAGGCAGCTATTTCCAAAGAAATGACATATGCTGTATTCTACAATGCTGGTATCATTTATATTTCAAAGGGTTTGTGAAATGCCAGTGGGACAGAATAAACCCACAAACTGCGAAGCGGCACAGCAGCAAACTTTAGATTTCAAAAAGCTCAGCTATCATTCTGCACTGCATGCTTCTATAAGTAGGGGAACTCCATTTTTAAGCTATGTTGTTGTGTATCTGATGCTTTGCCAACCTTAGCATGTGAGCAGCGCTGAAGACCACGTCAAATTCCGAGCTGTCCAACTCAGCGGCTCTCTCTGCCATCTTGGCAGCCTCGCTGAGACGAGACTGCTCCAGCAGAAACTGACCTGGAAAGAGAGGAAGGCCGAGGAGGTGTGTTTATTACTGGAGTAAAGTCTTTGTAAATGCCTTGTGAAAGTCACCATTGTCATTGTGGGTATATTAGGGTTTAGTTCAAAGCAAAAAAACATATCCCATAAACTCCCAGCACATATTATTTTTTTTGCTTGCTAAGAAAATGATGGGTTACACTGGCATTATTCTGGACTTCAGTATTGCTGGAGCAAGCTTGCAGAAGGGGTACTTAGGGGACGGGAAACGAAAGCAACCACAGGGGAAAATGGAGAATGATGGGGAGACAAAGGAAGATGAATAGAGGTGGTGAAAGGGACGAAAGCCTCGTGAAACGAAACAAGGAGGCAGAGAAAGTGAGGGAGGACTAAGAGAGTGAAGGATTGTTGTTTTGCTTGACGGTGGCTGAGAACGCCGATGGGACGGAGGCATTTTCGTGCGTTTTCCTGTGGGAGTCTGGCCACCTGGTGCAGCACCCACAAGTGCCTGCTGCAGTGGCCATAAATTAAGAGCCGAGCTGGGCCACAGATGTTGCTGAATGTAAGATGAGGGGAGTATGGCGGGGGGCTTGACTGAGGTGTGTGTCCACTGGCTTTACTGAAAGCATTGGACTGAGAGCAGCTTTAAAAACAAGCCGAAGCAGAGTCTGTAAAATCGGGTCCTATGAGGAACAGTTTGCATTAAAATGTGCTGCTGTGAACAATGGAAGGGAAGGGGGGGCCTCGTCTCAGCTCTCACCCTCAGTGTCCTCACTTACTTGCACGTTTTCATGTGTGCGTCTTTTGTTTGTGCATCTGCTGTGTTATAATATGGACAGATATCATCACTCTTTACACACTTGCACCTGGAGCTCATCCAGTGAACCCAGTGTAGCGAAGGCAGCAAGATTTGCGATAAAAGGAGGCGACCAGACCAAATAAACATCACCTATAGCAAGAACTTACAAGATAATACACACACAAAAAAAAAGCTTGATAGGAAGCGAGAGAGAAGGACTATAAGGAGGGGAAATAGCTTGTTCCAAAAACAGCAACGCATCCCTCACCAGGGAGAAAACTAAACTGAAACCCCAAGATATCCACCACAGAGAAAGCACCAGGAGGAATGGAGAGAGATAAGAAAGAAGAGAAGGGGACAACACACAATGGTGCTTTCAGTGAAACAGGACGGACTTTATTTCCTATGAATATCCTGCAGACAGAGACATTAAGCAGCAAGAAGCCTGTTCCTCCTCAGCGATATGAAACGCAGCATTAACAAAAGCGCAGCAGAAACATGGTATCATGTGTTACGAATGGCAAACAGTATTATGATCCTGCCTCCTCACTCAGATAAACATAGCACACCCCTGTTTGCATGCACCATCTGCAAAGCCTCAAACACAGCTCTGACACCGATACTAACAGTAAATTAAATGACAAATCAAGTCGCAAGAAAACATGATAAAAACACGTATGACCCTTCCAAAAGATTAGCAACACTTTGATTCATGTTACATAAGCTCTGAGCTCGGATCCAGGGCGGTTTACATGAATTATAAGCCAACCTGGTGAATTTTAAATTATATTTTCATTGCTCTGTCAACCACAGGAGACATTTTCATGGATTAAGACATCCATATTTTTCTGACTCAAGCATCAATTTTTTAAATGAGCTTTCTCGGAAGGGGTCTCACAATGTCTGCAATTTCTGCTCACCATAGTGCATGTAGCAATTTCCTTTTGTCGGGTCTAGTTGAATGGCTCTCTGAAAGTACTTCTCTGCTTCTGTCTTCTGCCCCTGAAGGAAAAAGGATGGAAATCAATGTTTACACTCAATATTTAGCTCAGAACCAAAGGTGGTGGGATAACAAGGAGGGAAAGGCCATCACTGAAGAGAGTTAAACACACGGTGTAAAACTCATTTTATTTCATCTTGCAGCACACAGTGCGACCTTAGATGAAAAAGGCTGTGGATTCACGGTGAATCATGTTGCAGCCAATGCTCCATAATAATAATAATAAGAATAATAATAATAATCATTCTAGGTCATTTAAGTACTTCTTAGGTCTCAAAACCAAAAAACCAAAAGTGAGGATGCTTGCTTATTTTCCATACCACCTAATTTTTTATTAATTGTAGAAAATTGTGCAATTTTAAAATAATAATACGACCAAATCTGGATACTGTACACATTTGGCTTCAAAAAGTCTAGATATTTCAGTTCAATCTGTTATGAATTGTGCACTGACATGCATTAGCTGAAGAATGGCAAGCCTTTATTAGGTTTTCTTGATTATCTTTTTTCCCCATTCTAACAATAGCTTGAAATGACTGAGGGAATATTGGGCCTGGATGGCATTTGTAGTCTTCTGTTTTTACTTTACTAAGTACTGCTCCACAATGAGAGGAAGGGGTGAGCATTAGTGCTGAGTGTATCTACATACAGAGTGGAGATGAACTGCATAAATCAGTTTGTTGTTGACTGACCAAACAGCGCTTCAGCACACATGGGGGTGAACCACAGTACAAGTCTTCAGTTTGACCTTTCCTCCTCATGCCTGTGCTGTTGATTGACTTCAGCAGGACAGCCCAAATATGTAGCTGATTGAGTGATTCAATAAGGAAGCAGAGTAATTGCATTATAAGCCTGTCCACTAGCCCATTGTCCAGGATCCATCCAATCTCCTGTTCCTTAAGCCCTGTAGTGGTGTAGGGGGGTCTCTGTGAGTCAGGGTCCCGAGTGGATCTGGAGACCCCTGAGCCTGAGGGAGCACAGCAGATGTCCAACCAAGCCGGGTGACTCTAAGCTGAACCTGGGCTTTAGGCACGTGTGTGTGTGTGTGTATGTATATCTTCAAATCTTTCAACAAAGAGAGGAAATAATCAGAACTGAGGTTTAAAGCCTGTGAGGGTTGCAGCTGTGAGTCTGTCACATAGGATGGTTGTGTCTTCACTCAGTACTTGAGGCTCTGGAAGCAAAGAGGTCAAACGTCTCTGGAGAGGTTGCAAAAGGGGCACACAGTTCAACTCCCAAATCTAAACTTGACTCAGCTGTGAACACATCTGCTGTCACATGAATGTGTTTTTTGTTTTTATGGAGTAGGAGAGGAGGTGGGTGGACAGGAAGTGTGAGTTTTGCAGCGGTAAAAAAAACATTAGAAGTGTAAGGCAACATTTGGGAGAAGTCAGACAAACTTGTGTGCCCTTGATGTCCTCTGACACTCACTCACTCACACACACACATATATATAATACACAGATGATCTGGAACTCATCCAGTTGCAGATAGATAGCTTTCATCTACACCAGACAAACTCCCCATAACCGTGACCTTCAGATCTCACGCATGAATATATGAAGTTCCTTCATAGCTGGGTTTTTTTTTTTTTTTTAAACAGTTTGGCATCTGTCCTGGATTGGGGTCAGTCCGTAAGTCACCCAAAAAGTGTTTTATGCAACACCTCAGATTTTTTCTATCAAAGTGATCCTTTTCTCATCTATTCAGCTAGAAGTCGTCGAGGTCAAACGCCTAATTCATGATAAATCACGAGTCCTGCTTGACGCCTGACAAGGGGAGAGGCGTTTGTTTAGCATGCACCTCTCAGAGTCAGGAGCCCATACCTCTTAACAATTATCACAGTTCTTCGGGCTCTGCAGAGAAATCGATGGGATGGCTTCGCCCTGCTGCAGCGTCCCAAAAGTCACTCAATATGCATTATTCATCATGCCACTCTGCCACTTCAGGCTCCATTTAATTAAACTCTGCCAGGCAGTTAACCACTGCAGTCGTTATTAAGACAATGCTTTATCTTGTTTCATGGGCCTTTCTCGGTGTGTGTAAAATTAGACTTACAATGATGGACAGGAGTTTGCCATAAGTGAGGTGAGCAGGGATGTGGTCAGGCTTGGCCCTGAGGGATTCTCTGTACCAGTGGCCTGCTTCCTCCAGCCTGTTCAGCCTCATGTAAGCCTCTCCTGAAAGAGAACATACAGCTTTTTTTCCCCTTTTACATAATAATGATTGAAAAAGACAGTACTGTACATAATGCATGCAGAGGACAGGATTTAATTTGATTTAAAAATGTTAACTATGGATGATCACTGACAATTCAATTCAGTCAATAAAAAAAGTCTATTTATCCTTAAAATTGTTGATTTTTATAGTTTGAATCTCCCTCCGTTGTTACATGGATAAACAGCTGATATTAACAGTGTGTTTTCTAACTGGTGCTGAACAGACAAAGAGCCGTGAACATTGAATTCGTCACATGCTGACCCTAATGTAACCAACACAGATCCATGTGAAAACACAGTTTTCTCTAAAGGAACAATTGTTGTGCTTGAAGCCCTATGAGATTTTATTTGATCTAAAGACACGCTGTTGGTTGTCAGGGTAAAACGACACGAGCTTTAGCAAAGTATCCCCTGGACATCGCATTAATAAAAACACTGCCCTCCCTCCATCTGACAAAACACACTTCCTATTCTCATTCTGCTTGTCCGTTTAAAGGGTCCATACAGACGTCTCCCAGCAATCTTAAATATGCCGCAAGGATGTAGTTCCAAAAATGTAATTAGCTTTATAATAACAAAGAGAAGGATGTGATTTATTACATGGATTAACTTAATTTCTCTTCAAGAGGACACAAAATCTGTCCACACATTTATGAGCCACGGTGCTGAAATCCAACAGGTGGGTCAAGTCCTGTGGAGATTATTTTTGGCAGCCACTTCATGTCAGTTTAATCAATACAAAGCTAAGATAAAGTGCCAGAGCAACTTTTAACTGGAAACTAAAATGTAACATTTGTCACCGGAGCTCAAGCCAAACTTGACCCCAGACCACACTGTTCTTACTCACTTCATAAAAGCGGAGCTCTAACAGCCGATGCTAATTAAATTACATGCACCATATGGTTTTGTTACCTCATCGAAATACACCAAATTTACATTTCAAAGCAGGTATCAACAAAAGTAGTGAATTTTTAATGTTGTTATCACAGTTGGGGGGTGTTTAAAAAAAGACACAGGGTCAAACAGGCTCCAACAGACTTACCCATCATGTTGAAAAGGCTGTGTGGTGCAAACTGTCTGGGCATTTTCTGCACCGCTTCCTTATAAACAGAAAGGGCCTCCTGCAGTTGAGAAAAGAAAACAGTGAGCATGGCAAGTCCAGTTTTTTTTTTTTTTTGCGTCAGTATGATGCAGGCATTGCAATACAAAAGGGACTACTACTTTGTGCAAAACATGTACTGTGTACACAGTTCCGCAGCTGAGCTTTCAGTTCAGTGTTAGTGATTGGCAGTTAAATCATCAAGTCTTTTGGTCCAGGTTGTCCGATGCTGGTCAGCACAACTAAAAACACTAACCTCCTGCTGGCCCTGTTCATGGAGTAGTTTTCCCAGGTTGTAGAGGCAGCTGGTGACGGAGCTCTGGTGGGCGTGGGGGTCCTTCAAGTTCTCATCAGGAATCTCTGCGCAAGTAAGGAAGGTGCGTTTGGCCTCTTCCAGGTTACCCTGGTTCATCAGGATGATTCCTGTGTTCAGGTAGGCCGCTGTGGAACGGACATGAGGGAAAAACGGGTGTTAAAGAAGAAGAAGACAACAAATACAAATAAATTAGGCCAAAAAGAAATTAAGCTTGAGAAGCTAAGAGTAAACAAAGGTTATCAAGAAGAGTAGAAACCTGACCTCTCTTAGAAAATTCTCCTCACACATGCCAGCAATCAATTGTTACACTGAATCCCCTCATTTCCCCTTCAAAATGAAACAGCCTGAATACATCCACCCAAATGTCTGCATGGCGTGAAAAGATCATTAATTCAGCATTGAAACTGGAGCATGGTGCTGATCCTGTGAAAGATCATATCCAATTAACCCGAACAAACACTCAGCCAAACCAGAGTAACATGGGAGATCATGCAACTGCTGCTGACTCTTCCCCACCACTTCATGCGTCAGCAACAGTTTACTTACATGCCAGCGTTGGCCGACTCCCAATGGCCAATTTGTAATAATGCAGCGCTTCAGCAGAACGCTCGTTCTCCTGCAGCAGCAAACCTCTGATCCACACAGACACACAAAATAAATAAATAAATAAATGTTGAGACATTTTAAAACACAAGCAACTGTAGAGTGGATGACTTGTTCTGCATTTCTGAAGGCAAGAAGTAATTTGACCGAAATTACAGCACCTCAAATTGATGAGGGGAGTTTGCATCAATGCTGAGTAATAAAAAAAAACAGCAGTTTCTGTATCCCTTACCAAAAACAACCAATGCATTACCCCAATATACCCAAACATCCATCATGTTCAAATGGAGTCTCCGTTTTAAAGAATCCTGTTTCCGCCAGCTCCCTGGCACTTGTAACTTGAGAGGGAACAGAGCGGTCTGGAGAAAAATAGCGTCAGCATGAGACCAAAGGGCAAGAGGTCTGCCGTGAGGTTTTAGCACTTTTTGACACCTTGTTTTGCAGGACTGGGAAAGGCTTCGCTTTCTCCCACAAACCAAAACTAATAGAATCAGTAGCAGAAGGTTAAAGAAGAGCCACCTGGGACAGACAAAGTTATTTCCTCTTTGTCATACTCTTGCATCGTGCCTTGCTCTGTTCCTGACTTGCACCTCTCATCCTCTGTCAGATCTATTTTTGTTCTTGCCTTCTGTCACTCTCCTCTCTTACTTCTTTCTCTCTGCCTTTCTTGTTCTGCCGCTGCCATCTCAAGCAGCGGATGGGTGGAATCAGAACTGGCTTGTGTCAAGACTTGGCAAACAGAAGCAGGAGGAGGAGGAACGACATCTTCAGCACTTACAGGTTATACAGCATGTCAGCCATGTTCCCCCGGTAGTGCAGAGCATTTCTGTAAGCCTTTTCCGCCTCCGCTATCTTGCCTTGGTTCTTCAGCACATTCCCCAAGTTTCCCCAGGCTACAAGAGACATGTCAGACAAAAGTTACACTTTCGGGGGCAAAAAAAAAAAAAAAAAAAAAAGATTTTGTGCAAAAATAAACTCCTGGAACTCGTTATTTAAATCAAAAATGTCTTCTTGTGAACATGGCCATACTACTTTTCTCGATATATTCTTATTTATTCCTGTATTCAAATAACCATTTCAAAGTCAGTCTTACATGAATGAATGAGAGTATAATATTGCTGGGTTTTACTATGTTACAGTTCTCCAAGCAGAGATGGTGGTTTCTGTTTTTCAACAAGCGAAGCTATATAAAGTTTCATAAGACACCTCAAACATATATTCGGTGGGATCCAAAAGTCTGAGACCACATTCCCTTATGTGATGAGTTGGCCTGAATGTTCTTTGAAGTTTGAAGCAAACATTATATAACAATGAGTCGGTAAAATAATATGAAACCACTATTGTGTTGTCCATCCTCAAAAAACTAAACCAGGAGCCATTCATAAAAGCCTTACTCCAGTACTACAGATGGTCAAAACCTCCTTAATTCTGTACCCTTAAATTATAGAATTAAAGTATATTTTAATGAATATTGTTTCAAGCAGAATTTGTGGCCACACTTCTCTTACCCTTAGCAGGATTTGCACTGATTCCAGACTTGTAGAGATTCTCCTCGTTGCTCCAGTCCCTGTTTCTTTGAACAGTTCGGAGTCCATTCAGCAGCACTAGTCCCATACAGAGACAGAACAGTAAGGCCTTGCAGCCTCTAGTCCTCAGTCTGACATATAAGGTTCTTGCACCAGCAGCAACAAGTAAACAAAAACCTATACTGGGAATGTATAGTACCCTCTCGGCTATTACAAAACCTACGTAAAATAATAGGTTGGTGGCTGGGATGAAAGGCAATGACAGGGTGCCTAGTGAAAATAGCACTAAGTTTTCTGTAGGGGGCAGTGATGTCCATTGAGGACAGTGGTGAAGCCCAGTTGACCCATTCAGGGTCGTCTTTGGCGGCCCATGATCTGTGTTATGGTTTGTGTCAGGAGCATGGAAACCATTTCCATTGGTGATTGACTTCCCATTGGAAACATGGGCTTTTCCATTGGTCTCCTTGGCTTTGGGGCTGTGACCACGGAGGCCAAACAAAGTCAGAAGGATAAATCCACCATAGAAGGCAACAGTATGAAGGTTCCTCCAGTCAGCCAAGGATTTGATCAAGGGCACAGCGTACATGGACCAATCGAAACTGAGCTTGTCAGGGCAGAGCATGAGCCAGGTGTTGGCAGCGGGCAAGTGAAGGAACGTCAGCGTTCGGGTAAGGAAGTGTGGCGAGTCAGCGGCTGGGTTGTCAGAGTTGGAGAAGTTGGGAGGCTTGTTGCCCATCCAGTAGAGACGAGCCGACAGCAGAATCACTCCCCAGGAAGCCAGCACGGCGAGACTCAGCAAAACACTGGTGTTCTTTTTCTGGAAGTGACAAGAAAAGGAGGAAAACTTACAAAATATTTTCATTGCCCTTGATCCAGAGCACCTGATGTTTTTTCATTTTATTTTTAATTTCTGTCAAGTCAGAGTAACGCTGGTAAATGTTTTAGGGTTTTTTTTTTTTTAAATCTCTGTAGACTGCATATTAAGTCACGCATTCCTTTCTTTGTGATAACGTGCAGCAGTATGAGCATTTTGGGTCTGATTTATATTCCATCTCTGCAAAAGAAAAAAAAAATTGCACTCCCTGATCTATCATTTCACTGCTACAATATGTAGAAAAAGGAACTAGAAATCTCTGGAATGTTTTTAAAAGCTGTCTGGGGCTTAAACCACACTCATGTACAATTATACAGTTCTCTGCAACACTGGCATACTTTGCAAAATTAAAATGCACCTCGGCCAAAGAAAACACAGCTCTGTTTACGTGAAAATAGTAAAATGTGACATGTTCAGATTGGTGAAAGACACACTGGGATTTGGACAGCTGTGTACTGTAAGGGATGTCAGCAACAATATGACTGTTTATATCGAGAACTAATCATTTTTAATGGAAAGTGTCATATTTAAAGTGTTGAAAAATGCAATATTTTGAATTTGACTTTTGGTTTGCCAGCAAAGTCTTAGATGTCAAAGACATTTTATAGAGGATAACAAGGGAAAATCCTTGAGTCTAAAATGAAAGCTAATAACAGAGCAAAATCAACACATTTCCATATGACTGTGAAGTTTGGATTATTTCTTTAATTTTCCATATACAAGGGATCCTCACTCTCTTCACTTCTGACCTTGTGGGGTCAACTTTGACGTAAATTTGAAGCATGAGAGGCTTTCCTCCTAAGTCTTTTCTCGTTGCCTGTCAGGGTTACAGGGATTGTGACCTGTAATCAGCTTAGGCCAGTATGTAGATGCTGTTTACACCTCATGAGAGCATTAATTCTGTAGCACCGTCACCATTAGGTCCTTTGTCACGCAACACCAAACTGTAACAAACCAACTGGGCCCTCAAGAAACTGAATGGTCTCTTTATAAACTCACAAGGCTAAATAGCTCAAATTGAGGATTATGTTGAACTCCTAATGGCTGTATTGGTAGATACTTGGAAGCAAATTTGAATGTTTGGTTAGTGAAAAATTGGGAAAAATTCCTTTTAATGTAAAAATTTCATTCAGGAATTATGTGAAGGGCCAAAAGCATTATTCAGTTCAGTCACTTTGCCATGAGCTGTGTATATGTCTGCAAGTTGTTTTTACAGACATGACAAGGATTCTCAGAAGACATCCTAAACCTGTTAACCCTTACTTGTTAAATTACATTTGTCAGTGTCAGCAGGGGGAGACATTGAGGGGCATTTCCGTGTTAAGGGATCGACATATCTTTAAGCGTGGTTTCCTGTTTGTCAAGCGCTTCGATGTCAGACTTGATCAATCACACATTCTGATATGATACCTTCTGAAATCAATTACACCTTAAATTGGATTGAGTGATGTGTTTTTGCCCATTTTTAATACATTTGATTTAATTTCTTTCATTTAATGTGGATCAGCTAGGAATGTCACATTGGCAAAGATGTGGATGGAGACAGCTTGGCGCAGCACTGTCTAAAAAAAAAAAGTGTCTGTTCAGCATGTTCCTCGCAGAGGTTACCAGTGGAGTAAATACAGCCCAACATCATGAGAGATGATCACAGAGATGCTGTTCGCTTCCTATTGTTTGGGCTCATTTATTCTTTCCAAGCACCAGTGCAATATGAACTCTGTTTGAACCTGTCCTGGGGGAATTAGAGCTATGTGTGCATGTCTGTGTACTGAGAGTGCTGTTTATATTGTAGTATCACTGTGCGGCACAAGAGAAGTTTATATTGGTGGTCTAGTAGTTGTGTTACCAGTATTGGGTTTGATGTAGCTGATAGGCACCATCAGAGCTTTTATCGCTCAAGTGAGTTTATTCTACTATGGTTATAATTTAGACTCTGTATAATTCACTTTAAATGAATTACACAACACACAGATAAAATCTCTTTTAAGAGCACAAAGAACACACTTTTGTTCGTCTCATTAATAAACCCCTGACTGAAATATTCTGTCTCTTATAATGCATGAATAATGTGCACTTTCAGGAAAACACAAGTTATCCATAACAAACCCACATTAGGATTAGAGTAAGAGGTTTAGCATCGACTCGCCTGACCCTCTGGCTCAGATTCAGTTACTGATTTCTCCGGTTCTGACATGAAAAAGCACGTTCCTTAACCAGGTTATGGGAGGATGGAGGGTGTGCTAGTTGCAGAAAACAACATGTTGGTGATAAGGTGGAAAAAGACCAGTTCAAGGACCACCCTGAGAACCAGTGAGGAGCAGTGAGTGGGGAAAAAAATGGATATTGATTTGGAGGCTTAAAGGTGGAAAACAAAGGATAAGAGAGTGTCTTTTACAGAAAGAGGGGGATGTGCCCCTTGATGGATGAGTCCATACAGTCACGGGTGGAAACTGTCTGAGAAATCCAATTTTGCTTGGTATCAGAAGATAAGCCAATTCAAACAAGAGAGCCATTTGTGGTATTTAGGTGAATGAGCTTCATTTTACCCCTCACTGCCTCGTCTATTTCTAAATCGTTCCTTAATTGACTTCCCAATCAATCACACGTAAAACGCACAAACACGCACCCAAACAATTCAAACTGCAGTGCGAAGGCTGGTCCAGCTTTTTGATGATGTACATCCACAAATTTACGAGCTCAGCAGTAAATCACGGGTTTTCCAGCCAGCATGACATAAGGTTTATAAGTTTGTTTTTGGAGGCCGCAGGTTTGAGGTTGGTTGCTTGAAGCCGACATGAAATGGAAAGATTTCTGTAGTGGAAAGCAGCTCTGCTGACGTCTGATGTCGTGTCCTTTCTTTTGTACATGCTCGAGTCTTCTGTGGTCTGGTGAAAATACGCGTTCGATGATCCAGCATTACCTTCTTGTTCCTGACTTAACTGCAGTGTCTTAATTCTCTAAAAAGGTCCATCAAGCTCTTTACTTAGCTGTTGATTTTTTTTGAATTTCCAAGCAATTCCAATTCCATTGTAATTCTACTGTAAAGGGAATATTGGCAGGGAAATATAGCGACAAATACGCTGCAGAACATTAGCGGTTTCATTCTTTTCTGGTGAGTTTAAACTGTACCATTTCCCAACTGGTCATGCTTTGATACAGTAAAGTGACTTAGAAAAATAACCGTCCCCATAAAAGCCTCAGATATTCATGAATCTGCTCGAGGAACTGAACTAAACACCAGGCTAGCATTTACAGCATCATGACTGTACTAATTAAAGTTATGAGTTATGTGTTTTTGTTTCTTCGTGTGAGTAAAAAGAAATAAAAACTATTTTCCTCATTTCTTTGCTTTCACCACAGAGCTTCAGCTGTTGAAAAGCTCCCCATTTTTTGGCCATTTATAGCCTTTAAAGCCACATTTGGCCTAATTCAAAATCAAACCTTATGTAATTAGTAACAACAGCTAATTCAAGGAGCTGAGTATTTTGTTTTACTTCCAGTTGGGCTCAAAGAGAGGTGTTTGAAGTCATTTAACTTTATCTGGAAACTTTTGTAAGACTCAGTCTGCTGTCAGTGAAATTACTGACTCACTTTGGACAAAATCGTCTCCGTGCCAAAGGAGTAACTACATCATTTTTGTTGGTTAAATTGTTTGACTGTGCAAAGGAAGCGAGATTGACTCAAAAGCTGAATTCCAAACCCAAACTCATAGTAATTCTTTACAGTATGCTGGATACCAATGTGAAAAACATTCTTAAACTATGCTAATATAAAATGACACAATATGTGCAATCATAGTTTGGAGAGTCTTGGATTTCAATGTTATATCGTATTTACGTCCAAGTTTTTCCTTGTCACCAGTGGGAAAATTAAGAACGCACCACTAAAAAATGAAATTGGGGGAGACAGGGAAGATTTCAGCATTTTAAGCTTTACCGATGTCTGACTTAAATTTCTTGGAACTAGCGCCAGCTATGATTGATTGACCTTCATGAAATCACAGTGTATCCATGGAGGATGGCTGGCATAATCCCCAGCCAGCTGTCCAATGCAACATCCCGTTCGCTCCAAGCCTTTGAACCCTCTTCCACATATCTCCTCCACTTTGGATCCTCATTTGGAAATTCAGCATCAATTTCTGCGGCTTTCTCTCAACGGCTGCTTTTTCTCTCTTTAGTTTACTATCCACTTTAATTTTTGAATTTAACCCCTTCCCATATTCTCCCATCTCTTTCCACACTTAAACACACAGCCCTGAGCTCCGAAACCTCCGTCTTTTAACCGTGCTATTCATCATTAGCTCCTATTTTATTAATCCCAGAAGTGTGTGGTCTGCCTGTTGACACTAGCTTGTGGAGTGTTTAAAGCAGGTCTGAAGAAACGGCGAGACACGGTTGACTTCATGTGTGCACTGTTTAAAGCTGTTGTAGACTGATGCAAGACAGCAAGGGAACAATCTTCCGGGACTCTGTTGTTAAAGTTTTGTCCAATTTAAAGTGGTCACAACTCTTTCCGACATACGAATCTGATCATGCGTGGCATTTTTCTAACTGCTTGTTTGAGAAATTTAAATTTAAATCCTTTTATCCTCCAAAACGTGATGGTAATTGATTACGTCTATCCCTAAAAGAAGCTCAAAATAAAAAATATTCTCTCAGTTGCAGTTCAGCATCTTGGATACAGTGTGTTTGCACAACACACATCCAGCAATGCTCACATTTGATGCATTACCAGCAGCATGCTAAACTGTGATGAAAGTTACAATGAGGCATTCAGGCAGTTCTTTTTTTTTTTTCCTCAGCTTTCTAATGTGCTCTGGATTCTTGCTGACTTGGCAAAACTTCCCCCAGGCCATCAAACAGCAGCATGTCTGGCACTAACTTTGATAGACTGACCTAATTACCCCGTACTTCTGTCCATGGAAGCTCTGCAGCACGGACGTTTGTAATGAGACGGGTTACAGGTCTGGCGTTTACTTGACATTTAAAGAGCATCCTGTTTGAGTAATGTGGGGAGGGGAGGGGGCTTAGGCAAGAGAAATTTATTTGTATAGCATGAATACACACAGCGGTTCAAAGTGTTTTACAGAGGCACAGAAATACAACAACCCTGATGCTCTTGGTGGGACGTGATGCTTCTGATTTAGCTTAGCTGGCCCAGTTTTTGCTTACTGAGAAGATTGCATCAATTTATTGCTCATATTTAAGTATGAACAGCTCCGATGTCGATTCCAAGAGCAAAAATACAATGGGCTTTGTGCAAATGGTTCAACATGTTGCAACATATCTGATATGAAAGTGTTTTTGTATTCTCATTTAGATTATTCATTAGTCAGCCTGATCAGGGACTAGACAAATCCTAACAGCTCTGTGCCTCTTTTCTTATTATTAATCTTGGAGAAAGCTGATGCATTGACACCTTTCAACAACTATGCGAGCAGTAAGATTTCAATGCTCCTCTCAAGTTTCTCACTTTTTGTCGATCAGTACCTTTCTGGTACCAACATGCATGAGGCCACTGCAATGAGACCTTATTGCATTCAACAGCTTTTAATAGGCAAGAAGTTTTCCCTGTTTGATTGAATCACAGAATTTGACTGAATGATAGAAGTTGTCGGACTATATTGTCATATTTTTGCCACATATTAATTATTTGAGAGCGTGGACTACGCTTAAGCTCAAATCTCACAAACATTAATGATGACTCAGAACGTTCAACCATCTATCACAGCGAAAAGGGGTTGTTTTGAGGTAAAAATGCAAAAAGATGTTTTGGCAGGATGCCCGATGTTTTGATGGGCCAGTAAAACATGAAGATGCGCTCTCTTTCTCGGACTCACCAATGTGCGCACGAATACAAGCTCACTAAAGCGCATCCTGCAGAACTTTCAGCAACAGAGGGCATCATTTCACAGCCAAATGCTTCTGCTACAGGATAATTGGCACAACATTCATCAAGCTGTCAGCTGGTTACCCTGAACTTAATCTGTGTGCCTGCAGCACTCATTGAGATAAACGAGGACGAGGAGTCTGTAACACTTTAATTGCAAACTTGTGAGGACACCATCAAATCCGTCCATTGTCTGTGTGCCCCTGGTAAAACTCTTCTTTCATTGGGCTGCAGGTCCGCTAATGAAGTGACAAGGATCGAAAGGTGTAGACTGTGAAGGATTAGGAAGAGCAATTTTATTCGGCCTATAGTTAATTCCTCACCTTTTTTTTTGAGCTTTCATGTAAGACTTACAGTGAAAAACACTGACATCTTTGTTTTCGATCATATAAATTCTTAAAATCCCAGCTCTAAGTTTAAACAAAGGCCCTCTAATGAAAACCAATCGTGCCTGCCAAGGTTTCACCTCAGGAGAGAGCTCTTTGATTTTTCCTCATACTGACAAAAGCAAGTGATCTCCCTGGACCCTGTCAAAAGAATGGAGCCTAGCAGTTTATTCTTGCTGCTGACTAAAAGTGGAAAGAACAAAGACATTACTCTCTTATGATCCTGGCATAAAAGGCTCATTTTGTTTTCTCAATATACTGCAACACACACTCCACACCTGCCTTTGTCTTCATCTATCAGTTGCTAACTCTCTCACCTATTCTCATTTGAAATCTCATTTTGGTCTGATTATGGCCTTCATAGGATGAGAAATGGATTGCTGGTCGAGGCGCAGCTGTCCCTCTGCTACACTGGAGCTGGTCTGCATTTCCTCGTTTGCCATTGGCTGTGCGGCAGTGGACAGGTCGTGTGAAGTGGAGGAGGTATTTATTCTTTTGTTTGATATGGTAATGAAAAGAAAAAATTGTGACTGAAAACGAAAAAAAAGTAGTGGGAGAGAAAGAATAAGGGCAGATAAAAGAGAGGAAGTGAGAGAATAGTTTCCCTCTCTCTCTCGCTCATTCCCTTTCGATATCACTCTCCCTTTTAGTGCTCCCATGCGTCCCGAGATGTCTGGCTCATAATCGAGGGGATGATTGCCCTTATGGCTGGCCCCGGCACATAACGAGCTCCCTGCCAAGATAACCATGACTGGGGAAACAAAGGAGGACATTGCCCGAGTGATACATGAGCCAGATGTGCTGGTGGTGGCTAGAGGTGTTGGCACCGGGCTGGCAAAGGGATTCTGGCCAGGGACTATTGCATCTGAGCAGGGAGGTTGTCGATGACATCCTCACTGTACTGCAGAATAAATACAAAGGGAAATGTGAGGTTTTTTTGGGGGGGGGATTCTAACAAGCAATGAAGGTGATGAAATATTTCAGACCACGATGCAACAAACAGGGCATGTAGAGCTCTTTGTCTCCACTTATGGTGACAAAAATCACAGGAACAAGCAACAAATACTGCTGTTTGAGAAGGCTAGAATTTAGTTTTTGAGATTTTTTTTTTCTTTGTCATCTTTTTCTTTTTTGAAAATGTGAAGAGAAACCTCAACCAAAGCTTTATTTCTAGTCACTTTCCATATTTTCCAAACATAACTGTTATATTTGATAAATACTATGTTTCATATATTACTTACTCCAGTGCTGAGATTTTAGAAAATTGATGTTTTTTCATTAAGTAGTGCAAGAAAATCATTATGTTTTTGGATGTCGAGATGAATAACAAAAATTGTTATTGCCGACCCCAAATGTTCAAGTTTAATAATTTTAGTTTTTAATTCTTTTTTAACAAGTTGGTTCTCCTCTTGTTTGCTTGTTATAATGGCAGTGTCTCAACAAAGTTAGGCAATTGCATTTGAAAAGTCAACACCTTTAAGCCAATAGAGGTATATATAAGGTCAGTGGTGGCCACCAGTCCTAGTTTGTAATGATCTTTCATAGTTATATTTCTAACTTTCATATCTGTGGTTAGATGTATTATATATCTGTCTGCCTCCCCATCATCAAATGAGTTACAATCCTCTCTCCTGCTGCGTAGCTACTCTAGCAATGATTTAGCAGCTTTACTAGACAACTGAGTACTATTTGAAAGACAGGTGTTGTTTTGCATCTGCTAAGGTCTAGCAGTTGTGAAAGCACACGTGTGAGCCATTCTTGCCAAGAGCTGAGAAGACAAAACATCATAACTCCGTCTTTCTCCTCTCTCTGATCTCTCTGCGCAGTTCCCTGCAAGCCCCTTTAATATCTGTAGTGGGTTATCATTCTGCCAGAAACAACTACTGGAGAAGCTGCCCCACAGGTACGGTAAAGCCTTGAACATTTGAAGGGAGAGCGTGTTTCATTTGGATGGTGGCAGCGTGAGCACGGTCGTCGTGCACACAGCTTTGAAATGGACTGGAATTTGTATACACCACAAACATCTATAGGACATTGGTGATGTGGGGTATGAGGTTATACTGCAAACAGAGGTATTTATAGACGTTTCCACAAACCACTATACATTTTTTTTTTCGCACAGACAGACATTGGGCCCGACTGTCCTTGGACCATAAATCCAAGGAGACTTTTTATTACACTAGTTATGCATTTTACAAGGGCCATCACGTTGGCTAAGGAGCTGCTTCTCTAATCAAATGTGCAGTGTCTGTGCGAGGAGGACTTCCAGTCAAATACTGATTCCCATAATCAGATGAGTCACTGCGCCAAGGTTGTCCTCCTCAAATAACTTTAGCTTGGAGGAGAAAATGGAGCCCTGCAGACAAAGCATAATGTCTGTGCATGTGTGAGTGTACAGTTGTGCATGTTTTGACAGCTTACATACACCAAGTCATTTACCAGACTAGCCTGTGTTAGTGCTTTTCCGTGCGTACCTTTCTGTCACCTGAAAACTAAAAAACAAGTCACCCTGAAAATAGCTTTTCCTGCTCAGCCTCTGTCAGTATGAATGCACATAATGAGGCTGAGATCCTCATCTAGATTTCATTGCATTAATGTGCATCTATTTACTCCAGCAAACTGGAGTTGGTGGCAGTGTTGTGACGAAGTGGAAAAGTTCCCCCCTCTGCATATCGTTTCTCCCTGCTTGCAGATGACAAACGAGAACAGCTTACTTTTTATGCACAGACTGCGTGGTTTTGCATGGGCAAACAGCTTTTCTAATTACACTCCTAATGAAAAGCAAACACAAGCCATTTCCAAATAAACAAAACCATAAGGGCACACACACACACAAAAAACCCACACAGGAACCATTAAAAGCTGGCTGACTGCGGTTTGCCTCTGAGGAAAGGAAAAGGAAACTGGTTATGAAGAGACGCCAAGACAAAAGTCAATGAACACACATCAGCCCCGGCAGCATGCATTAATTTACCTTTCCCAGCAGAAGGAGAAGTACCTGGCGAAATCGGAGTCTCTGGAACACGAAGAGATCGTAAACAGCTGACACGGCCAGCACCGTCACCCCCTGCTCCTTCCACAGCATGCTGGCTGCTGCACACCACAGGCTTCCCAGCATCCATCCCCAGCACCGGGCAACTGATCTGCCTCCACATCTTCTCATCTCAAAGGCCCCACGCAGGTCTCTACGAAGACCACAGTGTCTCGCATAGCAGAGCAGAGACAGCAAGAAAAACAGAGCTGCACCAACGTCTGCCCTCCCCACCACGCCGGCCACCGCTTCAGTGTGAACGGGGTGAGAAGCGAAGAGAAGACCGGCCAGCAGGCTCCACAATCCTCCGCCCAGCAGCGGGCGACTGAAGGCCGTGAAGAGGGCGGTGACCAGGCCGTGCAGCACCACGTTCAGCAGGTGGTAGCCCCAGGGATGCAGGCCGTGCAGGGTGTAGTTGAGGCGGAAGGAGAGGGTGCAGAGTGGACGGAAGGACTTATGGCTGCCACTGTGAGTGAGCAGGGTGCCCCAGAAGTCATCGTACAGGATGTTGGTCCACGGAGTCTCAGGAAGAAGGTCCTGGTTGGTCTTGATGGCTCGACTGGAAGAAAAGAAGAAATGAATTATTCTCAACCAATATTATATTTAGTGACTGTTTTATCATCTGAATATGAACAAATCTACTTGATAAAAAAAAAAAAAAGAAGATCCATCCGCCTGCTTAAAACATGCAGCAGAGTATTCGATTGAATCCACAACCGTGCTCTCACTCATGCACACTCGCACAGCATGCACATATGTCAGCGGTACCTGTGCACACACTAATAGGCAGGTGGTTTCACAGCCCTGAGGCTGCTGTGGATTCTCATAATTAGCCGATCATTACCGGGGACACGGGCTGCATTCATGTACACTTAAACACTGAAGAAAAAAAAAAAAAAAAGTTCACCACAGGGATCGAGAGTGACGAATTGGATGGCGGCTACAATAGCTGAGAGAGAGGAGAAACCCCCACAACACACACACACACACACACACACACACGCACACACAAAACTAAAAAACAATCTGGGATTTGATCAATGATAAAACTGACGGAGCCATTAAACTGGCAGACATTACAGTACAAAATATTTTTTTAAATTCATTTTTTCTGACTCTTGGTTGCCTGTTGAAGGTGTTGACAGCGTAAAAAAAAAAAGGCAGAAGGGAAGTGTTTCCCATAAATCGTTCATATGTGGGGGTAATTTTTTTTACATTCTGATTAATAAACCATGTGTTTTCTCTTTATTCAAACTATTTCAAACTCATTTGGGGGGGAAAAAAAAACTGGGTGGGGACTGTTTGACGGTTTGAGTCATAGAGTGATGATGAATTTGATGAGCCTGAGAGATTTATGCCTGAAAAAGAGCAGCATGTCTCTGAGCTGTCGAGGATGGAAAACAGCCTCAGGCATCTAAAAACTACACCCAGTTAGAGGAAGTGGCCCCTAATGAATGGACGCCCGGCTTCAGCACTGAAATGAAATTATTTGACATGAGTTCTAAAGTCCATGCAAATCTTATTCTTTTAATTTTTTAATTTAAAAAAATCTGGTCATGATGTATTTCTGCTTTTTCATACAACCATTGAGTTCATTTTGAACACTCCAATCAACAGATTAATTAAACTTATTTGAACAACACAAATCATAACAAATTCAATAAAAGAATTCTGAATAAAACTTTAATCCAGAGCCATATTTCGATCACATAGTGAAGGTAGAAATGGTTCATTAAACAAGCGGAGTGATTAACACCATGCAAGTCACACCAGAGAAGGAAAAGCACAGCAACATGGGAGCCAGCCGAGGACTTCCTTTGTTTAGAGATTGCAACTCAAGCTAAGAGGGAGGGAGAGAGAGGAAGACGGAGCCACAGCCTGTGCAGAACGGCACTGGCGAGGTTAAAGTAAAAAAGACGAAAATGAAAAAGCAGAGAAAATGGCATAGCCAGCGAGCCTGCAGGTGCAAATCCCCTGTCACGGTGATAATTGCTCAATGAATTACTCCTAATTTAATTTAAATGTTTTTCCCTTCAAGCCTGCAGCTCTGTCGTCGCATGAGCAATAGTAAATTCCTCCGTTTCCCAGGATTGTTCTCCGCCGGAGAAAGGCAAGTGTGTTTCTCAAGCCCTGAAGCCACATTGGAACTCTCCCTTGTCTGATATTTCTGAGGACCTGAGGCATTACATCATCGCTTTACAAACCGTTTCTTTTTTTTTTTTTTTTTTTTTTTTAATTATGGTTCCACAGTGAGCTATTATTTATAAAATGGTTTAAAGTCCCGCCACAGCAAATGAGTATGATATGAGTGGGAGGACTTGGAATACGGGAGCAATAAACACAAACTGAAATCTAATGATTAACAACATTGAAGGTTTTATTAATGCTGGTTTTGCATTATGTATAATGTGTAGAGAGCATATAAACTAGGCCAGTCTTACTTTACTACACAGGCTGTTTAATCACCCTCAGAATTCACAAAATTTTTGACCCTTTACTAAAAGCAATACATCTTATACCCATCAAAATCTGAAGCGTCCCCCTCCTCTGCCCCGCTGTCAATGATAGAATAACATTATCAGATCTAAAACACACCTTGATTCACCATGACCCAGCTCCCATGTGCCCTGTGGCGTGTCTTGGTTCGCAGTACTCTCTTTTGATAAATAATTTAAATATTCAAATCCAATGCCAGCCAGGCATCTTCCTCCCCGTTCCTGCCCAGCAAACGGAGGATAAAAAGAATTCATTACCCATGAGGGTGTGTGGGAATGGATTGAAAATACTGGGCATTTGTGTGTGAATAAATAGTTACATGTAAGGTGTCCCGTCTTTGTGTTTGCAAAAGCGGGAACATGTGCAAGAGTGTGTGACAACAGAGGCCGCACTGATGGCTCCATTGAGGCCCGTCGCTGCAGCAGCGCAGATAGAACGGTTTCCCGGAGTGATCGCGCTTACAGAAGGGGGTCTTTTGTATTCAGCCATCGTATATGGGGCAGACAGGCAGGCAGGCTGTGGGGCACTCCATTCACTATCCTCAAAGTACAGGATTGGTTTGGTCTTTTCAATTTTTTTTTTTTTTTTTGGTGGGGGGGGGGGAGTAAAACCGGAGGGATTTCCATTGAAGGCTGAAAAGAGACATTAGCTCAGAGATTTCTTTCCTCTTTTTGAGATCCATTTGTAAAAAGGGTGAGGTCTTCTTTCACCTGTCCACTGCTCTCAGTACTTGGGTATGTGTCTTTTCAATATGCAAATGCAGCACTCCACCACCTCCCTCAGTAGCAGTGATCTCACCCCCGGTGATTTGTTTTTATCATGTGCTGTGGCTTCCTATAGAAGCTGACTGGGCCTCTTTGAGGGACAGTAGGCCAATATTCATACACAGAACGTGATGTAAGGGACAGGTTGACATTTTCTCTAAACTTATCAATCGCTGTATTCAATCATTCATTCATTTCATTATTATTTTTTTCAATGAGTATTTTGCCCTCAACAGATGCAGATTGTAATTTTTACATTTCAATCTTCAGTAGAGGGGAATTCTTTCTAGTTAATGCAGGCTTAAATATTTCCAAAATGCAACCAAGTTATGCAAATTTGTTCATTATCAGAGGGTGTGTCTACGTTAAGGTTAAGGTTGTCATCTCTGGAAAAAAAGGTCAAAGAGCTGCCTGACTAAAACTCCCATAAGGCCACATCCTAACTCACCCATCAGTTTTACCCATCGGAATGATGGGGTCCCACATAACAACACTATTTTCTCTGCTTCTCCACTGGCTGGCAGGGGGTGGAGCTCAGTCAGAAAAGGGTGATGCCACCAATCAGGTTTTAGCATCATCTGAATCCAACTCCGGGGAGGGCTGTGTGGTTGTTTGTTTACGTTGCCAGGCCACTATGAGTCACATCTGATCAAACCAAACCCACACAGTCCTGACGCACAACACTGGCTTATTATAAAAAGTTACGAAATAACGACCAAGGACATGTTTGTTTTCCAAAATGTAAACTTTTGATTGTTTGGAACTTAGAGATGAATCTATGTTTTATATATAAAAACTGAACAACAACCCTCCATTTACATATTTCAAGAAATATTCAAGTAGATAATTTGTTGTTATTTCAGACTTTCAGGGATCACCATTTTGCAAAATTCTTACTTATACTTTTTCCCCAAACTTGAGGAAAAAATTTACTTTTCTTAAACAAAATAATAGAATGATTTTATTTTTCTCATAAAAATCTAAATCTTGCATTAGATTAAATTGCTGACCACTGAGTGCATCTATGTATGTTTCCATATTTAAATGTGCATGTTAGTCTAAGGACATTAGTGCAAGATATTATTGTACTCTTTATGAAATCTGGCCTCTTAATCAAATGCATTAGGTTGTTTATGCAATACCCCAGCTGAAGTTTCAATTACTCAGGCTCCACTGATTATTCCTCTAATCAACTCTCATGAGGCACAGAAGCCAGGGAGACATCTTAACTCTATCTCAGCTAACAGCTTCAATTGCCACACTCGAAAACTGCATGCTATAAAAAGAACTGTTTCCTGAATTCATCCTCATAAAGTTCAGTTTACAGTTTGCAGATGACAAACGGGGCACCACATTAAACTCTCCCACTCCCTGTGGTCTGCCTGACTACACCTACCTTTAGTCTAAATGTTTCAGTGCACGTGGTCCGTTTTAAATATGTGGTTTTTGGGCTAGCCGGTCTTTCTGGCACATGTGCAGCGACTGCTCTCAGCTCCGCTCTAATAAACATCTGCAGGATAAACTGCCTCACTTCACATAATCAGGACTGGCTGAATTACTAACCCTTTCTTGCGGGAGTGCTTCCTCCTGCTCCTTGACAGCTGTAATGAGATGGATTAGCCAAACATCATAAAAACATCACTATTAAGGGAAACTGGCCTGGACCCTATTTCACGGATGTCTTCACTGTTTTGTTCAATTTGCTTTTTTTGTTCTCGCCTGTTCAGGTGCTAGTCACCTACTTTCCCGCCTCAATCCGTTCAATTTGTTCTTAATGTTTTCTCTTCTCCTCTCACATTTCTACTACTGTTTTTCTCCCATTTCATCTTTGGTCTTTATTATCTCCCTTACAAGCCACATCTGCTCCAGCACCAAGCTCTTCACCTCTTACTGCCAAGACCTATTAAATTTCTACTACTCAGCCATCTGAGTGCTTAATTAGCATAGCACAGAGCTGTGGCAGACAGGCATATTCACACAGTGCTAATCTTGGGTTGGCGCACAACTGGAGTAAACACACCACTGATGCGGCTGGAACAGAGATGAATAAGGCTCCAAGGGGAAAAAAAATCATCTGTACTGAAAGGACAAAACAAATCCATAACACAGCAGCATAGAGAAAAATATGTTGAGGTGGAGGCAATAAAGATCGACAAAGCTGGCACCTTTTTTTTTTTAAATAAATCAGATCTGCTTGAATTTTCTTGTTCTGAGGTAGAATGAAATATCTCACACTGCTGGAGCATCAGCAGTAACGGTGAAGAGGGAGCTCAGCTGGATCTAGCGAGCCTCACCTCTGGTTGTGTGCTCTGGCATGAGATCATGCATACAAGCCAAAATGAGTTTCCTCCCCAGGCTGGCTGGGCTCAACCAGACAGATAAGGCGCTGATACATCCAGAAGGAGCTGGGAAAAGAGCCGCTGCTCCTTTGTTTCAAAAGGGACCAGTTCAGGTGGATCTGTAATTAGATGGGTCTTCTGGGCAGCTTCCACTGGAGCTTTATCACACACATCAAATGGATATGATGCCCCAGAATCAGGGATTCTCAGGGACAGAGCCCCCACAACCCAACTACAGATCACAAAACCGAAAATGGGGGTAGACGGTTTAGACCAAGTTTTCTCTAACTGATCTCCATATGGAGGGAGGCCTGTCACCAATTATTGATTTCACCTTCTTTAAGATTCAGTCTCACGAGCACTAGCAGCGGGGCAAGGGGCAGTGAGAGAGGGAGTGTATGAGTCGGTGGGTGGGCGTCAACATCCCGATCACATCTGTGCTAATCCAACGCTAACAGGATTAGAAAGTGAGCATGGAGTGTATAGAGTTTCTGAGACATTCATGGAGGTTGGGGGGGGTCAAAGAGTAATCAGATTTAACGTTTGGAGTGAGGTGTGTGTGTGTGTGTGCGTGTGCGTGTGTGTGCGCTCAGGCCTCCACACTCACACTGCACATGTGGAACAATACAACATGTAATCTATACGATGCCACGTCCTAATTCCATGTGTTGTTGCAGTTGGCAGGAAAACACTTTTGGGGCTGTGTGCCCAGAGCACTCCACAGCTGGTTGAGGATAAAAAAAATGGAATAAATTTCACCTCAGTGTTCACTTTAGCAGAGAGCAGATTGTACTGCGCCACATGAGGCAAGTGAACACGTGGAGATCTGGTCCTTTTTACCCCAATCTTAGAGGTACCTACCCATCCATCATAGTGCACGGTTGAATAATCAGGCGTAAAGCCATTACACTTGCTGGCTGGGCCTTAGTGATTCATTCACTGGCTCATTATCAGCTTCAATAATCCTGCCAGTATGTGGCCGCAGCACAATGGCAAGCAATGAGGAGATAGAGATGATGAAAGAGTGAGATGGTGAAAAGAACCAGAGCTCTAGCTTTACAATTTTATGTCTTCGTCCTCAGTCGTGACATTACACACAGACACAGATGACCCATAAAGAAACTAATTACATATTTATTTATTTTCTTTTTTTTTTTTTTTAATCATCTCCCTGTAGCTGTTGAGTTTGTATATCTGTAAGCTGAAAGGTCAGGAAGTGAGCATTGAGGGTGTATTCAAACATCATACATCAACAGTACCGCAGGCAGAACAATACCCGACCAGAAGTGGCACTGCGGCTTTCCCACACCCCGTCCCACGCCAAACTGGCACGAAATGGGAGGAGAGGAAAAATACATAAATGTCCAGATAGCATTCATAAAACCCTGTCGTACTGCCAGTGGCCCAGTTGTGAAAGAATTATGCTTAGCCATGCTCTTCCCTTTCCTGGAGTGTAAGACGAAATTTGACATTCATTTGGCAGATTTTATGCCCAGCTCAATTACAGATATTTGTTTCTTTCCACATCATTTCAAATGTGTGCGGAGTGATAAACTACTGCTGTATGGTGTTCAACATAGTTGGGCACTAATGACGTGCAAGCAGGAAAAAAAAAAGGAAAGATTTTCATCTAATATATATTAATAAAAATAAACCTGCGACACAAAGGATGAAAGTTGCTTTGTATTCATAGCACCAACCTACATTTTTTTCTTCTCCTGCTCAGTTCACTGGATCCATCTTTTCATTGATTAAAAATAGCTCATCCTGCAGCTCCCAGCAGTTCTCCCAAGGGACCAGAATAACCAGCAAGATTTATGTGGAAATGAATAGACCAATTAAATGACTTACTTTAAATCCTCATATAGACATTAGAGTGCAGCACGGAAAATGACACACAAAAAATCTCTATTTTAAAGTGTATTTTCTGCTAAACAGCTGCAGCTAATACAGCAAAGATTACGTTTGTTTTGTCGCTCAGAGATCTATACAATGGATGTATGCTTCCTCTGAGGAAATGCTTGTTGATCAACTGTTTTACTATGGGAATATGAATGCGGCTGACTTTCCTATTGTTGTGAATATACACAACGTGCACAAAAATAAAAAAACAAAACAAAACAAAACAGGATGATACGCATGATCTTGCTGACATCTTAAAACGTTGTGTTTTGTCCAAAATCCAAATATACTTTCACAGTAGGGCGAAAGGTGCTAGTCCAGTTTATCTGCTTATCTGCTGTGTTATGTTTGAAGTGTTGTGTTGGCTAGTTAGCTGTGTGTTCGTCAAGCATTTGTACAGTGGAAACAGCGATGAAGTATTAGTTTGTATTTATTCATTTGGTCACTGCTGTTCAGATAATAATTCATATGTCACATAGATCACAGTAATCTATATTTTAAGTGCGCCTGTTATTTTCAGTTTCATTTTATTTCCTTTTGCAATGGGATGTGTTGTTTACTTTACTGCCCCATAACATTTTGGAGTTGCGGCAGCACCAGATGAGTTTTATTTTCGGCTAATAAAAGGGCTGCCAGCGTCTCGGCCACAATCTAGAACCCCCGAGTCCAGAATCCTTTTTCTTTTGCACAAAACCCCATCGCTCACACATGAGAAACAACAGAGTCCCAGAGTGTGTGGGGAGGCGCCTGCAGGCAGCAGCAACGCACGCGCATCAGTTACAATTACAAACATTTTTATACTCCACACACAGCATTACTTGGCCCAAGTCCAACTAAGTACTGAAGGTATCCATCCGTTGAATTGCAGTGATCAAAGGGGCACACTTCTGGATAGTTCCTTCTCATCACTGAAATCCAGCTGCTTTGGCGTCATCGTCAATGGAACTAACAACTCCAAGCTGATTAAGATAAAGTCTCCTCTACACCATCAGTCGGAATCGGGACAAACAGATTTCTTCCGTGGGCTCTGGCTTTCAAAGAGCCTGAAACAGTCTGAACTAAGTGTCAGGAAGTTGGCTGTCTCTCTTTTGTCAGGCCAGACTTGCTTTCATGTCCCCTGTGAAGCAGGTTTCCTGATTAGCCAGACAGCTTACTCCATAAAGGCCAGAGAGTCCGAAAATACAGCCAGAAAAATAAATTTATGCCCATTTTATGTCCTTGAAGAGAGAATCAAACATGGTCTCACTTTCATTAGTCTGAAACATTGACTGAGAGCCAGGAGTTTAGCAGTTGGAAGCAGGAACAATCGATGAATGTAGAGTAGTTTAAAAGATGTGCAGTACAGTGTATTGAGAATTTTTTAATGGCCCCTGACTCACATATGGACTTCCAAATATCAGGACTGTTGTAGGTCTCAAAAATTAAACCTGACTCAGTTTAACTGGTTTCTTAAAAATTGCAATATTTCCATTTCTATTTTGTTTGCATGTTTAATTAGCAGATACATTTGTTTCTACAAGAGAAGGACGGTCTTATCCCACTGATGACATCATGAACCAAAGCTAACATCACTCCTCAAAAACATGCTTATTTATCTAGGCATCAATATGTGGATCTATTTTGGCAATAAACTTGATGAAAATCCGATTAATGAGATTCACCCCAATCTGATGTTTGCCTGTTTAGGTGGAATATTTTGTTTCAAAGACAGTTTCAGTACTCTGCATTTCTAGCAGTTAAAATATTATGAACCCAATCATTGAGAGTGCAACTCCTTCATCTATTTTTCAGCATATTGATCGCTGAGTCTTTATCTCTATCTAAGTGATTGATTGATCATTTCCAATTAGCTGTTCGCACTGATCTGACGACTGGCCACTGCCGCCTCAGCTAAAAAGATGACCGCGCCCTCCAAAGCATTCCCCGACCGATGGTGTCAATAAAAAGGCTATGATGAATCAGAGCTGCACCGGGGCGGAAATCAATGGCTAGTAAAACTAATGCTTTACGCTGCCCCAGGGCGTCAATATAAAAGTGTAAGAAAAACTAAGCCAAAAAATTAAGGGAATCAAGGGAAAAAATCTATCATAAAAATGTATTGGAGTTAATTCTAAGCCTATTATTGAACATGAAACTTTAGTATATAATAGCAGAGTAGCCGTTCGTTTGTTTCTGCTATGTAAGTACTCATACAATTACAGTATACAATAAATCTGTGAATCCAAGCAAATAAAAAAAAAAACAACAACAACAACAAAACACTAGAAACTGGGGTTCGGAGGGTGTAACAGTTTGATTCAACCGCAAATTACAGTTTCACACCTCCGTGAACACCCCAAAGACCACCAGGAAATGCTGTGGAGGGGGATATAGATATTTTAAAAGCATCTCACCCAGTAAATATGCCTTGTGCCAACAATATGGTCCGTCCGACCGGATTCATGTTGCGAAACGCATTCACATGAGCCAATAACCAGGAGCACTGGATGCTGAGTTTCATAAGGTTCCTTAAATCTGTGTGGCTTTCACACATCCAGCTGTTATCAGTGAAACAGCAGCCAACTTTCACACCCAGCCATCCATCCATCCATCCATCCATCCATCCATCCATGAATCCCAGCAGCGGAATGCAGCCAGAAAACCACCTCTGGCACGTTACAGGAAAACAAATGAGCAGCCATCGTCGTTCCAAATTCTGCATCTAGTATAGTCTCAGGAGTTAATGACAGTCTGTGACTATGGATGGGTAATTAGGGTGGCCTCCCTGAGTCATCTGCATCCACAGTGATAAATGTGATGCTTCATTAAAAGTGGACTGAGTGCTGCTCTCTGACTTAGCCAAACAATACAAGGCTCACAGCTGTGTACAAGCTGGGAATATGATTTAAAACTCCAGATAGGTGCTGCTGTGTCTCAGCTCTCTGCAGATAAAACATCGATGCTTATGCTGGAATTTATCTAGAATTATTTTATTTAAATGTTCTCTGAATCTGCTGCTTCCCTGTTTCACTATTTATTCATAATATGCAAACAGACCTAATTTGAAATTCAAATTACCATCTGAAGACAGTTAAAAATATTCATTTTATAATTGTCTATTTACTCTTTGGCTATCTAATCAGTACAATAGGTTTATCTTCAAATACAAGATGCTCAAATATATGTGCGATAAAGAGGGAGTCATTTTGGACAGAGCTGTTTAGTTTAGGCCATGTGGGTCGCATAAAATGAATTTGAATTCTGCTGCTTTAAATTGATTCAAACTTCATTTTTAGAAAAAGTGTCACGTGCAGTTAGTTGTCTGGCAGAATTTTAATTCTCAATTTCAAGCTTGTCATCGTGTCTCTCCATATCATCAGGTACAATTCCCTCTCCATCTCTTCTTCAGTTCAGTCTACCTTCTGCCCCTACAATCAATTCAGCTGGCCTAGATCCAGAAAAGCTGCAGGTGTTTGCACACTGACCTATAAAAAAAAAAAAGCATGCTTGAAGTCGTGATTATGGAAAACTGCTCTTTCCTTACTTGAATTAAAATGAGGGGACTCAAGCATTGGGTACAAACCTGGTGCTGCGCATTGATTTTTTTCTACTGGGAATAGCTGAATGTCACTGGGTCGTGAAGAGTCACAGCTCAGAAAGGATTGCCAAAGTTCTCTGCTCCCTTTTTCACCACAGTCCAGAAATAAGATTTGCATGAGAACATGTTCGAATTTACACTCATGCATGCAGGTGTGGAGACAAAGGATCAACAATACCCTCCAGTACCCACTATATTTAGAGGAATCATCACCACTGAGGACGTTGATGACGTCCAGCTGGACTGGTTGTCCCCTTCTGAAGTAAAATTTTTTTGGTCTTAACCCAAAGTCTATACATCAAGCCTTGAAACTTGCACTTAAAACTCTTGATGCTCTTCTTACACGCAGGAATAAAAAAGTAAAGACTGCTCTTACTGAAGATCAAACAAATCTGGATGGGATATAGGTCTTCTCCGTGGAGAGCGAACAACTGCTTGAACTTCGAAGCTCCTTCAAGAAGCCGGATCATTTTTGATCTGCCTCGGAGTATATAATGAGCACGACTTTAATTGCTGATGACAAATCACGGAGCCAGTGGAGGATCAGAGTTGTGCAATGCTGCCAAGGGAGCAGCTGGAGAAACAAAGCAGCATTCTGTTTCTGCTCAAAAGCCTTCTGTCTCCAATTAAAAAAAAAAAAAAAAAAAAAAAGCTCCACCAGAATTGATCTGTAATCCGATCACAAATTAAAAAGTGCAGCTATTTTGAGAATGTAAAAGATTTGTGCCTTTACGTTGTACGTAAAAATTGGCTGCAAGTTGTACATAAACACGGCACCCTGCATTGTCACTCTCTGGAGAAGTTGGGCTTCTTTCTGCTTAGGAAGTCCTCAGTGGCCAGATTCACACACAGCATTTCTTATGGCCAAGTATGCCACACTAACAGAGCGAACAGGACTGTATCCAATCTAGAATAAGCCTTCCTTTCTTCTGCCGTGACCAGTCGTTGCATTCCTGCATTAGCCAGAGAGAAACTGCAGCTATAGAGTGGTACCACGGAGCCAACCCAGACCAAATCTGTCTTCTTTTCAGTGATCTGTGCTAATTAACTAAGATCTTTTCTGTGATCTGTTCAACACGGCTAGTACAACGAAACCATTTGCCTCAACTCGACTTCCACATTGGAACTAATGAAGTCATCCCAAAAGTTCAAACCCCATCAATTTGACCCTTAAATTAGGACCAAGCTTAAGTGATTCAAAGGTAGTTTAACTCAAGCCATGTTTTCATGCAACTTTTAAAACAGCACAGCAATGCAAACTGTATTGACAGAACAAAGGCAGGGATGAATAATTATTACCTATGATTTATGAGACAAACAGAACCCGGTACAATAACGAAATATGTGAAATACACTCCCCCACAGGAGATTTAATATAATCCAAGTTTGTCAAACTATCGGCCTGGGTTCCAAAATATATGGCTCTGTTTAAAATGCAGCAGGAAACTCCATTATGAAACCATAAAACGCATCGTATAACATCATAAAAGTACGCTATTCCCATCTGAAGTGGACTGGAGGGACAAGCAGACATGATGTCATGCTACAACATCATGACATTTGCATGAAGGACCGGGTTACAAGTGTTTGTGGCCAACTTGTTCTTGTTTTTCAATACATACATATAAATCACAGTCGCTGAAGGCACCGATGGAAAGAAACTGAACACTTCCACAATTAAAAGGGATGGACATGAGGTTTTGCTTACAAAATGGTGTTGGCTTAATATTTATGACACAAACATGAGATTGGCATCAATCTCCTCATCTGCTTCCCTGCAAGAAAGTAAGCATCAGCATTTTCCTTTTTCTTCCCCACAGCTGCAAAATAAATGGTAACAACCGCTCTAGGAGGCCATACAATTAATAGCATGCATCCTCACATCTGTGCGTGACAAGAGAGGATGAGTTTTAATTTCCCAGACATACATCTCTTCCTGTCTGCAACGGGGATGTCACACAGTATATGCTTGTCCCGCTGATAACACTATCACTAAGAAGATGCTGCTGGTCATAGCAGTGGGAAAAAAAAAAAAACAGCGAGTATAGATTAAATTGTCATCGTTCTCGGTCTGCTCAGTAATGGATGAACTGGCTGTGGTATCCCAGTAATGGGGCAGCCTTGAGGGAAAATATCCGTCTGTGTGGATTTTTTGATGAGATGAAACCAGCGTGGTGGATGAGCTGGCACCGTGACACTCAGCGGTGACCTCTAATCTGTGTGCTAGCCCTGTCTACAGAGCATAGATACAAATGTACAACAGGGCAGAGCCTTTGGATGTTTCTTTAGTTCAGTTTCACATGAGAAAGAATGATTTATTTCCTTGACTACTGAATTTCTTTTAGGCAGAGGGCAACAAATCAAAGCATCAACAGTCAGAGCCGCCTGCTGTATGTTTCTCATCAAAATGAAAGTGAAAATTCACCACAGAGCTAACACAAACTGGCCATGTTCTTATCAAAAGCAGAGGATATATAACTCAGTGACCTTCAAGTGCATCCTAGGAGTTTAAAAAATGAAAACAATAAAGAAAAAGGGCAAACTCTGAAGGAGATAAAAGTGCATGGCAGTTTCCTCAGAAAAATGCATCAGAAATGAATGACAGTGATGTCACAGCGCTTCATAAAAACAGTGTAACCATCCCATTTCCATGGCCATTGATCCATGAATTTCAATATGATGGCGAGAAACAAATTACATTCTGGAGAGGGATAAATAAGATGGTTTATCTTGGGCTAGCTGAGGCGGGAGAAGGGCTATTATCAAATGCAGATTTCCTATCATTTATCAAGCCAGCTTTCTAGTGTTGGCTGTGCTTTACTTAAACCCTGATTCAACTCTAGGTACCTACAACAGCAGACCCTCAAAACAAAGGGGAGCCTAGCTGAGCAGAAACAAGCAGTTTGCACTACTGAGCAGTGCTTAAAAGGGTAGTTCATCAAAATGGGAGAAAAGACTCAAATGTTTCCTGATCCTGCCTAGATAATCAAGTAGGATAGTTAACTTGAAGGATGATGTGCTTTATGGTTCTAAACGCAGAATAATGACTGTTTAACTGAGCCAAAATGAAAATGAAACGGTGTGTTGATTGGGCAGGAAATTATACACCGCAAAAAACAAAAAGCTGCGGCTATACAGTTAAACAGGAAATTACAATCCAATTTCCAACTCAATACACGTTAGAATCAAGTCATGCAGATTCCCTCTCACTGAACAAAGCTACCTAGAATTACTGCCATAGAGTTATGTCTCCTACACAAAGATTAGTTTCCCTAATTGCAAAGTCCCTGAAAAAGTCCCTATTTGCATATGTTACATATTACATTTGCCAGGTGTTTGTTAAAAATTTCAGATGATTCCCATGGAAGGTGCGAGAGTGCTTTCTTTATCAAGGCCACTGAAATGACTTTGACCTTAAACCACCAAACTCTAAACAGTTTGCACTCACAAAGCCAGAACTGAGGGGTTTAGTTTTTTTTTTAATTTCTGCCAAATTTCAAGAAATTCCCTCAAAAGTTCACTGAACTATCTTACTTATGAGAATTTGATGGTTGGCTGGTCAGACGGATTTGAGGCTTTATTCTGAGCGGTCGATTTGTGGCCAACTCTTATTGATTCATTAGTAGCCACGCTCTGACTGGTTGATTTTGTAGCTACTTTCTGATTGGTCACTTTGTAGCTTTATTCTAATTGGCTGCTTTTCTAGCTGTTTCGCCATTAGTAAATAAATTAACTAATCGAAATACAAGTAAGAACTAACCAGACAATAACGCTTCACAGCAAATCACTCAAATAATGCTGCAAACCATCCAACTAACCAATCAGAACAGAGCTACAAATCAATATATAAAAATATGACTACAAACTAGATAACACACCAGACGTTACTAATCAACCAAACAACTAACTAATCAAAATAAAACTACAAATCAAGTTCACTATAACCTGAATTTACCTTTAAGCAATATCTGTTTGTCTTCGAACCTCAGAAAACATTGGTACCTAATTGATAAAATTCCCTCAAGGCATTGCTGAGACATTGCATTGTAATTGTGTTTTGTGATATCAACTTGACCCCTGATCACGACAATCTAATAATTTCACCCTTGTGTCCAAGTAAATGTCTGTGTCCAGTTTGAAGAAATCCCCTCACAGTGTAACTGACATATTGCTTTATCGAGAATGGGACACAGATATGGACAACCCAAACACATCATGGGTGCGGCTCTTGCTGGCGCGAAGGCATAACAACAAAGCTGTACTGAGACTTCCATACTTCCTCTATCTGGATCATTTTTTTTTAGACCCTTATCAGGAGGAAACAGTAAAGGGAAAAAGGCTATCTCTCTGCGCAGGGCAAATCAACTGGGTTCGTATTTCATGGGAATGAAATATGAACACAGTATAAATGCAGAATCAGTGAAACAAATAACAGAAAAATAAAATGTAAATCTGTTTTTGAATCTTTTACAGATGTACAAATGAGGATTTTGATCGATGTCCATTGAGCTGCACGTTCAGTTTCAGCAAACTCCTTTAAAAGATATTATCTAATAGGCTACAAAGACACTGAAGGCAAACAAATACCAACTGTAGCACACTCAAACGACAAAGCTTCCAGTATAATCACTTCACTCTTCTTACATCACAATAGCAAATACTATAACTACACTTGAGTAAAGCTTGCAGGGCTGTCATCTGATCCCGACTGAACCTTAAATCCCTAAAGCCCTCACACCAACTCTCAAAATCTCCCCCTCTCAGGTTTTTATGAGGTGAGAAGCACAAACTGAATTTCCCCCACACACACCCGCCTCTATAGTTCGCCCAGTTCTGACCCAGAAAGCCTTATGCATATTAGTATATTTTACAAGAGTTAACAGGAGTAGCCATGCATGACGCTGGAAGGAGTAAGTGTAGTGCCCAGCTCAGGTGCTCAGTGCCAGGGCTGCTGAGCTAATGAGTCTGTATTGGTTTTGTAAAGCACCTGGCTCTTACAATTATAATTAAGGCACAGCACAGCCTCACTAACCCATGCTGAGATGAATGGGAATTTCATTATAGCTAACACAGCAAAATGGTTTTCACTTTGTTGTTGCCTAAACCACCTCGAACACTCTCAGCTTCACAACCTACCAACACAGCACAAAGGTCACAGATCATACAAACCACGGACACAAGAGGCGAGTCGCTTCATCACAAACTCACAAACCTCTTTATCTACATACGGATAGTCCAGATTCAGATCCTGAGTGGCTGATGAACACAAGCACTCACTTTGCTTTAAAACTGATGCCAGCCTTGGTGAAATATGAGCAAAATGTTAATAAATAAATAAATAAATAAATTTTATAGTCTGACAGCTGTTCTGGGCTACAGACAGAAAAAAACTTCACAGCCACTGAAAGGTGACCCTCAGTGGATATTGATTACAAAAGGCAGAAAGAGTAACTGCCTGAGATTCGTGTGATCACCAGTTTGGACTTGGTTTTGTTTTACACCCCAACTGCTCTAAGTTGTTTTAGTCACCCTTGTAGTTTGAAGAGGGAAAGTGGATGCCAACTTCTAAGTGTAATCTAACACCACAAAAAGGAGGCTTTGCTTACAGAGTAAGTTTAGTGCGCTGTGGTAGAAATTCAAGCCCTTGCTGCTGAACACAGTTATGAAGGGTCTCCTTTAGAGAAGAGCATGATCAACACACATGCGGTCGGCCAGATAAGATCCCTGCAAGAGTATGTTTTTCACCACTTTATATGCAGTTGTGAGGATTTCATGCTCCCAAATCCAGCATGGGTGTCACATGACAAATGTAGGGCTTTGGCCTACCGTACCGTGCAGGATGCTGGCACAGCTATATGTGGATACCAGTGTTTGAGGATCTACATATGGTGTGCGCACAGGGAGGGTCGTGGGACTGAGGTTTGGCGGTCATGTCTTGGCAGACGGGCGGCTCGACTGTGGCCTGCATGGCGTAAGGGCCAGCCAAAGGTTACAACAGCCTCATGCATGACTGGGACCATGTGGGACAAGGAGGGACAATCTAAAAATAAACAATCCCATCTTTCCTCCATGCTTGTAAAGAGAGCCCTGAGCCAAAGTTTCATGAAGTATTAAACTTATTATGTCTTTTGGAGGATGAGGAATTCATCGAAACTTTAAAACTACCACTGTGACTAAAAATTTCTAACAATCTTAAATTACCAATTTCTTAAATACCCATGTATTGTTAAAAGAAAAAGTCTTAGCACGTCATGGTCTTCGGAACATTCTGCCTTTCACACACCAGCATTATAGTACTGTCGAATAACCACTAAAATCAACATTATGTTTCCATTTGTTTGGACATATACACAGATATGACAGGCACACACAGTCAGGGGTTTAAGTGAGCTTTGTTTTTGTTCAGAGTAACCTTATGACTGCAACCCTTGCCTGGAAGCTTTTCTGATAATCTGACAAAACATTCAAACCTCCCTAAAAGTAACTGTTGCTAGCAAGGAAAAAAAAAAAAAAAAAAGAAAAGATGCCTCTAAATCAAAGTCACTAGCCCCATCAGGCTACATTGCTAAAGCAGGAATACTGAGTGGGAGGAAACCTCAAATCTTCAGCATGTCCTTAAGTCAAAAGTTCAAAGTGGCAAAACTTTGAACTGTCCATGAACGGGATTCATCTTATGAATGAAAGAGATTCAACTCATGATGACAAAACCTTTCATAGAATGTCTCTGATAAAGAAAACGGCCTCGTGCACGCCTCGTCGCCCTTTCATTACAAAGAGCAACAAGGCGGCTCTCTGCCAGAAGACTGTTTTTCCTGCCCCTTTAAGGTCTGCAGAAACTGGAGCACATCCCAGCACAAGAAGATAGGCTTTAAAATTTCATCCTCTCTTCAACACGACTTCCATTCCTTTTCTCAAGCATTGAACTGGACACCATTATAAACCAAAAAGGAACTTCTAATTCACCCTATTCAGCATACTGGTTTCTTGAGACTTCGTTTGTGGCTTTCAAAGCAGTTCAAAGCTACATTTGCAGAATTGACCACTAAGAGCTTACATGAAGTAGATCTGCTAGTAATCAAGACAAGACTCTTTCCTTCTGCCTTCTTCTTGTCTAAATGACAGTCCGAGCCTTCCAGCCCCAAATCGGAGGAGGCTACAGATTAAAAAAAAAAAAAAACAAGGCATCAATAGTAACATTCATTTAATGGCTGCTGAATAAAAGCATATGTTATATGTAAGCTTTTAACCATATTCTTCCTAAAGTTTGCCGGTTCCTCCTCTTAAAAACAGAATCCTTTATATACGCAAATCTTGTTAAAAGCCTTGTGCCACAAAACCATTGCAAATTACTATTCACAAACGCCATTCATTGGTCATCGTCGCCTCTTTGTTCATTTTAACATTCTGATTTTCTTCAGGCAATGTTACCCACTTACACTTACACTTCAAATTCCTCCTGACAGGCAAAAGCCTTTTTCACCTCAACTGCACACTCAACTCAGTCAAAGAGATTTTGCCCACCCATTTCATTCGCCAACTCCCCCCCGCCAATATTTATCTGCTCCAAGCACATAGTGATATTTAAACAGCCTCAGCATAACTAGGGCACATGTTTTAGATAATTATTTCACAGGAGGCGCAGAAATTTCTCCAGCTCTCTCAAACCAAACGGTGGAGGCAGATGGCCGTCCATGACTCCTGTTCCATTGTCCCCAAGTGCTTGATCAGGAGGTCCTGACCTCCCTCTGTAAGGTGCCTTCAGACAATGTATGTTATGATTGATGAAAATGTATATTGAACTGGCAACATTTACCAGAGCGGGCCAAAATGTCAAAGTGCATCACCGTGAACTTTGGAGCCCATTAACAATAACATGAGCTGAAGTCAACAACAGAGATGCTTCAGACATTACAAAATGTGCTTTTGGTGGGACATGAACAAACACAAGCATCGAACGTAGTAAGTGATGATTACAAATCCAGCATTACAACACTACGGTGCAGGATTTTCACACTCTCTGGGGGTTTCATTGAGATATTGCTTCTAGTTATTGGCATATGTTGGTATGTATGTGTTCCAAAGGGTTAAACAATGTGTGCCTTGTTAACATTCACAAAGGCAGTTGATTAGCACTTCAATTCAAGGCACTAGGGTTTGAACTATGATGAAAGGGCACTTATTTAAGACAATCCCATATTGATGCATTTATCGGTTAACCTCAGAAACCGAGCTAGAGAAGGAACAGATGTTTCCACCAAGAGATTCTGTGATCTTTTGCTTCATTGTGGCACTTCTCCTCAGTCACTACTTTGCGGCACATTTAATTGTTTAAACCCCAGTTCGGATTTTTCAGTTTTGACAATGAGGATATTTCAGATGCGGAGTGAGTATAAATTTCATGGTGCTTATAAAGGGGAAAGTGCCAGCCAGTGCAAATGAAGCTCCATCAAAGTCCTCTGCGCCCAGACCTTCACCCAGTGATTAAATTGTTTTGCTCTTTTGAAACAAAAAGGGAAGATGTTTTCGCTTCAATCCCCTGAGGGACCATAATGCATCTCTGAGTTGCACAGAGTGACTGTGACGTGATTGGTGTCACAGATGTCTCAGAATACACGACTCCAAATGCTGCAAACCACTTAGGATGCATTTCATTTCACAATGCTGCATATATATATAAAAATCACTTCTCCCAGCTCGACTTTTGGTGTCTTTTGAATAATGTCCTAGTCTTCCTCGTAAAGACATCCATTACCAAGTCCATTTGTCAAAACTTGGCGTTAAAAACCAATATGCTCAAATGTCTGCATCATGTAAAGTGTCATTTGTTAACCTGCCAGAAGCCTCAATGATCTGCATTCAAAGGCGAGTTCAGAGGTTAATGGTGAATACATTTTCCGAATATAACCACACTGCCAGACTAATCAATCATAAGAACCAGAAAAAGGAAAAAAAAAAAAAAAGAGCCCTTACATTTGACTAAACCCTGGAAGGGACTGACTTCAAAAAACCAAGAGATCACAGTTTGACCCCCCCCCCCCCCCAAAAAAAAAAAATCAAAAATTGCCGTGGCTCAATTTCTTTCCCAGCTCCCGTAAAACTTAGTCATCGGCTTTTCATTGGGATTACCACTGGCCAAGACAGTGCTTAGCCAGGCCCTGAGCAGTGCCCAGAAAAAACACTTGACATGATTGAAAAAGCAGAGAGCAGCCAGAACATCTCCACGAGACGGCGCGCACAGATACAGAGGATCTTATCAGCTTTACCATCGTGTAACATGTTAAGAACTGCATGTGATGCATAACAAGAATTTGATTACGGGTTAAAGGTCAAGTGACTCTCAGTTTACAGCACTGAATACATGTAGAAAAAAAAAATCTGTCTATAGCCGTGACGGTTTTTTAAGACAACACCAGAGCAGAATGATTAGTACAGCTCTCCTCTACTCAAATCTTTCTCTTGCGTTAACCTTTCGCTCATAACTCTCTTCTAATCCCCACAGGAAGAGACCGAGAGCACACAACTCTTGACCCCAAGCGAGGACACCGTTTGATGAACGACCATGAAAGGTCAGTCCTCTGATTGGTATTCAACCTCCTCCATCTGAGAGCGCTGAACCAAAACCCCAGTTTCTGTCCCCCCGCAGTGTAAATTATCGGGGTGACGTTGACAGATACACGGCGTTGGCAGATACTGAACTTTCACTGAGGGGATGGAGTGCGAGCGTGGGCTGGAGCGGGCACGGCTATCCAGCGGGTAATCCATCACTGCAGGGCCTTTTGACAGCCTCGCAGTGTCATGGTCACATGTCCGGATGAGGCGGATGGTTGGATAAGTGCTGGATGCTTTATGGGGGATACTTGGTGAGGTGTGATGTAACTGGAGACAGCCTGCGAAGCTCATTTCTCCCACCACTCCATGTTTCTCCGCTACGTCTCCTCTTCCTTCACCCCGACACACACTCTGTCTTGCTCACGCACAACAGGGGGGGATCACTGACCATGCCGAAAAGTAAAAAGGGCGGCGAAGGGGGGGGGGGCTCCTTGACCTATAAGTGTCTGGAGATGCTTACCAGACTGAGTGGTGGACGAAAGGGAGGCGACCTGCTCACTCTGTTGATTTTTTTTTTTCTTACCACATACCTAACATATCAGTAGTTTTCACGCTCTGATTTAATAGTTGGTAACACAAGACCAATGAATATCAGTTTTGACAGAGCAGAAGCCCCATATGCCCAAATACAGCACTTTGGAGCCAATAAAGAACTACCTGTGTAGTTCCTCTTTTCAAAGGGGGAGCAGCAGTGGGGCATAGCCTATTTTTCTAATCCTGTGATTCACAGTACAGTAAAACATTCAGATCTCAGTGTGGAATAGTTTCTAATGAAATTACAGAAAAAAAAGAAAAGATAATTATCTTTTTTAATATATATTCTCAAATGCGAGGATTTGCTGCTTCTCTCTAATTTCTATCATTGCTAAGTAAAACGTTTGTAGAGACCAGAGTTGATTTTTTTTTTTTTTTAATTGTTTTCTGACATCTTATTAAGTTTGTTTGTTTGTCTGTTTTTTATCAGGACATAAATATCATCAGATAGATAAATGGAAGCCAAAAAGTATCTTAACTGTACATTCTTATCTCTTACCATTTTGTGATTTTGTGATTGCCTCAAATTTGTTGTCAGACGCTCCACTGTTAGTAATTCAACTACATCTTTAAAAAGAAACAATTAATACTTATATGAAGGAAATTTTTGCTGTGGTTTTTTTCTTTTTTCTCTCTTATGACAATGACTGTTTCCTACAGTACATCACTGTGCTTCAGGGCAGGAGAGGTTTTTTCCCTAAACACCCCTCCACAGCATGATGATGTGTTCACATGTTTATTCAGCAGTTTGTAAAATCAAACTCCCTATTTTAATTTGCTGGATTCCCCTCAGGCCGGTGCATTGTTAGACCAGGCAGGCGTGCTTGATCAACACAAAGAGCATCTGAGACACATGATGCTCACAGCAGGCGATGAAGGCAACCAGGCTGCTCTCAGCCCACAACATGTTGAACTTCACCTCTTTTTGCTGTCAGTGACCGTGGAAATGAACCACGTGTTGGTGTGGACATGCTTTAACTGTGCCATTACAAAAAAAAAAATAAAGAAGAAGAAGAAATCTCAGATATGCTGCAAATGAGGAAGTTAGACAGTTGGCATATTTGGGTCATTTCACCACACTTTCACCCTCCAGCTTTCAGTGGCCTTCTCTTCCCCTCTCTTGTCTTTGTGCCTTTGAATGCAGCCTACAAATAAGCAGTGATTTATTACAGGCTCCGGACAAAAGCACATGCAAACAAGCGGGCAGGCTCAACGCCTCCCCCACCCTCCTCTCTCCCCACTTCCGTGTGGAGGTAACAAGGAGATGACAAGTGGAGGAGCGGGTGGTGTTGGCAGCAGCAGCTCTGTGGGGGAAGCCTACCTGTCATCGTAGCAGAAATCTGCGTCCAGCGTGTTCAGATAGAGACCCACAGCCGCGGCGGTGCACAGCAGCTCCGTGATCATCTCTCCAAAGCAAAGTGGGAGAGGGAGCGGGATAGAAATGACTGGAATCAGCTGCCTTCCTCTCTCTCTCTCTCTCTCTAACAAGTCTCTTGTGTTACGGTGCGCTCGGTTCAGCCGCTCGGCAGCGCAACGCCACGCATCTCCCGTCTCACGCAAAGTGCGTCAAACTTTGCCATGTTCCCTCTAACCCATGGCGCTGGTGGCCGTCGGGACGCGGAGCTATCGCCGGCTCTGGCTCGGAGCTGGGGGCATTAGCGGGCTGCGGTGTCCTCGGTGTGCGCATCTCTCTGCCTGAACGCCGGAGAGAGCGGAGCGGGCAGACGCGTGTGGTTTTCAGGGAGGCGGAGCATGCGCACTGGGCTCCGCGCCGGAGCGCAAGGTGGGGAGGGATGGGGAGAAATAATCTGGGCTCCTGGTGTCAGGCTTATTAATGGAGCAGGATGAGGACCGAGCCGGAGCTGTAATAGTATAACCGTAGCCATGGCAACGCTCTTATTATTTTTTTTAGAAAAACGCAGCAGAATTGGTTTACCTAATAAATAAATAAATAAACAAAACCAACCACCACCACCACAACAAAAACACTATCTGTGCGCAGTGGTGATTTTTTTTTTGTGATTAATATATATCTAAATATATGTATAAAATTTATATTTTAGATTTCAAGTCTTAGTCTTTACGCTTCATTCTTTAACACAAACTGACGTTATACAACAACAAATTATTTTAACTGTATAAGAAACACTAACAGTGAAGAGTTTGTGTGAAAATAATGAAAATAATATGGAAAATTTCCCACACAGACTTTATATGTGGAAGTACATAGTTGGCAAACATCAATTGGAAGACATCATAATTGTGGAAAAATAGGAGCTGATGGGTTGACATGAACTGATTACTGATAATTTCAGTTATTGCTTTTTTTTTCTTTAAATAAAACTAGAATTGTATCCTCAGAGTACAATAATGACGTACAGCTCCTCTTCTTCTCTGTATGGAAGCTTATCTCTGACATTTACAAAGAGCTACATCACAGATACTGTTTCTTAGCATCATACTCATGTTTACTGACATGTGCCTAAAGCAGGGCCACGTAAGCCACTTTGCAATTCATGTTGAAGAATCAGCTGCTGCAGTAATCACATTATCTCATTGTAATCCCAAATTTGAAAAATATTTGTTCACTCCCCTTAACTCTAAACACAGGAAATGGCTATGATTGATGAACTGTTATATCTCTACCTACGGCGAGAATGCACACAGGTGTCTGTTTGGAAAGACACAGCCTGGTCCCGCTGACTACCAGCTGGACTGACGTCTGCCCAACAGCCAGGGATTCAGAAGGAAAAATCCAGTGCAGTGCAGTGGGGAAAGAAAAACAGATGGTAGGACAAGGATGTATAGAGCGTAAAGGTCTTGGCTGCAAATCGGTTCAACAGTGGTGAAGTCATTTTTAACAATGACCCTGATTCTGAACAAGATGTGACCTTGACCTTATGGGAGCTGTTGGACTATTTGGGAAGGCTGTGTTTTTGTCCCTGAAACTTTTGTTGAAGTGTTTCCACTTTTATATCATTCATCACAGTCGAGAGGTTAGAAATGAGAGTCTTTGTTTGGGTTGTAAGAAAAAAAAAAGTCCTCTGGACAATTTATCCATGAGACAATCTCAAAACATGTCTTTCTTGTTGCTTTTGTTAGATTATGTCATCAAAACTATTACAACATACAGCCAAACAAACCCAAACCCTTTGGAGGAAACAAAGCCCACAAGAACAAACACTGTGCCCTCGCCGCTGGCCTGTGGGGACAAGGCCTGCTCTGTGTCGCAGCAGCTAGCGCAAATGATTAAGGGATTAGCTCAGGAAAAACAGGACAAATATTCCTGGAGCGTACACAGGCCCGGGGCAAAACAAACATATTACAGGGGAAGATATGTTTACCTCCTCTGAGTGATTACCATGGTGGCGAGGGATAACGAATGTGCTGCCTGCTCTTTAGGTGTAAACAGGTAGCAGTCCTAAATAAAAACATCCTTTTTTGGATTTAAAATACATGTTTAAATTGCAATGTTAAAGTTGAGGCGGAGGGCTGCGATGACATGAGGAGAAACCAGCGGTGCAGTGTTTGCTCACGTTGTCTAAATATTTGTCATATTTGACAAATGTGTTTTCCTCGGGTAATTTTTCTTTTTGGTTTCGTCTGTTTTAAAAAGTGACAATCATTTATAGAGCTTGTAATGCAAAAAATATGGGTCTTCTCAGCCAAACCAGACTTTGTTTTGTCCGTCAACAAAGATATTTTACTTGAAGTGGGTCCAATCTCTTCTCCATTGAGGCCTTCAGAACAAAGAAAAAAAAGGTTGAACTGACCAGAAGGACTACCTTGAATAGCAAAGTATATTTCCACTGATTCTCTCATTAAGAGATTTCCGCTCCCTTTTAAGGCATATGAAGTGTGTAATGGTTATTTCCTTGTGCTATTTACTCCGGAAGCATTGCATCTTCCCCCTAGGCAGATAAACATCGCACAGGAAGCAGATAACTGCAGCTGGAAGGACCAGGCCGGGCCCTTCCCTCACATAAATAGCACACTGATGGTATTAATATCAGTGTTGAATCTCAACTAACCTAAAGTCAAAAGCCGGATCAAATCTGCCCTGGTTTTATGGAACATCTCCCTGGGTGTCACCTCCTGACTCTGCCCAGAAATACAACTGTGTGGAAAACGATTGGGTTTGGTGCTATAGTAAGATGGATACAGATAATAAGGGTTTGTTATTTTTTATGTTGGCTGCTATACCACACTAATGATTTATTGTGAAATGGCTTGAAAGGTGGTTAAAAGGGGTCAGTGGCTTGAATGACATGGAGGAAAACTCTGAAGAAAATTAAATGAAATATAACAAGAACAAATGAAAGGCCATATAAAATACAAATAAAAAGCCCTGGAGGCTTTAAACGTAATGTGCAGCAGCTCACAATACTTTGTATAGTAAATTTGATGTATCATAAGTAAGAAGGGGATGAATGCAGAGAAATACTAAACTTGACTAGGTATATTACCTCAGAGGCTTTTTAACTGAAACTATATGCTCCCTCGGTTAGAACCAACAATGCTTCCTTGAATTAAATCTAATTTGTACAACTTGATGCATCAGGAAACCCACTGAGAATTACTCTACACCAGGAAAGCTTTATGTAAATTCATAACCCAATGATGTTCCACTTCAGTGTTCCCCTTTCACATCCATTAAACACTGCAGTTTGTACCAACATGCTGTACACGCTGTGACAGGAAATGTGTTTTACAGTCTGTTTAGACTGCACGAGGCTTAATGACCTTTAAATCACAGCTCACTGAGGAAAATGTACAGATTCTGGAGTTATATTCTTCGAAGTGGTTATCAGACTTAGCTATCTGTCCAAACTGTGTCAGTTTAATGACCAATGGTGCTTTGATAACAGGATGGACGGTGATATAAAGCTCTCCTGTGGTTTTTAAATAGTATCAGAGGTTTGAGTGGCACTTCCTATGAGCCACATATGCCACCGTTTCTGGCTGTTTTCTATACAATTGTGGATGTTTTAGATTTCATATTAATCTGGATAACATTACAGGAGAGTGGGCAAGATTAATGGAAGGGATGAGGTCTTGTAATGCAGAGTGCATCATGATGTTTCACATTGAAAACAGCAGTCGTCCAGTCTCAGTTGAGCGCTCCCATACAGGGCCAAATGTGTCCTGAACATGGCTTCATGTTCTTGTTTACAACTCCCACTCTGACAGGTTGAAAAATGCATTTTTGATCGTGTCTCACTTCAGAAAATAAATCTGCTGCGACATGAGGTGAGGACTTCTTTTTTATTTTATATTTTTTTAAAGGAAGCAGTGCGTGTCTGATGTGATGTGCAGCCAGATTCCGTGTTCATCACAGGCAGGACATCTGGCGGAGAAATACAGAAATCATCCGTTCTCTGGGATGGCCAAAATAACAATAATCATTAAAAAAGCAATTTTCGTCTGGGACAGTTAAAACAGGACCACCTGATAATTATACTCAGGTGGAAAACATTAGTGTGTGAGAGAAAGAGGAGATAGAAGTAAAGGTCGGTGCATAGTGTGTGTGTGAATGTGATGCTGCAATACACTTTTAAAGGGCTTTTTCACCTCCGTCCTTTCTGACATTCAACAAACGATCACTTAAACTGGCCCACGTCTTTCTTCTGCTGCTTTTATCTCATTTTCAAGCTTCCCGGTCTCATTGAAAACGCCTGCCACTTCCCTTCCAAATTTTACCCTTTGATTATATGGAGGTTATTCAGAGTCAGTTTCCCTCATTCACAAGGACATCCTTTCAGCTCAGCACATCACATTCACTGGCAGTGAACGAATTGCGTAGATGTTAATGGATGAAGCTGAAATGTAGCTCCCCTTCCTGTTTGTGAAGGAACCTTGAGATGAATTTTCACATTTAGGAGGGTAGCAGGAACTTGTCACCCGTCCAAACAGCACTGTGAGAAGCGGTGATTGCAGCTGAGGGCCCTGAGTGTTCGATGCACTCCCCCCATTTCCCCTCCACTTCGAGTCATCCATACCTCGCAAAGAAAAGTCATCTGAAGTGGGAATGGCTCACATGATTCCCCACACAGACTATTTCTGTCTCCCAGGCCGCATCACATCCTGCAACCCTTTTTCCTGTCTGGTGTTAAGTGCAAGGTGAGGAAGTTGTAGTTTATCTACTGCATTGGACATAGAGCTTTTGCTGTCTTTCCTGTGTGTGAACCAGAATTTGCGTGTTTGATTGTGTTTGGTGAAAGCAGGCCTTTTATCATGTCCTTTTTCTTTGTCCTTCCATGTGGGCACATGAAAGACACTGCCAGGGTGTGTGTTTATATACACATATATACACGCAAACATGCGTGCGGGGATCAAGAACAGGATGGGTCAATAGGATGTGACTCATACGGCCACAACAAAACCCAACAACATTTGTATCCTCAAACAGAGTTCATTCGCATCTTGAATCGGTTGCATTCGTGTCAGTCTGGTTTGGCCACAACAGCAAGATGTCAGCGGTGCCCGATCCAAACATGGTCCAGACACAGCAGAGTTTCACCATCTGTCTGTAGCCGGATAAAAATAAAGCTAGCTCCAGGACACGGCCTCACCAAGTTGACGTTGACAGATCTATGGATGGCTGACAGATGTGCAAGCAGCTGCAGCTGGAAACAGTAGAGGACGAGATGAGAGGAAGTGCTTCGCATCAGAGTATCATAATCCCTCTTTTCCATTTTCTTGCAAGACAGTCTCCATAATTTTATAAAGTGTTCCAATAGGGCTTTAATCAACTGTGTTCATGAACAGCTTCCATCACTGTCAATGATTCAGTCTGTGATACTGCTGGACTCCTCGCTTCATGCTGCTGTACTTTACTACAAGAGAGAGGAAATCACCACTTTTTAGGCCGTTTGCTATTTCAAACAAATTGAAACAGTTCTAAATAATTTTTAGTATATTGTATTTACCATTTTCAACAATTCACTTTTTGCTAATAGTTTCAACCGTTTTTTTTTTTTTTTTTTTTTTAATTACTTCTGGTTATTTTAAACATTTATCCTGTAGTTTTAGCTAATTCTGTCAACTACTCGTCCATAATTCATGGTTTCATCAATGGCTATGATTTAGTGGAATTATTAATTTCAGTAAACTTAAAAAAAAAAAAAAATCCATTAGCTTATCTTTCTTTTTACCCCTCGCAGATGACTGCATTCATCTCCTTGTGGTTTAAAAAGCAGTTTATAGAGCAGTGGTTGAACTCTCATTTGTGAATTTTGTATCCATCTAAGTCCACCTTATATTATTTTCATCATGGATTCTTATTCATTAATGGAGTTATAAAACAACGAAACTGAAATGGAAGAGAATAACATTGGTCCCAGAAATGCACCATTTCCCAACTCCTGTGTCTGTTTTCTATCAGCTTTAATATAGTTACCATAACCATGAATAATGTGTGAACTCCAAACTCAAACATTTGTTTTCAAACATATAAAAAGAGCAATGATTTATTGAAAGGTCCGAAACACAGCTGAACAGAAGTAAAGATTAAAAAGGGGATCAAGGCCGTCCCCCCCGACCACCACCACCCACCCCCCTCCTCCTTGGGTCTAGGAGCCTGGGAGCAATGTGGTCTCCAGATCTGTCAGAGGAGATCCCACAATGCACCAGCCTCCCTGAATGGTCTTTAAAAACAAGTGTTTTCTCAAGAGTCGCTCAAATATGAAGACAAAAGGCCGAGATGGATATAATTCCATCGATGAGCTGACAGATTTTCCAGGTGTTTGAGCCATGTGTTTTCATGAGTCGTCAAAGTCAAGGACTCTGCACCGGAAATATTTCAGATTTGTCTTTCATCAAAAACATATAAAAGCAACACAAGATGTTCCTGGAAGTGATACAGAGACAACATAAATAAATTACACAATTTAGATGAAATCATACATATAACAAGCAGGGAACAAAACAGACATCATACAACAATGTTTAAAGTATAATTGTTGATCGTGCATCATCATTGCTCCCTCAGTGTTTTATAATTGTGTGCCTTTGTAGAAGTTCATCAGCTTGTAACTCTGGAGTTCTTCAGTCCAACGACAGCGTAACATCTTGGTGACAGAAGAGGATCAAAGAGTTGCACTAAGGCAGACAGTGAGACGTCTTCCTGCAGTACACAAAGATACACACCCATAAAACAAAGTAGCACAATGAAAAACTGAACATAAAACTCACCAAGAGAAAAATGACCAAAAAAAAAAGCTTGCTTCTCATCCCAGTTTGGCTTTGTGACCTTTTGGCATCCTTTGCTATGTGATGTTCTTGCTAGTGAATCCTCCTGAGAGGTAACATCTGTACAAATATTGTGTCAGGTGGGCTCCCGTTCATGCGTAAAACAAGTTTGTCTTCCTTGATGGCTGAGTGCTTGAATGTAAAACTACAGCGACACTACCGGCTTGGTACCTCTGTACTGCTGCTGGGTTTATACTATGTCAGCACGTATAAACCCTGCAAGAACAGGAAACCCTGGTTCTCTTCATTATTCCAAGATGGCTACCTCATTGCCAGCTTTCTTGCTCCACCATTTAAATAGATTATGCACTATTTTTCTTTTAGTGGGAAGAATGTTAATCTGCATGTAAGTTTAATTTTATTAGTGTAAATATTCTTATTCTATCTTATTTAGATTCCAATGGTGGAGGCCATGTAGCCATTTTGACATATTGGTGACTTCTTTTCACTGAGTGGGAAATCAGAAATGATATTTGTCTCAAAATTGTGATTAAAAAGAAGCTGATTCCTCGGAGTGGCATTAGTTCAGCATATTTAAACCTGATGTGTGTGTGTGTGTGTGTGTTCGTCTCTAAGGCTCAACATGCATTGGCACACTAATCATCACATGGATCATGTTCACATGTATCCACCACCTCCACTTTCCCTCCTTGAGGGAATTCACTCACAGATGACCAGTGCGCTTGACGTTGTATATGCTATGATTGCATGACCCTATTAAGGAAGTCCATCTGACACACAATCTCATGTAATCAGAACTTCAAAACCATCAGCTTATTTGATCTTATCAGAGTGGCTCAGGCCAAAAATTAGCATGTTGTGTTTGCCTGGAGAGGCCGAAGACGATAAACTGCGAGCTGGCTCCAATTAGGCCGACACCTATTTTATTGTCAATGATCTGAATCTAATTTGACTTCGGCTGAGATCTACACGTTTGCTTTCATCATCTAGGATGCAAATGTGAAATCCCAACCACTGAGCTGCGTAAGCAAATCGGGAAAATTAGTCCAGCTGAAAAAGGAGAATAAGTGAGCCCTGTGTGCCAGATGGCTGCTGCGTAATTTAACAGAGCATCTGCTGTTAATGTCAGAATAGGTTTGAAAGAATGTTTTTTTATCTATTAAAATAAAAGAAAATCAAACATTTCTTTAAAGTATTTCCACTAATTCCTCTTTTACTATTTTTTTTTATAAGTAGCCAAATAGGCTTTAGATGAAGAAGATCATTTATGATGTGATCAAAAGCAGCAACAACAGCTCAATATAACTTGTGGTGAAACCATATTTATCAAAAACAATTGTAATCATTAATAATCATATATTTCCATGTTTTTATACATTTTTTCCTCCTTAATAGTTTCCTCTTATACAAAATGAAATGCCAGACACTAAAAACTGTTAAGTTTTACTGTACATTAAGAAGCTGTAGGAAAGTTTTTATCTAGTTTATTTCTAAAAAGTTTAGGTTTTATTTGCAATCAGTTAAGATATAAACTATTTAAAAATGTTCTCTCTATCATGTGCACACAAACAGCACCATGTGGACTGATGTTTAATGTCAGATGTACCACAAACTTCCCACAAAGACAAAACCTCAACATAACAACTCAGTGCAACCATAACAGTCTGAATAAACACATTCAAACACATTTCCCCCCTGTGACTTAACTCCCTCCTCCTCAGTTTCATCCTGGGTGTGGGTCTATTCAGTTTTTGGCTTTTTATTGTGAAACGCCCTTATGAAGTCATTTTACCTGTTCTTTCAGATAACACAGGCGATCAAGCAGAATCAGACCTTCAATGCAGGGGGCCAAGGTCACCTTCAACTACACAAAAAGAAAGAACATTTACAACATCTGGTTGTTGTTATTACACACTTTTTTGGTAAGTTGTGTCTTTAAGGTTCCTCCCCATACCAAAATCCCACCATGACTAGTCTCTTCTCAGTAACTGGTGGACGATCTCCAAAAACTATTCAACTGTTTAATGTCTTCAAGGAAAATTGTTCTGTTGGTTGACACCACAATTAGCGGCCTGAGGTGAAACCAGCGGCTGCTTTTCCTCGTGTCCTCTAAAGTCATTCCTGTTTTACTTCCCTTGAAGATGCAATGATCTCACTTAATGGTCTTCAATTTATTGGAATTATGCATCTCATTTTACAGGACGGAAAACGTCCTACACAGAACAGAAGTAAAACAGGTTTCTGGGGCGTAAAGCTGTCTATAGTATAAGATTAAGGATTTGTTTTTTTATTAGATTTTTTTGAAAAAAAGATTAACGATTTTTACAATTTTCTTGTCTGCAAAGATAAATGAAGGACTCACCATGTTGAAAGCGTGCATCTCTCCCATCCGTGGTGCATATCTGTCATGGTAGTCCTGGATGTCGTCGTCAGAGAGCTGAGGAAAAAGAGGAGGAAGGTGTCATTCTTGTGAGTCACAAAAGGAGAGCAGTTGGTGTTAAATTAGAAACGTGGCTGGGAAAACCATCAAGCAAAAGAGCAAGCACTTCAAGCACCTGTTTCATTTATCAGTCTGACATGAATTTGGATTTTTTCTAAATAAACACCAGCTAGGAAACATTTTCCTTTTGACCATATTGAGGTAATAAGTATTTTTGTTGCACTTTCTACAGCTTGTTTCTGAAAACAACTGCAGTATTTTGGACCTGACCTTTGATTCATCCTGATCCAGTCTGGTTAGAGCTCGACGAACATAATCCACAAATGATTTAGCCTTGGAGTAGACATTTCCAACTCGCTTCTCACTAGGGAAAAAACAGACATGTCATTTCTTTCATTTTTCTTTTAGTTTCCTTTTTTTTACATTTTTTTTTTTAAAATCAAACCTGAGAAGTCAGAGGCAAACTGTTAAACACTTGCAAAGGACTAAACAGTGATGAATGGAGAAAACCAAAGAATGTTCGATCCTAACCCGATGTTAGGGTCCATTAAGCTGAAGGTCACAAAGCAGTGACCAGCAATGCTCAGTGTCTTTTCAGAGTCTTTGATCATGTCTGCACCAGGCATGTCTAATAAAGGCTAAATGAAATCTGGGTTAAAGAGAGGAGAGCAATGGCCATCTTTCACCAAAGTTCTGGACTGAAAAACCTGAAAGTCATTTGTCAGTCAGAATGCACAATAAACCATATATCCCCAAAACTGAAGGTTTGACCTTTGAGACTCTCCTTTGACTTTTGTGACCCAGTTTTTGCTCTTTTTTGGAAACCAATAAGCCATGAATGGTGCAATTCCTGCTCTTCCCCTATCAAATTCTCTATGAAAACTCATTTCAGTCTATAATGCATTATGCTTGACCCTGACACGTTACCAAAACCTGGTCTACTCCTGACTATAATGATTGTTGCACGGCTTGGTTCATTTGTAACCAAAATAAACCAGAAGCAAAAACTTTTACTTTTTTGTTCAGAACAACGAAAACAAACAGTGAGTGAGATTTTACCCTTTCAGTTGCTACTGTTCTACCTCATTCCCACAGAAGACACTTGTTACTGTATGTGGACATGTCATTCAAATTAAACATTTTTAATGATGAAGCTAAATGTCATGAGTAATTGAATGAGGGCTGATATTTCTCATCGTGGAGCCATTCCAGATGTTAATGTCTTGTGTGTTACCTTTTATAGGAGCCATAATGGTCCCTCAGAATAACATGAAGGACTGCCCGGTAGAACAGAGACTCCATTTGAATCTACAGAAAAGGTCAAAGGAAACTTGATTAAATATAATGCAGTGTGTTGTATTTAAAGATTTGCTGTTTCCTTATGACTCATCCAGCATGTGTACGAACACTTGATGAATATTTCTGACACTTTCCAAGCCTGATGCAACACAAGCAGGCAATCAGGCCTGTTTTTAGATTAAGCTTCCAGCTCCAAAAAGTAATCAATCTTTCCATGATTGCATTAATATTTATAAACATTCCATATTAATGGCTGCCAGTATCGTGTATCAGCCTTGGCCTGGAGCTCTGCGTTCTGCATTTCAAATAAATACACTGTAGTCAACGGGCTGATTGTTTGAATGCATGCAGGAGATCTACAATGAAGATAGTACAGTCTGGACTCAACACTTGTGTTTGTGGTTTGAAGGAATTGGATGGATTTGTTTTGATGGGTGCTAAGTAATTACAGTTTAAAGGAAAAGCATTTAACTCCCATTCCTATGCAATGGTGACTATTGGTTTATGATAGTGACTGCAGAGTGTCAAGGTCTTACTTACTCCCTGGCCGAGTGAAACTCTCTCCATTGCCTGTTTTGTTAGGAAAACAGTGAAGATGAGAAAAAAAGAAGAAGAAAAAAAAAGAGCTGAGGCTGAAGTCACAAAATTCCATCATTGTCAACAACACCACATGTTTGTGTCAGAAACGCGCTGCCATGCACATTTTTTCTTTTTCTTTTTTTTTTTTTTTTTTTTTTGCGGTGTCACCCTAACTTACCAAACACGCAGACATCCTGGCGTTTCTGCCGCAGAACCAGGACTGGTCACGGAGATACTGACTCAGAGGGAAACCGCAGATGCCATGTAAACACTCTGTGGCGACACACACAGAGATAGTAGGAGCAAAGCAATGTGTCAGTTTGGTTGATTAATCCCTTCTTTTTTTAGTACATAGCTGCAATTTGACGAAATTAATTTCAAATATTTTCTGGGGAATGTTCAAGTCAGCAAAGTTGACACACAGCTTCATATTTAACTCACATAACAGTTTAAGTCAGTAGCTATATTTGCCAAAAGGTCAAACTTCTCATTTAATACAAGACTGAACAGAATAATTACGAAAAATAAACTTCTAAATATTTTTGCCTTAAAAAGCCAGAACTGTTGCCCTCTGGTTGCTGTTTAAAACAGCAACATTAACCACATATTTCTTACTGTAGCACACACACACAGACAGATTTCCAGCTGGAGGGCACTGAGTGTGGCTGCTTGACAGCTTGCCATCCTTTTCATGTCACCTCTAAAAGGGTCAGTGACTGGGGCCAAGGCGCTGTGAATCCTGAGGGATGCAGTCAAAAGAAGCACTAATAACATGTGCAGCTGGGGCCGGTCGAGTTCTCGCACAAACTGCTCTGGACATGCAAACACAACACTAGACGGGTTAGTTTCCCCTCGGCCCCGGCACAGGCACTCAGAGGCGATCGAAGTGGACAGGCCTTTCCTCAGAACGCCAGGTAGATAACAGCGTGCATGCAGAGCTGTTTATAGTAACTAGCCTCATGCTGACCACAGAGATCACATCTGAAGTGGCCGTGTACAAGCACTGCAATTCAGAAAGACAAATATTTCTGATGTGCTTGTGCATGAGTGGACACGTACACTTGCTGGCTCCAGACCTTAGACTGGAATGTACTTACCTCTGAGAAGTTGTTTTTCTGTGAGTAAATAGCAGGCATTTGGCCTCAGAATGTACAAGAAATATAAGTTAGTGCTTAATTCCTAAAATAACCAGACCATATAAATGTATAACTGCTTTTTATAATGAAGCTTTTCAACCACTAAGCTCCTTTCTGGGTGAGGCAGGCCACCATAGGAGCTGGCTTGCATCCCAGATTGCACTGCAAGGCCAACAAGGGAGAGAAAGTGTGTGTGTGTGTGTGTGTGTGTCTGGCTATTTGTTTGCATGACTCTGTTCCCTTTCTCAAAAGGGTTTGAGAAAAAGTAGTGAAGGCAGTGTTTCGAATCAGCTGTTGTGATATCATTTTCTGTCTTGGCTGAAACCACAACAGACCTGATGTGAGAGTCGAAGGTGACACTGTTAACAGGAGATGACGCGATACTCTATTGACTTCAGTGAGGCCTCCTTCTTATAGATGCACAGAGGCTACAGTCAAAGCATTAAGGGACATGTAGACGATTTCATACCTCATAAACTTTGGAGCGAGGAGGGGAATAAAGCACGGATGATATCAGTCTGCTCTTCTGCATTTAGGTTAACAGGCAAGTTAAGGCAGCGTTATAGAATGGCAGTGTGGAGCTCAAGGATAACTAAATAACAGTGAAGAGGAAATAGTTCACACTGAATGAAGAGTCCCGTCTCTTCCAATGGATTCTTTTCCATATTAAAAGGTCAAAAAAATCTCCTTTTCAGCGGCCTTACACAGTCACTCTAAATCCATAAATCCACTCTAATGGTTCTAACAGCAGGTTTCCGAAGTCAACTCCATCTCCAGAAAGGTAACTCAGCATTGTCTCCAGACTCTTAGCAGAAACATCTGACTTGTTTACTATAAGATATGAAAATAAGTGTTAATGTGGGATGATCTGATATTCTTTTCAGATTGGAATAAAGTGATGACTCGTACGATGCAGGTGGCTAAGTGTCAATGAAAAACAAGGAGATGGATAGAAATAGTAGGAAAAACAGTGATGTCTGTGCAGAACAAAAACTATGTTATCTCTGTGTGTGACGAGTGCACTGCCAGCTTAACAACACACACAGACTCAAAACCTAGTAATCTGTGTGTGGTCATGATCTCTATCTGACTGTGTGTGTGATTACTTTGTTGGTCGAACTCCTCAGACAGCAGGTGATAGCAGCAGCCCACGCTGCAGACTGCAGACAGCTCGGGTTTAGCCACAAACATCCTCAGGGTGCTGGGAGCCAAGTCGCCACACGTGTGCAGGCCGACCATGACAGCATCCTGGAGTTTGGTGAAAGTATGCATACAACAGGAGGAGGAGAAGGAGGAAGAGAGGAGGGGTTTGGAGATTGATGGTGAAAGGTATTAATGATGACACCCTGCCCATTTGGCACCACATTAAATCATACACTCATCCCAGTAATGCAAACTCCCGCCCAGTGTGACAGACTTGTAATTTAAGAAGCCACTGTGGGAATTTACTGTACTTGCTACTGTCCGGCTGTCCATTTATCTGCCACTACACACGCAGTAAACATATTTTCAATATTCGTCTTGCTTTTTTTTCCTTCCTGCGACTTTGGATCTGCTCACCTCCAGCTCGCTGATGAGCTCTCTGAGCTCTGTTTCTGCAGTAACGTAAGATGTGAGGGGTGAAAACACGTTGCTGCCACTGGCAGTTCGGTTCAGAGCTTTCCTATCAAGATTCTCCTTCTTCCTCCTCTCCCTCTCCTCTGCGCTCAGCTGGCTGGGGGGAATTCTGGGAGATGGAGTCTGTATCACATCCACTGATACGGCACACAGGAAGAGCTCGTCTGTTTCTGTATTCAATTCTAAATGTCTTTCAGCTGCGGGGTTCACATCTGATAACACCTTCTCTTCCTCTTGTAACCCAATTTCTCCTCCAGCACATGAAACATTATCATCTCCATTCGATCCAGGCTTTATTCCTACTAACTCATCCTGAGGTGAATGTGTTGCCCCTTCCTGTGACCTCTTCGCCTTGTTGTGTTTCTGATATGCCCTGGAAAACTTCTTCAGCTTCCTGTTTCTTTCCTGAGCACCATGAGTGTTAGTGGTGGAGGAGTCAATGCCATAGACCCGGAGACCATACTGCAGGGACAGGAAAGAACTCAGGTAGCCTTTCCCTGAGCCCACATCTATCACCTGGGTGGGGGAGTGGATGGAAGGAAAAATGTAATCCACAATCAGGGTAGTAAACAAAACTTCCTTTGGTTTACAGTAAACTTTAAGGCATTCAAAGGAACTTTTAAAATGTTACTCTACTTGTTTGATTCGGCAGTACTGGGCCAAATAGGCCACCACCTCAGACATGGACTGGACCTCGTGAGATTTCTTAGAGTTCATGAACTCATCTGGCTCCAGCTCAGCGCCTGGATTTGATAGAATATGAGAAAATTTTGCATATTTACCCAGAAATAAATTCTAGTTGAATTCTATGACAGCACCCAAATTACAGCCATAACTGAGCAATCCTTGACTGGTTTCCTATTCTCAGTGTGAAACAGTGTTCTTCCACTGTTCCCTATTCCCTACCTATGTCTGCTGCTGCAGCACCAGACTCAGACCTATTTTCTCTGAGGACCTGCAGTAGCTCATCTCTGGTCCAGCAGACTCCGAGGCCTGGAAGTGAGTGGGCTTTGGCTGCCTGCAAAAGTTCATGGAGATCAACCAGCCGGTTTGTATCACTACAAAACCCAAATCTGGTGCTGGACCGCTCTGTTTGTGGAGAAAAGACAGACATCAGAGTGAAAAAACATAGTGGAACATTATATTCATGTCTGTGTATGCAGCGGACACTAAAACTTAATACATTCAGTCAAATTTTAGTACAAGACATAAAACCACCGAAAAGGTTTTTTATACACCCAATACAACTGAAGGGAATGCCTTTTGATTTTGTGGTGCCTTCAGCATTAAAAATTAAATTTTTTAAGATTTAAGAGCAACAACATTTTCCAATGTTCTGGTTACTGCTGGATAATCCACAGACCTCACTGTAAATGTGCTTTCATTGGAGCTCCTCCCAACCTAAAACGAGTGCCCATGAAAACTGCTGACTATGTGTTCTCCCAAAATTAGATCAAATCAAAAAAGATGGCAGACAATGCCAGAAAACCATTCGCTTGGCTTGATAGCGCTGGAGGTAGAGTGTTTCTCTCTTGTAAACTGGGCGACCCTTAACATTCAAATTTTAAAGCAATCCCTGAAAAAATGTTTGCTCATGAAAATTAGAACATTAATTAATGAGTTTTTGTGTTGCCACTTGCCAGGTTGTGAAAAGCACATCTGGCTGGTGTTTATCATTTCTATTTGGCAAAAATAGACTTATGAGTGTTGGCAAACTAATCAATACTTTAATAATCTGGCAAATGTCCAGAACCTCAGCAGCCAGTTTATACAGATTAAACATGCCTATAATCCATCAAGCTCCAGTAGGGCTGCTACTTATTATGATTTTCACATTTGATTATTCTGTCCGACATTTTCTTGATAAATTGATTGTTTGATCTTTAAAATGGGAAAAAGTGTAAAGGTACCCATATATGTCATCTGTTTTGCTCTACCAACATTTTACAATTCCAATTTATTTCATTTTTATATTTATATAGAGGCAACAAATCCTCCCACTGAGGAAGATGAAAGCATTAAATATTTTCCAAGACTATAAATTGATCCTGAAGATATGTTACGGCGAATTCATTAATCGGTTAGTCATTGTAGCTCTATTCATGAGTAATCATTGCAGGTGAAAGGGGTTTTTCACAACCTGGCAACCAAAAAATCGTCGTAATCAATGAAATAAAAGCCCATTTTGAAATAATACACGAATTATTTATTAAAATTATTGTTTATAGGTAGGTAGAGGCATCCAGGGGTAGTCTGTGTTTTTTATATATATTCCCATTGGCTACCCTACTGCCAGACTGAATTTCTCTACCGTTTCCTTTGGACTCTGGCTCCCTCTGGAGGTCGCTACCGGAAGTGACGGCCGACAGGACTTCCTGTGGTGTCACGGCCACGAACCGTCTCCACACGTCCTGCGTGTAAAACTCCACCGTGTGAGCGTTGGCGATGCTCAGAGTCACAGTCAGAAAGCGCTTGACTTCGTCTATTCGCTGCTTGATTTCTCCCAGAGTGTAAGCGGAGGGCGCCATGTTGACCGGCTCCGTGGAGCGGACCGGAGCGGACCGGGGAGGAAGACTGCCGCTGCTGAGGGACGCCCAGGCCTTAGTAATGGAACCACGAAAACTGCTGTTCGATGGCTGGGTTGGATTCCTGCATGCAAAATCCCAAATGAATTATAAATCTAATCTTCTCCAAAGGTACATAATACCTCAATAGTAGCTCATAATAGTCCACAACTATAGACAAAAGACAGAAGGCAGATTTTGATTCGAAGTTGAATATATCTAAAATAAAAATAGCAGCAATCAGGACAGTAAAGTCTTCAACAACCCTGGATCTTTGTCAGACCATCAAACACCTCAAAGAGCACTTTATTATGAGTTTAAAATCTCTGTAGAAACAAAATAATTGGATTATCATTCTGAAAGAATCTAAACAAATAGTACACCTAATCTATGGATGATTTCCCAAAGCATTTAGAGATAATTTTATTGCATTACATGCAGTCATCTGCTTATCTGAATGCTTGTATTCTCACTTTGGTTTTATTAAGTACAGTTTTATATTTAACAGGGATTTAAAGAATGAATTAATGTGTAAATATGATTTAAGATGAAACACTCTGATGATCTAACTAGTAAGATAATGAAAATAAGGTCATCATGGAAAAAAATCTGTGTAAACAAATCAAGAAATATTGTAATTGACATCTATGAATAAATAAATGGCTACATCCATCTATGTATCGATCGATCTATCTATCTATCTATCTATCCACTATCTATCTATAAGTAGTTGATTTGTCATGTCTCGTCTGTCTTACGTCATCTCTCCGCGTCGGCCCGACTCCCACATGTAAACATTTCACGTTTTTTTGTTTTAGAGGATTTAACAGAAATGGCACCGACAGATGGAAAAATGAAGGCTAACAAGTTTAACGCGAAGGGTGGCAACAGGAAAATATCAAAAAACAAGACGCACGGTGTCCAGAAGAAGAAGAAATGGATCCCGGAACACAAAGTATTCAAAGGCAGCGTCGAAGAGGGTGAGATTTAGCTGTTCTTAAACTTTTAAACAGCTTCTGTTGTAACTAAAGTAATTAGATACTGCATGACAAGATGGGAAATATCATTAACAGGGGAAGACCCAGCAGCATGGGAAAGCCTGTTTACACTTGTATGCAAGTTAATCTTCACACATGGCTGTTGTCAAACTCAATTAAGAAATCTCGTAATTCAATTTCCCCTTTTTGTGTGTCTAAATTTCATACTAGATAAAGTGATGTAAAACATGTTGCTCAAAACATCTGAATCTTCTAGTTAATCCGGCATATAATTTATCCACCACCTTTCTTCTTCAGGTCAAGGGTTTGCTTTTAAGAGAAAGGAGAAAGTCAGACATGAGTACAACAAGCTGCTGCGGAAGGAAAAGAAGAAGAAGAACCCAACCAACGAGCTATACAAAGATGAATATCCAGAACATCTCAAACATCTGTATGTGGCTGAAGCAGAGAAACTGCAACAAGAAGCCTGGACCAACAGAGTCAACAGAAGTAAACAGAGAGTGAAAGGGAAAGAGAAAGAAGATGAGCCAGCTGAAAATGATGCTGCTGCACAATCGACCGAAGCTGCTGATCCAGATCCAGAAGTTACTAGTGAATCCGAACAGACACATTCAGTGACTGGAAAGAATGACCCAATTACAGTCCAAGAGAAAGAGAGGTGAGATCAATTTTCATAATTTATACATTTTTTTTTTTCTTCTGCATGAAGAATATATTCAAAATGACATTCTTTGAGCACCTTGGCAGCTCTTTTATGAACCTTTTCCTGAATTTGTAACTGACTGTTTTGAATGACCATATAAAGAAAACGAGAAGTCTTACAAATTTAAAAGTGGTTGAGGTATGTGTAAGGTTATGAAACGTCCACTGCCTTGCATACAAAAAGAAAAGACAACACACACTGCACATGGTAGAAGTTCTGAAAGTTATTTTACATATTTAATCAAAAAGACACAACCATGCCAGAGTCATTTGTATGTATAGCTGATGTGACAAATGCTCAATATTTGTTGTATAGAAACAAAAATTCAATTCTAATATATTATGTCATGAGTTTCAGAGCCAGGAAAACAGAGCTTTTAATGAAATCATTCTGAGGACAGCTCATCTATTATGAAAATTGCCAAATGTATTGTTGACTTTTTAAAAAGTTTCTAGTGATTTTCAAGCTGTAATATTGCTTTTCTGATGTTCTCTTCCAGCCTTCCAATCAGCAACCGCATGAAGAAAAAAATGTTGAAGAAGACATCATACCAGAGGACACAGGAGGAATTTGAGAGTGCCAAAGAAAAACGGAGGAAAAAGAAAGAGGTGAGCTGTTTCCCCTGTTGTTTATTATTACCTAATATCAGTAGGGGAAAAACAAAGCGTCCTCTGTTTTTGTCAGTTGTTTTTGATTTTCTATAATTTTGTTTTTCCACAGGAGTACCTAAAGAGCAAGCAGCAGAGAGAAGAGGCCATTCAGAGGTACAAACAGAAAAAGATGGAGACTTTCCAGATGCTGAGCAAAAAGACCAAGAAAGGACAGCCTAATCTGAACCTCCAGATGGAGTATTTGCTTCAAAAAATCCAAGGAACTCAGAAATGACTCCAGGGTTAAGGCTGATCCTGTGGAAGGAATAAACAAAAGACTGGGCCCTCCCTCTTTTGGCAGTGTTATTAAGAACCTGATGAGGTACACTGGGATCATGCTTTTACACAAACTTTTCAGTCCCGAATTGTGTATAGGGTGGTACCGTGAGACCGGTTTGCCTCTACACTCAGAGTAAAATCTTGTGGTTGTTTCATGTGATCTGTGCTTTTCTTTTTAACTTGTGATTTTCCAGTATTTTGTTCGAGAAAACCTAAAGCTGCAGTCCAAATTAGTCTCAGACCACAAGATGGCATTGTAAGATATGATGAGGTGCTGATATAAGAGATTTATCCATCAATAAATGTTTGAGTTTCCTGTAAATTATTTTGAAATGGGAAATGAACACCAGCTTTAGTAAACTTAACATAATAATCATTCAACAAAGAGTAATGTAGTAACAGCTTTCCTTTAGATCTTAATATAATCCCTGTCAACAACACATTAACATACTAGACACTGAGGTCTTGAGCCCACTGTTGTCATGGTTACAAATACATGTAAACATGTTGCATACATGTAGCCCACATAAAAGAACTTCAATCTGCAGCCCCCTGTCTCTCTCCCTCTCAGTAAGGGAGCAGCTTTCGGACACAGGCAGGAAAGCCTCGGGCTGCTTCCTCATGACATCACATGGTTGCAGAATGACTTGTCTGACATTCATTTGTGAAGCAAGACCTCCTAAACACAGAGCACGATTACTTCTCTGTTGATACTGAGGGCAGAAAAAGGCTTCACTTTCCTATGCATATCATTTGTAAAAGGTAAGATCTCTCCTTCAATTTCTGGTTTATTTAAAGAAGCAGTTTGTATATTATAGGTCAACAGGACCCAATCTGCCTAATGGAAGAACTTTATCAAAGTTCATTTCACAAGACAAGGCCAATTCTTTTTCATATTTACAATCCTTTTTATTTAGAAGAGTGTATTTTGCTGCACATGTGCTTTAACTGGTAAAAGGTTTTTATTGTTTTATGTCAAACCATTTCAACCACTGTCATTTGTTTGAATTATTACATCCTGGCTAAAACAAAGTTTTCCATCTCAAGAGTTTAGTTGTTGTCAAAATCCTTCATCTGCGTCTCAGATTTCAATGACTGCATATTTACAATATCTGACAAGACAGATTGAGCTCCAGCTCTGAACAGAACAAACAAGACGTGTATTTAAGAACCTTGTTTGAGTCATGCAGCTGTGATGAAAACAGAAAACTGCTGCAGAAACACAAAAGGAGATACATTGTACAGTCTGGAATTCAGCCTGTTGGTTACAGCTCCTGCAGTCTTTCAGGCATTATGCCATCATGTGTTCTGTATGGCAGGGTATTAAGATAATCCTTTATACTGTGTTTACATACCTTTGTGAATTGCTTTTTGCAGGCGTCTTAGAAAAGGGAAGTACTGTAAAGTAACAAGTGTTGTCCTGTTGCATTAATATTCTCATTACTTGAGTCAACCAGCGTTCACCCTTCCAGGTCTTGGACTAAGACATTTTGAGTTTGGGTGCTGTATTTCTTATATTTCCTTCTGCCTCACAGGAACCTGCAGCCAGCTTTGAGTGTACTTACTTTATCACCAATCTCACCATCTGATGCTACTTCCTGTTTTTGTCGCCATGGCGATTGCAAGAGCCTCAGCATACAGGATGCAAGGCCAGTGAGGAGTTTTGATGTCTGATTTCACCTATGACAGCCACTGAAATACGTGTGACCTACACAACCGTTACTCCCAAGTGTCCCTAGAAAGCGCCACACACATGGAGGAGGAGAGCAGGGTGAACGGCTTTGGACTGAACCCAGACAGGAGGGGCTCAGACTGGGGTCACATCACCCTGCTGGACAAGACCAAGGAGTTCTTCCAGACCTGTGACATGGAGGGCAAAGGCTTCATTACTCGCACCGATATGAGGGTTAGAAAAGAAGTGTGTGTGTGTGTGTGTGGGTGTGTGGGTGTGGGTGTGTGGGTGTGTCCTGGGCTGGGGACCCTGTTTATTAAGACAAGTTAGGATCTCTCAATTTTTTAGTTTTCAGTCCCAAATGTTGCTTGCTCACATGATATTATTATCATATTTCTGCACAGTTACTTTGTGAGTCACAAAAATGCATTTGACTTCTTAAAAGAGTTTAATTGGTAGGTTTACCTGTTAATCTGATTTTGCAGAAGTGAATGCCATTTAAACACAGTTTGGTTCATAAACCATCATGAAAAAATGTCTGTCAAGGCCACAAGACTGAACACTGCCATCATAATGTTGATGGCAAATATATGAAGTTCACAAGTTTACTTCAACAATCAACTGCTTATCAAAGGTTGTTGCACTTGATTTACCTAATCAACTAATTATCTCAGCTCCGCAGGATTTGAAGAATAAGATATTTTCCCTTTCCAAGATAACCTTCACTCTGTAATGTTCTCTGAAAATGCTCTGCATTCATTAAGCCTCACTAAGAACAGAAGGTCAAGAGGGCACGCTCTTACCTGTGGGGATGTAATGACAGCGAATGCCAAGCAGGAAACAATATCGCAGCTGTCTCTCAATTTTGAGATTTTTATTCTTCCACATTATATCACCCTTTTGTAAAAGAAGGACTCACCCACTCACACACGGACACAGCCGCTGTGAGTGGCACCAATTGATGGCAATGTTTATGAGTGCAGGTACAGCTCACATTGATTTTCACTGGCTGAGAGGAGGAGCACAATACATGAAAACCTCTTCACAATATCTGAGCTGTGTTGTTGGTTAATTAGAGAGACAGAGCTTGTTTGAGCTTCATGTCTTTTGTTGCTGTTGTTTGTATTGGCGGCCTTCAAAAAAAGTTCCATACCGTGACACATAAATCAGCTAGTGCTTATATGACAAATTTGAGGTCCTGGATTTTTTTTTTTTATATGGCATTTATTGATTTATATGCACATTATAATATTGTTAGCAAAAATTCAAATTAGTTCTAATCTAACTTTACCTCTAATTACAAAATGTCAATCTAGTATTTGTCACATTTTCTAGTGCACATTAGTGTGCAGTTCATTTTGGAACAATAGCATTTAAATATCCTGTGTGTTTATGTTTCCCTGGCAGAGGCTGCACAGAGAGCTGCCTCTGTCTGCAGAGGAGCTGGAGGATGTGTTTGACTCTCTGGATACAGACCACACCGGTTACCTCACACTGGAGGCATTCTCCTCTGGATTCAGTAGGTTTCTTGCTGTCGGTGGCATTTAGTTTGCTTCACGCAGCTTATCTTTGATCTACAGTACAAATAATATTCTGTCTGTCAGAGCTGGAACATGCATAATTCAAATTTCAAGGGAAATAACATGGCTCATGGTCTGTGTTTGAAGCCTTTAAATGTAATGCTTAAAACAACACTGTTTATGTGGAAATAACCAAATCCTACATGCTAAATGCATAAACACAACACAAGCAGAGGTTAATGAATTCATTGAGGTCAGTTGGACAACATTAGATTGTTATATACATGTTCATTTTTATGTTAATCAGGAAATATAAGAGTGGAATATGCTTTGGTTATTTAGTCTCAAGCTAATGGAAAAGATATTGTCCAGAAGCTTCTGGGGTGTGTATCTAAAAATGTTGCTTCTGTCAGGTCAGTTCCTGCATGGCCGGAGGATCTCTGTCACAGACGACCAATATCAGGCACCCAGCCCCAGCTCAAGAACCAAGGAAGCCCTTTATCAAAGTCAGTGGGAAGCCAAGCTGTCAGCAGTTGAAGATGAGGAAGAGAGGCACTTCTGTATGCTGCTGGAGAGCCTGGGGGCCAGTAATGTGTTCGAGGAGTGAGTGTGATCACAGTGAATCCTTATTGAGTCTGTGAGACATGGTCTAACTTCACCCCTCTCCTTCCTTGTGTTATCTTGCCTGTCCTGCTCTTCAGCCCGGGCGAGGTGCGCAGTCTCTGGGCCCAGCTCAGGCGAGATGAGCCACACCTCCTGTCCAACTTTGAGGAGTTCCTGGCACGGGTCACCCACCAAATAAAAGAAGCCCACCAGGAAAGGAAGGAAATGGAGAGCGCCCTCCAGAGGTAGTTAGACAACCAAAGGAGAACATTATTGTATGGTTTTGCAGGAGGGATAACCAAATAGGAAAACAGGGATTAAAGGCATTTATTTACAGCAGTGAGGAAAGGTCACATTCCTCAATTGGTTCCCACACCTAAAGCATTTAGATGCTCTACGTTACGTAACATAATACAAATTGCTCATTAGCCACCTAAAGAATGGGTGACATAATGGTGGGCTTGTGTGTGTGTTTGTGTTTATCTTACTCCCCCACGCGGGGTGTTTGCTTGGATTTACCTGTAATACTCTATAGAACAACCCCATTATCCATGTCAAATGACTGCTAATCTGGAGGCACACTCTGAAGTCTGACCCCCTCCTGCTGGTGTGAACGCTAATGCTGCTTCTCTGAAAGGACATAAAAGCAGTGAGAGGTGTAATATATAGCATATTGCAGGGGTGTGTGTGTGTGTGTTTGTACAGAGTGTGTTAATGTGACATAAAATGTGCATATGGTAGTTTTCCCATGGCACTGCAGGGTACGGTGTAACGGCTTGTTATTCCTCTAGACTCTACTAATAGGCCGATTTGGGTCTTAATAATTGTCAGGGGGAATGTAAATACCACTCAGTACTTCGTGTTTGGATGCATGTGTGTGTGTGTTTTTAAGTATTTACATGTAATTACAGTTAAAGAGGGAATAATACAACCGTAAGCTCAGTCACAGACAACAATGCCATTCTGTTCCTACATGTTTGGGTATTATGTCCTTCTTTGTGTCTTTCAAATGGTTTATCTGATGTCTAGTGTCGTCCCTCTCTGCAGGAAGGCGGCAACGCATGACAGTGAGATCCGTCATTTATACGAAGAGATGGAGGCACAGATCAAAAATGAGAAGGAGCGGCTGTTACTGCAGGTGCACAAAACGAAGCTCAAGCTCTTTGCAAATTCGGGGCAATGTACTCTTTTGCAAAGATGCCTAACCCTCATTGTGAGCCACACCTTTAACCCCAAGATCTCTAAACTATTCGTGTCCTGGCCACGCAGGACTCTGAGCGTCTTCAGATGCGAAGCCAGGACCTGGAACTCCAGCTGGTTTCAAAGGAGAGAGAGCTGGAGCAGCTTTTCCAGAAACAGAAACGAGTGAGTGAACATGGACAGCATGTCCTGACTGACAACAATATATATTCACTCAAGAGTTTGATTCTATATTCAGTTTGAAATGTCTCAAAAGATCAAATACCAACAAGAAAAAAGTCCGAATAAAGTTCTTAAAGTGCATTTGTAATATTAATCTCTATCCTCCCCATCATGTGTTGTGAGGAGGGGATTGAAACTGTTCTGTTTCTCCCGACAGCTTTTAAATACCGACACGCAGCATTAGTGCATTTCCTTCCCTCTCCAGTTAGAGCTCCAGTGCCACGAGCTGAGCAGTGAGAAGCAGGAGAGCCATGTGGAGAACGTCAAGCTGAAGATGACCAACGACGAGCTGTCACGGGCGCTGGAGAGCACCAGCCAGGAGCTGTCGCTGGCCCAGGAACAGTTGGCCATACTACAGGAGCAGGCCGCCCATCTCCAGCAGGAGAAAGAGATGTAGGTATACACACACACTCACTGCACATATCTAGGTATTAACAATAATCTAAGAGTGTTTCCTCACTACAGTTAATTCCTAACTATGTATGAGAAATGCCTAATCCTAAACATAACCCTTGACCAAACTTTCACTTCAAATTCACACTTATAGAAGTAGCCGTGTTAGGTTTACAGGACTACACACACTCTCTTGTGCTTTTACTGAGAAATGGTAGTTTCTGTCTTGTTTCAGGGAGATGTACAGAATAACTGAAGGACTTCAGAGAGAAAAGCAAAGTCTCATGAAGCAGCTTGATCTCCTCAGGTACGTGAGGACATCCCACAAGCTCTTGCCAAACCTTGTTACTCATAATCTTTTTTAATCTGGTCCCTAATTGGCAAATTTTACAAATCAGGTTCCACAGTAAGTAAAGGGATTTTTACTAAGAATCAGGTGGCAGAAGATATGAAACCATATCAGTGCATATTTTAATTGAAAAGGTTCAAACTTTCATTTCAGAGAGATGAACAAACATTTGAAGGATGAGCGGGACATATGCTGCGGTGTAGTAAGTCAATGCTGTTTGACGGAACGGTTATTTTTTAAGGCAGTACCTGCCTGATTTATTTTAAAAGCCATGTAACATATCCCCCTTTTGTTTAAACAAGCCTCGAACTTCACTCAGAAAGAAGCAGAAGCAGAGAGCGGGCCTCGCCAACATATTTGATGACACCAGCCAGCCTGAAAAAAGGTGATTCATTTATCATCCCAGTACTCTTTTAACGAAAATCATCCCAGTCAGATTGCTTCCTGTGTGTCAAAGAAGAATTTCCTCTTCAGTGTGATGTGAAAATCATGTATCAAAGGAGGAAAAACAGAGGATATCTGATTCCATACACAAAACTCGATTAAATCAACATATTTTTTTAAATTATACTAAAATCAGAAACAACTGAACACAATGGCCACCAGATTTTCATCTCAGTCAAGTGAATTGATCTGGTATATCCTCTGTTTCTCCTCTGTTTCCAAAGAGCCCCACTGTTGGTGGACGGTTCCTACCAGTCTCTGGAGGCCTTGCCCTTAGAGCACCTTCAAATCGTGTTTGTTGCTTCCTCCTCCTGTAGTGAGGATGATACCACCACAACCACCACAACCACCAGCACCACCAGAACCTCCTCCTCCTCCTCCTCCTCCACCACCACTGCGCTTACTGCCCCGGCATGTCAACAACGTGCTGCAGCAAAGAAGAGCTCCAGCTTAGCCAACGGATACATTACCACTGCTCCCTCCAAAGTGCATGATGTGAAGGCAAAAGCCAAAAAAGGGCCCAGCAAGACGGCTGCCTCCAAGAGGATGACGGGCCGGGACAGAGAAAGGGGGAGCAAAGCAGAAATAGAGAAGAAGAAAGGAGTAGAAGAGGAAGTGTTGGATGCCCCTCCAGATGGGTGGCCCCTCCGTCGAGTCATCTCCATCGAGGAGGATCACCTACCTCACCTCCTCCAAGGCGGGCCCCAACCCTTACTCCACCAGCTCAGTGAGGAGGAGGATGAGGAAGGTGATGAGGAGGAAGAAAGCACACAGATCAACATTGGATCTGGTGTTGTCATGGCAGCAGACCTCTCCACCACCTCACCATCCAGTCACCTTCCAGTGTTGGCGGAAGCTCCTCTTGTGAGGAAATCCCGTCTTCCCAGAGGGAGAAGGACTTCTGCATCCACAAAAGGACAGCCTCTCGTGAGGGAGACTGAGCAAGTTGGTCCACAGCTTTGGTGCTTTTAAGTGACACAAAGAAATCTAACAGTATACAAAAAGAAATTGATTTACAGTGTGATCTGATCTGTCCCTGTCCCCTGCTTGTCTTCCCCCATTATCAGAAGACAAAGGAAGGAGTTCTGTTTGCCCCAGACCGTCTGTTTAAGGTCGTCCTAGTGGGCAACTCAAGTGTGGGGAAGACGTCCCTGCTGCGTTCCTTCTGTGAGGGCCATTTCCACCCTTCCACCATCGCAACTGTGGGTGAGAAGAAAGACACCATAATCTTGCATTGTATGGAAACGTGTTGGAGGCTGCTTCAAACAAATGTGAACAGCGTGTGTGTGTGTTTGTGGATGCTAACACAGAAGAAGGTGACTTACCATCACATGAAAAGGCTTGCAAAGTCACACTGCCTGGCACACATTGTACTGCAGCTTATGTCACTTTTGATTAATTCCCCCCCCACCAACTTTCCTCTCTCCCAATCCTCACTCCGGCCTTGTTATCTCCAAGTTGTTCTCCCCTTTCTGTCTGAAATGAGGCCCAGCTAGTGTTATGTAACACTGTCCTCCCTTGTGGCCATTTTTGGTCTTGGTTGTTCTGTCAAAAACAATTGAACTTTAAGTTAAATACCTGAAATATAAAATATAACCCATTTTGCCATTCAATCAGTGAAACCTAACAGAACCCATCCACCAAGAGGAAATTTTTTGTCCTGGTTATATTCTGTTTATCTTTGTTGTCTCTTGATCCCAGGTATTGACTACAGTGTGAAGACATTAACCCTGGACAATACACAGGTTGCCATGCAACTTTGGGACACAGCAGGTCAAGAGAGGTGAGTTCAAGTTAAGATTGAATAAGAAATTATTCAATAAAATCATATAAGTACAGCAGTAGTTGAAATTCTTATGAATTGTTTATAAGTAGTTTCATACCCAGGGCAATGATATACTTTCACAATACTTAGGTTTCTTATAGTGCTATTTTAAAGTGTATGATTCCTCTAGAAATACTAGTGTGCTTTTGGTGTCAGCAGTGAGTGTGCTGACACTTGGACCCTGTCATTGACACAGGTACCGCAGCATAACCAAGCAGTTCTTTCGAAAAGCAGATGGTGTGGTGGTGATGTATGACGTCACCGTGGAAGAGAGCTTCAAGGCTGTGCACCCCTGGCTCACCAATGTCCAGGTCTGACCTCTGACCTAAGAGCTCCTCTGCAACTCCAGCCTTCTTCATGAAGAGATTATTGTACAAGTACAACACTAAATCACAGGGCTTCTTTTTTCAGGAAGCTGCAGGAGAAGGGATCCCCATCCTTCTCCTTGGCAACAAAATGGACATGTATGAAGCCAGGGAGGTGTCATTTAAAGAAGCCGAGCAACTGGCTTATGTAAGTATAACTTAAACTTTGGGGATGCTTGACCAATGTTTTTTCTTTTTTGTGTTTTTATTGCTTTCTATTTCCACACAAAAGTGCGATAGAGTACTGGTTCTTTCTCAATTCTATTAGAAAACTACTGCAACACCACTGATATTGCTTGTTTTTCATCCAGGATCCTTCAAATGCTGTTGTAATCCCAATTTGTCTTTGCTTACATATCCTACACAGGAAAATAAAGTCATGTTCTTTGAGGTCAGTGCCTACACTGGCAAGAATGTGATAGAGTCCCTGACGCACCTGGCCAGGTAAAATCAGAACCGTGAATCAAGTCAGTGCAAAAAGTAGAATCATACAGACACACACTATGGGACAGCTTGTAGCATTTAAAATATGATGCACTATAAAATTACTTGGGAGTGGAAGTGTTTTGTGTATTTGTGTCCCTTTGTCAGTGAATTGAACTGTGATGGTGACACCATTGGCTCACACGGTATCTACTTTTTCTCTCACTGTATTCACTCAGAGTGTTGATGGAGCAGGAGGACACGGTGAGAGACCCAACAGTCATCCTCAGTGCTCAGCCCATAAAGAAGAAAGCCTGTTGCAAATGAGGACGCCCTGACAAGCAACAGAAAACAAAAAAAACTTTGGAAGACATCTACTTTCATCGACTCCTGGACGCTGGATTTTACAGTGTCTGAAAACAACAGTGTTGAAACTGTGTCTTCATTTTGGTCCAGTGATGTGGACGTGAAGGATGGTGATGCGCTTATGAACAAACCGTCAAGCTTAAGTGATGAAGCTCAGAGGAAATCCTCTCTCTGGTCAAATCAAAAGTAGTAGTCTTTAAGGACGTGTTCAGACCTGCCAACATCCATCTTGGATGATCTAATCTCATGTGGACAGCTTTAAGAAGTCGTCTGGATCACATGTGATGACATTCCTCTAGTACTGTGAACCTAAATGCATTCTGGGTGACATCGAAGGAGCAACATCTTCTGCACAGTCAGTCTGCTACAGTCCCAACACTGTTTCATAATAGAAAAGGTTTTACTATTTTAAACAGATGACTTGCAAAATTCTGCGCAGTACATGGATTTGCTCTCTCAAACTATACTGAAGCGCATTGACAACACCCCATACCTGTTTATTTGTATATAAAGCAGGGAAGTCAGATCCAATCAGAAGCAGTCACTTGAGACACATTTTAAATAACTGACAATGAGATCACTGGAGGTGTGTTAATAGCAGGTCTGACGAGGTCCAATTATGTATACATTTCTGTAAAATAATTACTTTCAATAACAACCTTCACCCAATAGAAGAATCATAAACATACTACAGTTTTTTTCCAGAGCTGAATGTTAACCATAAAGTTTTGATTTCTCTCCATCCGTAGCGTAATATTAAGTTATGTAGTTATATTTTGTTGAGCTACACTGAATTATTTTGGAATTCATTTAAATAGGAATTTTAAGTGAAAATCATATAAGAAAATTCAGACTTGATTCTTTGTGACATTTTATTCATCATCACGTCCTTTTTTTCTTGTGTTCTTTTTCTGGTCCTGAAAACAAAAGTGGTTCATGACATTGCATCTGTGTTTGTTACTGTTTTGAGGCATTGCTCTGTTTTTATTCTGGCAAAAAAGTACAAGTGTTCTGAGTTATCTTCAAATATAGAAATAAATGACATTTCATTTCTGGGTCACCAACGACGCAAAGAAAAAAAAAAACAAAAAAACAAAAGAACCTCTCACATGCAAATAAATAATGAAATAAAACACAATTGATTACTGTAACTTCAATAACTCAATAACAATTTGCAGGACGTAAATCATAAATCCTAAGGTAATACTGAAGGGAAAACTGTTAATGACTGTGCTGTAACCCTCTTAACATCACAGATCAATGCCTCTCCATTAGCTGCACAAACAATATAAAGACTGGTAAATGATTTTCATTTCATACTCAAAATAATTAAACTCCTCAGGTAACTATTGATAGGAAAAAAAACAAAATCAAGTTCATTTAGGAGGTTACATTCAACGGCGTGCCTGCGTTGAAGAGTTGGTACACGTGATGGCACTATTGCTGAAAAATACTCGTCTACTCTGATGACATCACTCAGGTGCTGGCTTGATGGCATCTAGTCCGATGCATTCGCTTGCCCTCCGCGGCTGACCAACTGGAAATGATTGTTGGAAAGCTGTATGCCCTCCCCCATCTGTAGGTGCATCCAGAGGGGCTGACGGAAGGTCGGCACCAGGGCACTGCTGTGGTTCTTCCTAACGCATTTTGTAGTCGTGGGAAATGGCGGCCTCACATAATTGTCCTTTAAAGTCAAGCTCGAGGGTGAACTCCAGGTCACGCTAGATAAAACAATAATCAATAAAGTGAAGGGAAGAAATATCCACTTAGCATAAAAGCAGCCTAATAAAACCTTCACACAAAACAACAGATTGGCTCAAAGACTGGAAACAGCTTGCAGTACTCTTTCTAAATACTTTGTCCAACATCGTTTAAACTGTCATTATGATCCTTACCACATTCTTCTCGTTGGGCCGGACAGCAATGCTGCCAAAGATCTCCTCGCCTTTCTTGACAGTTAAGTAGTCCTCCAAGTAAAATACTGTCTGTTTCCAGTGTGTGCTGGGAGCATCTGGAGCTAAAGATAGGATGGAGAGAGTGGAAGGGAGAAGGAAAGGGAGGAAAAAGAAAACCAGGAAAAGGAATAATCAAAAAAAAAAGGCAATATGGAGAAAAGAAGAAATGAAGAAAGAGGTAGGAAAATGGTATAAAGGGGAAAAACAATAGTGTGTTAATGAGGAATAAACTTACACACAGTTTAACACATGAACTGACAGTTATTCAACCAATGGGAGAAATACAGAGGCTTATAGGACAGAACTCCTTCAGTGATGCTCAGCCTCAGGCCCAACAAACTAAGCCAAACATAGAACCTCCTCTACACTGGATTATGTAAGCTCTGAATGTATGAATGTATTAACATAAGCTTACATAACCACTTTGCTACTCTTGCTATTGTAGGCGTCCTGTCATGTTACCAGAGGTGCTCAGTGATTCCGTCGGCGCAAACACAGGGTTGGCTCATGTAACACCAGCAGAGTGTAGCCAAGAGCTAAAATGCTGGAGTGCAGGCACATCATTTTCATAGACCTTGAGTTTACTGCTTAAAATACTTGTGCTCAAAATATTTGGACATCAAGATGGGTCACAGAGTGAAAGTTAAATTTAACAGTTGTTCCCTTCATGCGCTTTCACACACTGTTTTATAAATGCTTTTTTCTTCTGTCCTCTCATTAAGTTAATTGAGTTAATCAAAATAACTAACCCCAACCCTGTGAATCTTGTGTTTTTGTACAATTGCAGGGGAGTTGCTGAGGTGGTGCTGACAGACAAACGTGGGAAGTGTGATCCAAGCCCATTATACAATACAATGCAAAGACAGACCTCAATTGTGTGAAGGTGGTGGCGAAAATTGACAGAATGTGAGAAGATCCAGGTCCTTATACTACAGGTAAGGAAAAAAATATGCTTTTCATCATTTGTGTGAACCAAACCTGTAAAGGTAGCAAATATTATGAAGTTATAACTTTAGCTTTAGCCTCACCAGTGGAAAAGCCAGTCTTCTTGTGACACTTGGTGAATTCGATGTTGAAATAGGTGACCAGGGCATGGACATAATCGTTGCGTTGAATCTGCAGACAGAACGCTGAGGTAAAAGACAGGTCCTCTGGCTTCACAGTGTAGATGTCCACTTCCTGGTTAAAAAAAGATAATAATTTGTTTATTTTTATAAAGAAAGCTCTCATGACATCTTTTCTTTTCAATTAATGTATTTAGATGGTTAGAAAGTGACACTGTTATGCAAAACCACACATAAGTTGTCACCACTGTTTTCCATCTCTCTCACACATGCATCGCATGTACATGTCAATCCTTCCTGATTATGCATTATGATTACTGTACATGTGTGAGTGTGCGTGTATTTGTGTGAAAGCCCACAGGTTGAATCACTGCCGGCAAATGAAGCCTGCTCACAGTACACATGCTGTGTGGGTGTTCTCCTTCAAGCCTACAAGGGAGGGAGGTTTTCTGTATTAGCTGACTGAACAGAGTGGCTCTGTGTTTGCTTGCATCTACATCATGAGTATGGCCACACATTTAGGTATCACATTTTGTTACAAGCCAAGCTTCATACTGGGTGCAAACAGCAGAGGAGCAGATGTGCCTCTGCTTTGCATGTAGACGATGTTGTAATTAGGAGGAAGGGTAAGGGAGGGGCGTTATACTGCAACCTGTTCATCATGCCTTTCCTGTTGGGCTCTGCATCACTTGGCCATGTGGCGTCAGCATGACAGATTGTAATTTAACACCTCTGTCCTCTCCAATGATACCAGGCCACTATCATATGCAACAAATAGAGGGAAAAGAGGGGGGAAAAGTCCCTGCGAGTGACTTTGTAATTTTAGCATGATAGGGATGAGTGGCAGTTTGAATCAAGATGGGGTGAAGTGGCTGTCAGCAAGGGGAAAAGGGTGAATAAGCCTTGAGTACAATACATGCATGTGAAATTGAGGCAGTGAGAATGCATTTTCAGATAGTGTGGTACTAATGAAGAAGTAACCCAGCCTCCAACCCGACAAATAAGTCACCTTTCTGAACACAATGGCCGGCCTCCTGCTTATCCAAGTGATAGAGAGCCACATTTCATTCTGGTGACTCAACCAGTTCCACTGACATTTCACACATATCGCAGCACACAGACGGGGAGACAGAGAGAGACCTTTCACTCAGACGAACAAGGCCTGACATTGTTCAAAAATGGCGTCACAGAGAAAGAAGAAGAAAGGGAAATGAAGCCATCAGATATTCTAAATAGGATAGTGTGATATATAAAGCAGAGAAAAAAGATGCGGTGAAAGAGGCTAAAGCAATGAAAAGAGAGGTAAAGGCACAGGGGCCAAACCAAAAAGCTATCACCTCCTTGAATGCTCTTATCCTCTGTTCATTTGTAAGATAAAAGGAAAGCCAATGTTGTATCTTCAAGCATGGAAGCAAAGCCACAGGCTATTACAGCTCTTCAGAGACCTCTGTTGTGTACAAAAAAAAGTCTGAGCAGACAGGGAATGTGCAGAGGCTTAGGAATTGACCGCTGCCTCTGACTTTGACAACAGATGAGAAACTTTGCCCCATGTAGGTTTCCTTTTTTTGAAGGCATACAACCAGATGGTGTGAAAGACGAATGTTTGAGGTTTTTTCACAGCCCATCAATCGTGGACACACAGACTGACCTTTAGGAGGAAGGCGTTGGTCACCACCTGCTTGGGATCTACCACATCCACCAGAGGCTCTTTGATGGCCACGTTGCGAATGCAGCTCATGTCAAAGCCGTACACATTTTCCCACCCTGTGCACACACAATCATAAACATCTGAAGTGCAGCTACCCACGAGAATACACCTGCAGACAGTTTGCGTTTTATGGATTTTTACTTTATGATTTATTTTTTTTATTTTGCAAAGCTCTGTTCTCCCTGTTCCTGCCAAGCTGTCAGCACAAAAAAAAAAAAAAAAAAAAAGGTGGCACAGAAAATAAAACAGAACGCTTAACCCCTGCCAAGAAGAGCAGTCCCGCGCTCATGCTGTCTTTCTGTCTCTGTGTGGAAAAAGACAAGCCCTGCTGAAAATAGACTCCGGCCTCCCCCACCTCCTCCACCATGTCTGGCAACATTTTTTTACTTTCTTTTTTTTATTATTTATTTTTTTTTATAATTTGGGCTGAAAACACACCAAGCAAGGCTTCCCTCCCCCATCCCCTCTGTCCCTCCATTCCACCTTGCTTTGTCAGTGGGCCAAACGCTAAGTCTGTATGATGAGAAGGTGGAATATGCCACCAACGCAGAGAGAAACTAAAAATAAGAGCGCCAAGGTTTGGGTAGTCTGAATTCTTTTGGGATTCGAGTGAAAGCCTATATACCTTTGAGAGAGTCTACATTTAAGGAATCAGCAAGGCTACCTGTGCAGTGAAAGGAAGCTCAACAGAAGTTATTGACCCACATTCTGTGTCCATGCACCTTTAATTTTGGTGCTTTGATCTGGATCGCAAGGTTAAGCTCAGCGCTCCTGCTGTGATGGTTATTTGAAGACGTGGAGAGAGTTCAGAGCAAAGAATGCACCATAGAAAAAAGCCACTTCATTGATTTAAACTTTCTTTAAGGGTTCTTATGTTAAAACTAATGGCTTTATTAATGGTTATAATGCAAATCAGAGAAAACAGACAAGTGGATTAGACTTCCATTCATCAAGTGGACAGAAAATGCCAGGCCTTGTCACCTATGGCAACTTCATAAAGTAATGTCAGCCAATTAAACTGTCCCTAAACCTTAATGAATCTATTAGTTACAGCTTTTATAACCCTTAATAAAGTATGACTTAAAACTGGAGCCATTTTCTCATTGTGCTGATTTCACTTCTGCACAACGATCATCAATTGTGTAAAGCTAAGAGGTAAACAGAGCAAGACAGAGTCAAGGGAGAGCAATGGCTTCACAAAAACTTGTAAGGAAACAGGAACAAATCCACTATAACTACTCACAGTGAATCTTGAAGTCCTTGTACTGCCTGTCTTCAATGGCTACTACATAGAGAGCAGCTCTATCAGGGAACATCAGGCCTCCAGGTTTCTGGAGACAAGAAAAGGCTATGAATGCTGGCCTACACAGAGGGCATCCATCATCTTTACTGTTCACACACCTGGAGTTGTAATGTAAGATCACATGTGCTAAGTTTAAAGCCTGCAGGCAGCTACTGAGCTCAGAAACCAGATCATTCATGTATGACCTCAGCATCTGGGCAGCAGACACATGCAACAAAGCAGTTCAGTAAATCCTCTACTTTATCACTGTCTGGTATGTTTATGTGTCAAAAGCCTTCTGTCCAGCCAGCTGCGCACACGCACGCACACACACAGAGCCAAGCACCCTCGCCAAGCCTCCAGCAGGAATCCCATACCAGCCATTTATCTCTGGCGAAGATGACGGTGTTGAGCATGGACTCGTAGAAGAGGCAGTAACCCATCCACTCTGAGATGATAATGTCCACCTTCTCCACAGGAAGCTCCACCTCCTCCACCTTGCCCTTGAAGATGGTAATGACTACGATGCGGAGAGCCACAAAACAGCAGGCAACACATCACTTCACAGCGCCTTCAATTGCGATAATGGAGATTGGACAATGTCTCTTCTAACAGATAACAATGTTTTGCTGCCTTGGGAATTCTATACATTCATACAGCTTAATTAATGCTCTCATCTCATTCTTAGCGTTTCATTATAAATGCATTACGCTTATCCCATGATAGGGAAATACAAGAAAGGCTTTATTTTTCGACTTATGTAAAATAAGTTGAAATGAAAAAGTGTTGGGAGGAAACGCTGAAGTGATAAGTAAACAAGCTTTACAAGTGAAGGAAGTGCATCTCAGTTACACCTTTTCTCTTTCTTTACATTATTTGTGAAACAAGCATGTATACATTCTGAATAATTAATGATTTTATAATAATATTATTAAGCCAGTAAAATTCATTCTCTGCACATATTCACACACTTTTCACTGCAATATGGAAGAAAAACTGATGCTAACATTTTAAATCCGCCCATTCTCAATCTTCAATACCTTAAGGATCACAGTTTTTACTTGTTTGTCGCTAATTTATAACAAGTACTGCATCTAATTTGCTTGAATGGTTGGTCCATGATCATAATTTGCAGTTATTATTGCCTGAATAACAGTTTCAATCTGATAGAGTTGGCATTTGGGTTTTAATTCTTCTGTCTTACTGAGCTCATCAGTGAAATGCCGTATTAATAATGTAAAAGATGAAACAAAATCCTGTCTAACCACAAAATTTGCATGTAATGAATCAACCATTTGCTCCCTGTCCTTCATCTGTGAAGTTCCGGGCAGTGTTTTACGATGGTAATCAGCCCAATTGAGGAATGATTCTGACTGATGGCATAGATGATGCCTCTTTGACATGGAGCTGCCAGTTAACCAGCAGAACGGTGACTAAATGTTGTCAGGTGTGATGGTAATGATGGAAATATGCAGATTTTTCATGCTGCTTCTAATCCAGATGCCATTACACAGCTCTGCATACAGATATGAGATATATTGGAGTAATGGAAAACTTACCATTGTGTAGGTGGTTAGACTTGATAATCTTCTCTGAATATTCGGATATACTTGAACATTCTATCTGTAGGCAAATAAATAAAAAATGCATATAAAATCACACACACACACACACACACACACATATATATATATATATATATGTCTTTGCCCACAGGGATGACCATAAGTGTGCTATATATCAAAATCATTTGGTTCACCTTTAGGGTACTGAAGGACAAAATTTAATCAAACTCTGATAGTCTATCTCAAAATTTATGTCGCAGGTTGGCATTTCACACCCTGTGCTACATGAAAACTAATAAATCATTTTGCTTGCCCATCCATAGATGTAATACAGTATATGAATCATACGTAACTATGGGAGACACTGCTGGTAATGTATAATCTATAACTTGCACCCTTGCTCTAAGGGGAGCCAGATATCTCTTATTACCTCTGGTTAAGATTGTCTGAGAGTGATTACCAGTTAGGAGGATTTTTTTGAAAAGGCACAATGTGTGTGTGTTCATATCTCTGATTTAGGAAGGGAAAGGCCACAGATGAGAAAGTCACATAACAGCAAAGCCAGCCATTATATTGAAGTAGAAAACTGGATGAGCATGCTGCTTTTTTCATCTCAAACAATTAAAGAATAGCAGTGCCTGGCAGAGGCTTACATTAAAGTATTTGTCCAAAGGGTGCATTTATCTGCCTCACCCCATACACGTGTTTGGCGCCGGCATTTGCAGCAAACATAGAGAGGATCCCTGTCCCACTACCGACGTCCAGGACAATTTTATCTTTGAACACATGTTTGTTGTGGTACATTGCGTTCCGGTAGGTCAGCGTCCGCACCTCATCTTTCAGCATCTCCTGTTGAAAAATGGAGACAAACATTTAGATTTCTCAGCTTTGATACATCATTCCTTTTGCATCTTTAATCACACATAAACTGCTTTAGATTCAATACTGAACTCCTATCTACTACCCAAAATATGGTTCATAAAAGTACTCAAAGGCAAATATAATGGAGGATATTTGCAAAAGATTGAAAAGCGAATCGTTCCTTCAGCATATAAATGCATTATTTCACATATAGTAGAAAAAGCAGTATTTAGGCCAAAAGCCTCTGTGACAGTGATAGATCTTCTGGAAATAGATAGGAGTACAACGCAAAGCCTTTGAAGCCTTTGGGGACTGTTTGATATCCATCTCCCTGAGCCCATTCACACACCCCACTTTCACTTCTTTCTTGCTTTGCACTCCTTTAATCAGGGCACTCTCTTTGTCTGCAAGCAGACAAAAACCTGACCCACATGCTAAATATGGACACAATTTTAAAAAGGTCTATATGTCCCTAAACTTTTAAACAGCCACCTTTTTGCACATCAAGGTCATTAGTTGGGTTAGCTCTATTTAACAGCTGATTGCAGATGACTGTAAAAGAGCGACACAGACTGTAATCAGTTACGGTACGCAGATAAGACTGTAACAGTCCGATGTCCATAGTGCTAAGTGGGAAAAAAACCTTCTGTCAAGTGCACTCCACTCTACACCAGTGCGGTTCATTAAAGTTTATATTTCCCTAAAACTTCATGTTTTTTAGGCTGGCAGGCAAACAGCTGTCTTTGGTTTATTGGAGGTTGATTTCAATTTGAGAGAAATTTTTTTTTAAAATAGTTTTGTATCATAAAAACAATCATTGTAAAAAGCTTTAAACTTAAAACTTCTGGGAGATGTTTGAGTTATCATGTTTTTGAAGGTGTTTGGTTTCATGCTTTGTTAAAACTCACGTTTGGACAGGAGATTCTAAAGCCTTGGGGGACTGACTCACTCTTCATAGCTTGAGTCTTTTTCTCCTGGATGATTGCTTTGTCAGGGTTTTTTTGCACTTGTTTGGGATTTAACTTGGCTTGTGTACACTTAATTGACAAACTGATTTTAGGATCTATTGAACTGAAGATTTAAAATATGTATGCATTTGCTTCTCAGTTATGGGTAAAAATATCATCTATCCAGATAGAAGATTTGGATCTCTGCCAAAATCAAAACAAGTCTGTTCATAGAAATCTGTCTGTGCTAAATCAGCTGAAGGTTTTCACAAATCCTGGGGGCAGAAAGCCAGAATAATTTTGGCGAAGTTAAGGAACATCAGGTTAAACACAACAAGAAGCATCTGGTGTCTTTTTTTTTTTTTTTTTTTTACTACAATCATATCATCATCAAGCTGGCCTGCATACCTCGTGGATGCCAAAGTGGGCATAGGAGTCAAAGTAGTAGTCCCGTGATGTCATTTCCTCTGGACTGATGAACTTGGCAATCTTGCCTCGACCAGGACAGGTGGACAAAGCTGCTACATGAGGCGTATGTGGAACACAGGGCACATGGTGGGTAGTAGGCACTGGTTTAGGCAGTGGGGAGGGCTGGGATGACTGAGAGAGGGGGGACGTGACAGGCTGGTGCCGCTGTTAAGGAAAAAAAGGAAAGAACACTGGTATAGGAGCTTGTATGAGACAAAAATTAAAAATCACAGACAAAGAATACAAAAAAGAACGAAAGACTGTGTTTCAATGTGTGTGTGAATAGACCTAGTTAACGTGAATGTTAATGCATTAAATGCAAGTGTAATGGGAATCATACAATAAGCAATCGCGAATAATGAAAGATATGTGTTGCCTTTTAAATTACTCAGACTGGAGTAACGACACATTCAAGAAAGAGCCGGCAAAAGATGCCGGTCTGTTTCAGCACCAGGGACAGCGGACACGACCGCGTTTAATACATCTCTGCGTTTAACCTGATTTTTTAATCTAATCGTTTGACCTGAATGTGAATTAACCTGAATCTTCTGCATGCATTATCGCCAGAAGTGCGGTTACACCAGTCCGCTCGGATCTCCCAGAACATCTGCAGGACACCGAGATATGCACTTTCCTTTGCGTGCACGTCATCGGTGCAGCGTTTATTCTAAATATGACCGGCATCTTAATAACGTTAACGTAAAATTCATATTCAAGTTGAATGCCTTTTCGCCAGAAAAAGAAACAGATTAACAGTGGCCCGTTCATGCCGATAACCGGGCGCAGGACACCACAAGGTCCCTACCTCCGAGTTGTCCGCCTCCGCCATCTTCCGCCGTAGCAGCAAACAACGCGACGAATGCCCGAGTCCCATGAGAGCCGACGAGATTTAGGCTACAACTCTTTTAAGTAGACGGCGGGTCTGAATTCTTGTTAAAACGCGTGAAAAAATTATTCTAGGCAATTGGATGTATGTTTTGAATACACACAAGGAGGAAAGCCGTGATAACAAACAGCTTCGATTCAACGAAGTTCATTTCCTCGGAAAAGTTGTGAAAAGGAATTGCGCGAGGCGAGACGTCTAGAAATCCATACAGTAAGATGTGATACAGGTTGTTTCGGTGGATGGCACAGCAGTCCATTGGCTGGACGGACCGGACTGCGGCTGAAAGGTTGCAGGTTTGATCCCAGTAGGAGTCCATTAATAGCCGCGCGCCTCGTTTAAGTGTCCACGTGCGCCCCAGAGCCTGTGCAAGCTCTCGAATTCAAATGTCAAGGGGTAAAAGAGAAAATTGGAAGTTAAACAGAAAAGAAAAGAAAAAAGGCACTCAGTTTATGTGCTTCTTCTTCATCCACTGCACCGCTTGGAAACACTTGCTAAATTCCCGTCCTCCGCGTGCGCTGTGGAAAGTCCTTTTGCGTAATCCCGATGGGCTTTCCCGGGAGAGAAGTTGAGGGAGAGCGAGGGGCGTAAAACTGTGCGCGTGCACCGGCCTTACCGCACAACTGACGCGAAATGAATAGTGAGGATAACACAGACCGTTCACAGAGAGGAAACTGAGCTGAACGGACAGATCAGCACACCGGATCATCACGGTGAGGAAGACACCGAGCAGCTCATCTAACACAGGTGTCTTCATGTGTCAGGAAAAAAAACACTACAAGGCTTTAAATTTTTCATTTACATATAAATTTACTACAGTTATGACATTTACAGACTCGTAACCGATCACTAAATGCAACTTAGATGTGTAATTTTTTATTTGACTTGCACGATAACCACTCTCGCTGTTGTGTGTAATGAAACTGTAATATTGTAAAAGTATTTTCTGCAACGTAAGATTTTTTTGTGAAATTGTGTTTTAGGTTACCTGGTCTTCTACTGCCCTTACTGTAATACCCCATCCTGTTAGAACTTCTTCACACTGTTGCATGAAAAGAAAACAACGACAACAGCAACAAAAAACCTTATTTATGGTTGAAACATTCAAGGCTGTTGTCCTCTTTTTTTCATCCCAGGCAGGTGCTTTCACTGGCCACTAAAGGCAACACACCTACTGTGTATCATCACTGATTGTGCTGCTACTGGAACTACAACATGCTTGCTGTTTGGATCTGGCTGGCTATTTATAATAACAGATTTTCAGGCAGTTCCATCCAATATTCCCTGCCCTCTTCTGGTGTTTGTTCCAAAACATTTGCCCTTCCATTTCTTAGAATTATTCTTTATCCATTTTCTATCTGCTTACACTGCTGACTCATCTATTTGGTAGCAAGAGACAGAGGTGAGAGCGATATTACTAATGAAAAACAGTATATCTCAAACCTAAGACACAGTGAAAGATTTTTGTTGAAATGTACCCTCCAACTGAGGATCTAATTTCTTTACAAAGTATGTATTTCTTCAGTTTAAATTCAACGCTATGAGATACATTTGTGTGTATGCTGCATATCGCCTTCCCTGGAAACTATATCAAAATATCTCTTTCTCCAAAATGTTCCCACTTCACAGTTGATGTCTCCATCTAAGTTGTTCATTTCATGCTATATCAAATCATTTGGTGGAAACCTATTTTGATCAAAGACCAAAAAAATAAATACAAATTTTCTTGAAAGGAAAATGGGCTTGTGTCCCATTAATGAGTGAGGAAACACAATAAAACACACCAGGTTTCCATCAGTTATGGATCAGCTCTATCAGCTGAGAACATCAGCCCACGCATCCTCAAGGATAATGTGTGCATCCACTCTCACACATGCACAGAACAAATCAGTGTGGGGGCAGCAGCACATGGGGAGGAGTCAGGAGTAAAAGAAGTGGGCACGCTACGAGTGACTGACCGTGCTGATAACACGAAAAGAGCTTGATAAACAAATCTGCTGAATTTCATTGAAGATCTGTATTGATATTTCCATATAGAATCAATGCCCTAAACATTTATACTGTCATGCAAAACAACGAAGTTCTATTTGCTCAGGCTCTAATAATTTGTGGCTCTTTAGACCAGCAACTCTCTGATGTGGCTCAAGGTGCACTTCACAAAAAGACGTTAGGCATATCAGGCAAGATTTAATGGCCTTCTCCTTTATCTCAAAGCAGATGTCACAAAGAACGTCAGCCTCAAGTTGTGGGTCCGGAGTTGGACCTGAGGCTTTAATTTGAACTTGCTTCTTAAACTCACCTGCTAAATCCCACAAGATGGAGTTGATTTGGAGTTCAGGTTTGGTGAAAAATGTCCTTTTGCACAATGGACACTGGTAAGCGTCACTGCTGTCCCAATACTTGTGGATACAGGTGCTGCAGAAGTTGTGACCACACGGAGTGGAGACCGGCTGGGTAAACACGTCCAGACAGACAGAACACAGGAACCTGTCACCTGACCAGGGGCCGCTGGCAGCTGCCATGTCTGCACAAGATCCAAGCAAAAATACAGGTAGAACAATCCATGTCATTAAAATAAATTGGCTGGCTTTATTTCAATTCATCATCTGCGACAGGAAACACAGAAAGGAAATATAAGAATCTAAGATACCTGTAGGATTAATCGTTTTAAAATGAAACTATGTTGAAAAGAAGCGATCAAAAAGTTTCTTGGTGAACTTTCGATTAAGTGCGATGACGTCACTAAGACCCCGCCCCTACCCCGTCTATATTATACACTTCCTGGTAAATTTTAACCCTTTCCACTCCATTCGCTGAACCGCCTCCAAATTCGCTCTTATGGCCATATGATGCCATTTATTAATTCTACTCATGCATTTGAGTCAAATGAACAGTCGAGCATTCTGGGTGAAATCGTAAAACATTTGCATTTGTGTCACCCAATAATGTGATCTGTTCCATATTTAATCAGCAGCTAAGGTCAAGGTCAAGGAGGGGGTTTATTTTCAACCCAGCGGTTTTTTTAGGGTAGTTTTTTCTTTGCAGCTGTAATGTCTCCATAGACTGCAACAGTTTTCTGTCACAGTTCATGTTATTTCATTAAGAGAAAGGAAGAGTTTGGTGAAAAGATTGTAACAACCAGCTCTGTGTGGCAGTGCATAAAACAGTGAGCGGTGGTTTGTGATAAATGACAATAATAGCAAAATGTTCAAAACGACAGTATATTTAGGATAATGTTGTAGTGTGCTGGCATGATAACATTCACCAATGAACACTGAATCAGCTGAAAATGATGATGACAAGCATTCAGAAAGATTTTCATAGGCATTAGGATTTGTCCTTGGGAAAGAGAAATGCCCAATTAATGGAAGTCCATAGCTCTTGGGATATTTCTGTGCCGCTCAAAGAGGTGGCAGATAGACATGTTGATACAATGGCTTCAGGTCTGGGCTTACATGTAGTGGTGGAGCCATTCTGTCATGTGGCTTCTAGGTGAGTATGACCACAAGAGGTCAGGCACAACATGCAGGAGGTGAGTATCTCAATGCTCAGTAGTACTCCTACTGAAGGCTGAACCACTGTTGTACGAAACAGATGAAACAAAAAAATATTATTTCCAAGTGCAAGACATCAAGTCTGAGACATCAGTTTAATAAAAAACAAAACCATGATTCCACAGCTGTTAATCATGCAAATCTTATGCAATTTAATGACACTTGTTATATTGCCTTGGATAGTGTGCACAGTAAATTAGATTTCTCCTTAACTGCTTTGTATTTGACATGCAGTCTCAGTCATGCCCTATTCATGCCCCCTTCGCTGGGAGAGAGCATTCGAGGGCTTCGTGGGCTACAAAGCATGAGAGGGGCTATCTTGACTAGGAAAATGAAATCGTTCACTGGCCAGGTAAATGAGCTGGCTGTGGGAGAAAACCCTTTTTCTGTTTGATTCACCATGTGTCACTTGTGCAAATATCAGGAAATGGAAACAGCCATGCTCAAAATTTCAAGTCATAGAAAGATGATTTCCAGTAGATTTTTGTATCCTGGTTGGATGAAGTTTATTTGGGAAAATTTGACCTGATTGGTGACTTCCTCCGCTAAGTAATGTTGTTTTGGTAGACTGTCTATCGTCTGTGCAGGTGACCACTGCAGAGTTCCTCCCCTTGCAGCCATCATCTTCTTCTAATGGCTTTCAAGCTTATCGAATTACGGCAGTGGCAAAAGAGGCCAAATATACACTAAAGAGACTGTGTTGGTCAAAGAGGATATCTTGTCATGATAAAAAAAAAACAAAAAACGTCATATTGGCTGGGCAGGACGGTGAAACATCAAAGAGAGGGGCTTTTCAGTTATTTTAATTAGAAGACATTATTTGGTTTTTATGTCACGAACATGTTTATACACAGATACCACAAGATATCACTTATGTCATTTTATAGTTTGGCATTCTTATAACTCTTGCATTTCTTGGATAATGCCTGTTTGTGCCATTAATTATAGCCTTTCTTGATGAGTAAATGAGTGTTGGGAAGAATGAGTCTTGGAAAAAAACCCCAACAACAGTCTAGACTATCAAATCAAGTTAATCAGCTTGCTGCTGAAATACCAAATTACCATCTCTCTCTCTGGGGTCACATACATGCTCAGCTCAGTCATTTTGTTGTCTGCTTTACATAATGAAGAGCAATTTGAAAATTAAGTCTTACTGGCTTGACTGGAATTCATAATGAGATGTTTCCAAGTCAACCATAAGTGTTCGTCTACTTTTAGAAATATGCATTTGTTAATGTACAAACTGATCTTGTGAAAAAAAAAAAGTCTACACAGTGAGTTTGAGGCTTTGTTCACTGTAGTCTGCACTCTTTCCCCCTGTTTCTTTTTTCTCTGTTTATTCATGCACACCTCATTGTGAAATTCTTCAGGGGGTATGTGGTTATATTGTAACCAGGGGTGTGCTGTCAATGGCAGACTGGTATTCAGCCTGTGGTGGTGGAGTAGGGCAGCAGCTCCATTTCTTTCCCCATTGTGATTCTTTCCTCAAGTTCACACTGGTGCTGCCTTCAAGGATCGTCAGAAATGTTCGGTCACACATGGCTTGGGAGAATGTTATGCTATGAAGTTGATATGTATTTTAACTTAAATTAAATGGTGTTTTACAGCAATGTTTCTAAATGTCTGTCTGGATATTCCACCTGTAAAAGATGCAGTGTCTAATTTAGTAGAGGTTACATTTTAGCCTACTTATCCTATGGCAAAGATTTTTAATAAAAAAAAAAAAAGTAAATTACTATATTTGAAGAATAAAATACTCCCTAGGATCTCGGACTCACTCCTGTCTGAAAAGCTAAAAGGTCCGTGTCCCGTATTGCTAATAAAGTTGGAAAATATGAGCTGTACCTAAAGGCAACATCCGCAGGAACGTGCAGCCGGACAGCCGGAGATCAACAAGCTGGACGGGACCAAACGCAGCCTGCCGCAGCGCCCTGTACTCTGCACTTTGACGGGAAGAGGAATAAAACCAGCTATCTGTCCTCACAGTAAGTATTTTCTCTGCTACGTAAGTTAAACAAAACCTTAGTTTATGAATAAAACGGTGAGACAGTTCTCTTAAATTTAGTCCTGCTCATCAACGTCGCAGTTGGAGGGATGTTTGGGGTTTTTTTTTTCTCCACAGGATGCTCCAGCGTACACGCCGTCCTGAATAAGGGAGCCACAAAGTTTGTCCTTGATTTTTATTTATTTATTTTTTTGGTTTGTTGTGTAAACGAAGGACATCTGCTGAGGTCACAGTCCAATATTTATGAGGCAGCATGCCAATACCTGGTGGGGGACATGAGTATTTTACGTTATTTGACGCATCCGAACGGATTATTTAGCGATAGCCGAGGGCCTTCTGACGAAAAGTAAACCTCTGTAAAGTCACTAACCAGCTTAACCTCAGTGTTGAAAACAACTATATTTAAACAGGGAATTAATTCAACAGCAAAATGTTTCTCAGCCAGCATGTTAAACTTCCTGTTTGTTTTATGAACGCTTGGCCAGGAGCCAAATTGGGCTTTTCTTTTTTGCGCATTAGTATTTTATCAGGGGTGAACTGTGGTCACAGGTGATCTGATCAGGTGAGGCCACGGCAGGAAGCTGTCGTTTTATTCACATGAGCCATATGTCGGTGTGAGGTC